>JAGIQG010000001.1:21780944-22380944 GCA_024679065.1 Sphyrna mokarran | reverse complement strand
GGGCCAATTTTGACACACCCACAGCAGTCTAGTCACATTATTGGTCGATTGCCGGTAACCGACACCCTCCCGTCTTCCCCCCCCCTTCACCCCTCCCCCTCTCCCTCGTCCTAACTTCCAAAACCGGAGCTCAGTTACTTAAAGAGAATCAACGTGATGGAAAGCTGGCCAAGGACAACTTAGCAGAAAAATAAGACGGGAGCGGATTTACTTGCCTCAAGTCATGCGGGTCCACCTTTCGAAAGATGGGGCAGTTGGGGGAAGGGGCAGCGGGGGTGCGAATGAAGGACTTTCACCTTGGGCCAACCTAGAAAGCCTCTTGGCTCCCCCCAATCCTTCAGAGGAGACGGTGGCATAATGGTATGTAGCAGGAGGAGTAATCCAGAAACTTAGGCTAATGCTCTGGGGACACAGGTTCAATTCTCAAAAGGAAGTTGGTGAAACTTGCAATTTAATTTGCAATTTAGTTCACACTGCCAGAAGGATGTGGAGAGGGTACAGAGAAGAATAACCAGGATGTTGCTTGGTATAGATAGCATCAGCTATGAGGAGAGATTGGAGAAATTGTCTCCCCAATCTCGTTTCCAATGTGGATTTTTATAAACATAGACAAAGGGTCATGGGTGGAAGAGGGAACTCACGCTGTTAAAATGGCGGCACGGACTCGTTAGGCCGAAGGGCCTGTTTCACGTGCTGTGTTGTTCTTTGTTTTTAAACTTGATTTGTTTTCATTGGAACGAGAGAAGTTGAGGGGCGACCTGATAAAGTCTATAGGATTATGAGGAGCATGGGGCAAAGTGGGTAGTCAGAAACTTTTTCCCAGGGTTGAAGAGTCAATTAGTAGGGTATGTAGGTTTAAGGTGCGAGGGGCAAGGTTTAAAGGAGATGTAAGAGGCGAGTTTTTTTACACAAAAGGTGGTGGGTACCTGGAACTCACTGCAGAAGGAGGTAGTGGGAGTGGATACGATAGTGACTTTTAAGGGGTGTCTTGACAAAACAACATTTCCTCTCAACATTTTATAGGTTTATAAAATGTTGAGAGGAATAAATAGGGTGGATTCTCAGAGGCTATTTCCCCGAGCTGAAATGGTCAATACGAGGGGACACAGATTTAAGGTGCAGGGAAGCAAATACAGAGGGGATGTTAGGGATAAGTTTTTCACTCAGAGGGTGGTGAGTGAATGGAATCGGCTGCCGTCGGAGGTTGTTGAGGCAAACTCGCTGGGGTCTTTTATAAGACTTCTGGATGAGTATATGGGAACTAATGGGATAGGGGGTTATAGATAGGTCTGTGGATTGGTAGTTATAGAAGTGATCGGCGCAACCTGTGGGCTGAACGGCCTATTTGTGCTGTATTGTTCTATGTTCTATGAACAGGATGTGAATGGAGGGATTTAATCTCCGGAAGAGTAGGGGGTTTTAGTTCAACTGGGCAGCATGAACGGTGCAGGCTTGAAGGGCCGAAGGGCCTGTTCCAATGCTGCAATTTTCTTTGTTCTTTAAATCTGGAATAGCGAGTAACTATCGTCTTAACGATTCATCTGGTTCACTAAAGCCCCCTTGGGGAGGAAATCTGCCATCCTTACCAGTTTGGCCTACGTGTGACTCCAAAACCAATCAAGCCAGAGGTGGTTGATCTCAACTATCCTTAACTTTTAACAAGGGCAATTAGGGCAGCAAATGCTCTGGGTCACCTGAGTGGTCTTAAACGGCCCTGTTGCAGATGTGAGCCAAGATATGTACCTGAATCTTACCCATCATGAAAAATGGAGTGCAACTAATAATCTAGGCTTTTTTTCCCCAGACTGTCGCAGTCTAGGGAGAAGGTCAGGAAGTCTATCCTAGTGAACGGGGAGAGAATCTCAAGTAGCAAAGGGACACCTGCGGCCTTGGATAATCGTACTGTGCCAAAGAGGCCAATTGGTCCATCAACTTTGCACCAACATGCGAAAAACACCTGACCTCCCACCTAATCCTGTTACCAACACTTGACCTAAAGCTTCATACACTTCTGTTTTTAAAAGCTACATGCTCAACATGAGTTAGAAATTAATGGACTGGATTTTCATAGAGTCAGGGAGAATCCGGAAGAGGGGATGGTGAAAAGAGAGGCGATTCTGGAATTTCTGACCATTTTTCAGGAATTCCTGATTATTGGGAGTGCAATCGAAGGGTGTCGGCTGCTTTGTATATCGAGGTACTCGTGACCTGGCTGACACCATTGTGGGGGTAGGGTTGCTGGAGTCCTCTGCAATGTTCATGGATTCAGGCCAGCTTTGTAATGAGTCTTTGCTCAAAGCACCACAGAGATGTTGTGAACCAAACCCTGCAGAAGCAAACCTTTTGAAAGGTAATTTCAAAAGCTCCTACTCACGACCCCCTCCCGCACAAAACTATGTCCCCCATCCAACTCCTATGGCCCTCATTACCCACATGCCAAGCTATGGCATTTCCAAGTCCATTTGACCACTAGATATTGTACAGAACCTACAATGACAACAGGATGCGTAAAAAAAGCTTTTTAAAAATAATTTCACTGATGTTTTCATTTTCTTAAAGAAAAACCTCAGCTAAGAATGCATAATGTGCTGCAGCTGAGAGTCAAGAAATCCATTATATTATTGAAACAGCTGAGCCCAGGAAAAACATTGCTTGTTTGACAGCTTTGGTTCTGTGATCATGTTTATTTACACGAGTTAACGAGGTTTCAAGTGCTTGCAGTTTCTGCTATTGGTACATTATACAATCTGAAGGAGGGGGCCTTGTGGCATTGTGATAATGTTCCTACCTCTGGACCAGAAACTGCGGGTTCACGTCCCACTTCAGGACTTGATGACCACAGAAGACACATTCATAACGTGTCCAAACAGTCAGAGTGTCAGCTTTCAATGTGCCTGGTGGTAGGCGGTAAAGAGTGGCAGGATTTCCTGGTCAACCATACTGCAGCAAGCAATGACAAACACTTTGCCAAGCACAATATGGAGCGATCCAATGGAGATCCATGCTTATCAACATCCCCATTGACCGGGATAATGAAGGAGGAAGAAAGCGTCTGGATGATTGACACTTTTATTGGCCTGTAATAAAAAGAGGTGCTTTTTAAACTAGCACAGCAAGTTATCATTGAATGACTTTTTTTTAAAGCTCATTTAGCACATGCCATTGTCACTAGAGGGTTCACTGTGGGTGAATGGACATGGAAGTGCCACAAATTGGTATCGAGGTATATCTTGTCATAGAAGCATGAGTTTTTCTTTAATTCATTCGTGGGATATGGGCATCGCTGGCTCATCCCTAGTTGCCCGAGGGCAGTTGAGAGTCAACCACATTGCTGTGGTTCTAGATTCACAGATAGACCAGACCAGGTAAGGACGGCAGGTTCCCTTCCCTAAAGGACATTAATGTGCCAAATGGATTTTTTTCCAACAATCAACAATGGTTTCATGGCCATCGATAGATTCTTAATTCCAAATATTTTTTATTGAATTCAAATTCCATCATTTGCGGTGACTGGATTCGAACCCGGGTCCCCAGAACATCAACCGAGTTCCTGGATTAATAGTCTAGCGATAATGCCACTAGGCCATCACTTCCACTTG
This sequence comes from Sphyrna mokarran, assembly GCA_024679065.1. Lineage (NCBI taxonomy): Eukaryota > Metazoa > Chordata > Chondrichthyes > Carcharhiniformes > Carcharhinidae > Sphyrna > Sphyrna mokarran. The sequence goes on along the minus strand of JAGIQG010000001.1, from coordinate 22,377,345 downwards.
GGTTAGCATGAATGGGGCATGTGGAGTGTGTGAGAGGATGTTATGGGTGAGAACTGCAGAGGGTATTATCTTCTTTTTGATAACTGTCACCATGTCCCACAGCACCCAACAGTTTCCCTCAGCTACAGGCAGTCTCTATAGCTGCCTTTGAACACTCTCCCAGTTCAGCTGGTCTGACTGTAGCCATCCTGCCTTTCCTGTCACTTTCCCAGACAGACTGAGTGAGAAATTCGTCAATTCAGGCCAGCCTGCCTCGAAGGTGACAATCCCCCGGCTGAACAGGTAGGCAGTGCCAAACCATGTTGCTCATTGGGAGCATGAGTGGGGAGCATTTACCCTCATTTTCCTAGCATGTGTGACTCTGAGGGAGAGAAGCTTGGAACAGGATCTTGAGTGTTCAACTGGTAAAAGGAAAGGAAACATCTAAATGGAGTCACAGCGAGGAGGCCAAGTAGGAATGAAGGGATTAATCTCTGCTGGCACCTCAGGGCGATTAACACCCTGGAGTCAAAGATATAAACAGAAGAGGGTAACTGGGATTGACCTTACAGCATGCATCTGAGTAATTAATTAGTCATTTAAAAAGGAATGCTGGCTGGACTGTACAAAACTAGGTGGAGAGCAAAGCAAACAAAATGCTTTGAGTTCCAAATCTAACAGCGGTGAGTCAGCGCATAAACTCTTGTAATCAACTGGAATTAAAGCTGTTCGCTCGACTAACTGCGATGACACTAAAGCGGCTTAGTTTTTGTGGAGACTCGAGGAATCTGTGGATTTTTCTGGTGACTTAGAAGTTTAGCATTTCTCTGCCACTCTATGGGAACCAGATCCATTGGGATTTTGAAGATTCAGGCTGATTGAGTTTGTTAGGTAAATGCGTTAAGGGTTAAGAGACCGAGCTGGGTGGCATGGTTCAACTCCGGCCTTGGGTCACTGTCTGTGTGGGGCTTGCACATTCCACCCCCTATCATTCTCCGGTTTCCTCCCACAGCCCAAAAGATGTGCGGGTTAGGTGGATCAGCCATGCTAAATTGCCCCTTAGTGTCAGGGAGACATGAAGTTATGGATTAGGTCCTGGGTGGGATTGGTGCCTGTGTAGGCTTGATGGGCTGAATGGCCTTTCCTAGCACTGTAGGGATTATGTGATTCTATGAAATGGACAAGAACTACAAATCAACCGTAATATAACTCAGGGGCAACCTGCACCCCGGGGGCCACATGGGGACCATCAGGGTGCTGTATGTGGCTCATGAGACATTTTGCCCACATGCACAGTTACTACATTCTGCTGGTTTACATCCGTAAAACTGTTTTCCTACCACTGTAACTGCAATAATACACACAAAAAGCAAGAACAAGTGAAGTGAGGCGCACACAGCACTGACTGTGAGAGCAGTGCACTCCCTCTGTACCCAGTCAAAGTGTAAATATTTATTTTGCTTTTACCATTTGAAGTTGATGATGATTCTATTCATATATGAATGTTCAAACATTTTCAGTCACCCATTCTGATATGTTTGGCGTGTATTAAATGGATTTAATCTTATTCGTGGGGTCATGGTTGGTGAACAAGCCCAATTTTAACCCTGTAGCCCACTGAGAGGGCCACTCATGCAGCCCACTCACCACCTAGGCTGTCCATCACCGATTTAATGAAATGACAAAACAGGCTCAAGGAGCTGAATGGCGTACTCCTGCACTGATGTCCTACAGGTACTTCGGTCCACCTTGTCGTCTAACGAGGGGCATACACGCGATGGGTCGTGAGAGGGCTGCTCTTGGATTTTTTTCGAGAGTATCCTAGTGCTTCACGTCGTTAGTGTACGCTTGACCTGGACCAGTTGATGGACAACACGACACCTCAGTGACTATCGCTGTGCTGTGCAGATACATGGATTTGGGCCTGTGTCTGTGGGAGTTTGCGCATTCTCCCTGTGCTTGTGTGGATTTTCTCCGGGTGCTCCGGTTTCCTCCCACATCCCAAAGATGTGCTTTTAGACTGATTGGCAGAACAAATTCTCCCTAAATTGTCTCAAATTTGGTTTCAATGATCTATAAACATAGACAGGGATCACGGGTAGAAATGGTAACACCGAGATGGCGGCGCGGGCTCGTTGGGCCGAAGAGCCTGTTTCCCGTGCTGTTTTGTTCTTTGCTCTTTGTCACTGAATTCCCATGTGGCAACACATCGGAGGCATATAAGTTTGGAGTCAGGGATTGACGTCCAAAAAGAAATCAAGAAAACATGACACTCTGTGACGTGCCTCCCACCATCACGAACCTTTGGCCAGCTTTGTTCCGCCAACCATGGTCTCCAGGTCACAGCTACCACCTTCCCCGAGGTGCTGCTGTTCAACAGAGCTGCCAGCCAATGAGAAACTGGCAGCTGTCAGTGGGGCGGAACGTCCCACCTTTGGGTCCTGATTCGCAGGAGTCGTCGCTGGTGACCTTTTGGCATGTGATACCATGGGCCTTCCCGGAGGAGACAGTGAGCGTCTCATTCTGGCTCTCACCAGCTGGTAGCCAGCACCCATTGCCTATGTAAAACTCCTCCCCTTGGCATGAAAATTATCCACACGTTTCACCACACCCTTGCTTCATTCACCGTAAAGCACTTTGGAACAGCCTGAGTTTGTTTTATGTACTGTAAAGACATAAGTCTTTCTATTGAACTGCCCAGTGATCTTTCATGAGCTGTAATCCACAGAGTTTCTCATTCCTGACACTTTGTCAGCGAGTCTCCATTTGTTCCACAAACCACCAAGAACTTCTACTTTTTGCACCTCAGAAAAATATGTCCGATGCTCAGTGAACTGGTCTCCCTTCTTTTCCCTAAATGGGTATGAGTTTTTATTTATTTATTGGACATGGGCGTCGCTGGCTGGCCAGCATTTATTGCCCATCCTGAGTTGACCGAGAGACAACCACATTGCCGTGGCCTCTGGAGTTACATGTAGGCCCGACCAAGTAAGAATGGCAGATTTCTTTCCCTGAAGGACATTCGTGAACCAGATGGGCATCCTACTATGAACAGGCAAGAAATAATGTGTCTCATTCTATCCAGATCCAAGTTGAAAGGCAGATTTCCTCCTCTAAAGGGCATTAGTGAACCAGATGTGTTTTTCCGATAATCAACAACGGTTTCATGGTCATCAGTAGATTCCAACTCCAGATTTTTTTTATTGTATTCAAATTCCACCATCTGTTGTGGCGGGATTCGAACGTGGGTCCCCAGAACATTAGCTGAATTTCTGAATTAATGGTCTCTAGGTAACACTACTAGACTATCGCCTCTCCATTATTCCCTTCCCAGCTGGAGGTCTACATTGCTGACGCAATGGTACTAATTAAGCGTGACCTCTGTACTTCCTAGTCATCCTTCAGTTCCTCTGAGTTGGACAGGCTCAACAGGTTCTCTGGTAGCTGCCTGTTGACAGTGGAACACTCTGAGATTGACAGAAAATCTTTCAATATCCTCACTGATCTAAATTTCTCAATATAATTGGCAAAGTAAATCATGGTTTTGGATTGTCATCAGCTACAAGTTCTCACTGAATCACAAGACAGATATGTCATTAATCCAGCCAGAATATGCCAATCTCTTCAGAATTATTTTTGAAATGAATCCAGAGGTTCTGTAATGATTTGCACTTATTTCGCATTTTTAATATCGTAAACATGGTGTTTCTTATCAAACACAACATGATAATGAGCCACATAAAGTAACATTTATTAGGTTCATTATTCGATTATTAGTGCATAGGTTTAAGATGAGAGGGCGAGAAATGAAAGGGTCCAGAGGGGCAATTTATTAGCGTTGAGGATGGTGTCTGGAACAAGGTAGTAGTAGAGATGGCTACAATTTTGTTTTTAAAAAAGCATTGGGATAATTACGTGGGCAAGATGGGTATAGCAGGATAGAGGCAAAATGCAGGCAATTGGGACTAGCTTCGAGGTAAAAATTGGGCGGCATGGACAAGATAGGCCAAAAGGCCAGTTTTCGTGCTGTAAACCTCAATGATCCTATTGGTGAAAACTTGAACAAATCAGTGTCTGAAGGAAGGAGACTGATAGGGAGGTGAAGAGATGTATGGAGCTACTTGCGAAACTTAGGGACTTGGATAGCTGAGGGCACAGTTGTGGGGGAAGGAGATGTTGGATGTACAGAATTGGGATGAAGAGGGAGCTTTTGAAAGTTTGTTGCAGTGATGGGAAATCTCGACTGGTGAGTGGGCCACATGAGTGGCTTTCCTTCAACTCAGTGGGCTACAAATCTGAAATCAGGCTTGTTCACTAACCATGACCTCTTGAGTAAGATTGAATACATTGAATACATGCTTAATATTTTATCATGAGTTACAGAAAATGCTTAATCATTCGTATGTTAACAAAACTATCAGCAACATCAAATGGTAAAAGCAAAATAAATATTTACACTTTGATTGGATGCAGAAGGAATGCACGGTTTCCACAGTCAATGTTGTGTGTAATCAACATTCACCTCACTTGGCGAGACCACTTCTGGAGTGTTGCGTCCAGTTTTTGGTCTCCTTATTTGAGAAAGGATGTGGTATCCTTGGAGGCATTTGGAGGAGGTTCACTAGATTAATTCCAGGGATGAAACGGCTGAAATATGAGGAGAGATTAGCAACACTCCTCACAGCACCATGGACCCTATTTGATTGCCAGCTTGGATCACTGATTGTGTGGACTCTGCAAGTTCTCTCCATGTCTGCGTGGGTTTCCTCTGGATGCTCCGGTTTCCTCCCACAGTCTGAAAGAAATGCTGGTGAGGCTCAATAGCCATGCTAAATTCTCCCTTAGTGCATCTGAACAGGCGCTGGTGTGTGGTGAATAGGAGATTTTCACAGTAAGTTCATTGCAGTGTTAATGTAAGCCTACTTGTGATACTATTAAATTTAAAAGATTAAATGGTTTGGGCTTATACTTGCTGGAGTTCAGAAAGATGAGAAGGGATCTGATCAAGTATATAAAATACTAAAAGAGATTCGCAAAGTAAATGTAGACCAAATGTTTCCTCTTAGACAGGGACAGACAGGGATCACGAGTAGAGGTGGGAACATCGGGGTGGCGGCGTGGGCTCGTTGGGCTGAAGGGCCTGTTTCCCGTGCTGTTTTGTTCTTTGATCTTTATGGGGCACTCTCGAACACAGGCACAGTTTGAGAGGCAGTAGATTTAAAACTGAGATGAGGAGGAATTACTTCTTGCAGAGGGCGGTGAATTTGTGGAACTCACTGCTCCACAGCGCGTGGTGCAGCCTGAATCACTGATAGTTTCAAGAAAGAGCTAGATATATTTCTGATTTATAAAACAGGTTAAAGGGATATGGGGAACAGGTGGGGAGGTGGATTTGAGACCAGGGTGAGACCAGCAATGATCTGATTGAATGATGGAGTAAGCACAAAGGGCTAATTGTCTACTTCTGCTCCTAATTCCTATGTTCCTATATTCACTTGTCTTTGCTTTACTCGTATACCACTTCAGTCATACCGGCAGGAAAAAAAAATGCAAATGGAAATCAATGGGGCTAACCCTGCTCCTGGGCAATAGTCAACAAAATCTGTACTCAGAGCCCAGTTGGGTCGCATGTGGTCAATGGGCCACAGGTTGTCCACCACTGGCTTGTAGCGTTGGAGGAAACTCCTCCATTAGTCCATCCTGAGGTCCACGTTGTATTAGGAAGCAGCGGGGGTACCCCGCAGTGGTATTGCCACTGGAATAGTAATCCAGAGACTCAGGGTAATGCTCCAGAGGCCAGGGATCGAGTCCCACCACAGCAGTGGTGAAGTTAGAATTCATTAAATGTCTAATGATTACCAATATCAATTTTGTAAAAATCCATCTGGTTCACTAATGTCCTTTAGGGAAGGAAATCAGCTGTCCTTATCTTGTCTGGCCTACACGTGACTCCAGATCCACAGCAATATAGTCTTAAATCCAATCACTTCAAGGACAATTAAGGATGGGCAATAAATGCTGGCCTGGCCAGCGATGCTCATATCCCTCAAACGAATAAGTAAAAACATTGATTACACTTAGAACATCCGAGAGTCTGTCTCTAAATTAACGTATTTCAATATTCTTACAGGCTTCCTGCTCTTCCTCCTCCAATTTCCTTTCCTTTGATCACTATTTTGGCTAACACTGTGGTTCCTCCACCAAGTTTCAGCTTTTCTTTTGTGCGGTGACTGTGTTTTTATTATTCATGACGGTGGGGGGGGAGGGGGACGGAGGAAGATTACTGACAATGTGAGTATTTATTGCCCATACCTAACAACCCCGGAGAGGGAGCTGGTGATCTTCCCCCTTGGAACAGCTGCATTCCCATGAAGTGCAGGTACACTCGCAGCGGCATTGGGAAGGGAATTCCAGGATTTGGAAGCAGTGTCAGTGACGTTGGATTTTCATCTTTGCCATGGGTGACAGGAGCTGCCTCCCTTGGTACGCCCATCCCGAGAGACGATGACAGGAAAGGGGACGATTTTCTTTCAGGTTGTGGGGGGGGGGGGGGGGAGGGAGGTGTTGTGGGGTAGGGAGAGGTGAGAGGGGATGAGGGTGGAGTCAGGCTTACTGCTCCTGGAAAGAGTTTCGAGACAACCACAATGTCTGTGCTGAAGTGAGCTGTCTAACAGTCCTCCGCTCCACCCACCTCCCCACAACTGCCCGTACAGTGCTCTGGGACTTTATCCCACTGGTAATAATAATGGTGAAACACAAACCAACCTGTTTGCCTCTACCCAGCACAGCCTCTCCTTCACCATCAATGCTAACACCTGCCACATTATCCAACTTCCCTCTCCCACCCCTTGGCTCTGCTACCCACTGTGCCAATCATGCAATGTTCTCCCTTTGGCACAACTGCCTCAACAGACTAATGGATGTCTGGGTTCCTGGCTAAGCCTCATCATGTATTCTCGGGAAGATACTTCCCGTTGGCAGCACCTTCTCTATGATTTATTCCGTCCATTGTACAATATTTGTTTACAAAGAACAAGAAGTATCAAGTGTTTATGATCTCTGCCACTGAAATGAAAAGGTTTGGGTCATTGCCACATAACATTGCAGTAAAAAAAAGTAGAAAGTTATGAAGGAATAATTTTTTTAAAGCTTTCCCACACAAGCCATTGTTAATACAGGACTCATCGGCGCGTACAGGGTGAATGACGAGGAAGTGCCACAGCTTGGCATGGAGGGTATAAGGAGCCATGGAAGGCAGGAGGAGGGCATAGGTTTGCATGGAGAGCATTAGGGAATGAGTGGAGTGGCATTAGTCAGCAAGTGGACAAGGGTAAGAGCCTTTAAATGCATCTTTCTACAGACTCCCTCATCCAGACTGTAGCTCATGTCACCTTGGAGGTGCCATGATCCATAACGCTTTAAAAAGCTGACTTACTCCGCTAAGGTGGTCAGGAGATGCTTATTTTCTGTGCAGCCAGCCAGGTCAGGAGTGCAGGGAGCAGGGCTTGTTACAGGCATCAGCCTCCACCTTTACCCCATGCTGGTAAGAATTGGAGGCACAGGAGGGTTGGAGCCAGCAATCCAGGGGTCAGGTCCACGCTGCCATTTTTAAAAGTCTACGGAGTCTCCCTGACTTTGGGAAAACCCAACTCACAGTTCCAAATTAGGATGGCTTGTGGCTTGGAGGGGAACTTACAGGTGGCGATGTTCCCATTCATCTTGTCTGGAGGCGCTTTAGGGGATGGTCTGGAATTGAATTCAAACCCGTCCTCACCTACACCCACACACTGGGGATTTTCCAACAGGGGACACCAGCTAGTTATCAGATGGTTTAACCTTGCTTATCTAGCCCAGAACTAAGGAGGTCAATTCTAGTGACTAGATTGAAGAACGCAAAAACATAAAGGATGGACATTCATCTAAAACAGTAGCACCAAACAGATAGCATCACATTGGCTGAGAGTTATACATCCTGTATCTGAAGTCAATGAGTGAAACCTCCCTGCCTTTTCTAGGTAGTAGAGATTGCCGTGGGTTTGGAAGATGTTGTCATGAGTTACCGCGTGCATCTAACAGATGGTACACACTGCTGGCATTGTGTCTTGGCATGTGCCCCTCAAAATGTGGAGATGCTGGTAGAGATAAACTCAGTAGAAGTCTCACAATACTAGGATAAAGTCCAACAGATTTATTTAATAGCAGAAGTTTTGCTACCAAATAAACTTGTTGGACTTTAACATGGTGTTGTGAGACTTCTTACTGTGCTCTTCAAACATAGGACAGAACATCTTCACCGAGCCTGATCTTTTCCTCTTACAGCACCCCAGCAGCAAGAAAAGACCACACGTTAGTCTTGCACAACAACCATGTAATATTAACTATTATATTGCATTATGTGGCAATCTCTTCCCCTGGATATAATTACACTGAAATTACAATAACGTTCCGAAACTAAAATCAAAATCAAGAAATTCCACCTTTGCTTTAAATAAAAGAAATATTGAATTTCCAAAACATTCCTTGGCAGGTTGGGTTTACGGTGTCGCCTCTCAGACACCGTACACTTCCTTTAGTGGTGAAATCTTTAGGAAAACATTCTAAAAATAGTCGGTGATCTATTTCTCAAAGGCCAGCGGGTAAACAGGCTGAGCAGCTCGACGTGCTGCACAGTCTCCGCTTACCCTGAGCACGATGGAGAAATAATATGAGGCACAGTCTGGGGAAAGTCCACGGTAACTTCAACGGCTTAATGGGGAACTGAACCATTCCCTTGTTTGAGTTTGGGGAAACCTCTTCAAACCTGCACCCGCTCGGGTTAATCATATGTCAAAACACCGTAACATCAAAACACGGTAACAGAAGTAGGCAAACAGGAGCAGAAGTAGGCAAATTCAGCCCTTCAAGCCTGCTCCGTCATTCAATCAAATCGTGGCTGATCTCTCCCGGATCTCAAATCCATCTACCCCCCGGTTTCCCATTTCCCCTTATTCTTTTTTTTAAATTAGAAATATATTTATCTCCCTCTTGAAACCATTCAACGATTCAGACTCCACCGCGCTATGGGCAGTGAGTCACACAAATTCACCCCCCTCTGCGAGAAGTTTATTTCAGTTTTAAATTTACTGCCTCTCAACCTATACCTGTGACTTATTGTTCTAGATTGCCCCATAAGAGGAAACACTTGAACAAAGAAAGCAAAGAAAATTACAGCACAGGAACAGGCCCTTTGGCCCCCCAAGTTTGCTTCCTGACTTGACTAAAACCCCCTACTGTTCCAGGGACCATATCCCTCTATTCCCATCCTATTCATGTATTTGTCAAGAAGTAGAGATGCCGATGTTGGACTGGGGTAAACTCAGTAAGAGGTCTGACAACACCAATTTTAAATCCAATTTTTAGCCGAAAGCTAGCAAGTTTACTATCAAATAAATCGGTTGGATTTAAAATTGACTTTGTCAAGAAATCATTTAAAACTCAGTATCTTATCCACTTCATTACCTCCCCCGGAAGCGAGTTCCAGCACCTACTACCCTCTGTGTCTGCACTTACTTTATCAATCTCTTTTAAAATTCTACATACTTCGATCTGACCCCATTTCACCCTTTTAAATGCCAGCGGGTACAAGCCCAAACTGTTGAATTTCTCCTCATACGTCAAGGCTTTTACGTATCAGCCTTGATACGTAAGGAATCAGTCTGGAAAATGAAAGTGAAAAGGACGTACTTTTCTAAAAATCTCTTTTTAAAGGAATTGAGGAATTTGGAGCTAAGATGCACGCTTCCATCGAGAGGGTCTCTGTGCCTGGAGGGAATTTTCATGGGGGTTTTGTTACTGTGCCTGATGAGAGACATTGCAATCTCCTTGGCCAGCTCCTACTTCAACCGGCCTTCAATTCTCAGCTAGAAATGATCTTTCTATTTCTCCATCTCCTCCCTTCCTCCCTTGTGACATTCTTGCCTTTTTCCCCTCATCCCCAGGAGGCAGTGGGTCACACTCGGGTAGGGTGCCCGCACCTCATTCATGTTGTCATTCTTCATGGTGGGGGAGGGATTGGAACCAAGCTCAAACCTGCCCTCACCAACACTCATACGTTGGGGATTTCTAGCACAGGTCACTGAATAGTTATTAGGATGATTTAACCCCGCTCATCTAACCCAGAATTAAGGAGGTCAAGCTGGACTGAAGAACACATAAACATAAATTCATCTCATATTGGTCGAATTTTGTACATCCTTTTTCTGAAGTCAATGGCAATATCTTCTGCCCACTCTAATGACATGTTTGGAGGCAGGCAGGGCATTTATTCAGGTGGTCGGTGAGCACCGTATCAGCCTCCAGCCTCCAATCTGGAGAAGGAAGGCCCTTGGTCAGCTTACCCATCCCGCTGTCATTGGGGACTTTAAATAACAATGAATGGTGCAGGCAGGCTGGTCACCACATTGGGGGTCTGACAATTAAAGTTTTGTTACCTGGGAATGTATGTATGTGTGTCTGTGTATGTGTGTGCGAGTGTATGTGTGTCTGTCTGTGATCACGTGTGCACGTGTGTGTGTGCATGCGTACACAATTGTATGTGTGTCTGTGATCAAGCGTGCACGTGTGTGTATGTGTGTATATGTGTGTGTCTGTGTGTGTGCATGTGCGTGTATGCATGCATACGCAATTGTATGTGTGTCTGTGATCAAGCGTGCACGTGTGTGTATGTGTGTATATGCGTGTGTCTGTGTGTGTGCATGTGCGTGTATACATGCGTACGCAATTGTATGTGTGTCTGTCTGTGATCATGCGTGCATATGTGTGTATGTGTGTGTATATGCATGCACGTGTGTGTGTGTGTGTGTGTGTGTCTGTGTGCATACGTGCAAGTGTGTGTGTGTGAAGGGGTATGATGGTTGGGGGAGGGGGCTGTTACAGCCTTTAGAGGCATTCAAAGGCACTTTGCCTTGGGAAGTGGGGGACGCTGAGAACCACCTCCCCAGTTTCCTTGCTGTCGAGCCCCTAACTGCACCCTGACCCACTGAAAGCCCCCCCACTATTACAGAACTCTGGCCTGGCTGGTTTCGTGTTCCGAGGCCTCATAGAGTGCAGAACAGGCTCTTTGGCCCATTGAATCTGTACCGACACATGAAAAATACCTGAACTCTCACCTAATCCTATCTACCAGCAAGACCCATAGCCTTGTACCATTTCGGAAGTTACCACTGCTGCCCCAGTGGCGCTGCTAAGCACTAAACCACAGCTGCTGGATTCTGATTGGCTGTAGCCCTCAGTAGGCGGGCCCTGCTCTTAGGGGAGAGCCTGTCACTCTCTTGGCTTGGGTAGCCCTCTCCAAGGTGGCAACGGGGGGTGTCCTGATGCCTCTCCAACTGGCAGGCAGGCAACATCCTCCCTCACCTCACCATAAACTCCTCCCCATTAACTCCAATGGAACAGACTATTGGGTGGGGGATAGGACGGCCAACTATCTATTGCCACTTATTTTTGTATCACAGCCTGTAATGTCCATCCCGATCAATTTACTGAAATAAAATGCAGATCTTCTAATCCTAGTCTACTGGGGGAAAGGAGGATAGACTGAGCTCAGTCCCAATACATGTGCTGTATGTTATCAATAGAACCAGTAAACAGTGGAAGGATTAGCAAACATTGCGTGATGAAGAACAGGCAACCCAAGTAGGAATGGAGCAGGACAATGTGGAAAAGTCTCCAGAGATATTCGGATGGATATCCTGGGGAATGGGGCACTGATAGCTTCTTTCCAGTGACCGCAGAGTCTTCACTGTGCCAGCACTTCCTGTGCTCTTAACAGGCAGTGAGGTTTCAACAGCAGTAGCTGTTATGAGGCCATTTCCTTCCGAACCCACATTGCCAAGACAAAAGCGAGGCGGATGCATGTGTTAAATACTCATTTGATGACACTCTACCCAGCCAAGTAGAACGTACAATGGCAGAATAACAAAGCACATCGTCCTCGACGCAGTGACCACAAATACAAAGTAACAACGCATAAATAAATCCGCCCTCAGCAGAAGGCACTCCACAGGCATTCATTTCATTCACAGTCCAAGGACCCTCTGCCCAACAAAACTTCAAGGTTTTGCATCAAAGTAAGTTTATTTATTAGTCACAAGTAAGTCTTACATTAACACTGCCATGAAGTTACTGTGAAATCAGCTGACCTGAGTGTGAAACCCCAGACTAGTAGATAAGGCCACAGTTATAGCAGTTTGCCAAAAATGTCAACTCAACCTGTCGATTTGCTATAAATATCTCACCAGCCCACATTGCCGAGGCCCTCTCTTAACCACAAACCATTCCTCACTCAACAAACAAGACCAAACCCACAATATGGTCAGTCTTGGGTTTGGTCTTGGGATACAGGCAATGTTGACAAGGCCACATTTATTGTCCACTGCTTGGAGCACGGTTACACAGTGGTCAGCACTGTTGCTTCTCAGTGCCAGGAACCTGGGTTCAATTCCGCCTCGGGTCACTGTCTGTGTGGAGTCTGCACATTCTCCCTGTGTCTGCGTGGGTTTCCTCCGGGCGCTCAGGTTCCCTCCCACAGTCCAAAGATGTGCGGGTTAGATTGATTGGCCGTGCTAAATTGTCTTTAAGTGTCAGGGGGACTCGCAGGATAAATAGCAGGGATTACAGGGATTGTCGTTGGTGCAGGGTCATTGTTCCTGATGGCCTCCTGTGTGCAAAGGGGATTCTATGTTTCATTAGTTGCCCTGAGCAGACAGCCATGGGCCTTTTTAAGAGCAATTGCTTTGCCACTGAAGCATCTGCGAGGCACTTCACAGGGTATCAAGAACCAACTACATAGAGTGGGACTGGAGGACTATATGAGGGAGGCCTATTTTACCAGGTGGCAAAGAGAGAGAGAGAGAGACAATGACATGGCGGATGCCAAAGCTTACACAGAGCTCCGATACTACAGTCACGCTTACACAGTATCACTAAAGAGTAAAATACTATGTCTGCTGGAAGCTCAGATGAAAACAGGAAATGCTGGAAACATCCAGCAGGACAGGCAGTATCCTGTCACAATGGTCTGGATAGTAGTTCTGGCGTTGGGCAAATTTCCAAGTACTGGCCTCGCACCTGATGCCCAACACAACTGTGTAATGAGTTGCCTAGTCAGCAGCTAAGGACTGTGCTCAGTTTCAAATGAGAAACAGTATGTTGGAGAAGGGGAGGATTGCCCCTGAGGCTGGACAGTCAATAGAGAGAGGCAATGGCCTAGAGGTGTTATCGCTAGTCTCTTAATCCAGAAGCTCAATTAATGCTCTTGGGACCTGGGTTCGAATCCTGCCACAGCAGGTGGTGGAATTTGAATTCAATAAAAAAATCCCTGGAATTAAGAATGTACTGGTGACCATGAAACCATTGTCGCTTGTCAGAAACAACCCATTGGTTCACTAATGCCCTTTAGGGAAGGAAATCTGCCATCCTTACCTGGTCTGGCCTACATGTGACTCCAGAACCAATGAGGTTGACTCTCAACTATCCTCTGAAATGCCCTAGCATGGCAATCAGTTTCAAGGACAACTCGGGATGGGCAATAAATGTTCGTCAGTCAGCAACACCCACGTGTCATAAATTAATAAAAAAGAAATTTACAGTTTGGGTACTGAATGGGTTGGGTCCTTAACGTCATATTGTGTTGGTGGAACCTTATAGTGTGTGAAATCATTGCTGCGTTCACCCACTTAGCAGCGATGACTGTAATTCTGCAGTGAATCATTCACAGGAAGCAAATTGGGATTGCCTGAAAATCGGAAAGGTGCTGCCAGATAAACTAAAGTTATTTATTTGTGTCACAATTAAGTTTACATTGACACTGAAATGAAGTGACTGTGAAAATCCCCTAGTCACCACACACCGGTGCCTGTTCAAGTACACTGAGAGAAAATTTAGCATGGCCAATGAACCCAATCTGCAATCTTTTGGAATGTGAGAGGAAACCAGAGCACCTGGAGTAAACCCATGTAGACACGGGGAGAATGTGCAGACTCTGCGCTGACAGTGACCCAAGTCGGGTCTGTAAGGACAGCAGTGCTAACCACTGTGCTACCATGCCACCCATGAAGTAATCTAAGTTCTTGACATTTTGTCTGCATTTTCCACTCCTAAGATTGGACCGTTGTTGAACCTGTGACAATAGCATACTGTCAAAATCATACTGCAAGTACTCCACATGGCAAAATCATTTTTTGTAACAGGGTGTAGTGACTGCAATTATGCACTAAAGTTCTGTGCCAAGAACAGTCCATAGCCTGGTTGAATCTGTTTTTTTTCACATTACCAGATGAACAAAGAGTATCAGAACTCTATGCCTCTTTGCCTGGCCACAGAAATTGGTAGATTAAGGTCTAGTCTGCAATCTTTAACTGTGCTGCTCTCTTCACTATCATTAGCTACTGTGTTTCCTACATTACAACAGCTCAAAAGTATTTCACTGGGTGTGGAATGCTTTAAGATAGCCATGGTTGTGAAAAACACTATGCAAATGAAGTTATTTTAATTTTTTTTGTGATGAGATGTGGGCATCGCTGGCTGGCCAGTTGCTTATTGCCCATTCCCAGTTGCTCTTCAGAAGATGGTGTTGAGTTGCCTTCTTGAGTTGCTGTTGTCCCTGAAGTATCCCCAATGCTGTTGGTGAGGGAGTTCCAGGGCTTTGACCCAGTGACAGTGAAGGAATGGCAATATATTTCCAAATCAGGATGGTGAATGACTGGGAGGGGAACTTCCAGGTGGTGGTGTTCCTAGGTATCACCTGCCCTTCTAGGTGGTAGTGGTCATGGATTTGGAAGATGCTCCTAAGGAATCTTGGTGAGATCCTGCAGGGCATCTTGTAGACGGCAGACAATGCTGCCACCGTTCATCATTAGTGGAGAGTTTGCGTGTTTGTGGAACAGGTAGCAATTAATCTTTGTCCTGATGGTGTCGAGCTTTTTCAGTGTTATTAATGATGACTTGGAGATACCTAAGAAAGGCTTTGGTAACCGTGTTCTGATATTCTTCTGTTGGGATCTGCCCTCTCTCTATTTGCAGTTATGTAAGGTTGTAAGTCCACTCCTGTGTTTTTGTTGTGCGGTATTCCAAATACGCGATACTTTTGGACATCTTGGTTTGCGTATAAGCTGGCTTAAGAACAGAATGTAATAAGGACGAAGCTTTAGAGATTGAGCCTTCACAGCTGAGGGAAGCACAGGGGTGTTGACTGATTGGTCTGAAATTTCACCATGGACAAGTGCCCGCTGATTCAGCACATGATGCTAAGCTGCAACACTTGTGAACAAAACTTCAGAGTTCTGGAGAGGGTCAGATAGGAAAGCAGTGACTCAATCTCTGCTGCCAGTGCTGTGTACAAACTTACTCAGAACTCGAGCTTTCAATTGTGGCACATTGTGAGGCCAGATCGGGGTTAGATTCACCACCTGAAATGCTGTCAGGTTTCTCGAGTCTCGCTTAACTTTTTTCTAGCATGATAACAACTTTTGGACATCTTTCGTCATCTGGTCAATGGTTTTAACTGAGGCTCAAGTCCAGAAGTAATGCCAACCTGGCAGTGCCAGCCATGCACCCTGGCACTGTCCAAGGCACAAAGTGGCACTGCTAATTGGACACCCTGGCACTGTCTAGCAGGCCTATCCTAGGGGAGCGGGAGGCATAGGGGACAGGAAATATGGAGGGGGATCTATTTGGGGGGCAGGGCCTATTGGGAGTGATCAGTGGAGGAGTGGGCAGATCTGCTGCCATTGGGATCAGTGGGAGAAGGAGGGAGGAGGGCTGTTGGGGTTGGTAATTGGGGGTACGGTGGGGGGTCAGGGCTGGCCATGGGGTCACGGTGGGGGATAGCTGGGGCTAGCCAGAGGGTTGGGGGGTGTCGGGGCTAGCCATCACGGTGGTGTAGATCGCCTGGGGGGAGGGGGGTTGGGTGGAGGGAGGAGATTGGGACTGTCCTAGGGGTGGGGAAGAGGGGTGATGGTCTGGTAAGCCACCAGTCAGGATGGGGGGAGGCTTTAGGAAGGTCAGTGATCAGGGGGTGTTCTGGGCAAGGTCAGCAATCAGAGGCCACCAATAGAATGCCGGCCATGGTAGGACCAGTGCACATGTGCTAATCTCAGTGCTGAGAGATCAGTGCATGCGCAGCGGCCCACTCAGTGCTATGCTGCCGGCTTCTTGGACAGCAATAGGCTCTACTCACCACAGTGGGAAACACTCCAAGGCACTCTGTGATGCCCAGTGTCAGAGATTTGTTCTGGGTAAATACACCCAAAGAATCAGGGTGGGAAATTCTCCCATTTCCGTGCCTCTTGGGGAATTAGTTTTCTTTTAGGAGAATCCCAGTCAGAATGTTCAATTCCTCAACAAATACAGGCCACTGAAAAGTTTCTGCAGGTTGATAACTATTCCATCCAAGCTCTTTCCCTGTATCCTCACGTATTCACCCTGCTAATTCCCCGACTTGGGAAGAGTTTCCTGCATCTTAATCACTTCTTTAGAGAATCTTCAGTATGCTTTGGTGTACAGCGAGCAAAAAACAAAACCTTTCACTGTGTACTTTTACACGTGACAATTATAAATCAAATCAAATCAAAAAGAAATCACAATGAGTTATAGAAAGCAGTTAACCATTTATATGTTAATAGGGCTATCATCAACTTCAAATGTAAAAAAGAGATATATTTACACTTTGGGTGCAGAGAGACTGTGTGGCTCTCATGGTCAATGCACTTTGCATTGCTCGCCCTTGCTTTACATGAATTAGGCAAACTAGTAGGGAAAAAAAATACATGTATGCAAATCGGCAGAATGTCACCACCCTTGTACGTGGACAACAGTCAACAAAATATCTCGTGGGTCTCATTCAGAACACATGTGACCCCTCCCTCCTCCCCCATATCCCTAGGCTGCAGTTTACCCACCCCTATGCTGGAGTCAAATACTCTTCCCGTTCAGAACACATGTGACCCCTCCCTCCTCTCCCCGTACCCCCAGGTTGCAGTTTATCCACCCCTATGCTGGAGTCAAATACTCTTCCCTGTGAAGTTACTGGGTGGAGTCCAAGAGATTCGGATGTTTATTCACAATGACTTCACGTTCATATCCTTTAAGGAAGCCACGTTAAATAGCTCATCAGAAATGTCCTGAGACACTGGCTTGCCAGGGAAGCAGCGATGCTGTTTACAATGGAAGTTTCTGGAAAGGCTGAGAGAGCTAAAGATCTGATTTCACACTGATCAGCAGGGAAGCACTCCAGTTCTAGGCTGTGACAGTAAGGGTGCTGCAAGTTGATAAATTCTGAAGTTAAACTTGTGACCCCAGTAACAAACTGTGATGAAAATGTTCCCACAACAGCTAGGTTACTACACCGCACTACATCAAATGCACAGCAGAGAGAGACCATTTGGCCTTTATTCATAGGGAGAGGCAATGGCCTCGTGATATCACTGCTAGACCATTAATCCAAGAACACACGAATGTTCATGGGACTCGTGTTCGAATCCCACCACAGCAGATGATGGAATTTGATTTAAATATAAAAGAAATCTGGAATTAAAAATCAAACAGATGACCATGAAACCATTATCGATCGTCAGAAAAACTCATCTGGTTCACTAATGTCCTTTATGGAAGAAAGTATGCCATCCTTACCTGGTCTGCCCTACATGTGACTCCAGAGCAGTGCAATTGACTCTCAATTGCCCTCATGGATAGGCAATAAATACTGGCCTGCCAGTGACACACATGTGCCATCAATGAATTAAAAAAAAAATTCAGCGGAAATCCCATAAGCGTCAATAATAATCAAACTGCCAATGTTAACGCAAGTTAACTTTGAGTTGCTAAGTAACAAGAGACATTCACTCCATACAAGTGCCAGTCAATGAGCATCTCCAACAAGAATCTAATCATCTCCCTTTGACATTCAAAGGCACTGCCACTGTTGAATACCTTACCATCAACATCCGTGGGGATTACCATTGACCAGAAACTGAGCTGGATCAGCCATATCAATACTGTGACAACAACAGCAGATCAAAGAATTCTATTCTGAGGTGTGCATCTCATCTCCACACTCCCTAAAACCCATCCATCATCTACGAGGCACGTGTCAGGACTACTCCCAATTGCCTGGATGAGTACAGCTCAAGAAGCTCAACACCAGCCAAGAGAAAGCAGCCTGCTTGATTTGCACCCCATCCATGACCTTAAACAGTCATTCCCTCTAGCATTGAAGCACAATGGCAACAATGTGTGCAATCTATAAGAAGCACCACAGCAACTCACAAAGGATCTTTTGACAGCACCTTCCAAACCCTCAGTCTGCGCCATCTAGAAAGGCAGGAGCAGCAGACACTGCTGCTACCTGCAACTTCCTTTCCAAGCCATTCACCAGCCTGACTTGGAAACATATCACTGTTTCTTCAGTTACTGGGTCTAAATCATGGAACTCCCTCCATATAAGCACTTTGGATGTAGCTACACCAAACAGAGTGCAGTGATTCGAGAAGAAAGCTCACCACCCCCTTCTCGAGGGCAATTAGGGAGGGGCAATTAATGCTGGCCTAACCTGTGACACTGACATCTTGTGAAGAAGTAAGTAATAGCTTGCTGTGTGCCAACTGATTGCTGAAGTCCCTACATTATGGTCGTGTAAGCTTCCAGAATTTGCTATAAAGCATGTTGGGACATGTGAAGGAAGGTGCGATAGGAATGCACGTTTTTCTCTTCCCCCTTTGAAAAGACAGATAAGATCATGACTTATTATCTGTAGGATAGACTTGGAAGAGCAAACTGTACTGTGAACATTATTTAAATGTATCTACAATGATAATAAGATCTAGTCCATTAATTCACTGTTCACTGTGGTTGTCAGCACTTTTTTATTCATTTTTGGAGTATGGGCTTCACTGCCTGGCCAACACTTATTGCTCATCCCTTGTTCAGAGGGCAGTTGAGGCTCCAGAGTCACAGGTAGGCCTGACAAGGTAAGGATGGCATATTTCCTTCCCAAATTAATGAACCAGATGGGTTTTTCCGACAATCAGCAATGGTTTCACGGTCATCAGTAGATTCTTAATTCCAGATATTTTTTATTGCATTCAAATGGTGGGATTCGAACTCAGGTCCACAGAACATTAACTGAATTCCTGTATTAGTAGTCTAGCGATAATATCACTAGGCCATCGCCTCCCCTGAAAATGCAGTCAGAACATATCAGTATAGTAGGATTGCACACATAAGTATTTCAGTCGAGTCCTGTATTAGTCTCTGACTCATTGCTAAATTAATGTTCCTGATTAAGCAGATAAGCTTTAATTAAATTGACCTAGGAGGTAGATGCCATGGAGACAGTCAAGAAATCTCTGTCCTGAGAAGGGTTCAGATCTGATAAGGAGAAAGTGTTGAATAAACTGTTAGTGCTGAAAGTTGACAAGGCGCCAGGACTGGATGGGGTGCATCCAACAGTATTGAAGGAACTGAAAATGGAAATTGCAGGGGCACTGGGCCACAATCTTCCAGCCTTCTCTAAACTGAGGAAGATGCCAGAGGACTGGAGAATTGCAAATGTTATGCTCATGTCCAAAACAGGTTGTAAGGATAGTCTCAGAAATTACAGACCAGTCAGTTTAATATCAGTGGTGGGCAATCTTTCAGAAACAATTATTCAGAATAGAAGTAGTCGTGATGTGGAAAAATGTGGGTTGATTAGGAAGAGCCAGCATGGATTTCTAAAAAGAAAATTGTGTTTAATGATGCCCTTCTGAGGTTTTTGAAGAGTTGACAGAGAAGGTTGATGAAGGTAACGTTGTTAATATGGTGTGCATGGGCTTTCAAAAGGGATTCAATACAATATCACACAACAGACTTGTGAGAAAAGTCATGGAGTAAAAGGGACAGTAGCAAAATAGATGCAATATGGATTCTTTACCCAGAGGGTGGTAAGGGTATGGAAGCCCTGCCTGCTGCAGTTGTAGATGTGCCAAGTTTGGTGGCGTTTAAGAGGTTAGTAGATAAGTTTATGGACGAGAAGGGAATGGTTTAGGTTAGAGGGTCATTGCTTTTTCTTAATTGGTTGGCGCAACATGGAAGGCCGAAGGGCCTGTTCTGCGCTGTTCTATGTTCTATGTTCAAAATTGGCTGAATAGTAGGAAGCAGAGAGTAATGATCACTGCATATTTTTCAGGCTGGAGGAAGGTTTGTAGTGGCGTTCCTCAGGGATGGTATTGGGAACCTTGCTTTTTCTGATATGTATTAATGATCTTGATCTTGGTGTGGAAGGCACAATTGTGAATGATACAAGACTTGGAAGTACTGTACACTGTGTAAAAGATAGTTTGGAACTTTAGAAGGCCATTGATAAATTGGTGGAGTGGGCAGATTGCTGTCAAATGGAGTTCAAGTGTGAGATGATGCATTTTAGTTGGAAAAACATGGACAGACAAGATAAAATACTGGTAATACAGGTGAAGAGAGCAGTTAATAAAGCACATATTACTCTTGGCTTTATTAATAAGGGCATAGAGTACAAGAGCAAGATTATTCTGAACTTACACAAGACACTAGGTAGACCGCAGCTGGAAAATTGTGTACGACTCTGGATGCTCATAAAAGGATCAAGAATGAGAGGGCACAGGTTAAAAAAGATCATTTTCACATGAGTGGTTCAGGTTGGAATGCATTGCCTGGAAATGTGGCATTCAATATGGCTTTAAATGATTATTTGAATAGATACAATATACAGCGATATGATGAAAAACGAAGGGGAATGGCACTCAGTCATAATACTCACTTGGACAGCCAATGGGGACATAGAGTCATAGAATCATAAAGGTTTACAGCATAGAAACAGGCCCTTCAGTCCAACTTGTCCCTGCTGCCCTTTTTTTAAACCCCAAAAGTAGTCCTAATTGCCTGCATTTGGCCTATATTCCTCTATTCCATCGTACCCATGTAACTGTCTAAATGCTTTTTAAAAGACAAAATCGTACCCGCCTCTATTACTACTTCTGGCAGCTTGTTCCACAGACTTACCACCCTCAGTGTGAAAAAGTTTCCCTCCGGACAATTTTATATTTCTCCCCTTTCACCTTAAACCTATGCGCTCTAGTTTTAGACTCTCCTACATTTGGGAAAAGATGTTGACTATCCAGCTGATCTATGTCCCTCATTATTTTATAGATCTCTTTAAGATTGCTCCTTAGCCTTCTACACTCCAGAGAAAGAAATCCTACAATATACTGCCTCTCCTTATAGTGCAAACATAAGATGATGAGCCAAATGGCCTCCTACTGCACTGTAACAATTCTATATTTCTGTAAAGTACCAGGCTTGAAATTACAACATCACCGAGAATGACAGAATGATGCATGATCAAAATAACTCAGCAACATCCAGAACAACATTCCTGAAAGGAATCATCACATAGCTCCCATGTTATTATGCACCACAAATATAGGTTGTGAATTTGGTTTCATCGTGTCAACCCTGATGGAACTCCAAAGTCTACAGAATTTGGAAGAGGATTGGTAGGGCAGATGCTGAGAGGTTGTTTCTGCTGTTCGGGGAATCTCAAACACAGACTCAGGGTACGAGGCCAATCACTTCAGAATTGAGATGAGGAGAAATTGTTTCTTTCAGAGGGTTGTGAATCTTTGGAATTCTGTGCCCCGGAAGGGTGTGGCTGCTCCATCATTCAAGGCTGAGATTGACAGCTTCTTGGGGAATTAAGGAATATGGGGAGTGAGCAGGAAAGTGGGGTTGAAGCCCAAGATCAGACATGATCGTATTGAGTGGTGGAACAGGCTCAATGGGCCATATGGTCCACTTCAGCTCCTATTTCATGTGTTATTATGGGCATAGTAAGAAGTCCCAAAACACCAGGTTAAAGTCCAACAGGTTTATATGGTAGCAAAAGCCACTAGCTTTCGGAGCACTGGTGAGTGGGAGTTCTATTCACAAATAGGGCATATAAAGACATTACATTATGTAGAGGCTTTATATGCCTTTATACACTCTGAAAGCTAATGGCTTTTGCTAGCAAATAAACCTGTTGGATTTCAACCTGGTGGTGTGAGACTTCTTACTGTGTCTACCCCAGTCCAATGCCAGCATCTCCATATCATTATTATGGGCATGCCATGAATACAATGGAAGCACCCAGAGTGGGCAGAGCATAAAATCAATCAGCACCTAAAATCACAAGCAATCGAGTACACAATCTATCCAGTTGAACATCATGTATTCACAAAATAAGACCATAAGGTACAGCAGCAGAATTAGGCCATTTGGCCCATCGGGTCTGCTCCACCATTCAATCATAGCTGATATTTTTCTCATCCCCATTCTCCTACCTTTTCCCCATAACTTTTGATCCCTTTATTAATCAAGAACCTATCTATCTCTGTCTTAAATACACTCAATGACCTGGCTTCCACAATCTTCCATGTCAAAGAGTTCCATAGATTCACTACCCTCGGGTTGAAGAAATTCCTCCTAATCTCAGTTCTATTCTTTACTCTGAGGCTGTACCCTGGGATCCTAGTCTCTCCTACTAACATCTTCCCCACGTCCACACTATTCAGGCCTTTCAGCATCCTGTAAGTTTCAATGAGGTCCTCCTTCGCCCTTCTAAACCCCATCGAATATAGACCCAGAGTCCTCAAACGCTCCTCATACATCAAACCTTTCATTCCTGGGATCATTCTTATGACCCTTCTTTATGTCCCCTATAAACACCTTCCTGCTGACACATAGCTGGTTCAGGCACTGCTCTTGGTTAAAGTGAAGGTTGGACGAGTTCTCTCAGCAGAGAGGGAGCAGGCACATGGCTTTGCCAGGCTGGCAGGAGTCCCATGGTGCAGGGAGCTATGACTTTTGCACGTCACTCTGCGGATCCTTCAGGGGATGTGCCTGAACAGCAAGGGTTACTACTTCGTCAATCTGTAGTCCCCAGTCATTGCCAGCTATTCTCACCAATGGAATCACCACAGGCCCTATCTCAGTGAAGACTGGGGTCAAATGAGGCTGTCATGAAGGTGGCAGAGTGGTCATCACTGTTGCCTCACAGTGCCAGGGACTCGGGTTTGATTCCCAGCTTATGTTACGTGACATTGCACTTTCTCCCCGCATCTTCTGGGTTTCCTCTGGCTTATCTGAATTCCTCTCACAGTCCGAAAGACATACTGGTTAGGCACATTGGCCATGCTAAATTCTCCCTCAGTGTACCTGAACAAGCGCTGAAGTGTGACAAGCAGGGGATGTTCACAGTAACTTCATTGCATTGTTAGTGTAAGCCTACTTGTGAGACTAGAAATAAATGAAGTGATGCTAACTTAGTATAGTACCTCAGTTAGACTGCAAGCGGAGTACTGTGCACAGTTCTTCCCTCTATGGTATGGAAAGGATACACGTGCATGGGAGAAAGATGCAGTAAAGATTTACAAGTATGATCTCAGACCTGAGAGGTTATAACTATCAAGAAAGAATGGACAGACTCACATTTCTCCTGAAAGAAAAAGGCCAAGAGGTGGCCTGGTAAAGATTTTTAAAATGATAAAAAGATACAATAGGGTCTACATAATAAAAATATTTCCATTTGTATGATCGAATTGTAAATACAACATAGTCAGGAATAAATCAGATGGGGAATTCAGGAGAAAACAAATCAAGAACTCAAGAAAAATCCAAAGATGAAGGGAGGAATATTCCCATCCACCTATCAGGGGAATTGTAGTTGGCGGGACAGGAGCACACAAAGGTCTGTTAATGTCGGGTGGGATTTTCTAGTCTTGGTATGAGCGCGGCTGGAGAATCCTGTCTGAGCAGTCTTCTAACATTGCGGAAGACTACCAGTCTGGAGTAAACAAGTTACAAGGAAACCTTGATAAAAATACACAAAACCTTTCCCTTACCTCATGCAAATTGAGCTCTTTTACTTTCTCTTTTAGTATGACCTGCAGAGTAGAGAGAATCACAATGGGTCAGATTTGAGCACAGTGCAAAACATTGTCAGCTCCACACTGATCAACAGAGCTCACAAATACTCTAATACAATATAAAACTTCGACAATCACTTACATAATAAAATCTTGATAGTTATAGCCACTAACTACACTGTAATAAATTACATTATATAGAGAATGTAGTGTAAGTATAGACCCACCGGTCCAAGCAGTCTGTGCTGTTGTTTATACTGAACACAGTAACCAGTCTCACAACACCAGGTTAAAGGCCAACAGCTTTATTTGGTAGCAAGCACCACGTTCATACGGAACACCAGTTTATGCCCATTTTATCTCATTTATTAAAGTTTATCTATTAGAGTCACAAATCGGCTTATGTTAACACTGCAATGAAGCTGCTGTGAAAATCCCTTTGCTGCCACATTCCGCCACCTGTTCAGGTACACTGAGGGGGAATGGCCAGTTTGCACCTAACTAGCATGTCCTTCGGACTGTGGAAGTAAACCGGAGCAGCTAGAGCTAACCCATGTAGACAACGGGGAGAATGTGCAAACTCCGCACAAACAGTCACCCACAGTCACCCAAGCTGGGATTTAAACCTGAGTCCCTGGTTCTGTGAGACAGCAGTGCTAACCACTGTGCCACCGTGCTGCCATTTAGCTCTACCCTCCAGTGTATCTTCCCATCTCTTTTCTTCTTGTGTTTTTATTAGCATTTTGAAAGCATCTAAGTTTTTTTTACCAGCACGTTAGCGAGTTCCACATTGTAACCACTCAGACGAAAGGAATTTCTCCTTGCTTCTCACTACTGCCTTGATTAATAGCTTTCCTGTATTTATGGGCATGGCTTTTGAATTCCCCAGTGAGTGAAAATCCCCCCCAGTGTCTACTCTGTCTGTCATCACTTTGAAAACCTCAGCCCTGTTAGTTTTAAGGGCAGGATTTTCCCTGGGGCCTTCCGAGCCCTGGGTGTTGGGCTCAAACTGTGGTCATAAATTCGCAATGTGTGGAAAACACTTACTCAACGTGATTCTCCCTAACTGGCCACCTGTCTTCAGAGGGCATTCAATTGAAGAAGGCAGGTGAGTTCACCAGGATGTTGCCTGGTCTCGAGGGTGTTGGCTATGGGGAGACGTTGAATCAACTAGGATTGTTTTCACTGGGAAGGTTGGGGGAAGGCCCAATAGAGGTCTACAAAATTATCAGAGGCATAGATACGGTGAGTACTCAGAGGCTTTTTCCCAGCGTGGAAGTGTCAATTACAAGGGGTACAAGTTCAAGTATATAAGTTTAAGGGAGATGTGTGGGGGGAAGTTTCTCATGTAGAGAGTGGTGTGTGCCTGGAACGCACTGCCAGAGTGGTGGAAGCAGGCACACTAGCAACATTTAAGAGGCATCTGGATGGGTACATGAATAGGGAGGGAATAGAGGGATACGGACTGAGTTGGGGAGGGGGGTGCAGTTTGAAGGTTTTTTTTAGTTAGGGCATCATAATCAGCATAGGCTTGGAGGGCCAAAGGGCCTGTTTGTGTGTTGCACTTTTCTTTGTTCTTTGTTGTCTCAAAGCCGGAAGGTAAATAGGAGACCCTCCAGCAATGAAACAGCAGCAGAGTACCCTTACAGGGAGTGATGCCCCTGTCTACATCAACAGGAGTGAAGTAAAAATGGTCAAGATCTTCTCGTTTTTAGGTGTTCAGATCACAAACAACCTGTCCTGGTTCCCCCATGCCAGTCTATAGTCAAGAAAGTCCATCAATGCCTCTAATTTCTCAGAAGAATAAGGAAAACTCAGAAGACTAGGCAGCATGGTAGCACAGTGGTTAGCACTGCTCCTCACAGCACCAGGGACCCGGGTTCAATTCCTGTAACCTGGTCTGTGTGGAGTTTGTACATTCTCCCCATGTCTGCATGGGGTTCCTCTGGGTGCTCTGGTTTCCTTCCACTGTCCAAAGGTGTACAGGTTAGGTGCATTGGCCGTACCAAATTCTCCCTCTATGGACCCAAACAAGTGCTGGAGCGTGGTGACTTGGGTATTTTCACAGTAACTTCATTGCAGTGTTAACGTAAACGCATTTGTGACTCATAAATTAACTTTACTTTGAAATCTGACATGTCCACTGTGACCTTCTCAGAAGAGTAAAGAGATTTGAAATGTTAGCTACGACTCTCACCAACTTTTACAGATGCACCATAGAAAGCATTCTTTCTGGTTATATCACAGCTTGATATGGCTCCTGCTCTAACCAAGACCACAAGAAACTACAAAAGGGTTGTGAATGTAGCCCAATCCATCATGCAAACCAGTCTCCCATCCATTGACTCTGTCTATACTTCCTGCTGCCTTGGAAAAGCAGCCAGCATAATTAAAGTCCCCACACACCCTGGACATTCTCTCTTCCATTTTCTTCCATTGGGAAAAAGATACAAAAGTCTGAGGTCATGTACCAACTGACTCAAGAACAGCTTCTTCCCTGCTGCTGTCAGACTTTTGAATGGACTTACTTTGCATTAAGTTGATCTTTCTCTGCTTTCTAGCTATGACCGTAACACTACGTTCTGTACCGTCTCCTTTCCTTCCCTATGAATGGTACGTTTTGTCTGTATAATGCACAAGGAACAATATTTTTCACTGTGTAATAATGCATGTGACAATAATAAATCAAATTGAATCAAATTAAATGATCCATCTTCTCTCCAACTTTTTAAAGTCTGGAATAAGGAAAGGCCTTTGCAACCAGGCCAGCATTATTTTGGGAGGCTAGGACAGAATCCCCTTTCACACGGCAGTTTACAGCTGACACTGAAGCTTCAAAGCTTGGCCTGCTAGCCCCTGGTCTCCCATCACTAGACCACCCACGTCACCAAACTGGCCTTGCTTCTTCCAGGAAACTGTGGACCAACTGGAAAATCGCAATCAGTCAATAAAATCATAGAATCCCTACAGTTAATCCCTACAGATCCATCGAGTCTGCATCGACCACAATCCTACCCTGGCTCCATCCCCATAACTGTACTTATTTACCTTACTAACCTTCTGACATTAAGGCACAATTTAGCATGCCCAATCAACATAACATGCACATCTTAGGGGAAACTAAAGCACCCAGAGGAATGCCACGCAGGGAGAACATGCAGACTTTGCACAGATAAGCCGGGAATTGGACCCTGTGAGGCAGCAGTGCTAAACCACAGTGCCACCGCGCCACTTTCAACATACCTTTACTTCCCTGAATAAGCTATGCACCACTTGTGAAATACAGAAAGAACATCATGCAGGAAGATACCGCTGCCAAATTCAAAAACAATGAACAATCACAGCATATTCTAATCCTCCCAAAGTTATTGTACAAAGAACAAAGGAAGTACAGTTCGGCCTTTCAAAACGTGTGCTGCTCATTGGTCTAACTAAACCATTCGTTTATATTCCACCATTCCTAGTCTGCTCATGTGACTATCCAGGGAAGTCTTAATAATCCATCCTTGATATTAAAGCACCAATTCAGTTCTCCAAAATATTTGCTTCCGTAGAATGCCAAACCAGAGGGAATTTGGTGGTGAAGACATTTTAAGGGTCAATTTCCTTCTAAAATTTGAGTAGGTTTTTCATTCTCGCATTCAACTTTAGCCTTTATAGTCTAGTAGTATTATCGCTAGACTATTAATCCAGAGACTCAGCTAATGTTTCGGTCTCCGGGTTTGAATCCTGCCATGACAGATGTTGGAATTTGAATTCAAAAAAAAAAATTGGATTGAAGAATCTACTGATGACTATGAAACCATTGTCAATTGTTGGAAAACCGCATCTGGTTCACTAATGTCCTTTAGGGAAGGAAATCCCCATCCTTACCCAGTCTGGCATATGTGTGACTCCAGAGTCTCAGCAATCACAGAGTCCTCCAGTGCACAAGGAGGCCATTCAGCCCATCAACTCTGTACCAAACACTAATCCCACCTAGGTCCTACTCCCACAACCCCATGTATTTAGAACATAGAACATAGAACATTACAGCACAGTACAGGCCCTTCGGCCCTCGATGTTGCACCGGCCAGTGGACCCTCTAACCTAAACTATTCCAATATCATCCATATGCCTATCCACCGAACATTTGAATGCCCCCAAAGTAGGCGAGTCCACAACTGCTGCAGGCAGGGCATTCCACGCCCTCACCACGCTCTGTGTAAAGAACCTGCCTCTGACATCAGTCCTATAACTACCACCGATTACTACTATAATTTACCCTAACCAATCCCCCTGGTACTAAAGGGCAATTTAACATGGCTAATCCATCTAACTAATAATAACTAACATCTAACTAATCTAACTGGCCATTTCAGAGACTTGGGTAGAGCAGGGACAGGAATGGATGTTGCAGGTTCCGGGGTACAAATGCTTTAGTCGGAGTAGAGAAGGAGGTAGAAGGGGGGGAGGAGTGGCATTATTGGTCAAAGACTGTATCACGGTGATAGAAAAGAAGTTTGATGAGGACTTGTCTGTTGAGGTAGTATGGGCTGAGATTAGAAACAGGAGAGGAGAGGTCACTCTGTTGGGAGTCTTTTACAGACCTCCTAATAGTTCTAGAGAGGTTGAGGAAAGGATTGCAAAGTCAATTCTGATTAGGAGTGAAAGTAGTAGGGTAATTGTGATGGGGGACTTTAACTTTGCTAATATTGATTGGAATAGCTATAGCTCTAGCTCGTTAGAGGGGTCAGTTTTCGTACAGAGTGTGCAGGAAGGTTTTTTGACTCAGTATGTAGATAGGCCAACTAGAGGTGAGGCTACATTGGATTTGGTGCTGGGCAATGAGCCAGACCAGGTGTTAGGCTTGGAAGTTAGTGAACATTTTGGTGATAGTGACCACAATTCGGTTACGTTCACCTTAGTGATGGACAGGGATAGGCATGAAGCTGGGGGCAGTAGTTATAGCTGGGGGAAGGGTAATTATGAGGCCATCAGGAGAGAATTAGGGTGCATAGATTGGACTAGG
Source organism: Sphyrna mokarran (assembly GCA_024679065.1). Classification (NCBI taxonomy): domain Eukaryota; kingdom Metazoa; phylum Chordata; class Chondrichthyes; order Carcharhiniformes; family Carcharhinidae; genus Sphyrna; species Sphyrna mokarran. The sequence goes on along the minus strand of JAGIQG010000001.1, from coordinate 22,348,401 downwards.
AAACTACAGGGACTGGGAACATCTGGAATGTGGTGCTTATTCAAGGAGCAGCTGCTGCGAGTCCTTGATAAGTATGTCCCTGTCAGGCAGGGAGGAAATGGTCGAGTAAGAGAGCCTTGGTGTACGAAAAAAGTTGATTTGCTGGTTAAGAAGAAAAAGGAGGCTTATGTCAGGATGAGGCTTGAAGGCTCAGTTAGTGCAATGGATAGCTATAGATTAGCCAGGAAGGAGGTAAAAAGTGAATTGAGGAGAGCTAAGAGGGGACACGAGAAGATGTTGGCTGATAGGATTAAGGAGAATCCTAAAGCTTTCTTTCGATATGTTAAGAATAGAAGATTGGTTAGGGCAAGATTAGGGCCAGTCATAGACAGCAGTGGGAAGTTGTGCGTGGAGCCTGAAGAGATTGGTGAGGCACTGAATAAATATTTCTCTTCGGTATTCACGCAGAGTGCTGGAAATGTAGCTATGGAGAACACTGAGGTACAGGGTTGCAAATTGGGAAGTATTGTAGTAGATAGGGAGGATGTGCTAGAAATTCTCGAGGGTTTGAAGTTGGATAAGTCCCCTGGGCCGGACGGGATTTACCCTAGGATTCTCTGGGAGGCAAGAGAGGAGATTGCAGAGCCTCTGGCTCTGATCTTCAGGTCCTCGTTGGTTACGGGTGTGGTTCCGGAGGACTGGAGGATAGCGAATGTGGTCCCATTGTTTAAGAAGGGGAAGAGAGACCTTCCAGGGAATTATAGGCCAGTGAGTCTTACTTCTGTTGTGGGCAAGGTATTGGAGAGAATTATTAGGGATAGGATTTATAGTTATTTAGAGAGAAATGAATTGATTGGGGATAGTCAGCATGGTTTCGTGAAGGGTAGGTCATGCCTTACTAACCTCATTGAGTTTTTTGAGAAAGTGACCAGAGAGGTGGATGGGGGTAAGGCGGTTGATGTAGTATATATGGACTTTAGTAAGGCGTTTGATAAGGTGGCCCATGGAAGACTTCTACAGAAAATGCAGATGTGTGGAATAGAGAGTGATTTAGCTAATTGGATTAGGAATTGGCTGGCAGATAGAAGACAGAGGGTGGTGGTTGATGGGAGATATTCATCGTGGAGTTCGGTGACAAGTGGTGTGCCTCAGGGGTCTGTTTTGGGGCCCCTGCTGTTTGTAATTTTTATAAATGATCTGGATGAGGGTATTGAGGGATGGATCAGTAAATTTGCAGATGACACTAAAGTCGGTGGAGTGGTAGATAGTGAAGAGGGGTGTTATAGTTTACAGAGTGACTTGGACAAGTTGCAGAGCTGGGCCGAGAGGTGGCAAATGGAGTTTAATGTGGAAAAGTGTGAGGTAATGCACTTTGGCAGGAACAATAAATGTGTAGAGTATAGGGCTAATGGTAGGGCTCTTAATAGTGTTGAGGAACAGAAGGATCTTGGTGTATGTGTCAATAGATCCCTGAAAGTAGGCAGTCAAGTGGATAAAGTTGTTAAGAAGGCATATGGAGTCTTAGCTTTTATTGGTAGGGGGATTGAATTTAGGAGCCGCAGCATCATGTTGCAACTGTACAAAACTCTAGTGCGGCCGCACTTGGAGTATTGTGTGCAGTTCTGGTCCCCACATTATAAGAAAGATGTGGAGGCATTGGAGAGGGTACAGAGGAGGTTTACCAGGATGTTGCCTGGTATGGAGGGCAGGTCCTATGAAGAGAGGTTGAAGGATTTGAGGTTGTTTTCGTTAGAAAGGAGGCGGCTAAGAGGGGATCTTATTGAAGCATATAAGATGATTAGAGGTTTAGATAGGGTGGACAGTGATAGCCTTTTTCCTAGGATGGAGAAAGCTAGCACGAGGGGACACAGCTTTAAATTAAGGGGTATGAGTTATAGGACGGATATCAGAGGTAGGTTCTTTACTCAAAGAGTGATTAGGGAGTGGAATGCCCTGCCTGCAGCTGTTGTAGATGCGCCAAGTTTGGTGGCGTTTAAGAGGTTAATTGATAAGTATATGGAAGAGAAGGGAATGGTTTAGTTTGGAGGGGCATTGCTATTTATTTTGGTCGGCACAACATCGAAGGCCGAAGGGCCTGTTCTGTGCTGTAATGTTCTATGTTCTATGTTCTAATACATCTTTGGACTGTGAGAGGAAACGAGAGCACCCGGAGAAAACTCACACAGATATGGTGAGAATGTCCAAACTCTACACAGACAGTGACCCAAACTGGGGATCGAACCTGGGTCCCTGGCACCGTGAGGCAGCAGCGCTAACTACTGTGCCACTCTGCTGCAATGTGGTTGACTTTCAATTACCCTCCAAAGGCAACTAAACATGGGCAATAAATGCTGGTCAGCCAGCGACTCCCATGATTGAATTAAAAATAAGTGTTAGCCAGTGGCACACAAAGCTAGCTATTCATGACAATTGCAGTTAATTAATTGGGTTAAAAATGACTGCCATGACTGTCAGCAGAAGCTGAATCTGGTCTTTGGAATTTGTGCGAGTAAATACAGGAGGATTTTGTTAATACGCAGCATGAGGCGAGCATTAAAATCAACAGTTTAAAGAAGATGCTAATTAGATTAGAGGGAGGTTTTTTTTCTGATCATTGATGTGATTCCTGAGCTTCAGAACATTTCAAGTTGGCAAAAGTGGAGCATATAAAGAAACAGATAAAGAAACGATGTTCCAGGAGCAGGTTCGCTGCTGGCCAGAAGCAAAGAGTGGGAAAACTTGAAACAAGCAAAGCAAATGAGGACTTACAGAGCAGAGTGAAGCTGCTAAACTTAGTGTGGAGTCCAGGAGATTCTGCAACACTGAATTGAAATGTGTGTGTGTGTGTGTGTGTTGTGTGTATGTGTATTGGGGTGTGGGAGTGGTAGGGGGGAAGATGTCCTCTCAGGGGGGCGGTCAGTGTGAAATTAAGGCAATCACTTCCACTCGCCTTACACGACTAACTCTTCTTCCAGCTTATCACAGAAATTTCCTTCTGTATTCCTGAAAAAAAGAGAGCTGTCGAAGCTTTTCATCTTGGACTCATCAGGGTTAGTCACAAGAATCCCAACATAGGATTGGGGAAGGCGGTGTTAGGTGGCAGGGGATGAGGACGAAGGTGTTCTGGGAGAAGTGTGCTGATGAATGCAAGATGAAAAGCTTCAACTTTAGGGGCATCACAGTGGCACAGTGGTTAGCACTGCTACCTCACAATGCCAGGAACCAGGATTGAATTCTGGACTCAAGTCACTGTTTGCACATTCTCCCCAATTTTCCATGGGTTTCCTGTGGGTGCTCTGGTTTCCTTCCACGTCAAAAAATATGCAGGTTAGGTTGATTGGCCATGCTAAATTAACCCTTGTGTCAAGGGGATTAGTTAAGGTAGATATGAGGGGGTTATGGGAATTTGGGCCTAGGTGGGATTGTGGTTAGTGCTTCCCCAATGGGCTGAATGGCCTCCTTTGCATTGTAGGATATTCTATTGTTTCTATTCCATGTCTCTTTCAAGTTCCCTATTCCTAAATGACTATCAATTCTTTTTTGTTCTCTCCTTCCCTATTCGCGCTTTATTCAAAACCTAATACATCTTAAACTCATTCCGGTTCTAAAGAAAGGCCATTGACCTGAAAATTTAACGCTAGTTCTCTTTCCGTAGATGCTGCCAGGCCTGCTGAGAGTTACCGGCATTTTTTGTCTATATTTTGGATTCCGACATTCTCAGTGTTACACTCTTGTACAACATTTGAGGAAGACCTGATAAAGATGTAGAAGATTAGGGCAAGTTTAGATTAAGCAGACAATGAAATGCCACTCCCGTAACTTGACAGTACAAGGATTAGGAGATGGGAATAAGGTTTTGAGCGAGAAGATTTTTATCCAGCAAATGGTCACAAACTGTAACTTGCTGCCTGGGACGGAGGTGGGAGTGAGGGATTAGTGAGTGACAGGCATGAATGAAACAGAGGGATTTTTATGATAATTGATGGTGGTGTCATGGTCATCAGCAGATTTTCAAGTTGAGATTTTCACTCAATTCAAATTTTGCCATCTGCTATGGTGGGATTTGAACCCAGCTCTCCAGAGTATCATCCTGTTCTGTCCCTCCTTCCCAACATCAGAGTCGCTAGCTAAGTCCCTCTCATCGCAGCTGTCTAAAACAGGCATGGATGCCCCAAGAAGCTTGATTTCCTTCTGAAACCCTGACGTTAAGGAGGTTCTGCCCTTAAGGTAGAGCAGGCCTCCATTTTGGAAGGAAATTAGATGGCCATTGGAGGGAAATAAACTTGCTACAGAGTTAGGGTGAAGGCCTTTTCTGCACTGTATGGTTCTATAATATCTGTGATTTTCAAAGTTAATCTCTCTGAGATTCAGCACGGTAGTACAGTGGCTGGCACTGCTGCTTCACAGCTCCAGAGACCTGGGTTCGATTCCAGGCTCAGGTCACTGTCTGTGTGGAGTTTGCACGTTCTCCTTGTGTCTATGTGGGTTTTCTCCGGGTACTCCGGTTTCCTCCCACAGACCAAAGATGTGCGGGCTAGTTTGATTGGCCATGCTAAAATTGCCTCTTAGTGTCCAGGGATGCATAGGTTAGAGGGATTAGTGAGTATAATATGTAGGGATATGGGGGTAGGGCCTGGGTGGTATTGTGTTCTTGATGGGCTGAAGGGACTCTTTCTGCACTGTAGGGTTTCTATGATTCTGAGTGTGGAAGATTCATTTTGAAAATCTTGCTGTAAAAACCAGTGGGAGTTGCTCCAGTTTTTACGCAAATTTGGCACTTAGAATTTTTTTGGGAGAATCAGCCCCCACATTAAAATTCCTGCCTCAGGTATTAATAAAAGGAATAAAATGAGCCACCGCGCTTTTAAAAAAAATGTCTTATTCGTTCGTGAGATGTGGGCATCGCTGGCTGGGCCCATCCCTGAGGACACATGTAGGCCAGACCTGGTAAGAGTGACAGGCATGAATGAAACAGAGGGATTTTTATGATAATTGATGGTGGTGTTATGGTCATCAGCAGATTTTCAAGTTGAGATTTTCACTCAATTCAAATCTTGCCATCTGCTATGGTGGGATTTGAACCCAGCTCTCCAGAGTATCATCCTGTTCTGTCCCTCCTTCCCAACATCAGAGTCGCTAGCTAAGTCCCTCTCATCGCAGCTGTCTAAAACAGGCATGGATGCCCCAAGAAGCTTGATTTCCTTCTGAAACCCTGACATTAAGGAGGTTCTGCCCTTAAGGTAGAGCAGACCTCCAGTCAGGAGGGAATAAGCTGCTGATCCATGTATCTCACTGGCCATTAGCCCAGACTGCTCAGGATAGAAATTCTAAGGTAGAAGTGAAGATGAAGGTGTAGCACTGGTCTAGTGATCGTATCTCTGGAATATTAATCCAAAAACTCAGTCAGTGTTCTGGGGATCCAGGATCTAATCCCGCCACGGCAAGTGGTGGAATTTGAATTCAATAAAAGAAATCTGGAATTAAGAATCTACTGATGACCATGAAACCATCGTTGATTGTTGGAAAAACTCACTTGATTTGCTAATGTCCTTTAGTGAAGGAAATCTGCCATCCTTACCTGGTCGGGCCTACATGTGACTCTAGAGCCTCAGCAATGTGGGTGACTCTCAACTACCCTCAGGCAACTAGAAATGGGTAATAAATGCTGGCCAGCCAGTGATGCCTATGTCCCATGAATGAATAAAAAAAAATGGAGTTGAGGTAAAGATCAGCTATTGTCAAAATGGACATGGAAGTTCCCAACTCGAGCATCCCGCCTCAGTATTCAGCCTACGCGTCATTCTTCATTGAGTGAAACTTAGCGCGTGGGGACTGGAGAAGGTTCAGTGTTAATGGTGGGTTTGTGGAGGCTGGGATTGGAATCTTTCCAATATGTAGACTGTGACAGATGGAGAAAAGCAAGTGCTGTAAACAGAAGTGTAATGAATACCACGTACAGCTTTGCACATGACGATCTCACGTGACTTTACCCATTTAAGAGAATGTCACTGGGGAATTGAACATTTTTATGGACTAAATATTTTCCTTCACCACTGGATCCAGGATTTGAATCATAAATAAAAATCATAAGTCACAAAATCCTACAGTGCAGAAACAGGCTATGTAGCCCATTGAGTGTATTTTCACTCTCTGACAGAACATTATACCAAGGCCCACTCTCCCACCCTATCCCTATAACCCCATGCATTTTAGCAAGGCCAATCTATCTAACCTACACATCTTTGGACACTGAGGGATAATTTAGCATGACCAGTCCATTTGGGGTTTCAAGTGGAGTCAGTGGAGTGTTTGCTCAGCACTTCAACGCACTAACCTGCACGCAAAGTGTTGATGACATACCTCACTCCACGCTCACTTTCTTCACCTTGCTGGGCACATAATTCACACAAAAGGGAGAATCACCATTTTAATGAATGATGTCAGCAGTGGAGATATAGTCTTACCTGTTTATATGCATAAAGCTCCTTGTGTGCTTGATGTCGTAACCTGGACAGAGAGGAATGAGAGAGAAGTCAATCATTGCTAAGTTGCTTCTCTGTAACTATGCAATTCATTTTCTAACGCCAGCTGTTGCAGTAACCCATACAGGCAGTTGCTGACAGGCAATGTCCATTATTACCTTCATTACCTCCCAGTTGCTGCTCTCTTTGTGAAAGAACTCAAACGTTCTAGTGTCAAAGGCAATGGTTTAAAGAAGGCAGCAGGGAGAATCACTTCTTCAACAGACCAGATCTTGTCCAGATCTCTTGTCGATGTATCTAGGATATTATCAAGGCTGTACGCACATGTGTTCACATGTGTTTGCATACATGTGTTCACTCAAAACACCACAATTTTCAAAACTCTCTCACTGATATCGGGCAATATAGTATTGAGAGCGAGTCCCAAGGTTGTCAGGATTTAGACAAGGTTGGAAGTTTACACAGGGCAATCTTGTCCTTGTTTTTGCTCTTGAGAGAGTGCAGCGTAAGTTCACCAGGCTGATTCTGGGGCTGGCGGGGCTGATGTACAAGGAGAGATTGACTGGGTCAAGATCGTTTTCACTGGAGTTCAGACAAATGAGACGTGATCTCATATAGACTTATAAATTTATAACAGGACATACAGGGTAGATGCAGAGAAGATATTCCTGATGTTGGAGGAGTCCAGAACTCCCTCACTGGTCCCTGCCTCTGAGGCAGAAGCTCTGGGTTTGACCCACCTGGGGCAGGATTCCACCACCCCCCCCAACCCCTCCAGGACTGAAAGATTAAGGAAGGTACGTTCATAATGCAGTCAACAGATCGAGTGCAACAGTCTGCAAATCCTTCCAAAAACGCAAATGGCTGGTGGTAAGTGCGGGCGAGAGTCCTGGCAGTCAGAAGTGATATGAAGTGGTGTCCTGCAAGCTAAAAGCCTCTGGGTTCAGACCAGCAGCTTGGTCCAGGAATTACCGACTATGGAAATAGTTGAAATTCTGCCTCAGTACACCACTAGGTACATAGAAACATAGCAAATGGGAGCAGAAGTAGGCCATTTGGCCCTTTGAGCTACTGACTATTCAATATGATCATGGCTGATCATGCACTTTCAGTATCCCACTCTCACTTTCTCTCTATACCCCTCGATCCCGTTAGCCACAAGGGCCACACCCAGCTCTCTCTTGAACATATCTAACAAACTGGCCCCAACAGCTTTCTGTGGTAGAGAATTCCACACATTCACAGCTCTCTGAGTGAAGAGGTTCTTCCTCATCTCAGTGCCGAATGGCTTATCCCTTATTCTTAGACTGTGACCCCTAGTTCTGGACTTCCCCAACATCGGGAACACTCTTCCCGCATCTGGCATGTCCAGCCCCATCAGGATTTTGTGTGTTTCTGCGAGATCCCCTCTCATTCTTCTGAATTCCACTGAGTACAAGCCCAGTCAATCCAGAAGAGAATTGGAGTGGAGCCATTGAGTAGCACCTTCAAGCACCAAATGACGATAAAACAACATGATTAAAATGTTTGTTCTGTTACATTTATAACGCAGCAAAGGAAGATTATTCTTCCCCCATGTGGGTGTATAGGAGGAAACAGCACAATCAATTCCAATACTGTCCTTACTCCTTACTCAGAGACCATTTTTTCCCAAAGGAGAATCAAATAGAGTCAGCAAATCTATTTACCTTTCCCCCCCCCCCCCCCCCCCCCCCCCATGACTTGCCATCTTCCGGTCCAGTAATTCTTGTTATGCCTCACATCGCAAACCACTCCCCCCCCCTCCAATACCAGGCAGCTTTGGAAACATTTCTGTTTGAAGGTACATTGTTGATGTTCCATATCACCTGTATATTTCACCCCAGGTAAAGAACAACAGTTGTACATGTCTGTACAAGTCCAATAGGTTTATTTGGAATCACAAGCGCATAGAGTATAAAGTCATGGAAACAGACCCTTCGGCCCAGTTTGGCCACGCAGACTTTTTTTCAAAGCCCTCAGCTAGTCCCAGTTGCCCGTATTTGGCCCATATCCCACTATACCCAGATTACTCATGTTTTTAAAATCTAAATGCTTTTTAAAAGACAAAATTGTACTCGCCTCTACTACTACCTCTGGCAGCTTGCTCCAGACACTCACCACCCTCTATGTGAAAAAATTGTCCCTCTGCACCCTTTTGTATCTCTCTCCTCTCTCCCCTCTCTCAGCGCTGCCCCTTCATCTGAAAGCTCATGATTCCAAGTAAACCTGCTGTACTTTAACCTCATGTTGTGAGACTTCTTAGTCTAGAGAGAGGAGACCAGCAGGTGTGTGAGAACCTTACCATATTCAAGAACACCCTCTAACTTGTCCACCATCTTATCTTGGACATTGGCCACTGTTTCTTCATCATCAGTGGCTCCAAGTCCCAGAACTCCCTATCTCTCAGCAATTGCAGGAGTACTGTAGCCGCACACACTGCAGCAGTTCAAGAATAAAGCCTAGCACCATGTACAACTGTTATTCTTTACCTGGTAAAGATTTTACATGGTAAAATATACAGATAATTTAGAACATCAACGAGGGTAATTAGGGATGGGTCAATAAATGCTGGCCTTTCCAACAATATTCACATCTGGGGAATGTATTAAAAAAAAATCAGAACATGGACAGGTGATTTGGTATCTCACCAGTTGTGTCTGCTGCTAAACAAAGATCTCAGAAGTTTTCCAAATGGCAAGACGGTGTACTAACTAACCGACTGTAATGCCTCAGAGAAAGAATTGTCAGGCTAAGCTAAAGCCTTGTGTGGCTGAAAACCTCAGTCAGAAATCTAACCACAGTATCCGCTTCAATGTACAAAGCACTCGATCTGTAACTGCAATTTCTTCTTCAGAGAAAACTCTTACTTTGAGAAGGTTTTCCATGAACCCAGAGCAGCCGCTGAGCATGTATGTTCACCAGCTGCTGACAGTCACCTGATCAGCCTGGGTGTGTGTTTTCAGGAAGCAGTTCGATATAGCTCTTGGAGAGAAGGGGATCAAAGATTATGGGGAGGAAGTGGGGTGGGTAATCAAGCTATTGAGTCGGGTAATCAGCCATGATCATAATGAATGGCAGAGCAGGATTGAAGGGCTGAATGGCCTCCTCTTCTTAGAAGCACTTCAGTACAAAAGGAGGCCATTTGGCCCATCAAGTTTGCACCAACCACAATCGTGCCCAGTATTTACAGTGCCAATACCCCCGACACTAAAGGGCAATTTGGCACGGCCAATCAACCTAATCCGCACATCTTTCGGACGGGGGAGGAAACTAGAGCACCTGGAGGAATCCCACTCAAACACAGAACGAACACACAGACTCAAGCTGGGAATCAAACCCAGATCCCTGGCTCTGTGAGGCAGCAGTGCTAACCACTGTGCCACATGCCACCCTCCTGCTCCCATTTCCAATGTAAGTTTCTATTTACTCTTCTCCCATCCACTCCACTATCCCAGTCGAAGTTCAAGGCACTCACTGACACAGAGAAACTAAATTTCTCTTTATTCACTGCCGAGTGGAGAGACTCAATGGCAGCTCTCCTGCCCTGGAGTCAGAGGTTGCGGGCTTCGAATCCAGCTCCAGACAGTCCTGGATCTGAATTCTGGATTCCCACCCAGTGGGATACCTGCGCCCTCGCTCATCCGAGAGGCTCTGGGAACCCATTAAACTCTTCCGTGGCACCAAGAGTAACCACCTTCTTGTGGCATGGCGATGGTTCATGCCATGGGAGCAATGATCAGGTCCTCATCCGTCAGAGCGATAATTCAGAGCGAATTCTTTCCTCGTCTTCCTGTGAAAACAGCTGCTAAAATTCTGGTTCCCTCCCCTCCCTGACTCCCCCTCCCACCTCTTCTTCCCCTCGATGCGTTTGTGTTGACCTTTGATGCTATGTCCACGTGACCCATTGCCACATTTGATGGCAGCGATTCCACTGTCACAGCCCAGCTTGCTGCTGTCCTCCAGGTTAAGAAGTCTCGCAACACCAGGTTAAAGTCCAACCAGGTTTATTTGATAGTAAACCCACAAGCTTTCGGAAAGGCTGCTCCTTCGTTCAGGTGTGTGGAAACTTGCTGCTGCCCTCCAGGAAACCTTCCACATACCTGAACAAAGGAACAGCGTTTCCAAAAGCTTGTGGGTTTACTATCAAATAAACCTGGTTGTACTTTAACCTGGTGTTGTGAGACTCGTGACTGTGTTTATCCCCAATCCAACGCCGTCATCTCCACATCATGCCCTCCGAGCTGCCGTTCCTCCTCGTCAGGCAGGAGTCAGCGGTAGGAGCAGCGTGGGGAACCTCCGAAGGGAATTGGATCGTTCACATTGCTGAGTCATGGCACTTAATTAACTTAAACCCTTTAAGAGTCAAGGGTGACATCAGTAAGAAGCTAATAATCTCCAAAAAGCCATCGACACGTGCTCCCTGTCATCAGGGAAATATTCTGTTTCACATTTCTGGTTACTGTGTAGATAAAACCCATTAAAAATTAATGAGTCCTGGGAACTGACTGCTATTGATGCACTGTGTGCTGTTTGTAACTCAGGAGTATTTATTGTGGTTGTGTTCGCTGCTGATTCTGGGAGTGGTTCCAGTTTCTTTGGCATCCATATCTAGCAAACGGTAAGTGCAGGAAAAAGTGGCGTCAGTATTAGTTTCCCTCCTCTGAAGTACTATTCCCAGAAACTGTTTTCATTAATTACAGAAAATCACCATCACATGGAAACCAAAACTAAAACAAATGAGTTTTATCATTGGACGGCTTAAAAAAGCCATTCCCAAATGTAATAAATTCAATTCAATTTGGGTATTACTGCTCTCCCACCCCACCCCCAGCACCAATCTTTTTGATTTGAATTGATTTATTACTGTCAGCTGTTTTGGGATACAGTAGAAAGTATTGTTTCTTATGCACCTTACAGGCAAAGCATACCGTTCATACAGTACACAGGGGAGAAGAAAAGGAGAGGGTGCAGCATGTAGGTTACAGTACAGCTAGGGTGCAGAAAAAGATCAATTTACTATGAGGTAGGTTCATTCAAAAGTCTGAAGGCAGAGGGAAGAAGCTGTTTGTGAATCAGTCGGTATGCGTTTTCAGACTTTTAGAACATAGAACAAGAACATAGAACATTATAGCACAGTACGGTCCCTTTAGCCCTCAACATTGTGCCGAGCTATGTCTAAACCTAAGATCAAGCTATCCCACTCCCTATAATTCTAGTGTACTCCATATGCCTATCCAATAACTGCTTGAAAGTTTTGTTTCTTTTTCCCGACAGAAGAAGGTGGAAGGAAGTATGTCTCGGGTGTGTTGAGTCCTTGATTATGCTGGCTGCTTCTGCGAGACAGCGGGAAGTATAGACTGTATCAGTGGGTGGGAGGCTGGTTTGCATGGTGGACTGGGCTTCGTTGAAGACTGATCTTTTTGAAGACCGTTTTTTTGCAGTCTTGGGTCACAGTAGTGCTAGATCCAGAATGGGTGCTTTCTATGATGCATCTGTAAAAATTGGTGAGGGTCTTAGTGGACGTGCTAAATTTCCTTAGCCTCCTGAGATGGTAGAGGCATTGGTGGGTTTTATTAACCACAGCGTCAGTGTGGAGAGACCAGGACAGGTGATCTGGGTACCTAGAAACTTGAAGCTCTCAACCATTTCCACTTTATCACTGTTGATTTACTCAGTCCTTCTGCACTTCCTGAAGTTGATGATTATCTCCTTTGTTTTATTGACATTGAGGGAGAGATTATTGTTGTCGCACCAATCTTCACCGCTTTGGGAGGACCACTTTGTCAGATTGCATCCTCTTCTGTGCGAGACTTCTAGATGACTACATGGAACTTAGTAGGATTGAGGGTTATAGGTAAGCATAGTAGGTAGGGATATGATCGGTGCAACTTAAGGGCCGAAGGGCCTATTTGTGCTGTAGCTTTTCTATATTCTATGTTCTATCTATGAGACAACTAAGGTTCTCAGGTGAACATGGAAGATTCTGTGGCATTACTGCAAGAAGAGGATGAGATTTTCCCTAATCTCCTGGCCACCACTTTTCCCTTAGGTAACACCATTAAAGAAAGGAGTTACCTCATTTTTGTATGTGGGTGTTTGCTGTGCACAGATTGGCTGCCTTATTTCCCTAAATGACAATGAAATCTATACATCAAAGATACTTAGCTGGCTGCCAAGTACAGAGTGGTGTACTTGAGTGGTTAAAAGAAAATTATAAAGAAGCAAGGCATCTTTTGCTTTTAATTTTAACGTATTATTAGAGTCAGAATCATACTTAGTAATCTCGGCAAGTTAATAACATGGGAGAGAAGGAAGTGCGTCACCCATTGCTTTGAGAATTGCAAGCTTGATCAGGCCAGATACCTCCTCTCCCCCCACACCTAGCTCCCCACCCAAGCCAGCAGTTACTGGGCAGTCTCCCCACGTAGTAGAGGGCTCTGCTTAACTGTTTCCCTTTAGTCATGAGTAGAATCCCGGCAGGATGAGTCCATTTTAAAGCCCTAAATTGACACTGACTAGCACAAACGCCATCTGGGCCTTCCCCAACTCTGACTGGATCGCAGGGAGACCGGAAATCACCCTGTGACTCTGTGTTTACTCCATGTCCAACTCCTTTAAGCTTTTTATTTCCCCAGAGAGAAATTAAGAGCTTTTTAATGCACTTGTTGCATCTTCAGGATGCCCCAAAAGCATTTCACGAATCTATGAGTTAGGTTTGAAGTGAAGTCACTTTTGTTTTGAAGGCAATTGCAGCAATTCGTGCACAGCAAGGATCTAAAAATAGCAAATGAAATGAAAGATAAATGGACTAGCTCTTGGCATTGTTGATAGAGTGAGGAATTTTGGCCAGGGCACTTGGAGAACTCTCTTTGAATAAGATGCTAATTGATCTCTTATGATCTCTGAACCACTTGAATAAAAGTGATGTGACCTGAGTCTAATATTTAATTGAAAACAGTTGTTGAGTACTCCAGTGACCTGCTTGAAGTTGGGCTTGAAGCCATATCCTCCTCAGAGGATGCGACCAAGTCAAAGCTAAAACTAAAGATCTTGGACTGGTCCAGCTCTGGAGGTATGTTGAAAGCCCCCTTATGAGACTTGTGTTGACCAAAACGCATCCCGCCAAGTAAATTACTAGACTCGCTGTAAAGCAAAGCTTGTAAAATAGACAACATGGGAAACAAAAACAGAAGATGCCGGAAATCCCTAGTAGATAGAGATATGATCGGTGGAATCTCGAGAGAGAGAGAGGGAAAGAGAGATACTGGTTTAAGATTGAAAGCCTTTCATAAGAACTGGGTAAAGTTTGAAAAGTGATATGTTGTGAGACAGTGAATGCGAAAAGGATGGGAACAAAACAAAGGGCAGGGTTTTTCTTGCTTCCTGCTGGCGGAGGTGGTCTATCATTGGCCACCAGTGGGATCTTCCAGTCCTGCCAATATCTACTCCATTTTATGTGGCTTGCCTGCCCTATTGCCACAGATCACTTTCGGCAGGACTGGAAGATCCCACCATCGGGAAGGACTGGAAAGTTCCGCCCAAAAAGGGAAACGCTGCGATAGATTGGATGGGAGGAGAGACGAAATGACCAATGGAAGGCCAATGTGAGGGATGATGGGACCAGTAAAAGAAGAAACGATGCGGCGAAAGAAATGATGGACAATGGTGGTAGACTCTGCCATCCAAAGCAAAGCAAAGGAAAAGGAAACAAACCAGCAAAGGGAAATGCAATCAAATCGAGGCGGAGGTTCTGATCTGAAATGGGGGTGGCTCAGTTGCCCACTGGTTAGCATTGCTGCCTCACAGTGCCAGGGACCCCGGTTCGATTCCAGCCTTGGGTGACTGGCTATCTAGAGTTTGCACAGTCTCCCCATGTCTACATGGGTTTCCTCCTGGTGCTCCGGTTTCCTCCCACTGTCTGAAAGATGTGTGGATTAGGTGGATTGGCCGTGCTAAATTGCTTCTTAGTGTCAGAGGGATTAGCAGGGAAAATAACATGGGGTTATGGGGATAGGGCTTGGGTGGGATTGCTATTGGTGCAGACTCGAAGGGCCGAATGGCCTCCTTTTGCACTATAGGGATTCTTTGATTCTTCTTGAACACAATATCGAATTCAAAAGCCTGTTAAGTGCCCAGTCAAAAGATAAGGAGCTGTTCCTCGAGCTTGTATCAAGCTTCACTAGAACACTGTTGGAGCCGGAGAATCGAGAGATCAGGGTGGAAAGGAGGGGGAGAATTAAATCAGGAAGCTTAGGGCTGTGCTTGTGGACTGAATAGAGGCATTCTGTGAAGTGGTTACCCAACCTGCATTCAGTCTCTCCAATGCAGAGGACACTGCATTCTGTGGAGATCCAAAAACAACATTACTGTATGAGTGACTATGGCCAGAGTTCAAGATGCTCTCGATTACAGTTTGAGATACATTGTTGAGACTATGATTTTGTAGAAGCATACCTGGGGCAGAAATTACAGATGATCTCACCCTGAAGGACATTATTGAATGAATCTGGGTGTACAACAAACTGGTCACTTTCTTTGGCTACTAATGTTATTTTATTTGGGGACTATCAGATTTGGACTGAAATAAGAGATGTGACAGCATGGTGGCACAGTGGTTAGCACTGCCACCTCACAGCGCAGGGGCTTGGGTTTGAATCCCCTCTTGGGTCACTGTCTGTGTGGAGTTTGCACATTCTCCGCAGTATCTACGTGGAATTCCTCCCACAGTCCAAAAATATGTAGGTTAAATTGTTTGGCCATGATAAATTGTCCCTAATCTCAGGGGTTAGCAGACAAAATATGTGAGATTGTGGGAGTGGGGCCTGAGTGAGATTGTGGTTATGCAAACTCAATGAGCCAATGGCCTCCTCCTGCAGTAAGAATTTAGCAACACCAATTTTAAATCCAACCGATTTATTTGATAGTAAATCTGCGAGCTTTCGACACTCTTGTGCCTTCGTCAGGCAAATGCAGTGTTCTGGTCTGCAATCGCACACATATCAACACAGACAGTCACAGATTGCTGATTAGAATGCGAATCCTTACATCTAACCTGCTATTCAAGTGTTAAAGTGGCTAACAATGTGTGTGAAGGGAATCCTGAGCATTGGTTAGAGAATTGTGTATTTTCTCCAGACAGCACAGTAAGTGAGGTTTTTTGCTAACCCAGGCAAGTTACGGGGGTTACAGATAGTGTGTCATGAAGCCAAGATCCCTATTAAGACCGTCCTCATGTGTGCGGAACTTGGCTATCAGTCTCTGCTCAGCGACTCTGCGCTGTCGTGTGTCACGAAGGCCCCCTTGAAGAACATTTACCCGCAGGTCAGAGGCCGAATGCCCATGACTGCTGAAGTGTTCGCCCACAGGAAGGGAACTGTTTTGCCTGGTGATTGTTGAGCGATGCTCATTCATCCGCTGTCGTAGTGTCTGCATGGTCTCCCCAATGTACCATGCTTCGGGACATCCTTTCTTGCAACGTATTAGGTAGACAACGTTGGCCGAGTTGCAAGAGTATGTACCGTGTACCTGGTGAATGGTATCCTCACGTTTGATGATGTCGTCCATGTCTATGATCCGGCATGTCTTGCAGAGGTTGCTGTGGCAGGGTTGTGTGGTATTGTGGTCACTGTTCTCCTGAAGGTTGGGTAGTTTGCTGCGAACAATGATCTGTTTGAGGTTGTGCGGTTGTCTGAAAGCAAGAAGTGGGGGGGTGGGGATGGCCCTAGCGAGATGTTCATCGTCATCAATGATATGTTGAAGACTCCGGAGAAGATGTCGTAGCTTCTCCGCTCTGGGGAAGTACTGGACAACAAAGGGTACTCTGTCCACCGTGTCCCGTGTTCGTCTTCTGAGGAGGTCAGTGTGGTTTATCGCTGTGGCACGTCGGAACTGTCGATCGATGAGTCGAGCGCCATATCCTGTTCTCACGAGGGCATCCTTCAGCGTCTGGAGGTGTCTGTCATGATCCTCCTCATCTGAGCAAATTCTGTGTATATGGAGGGCTTGTCCATAGGGAATGGCTTCTTTAACGTGTCCAGGGTGGAAGCTGGATTCACTCCTCCTGCAGTGTCAGCATTCTATGAATCTGTGGCATTCATTTGGGACGGCACGGTAGCACAGTGGTTAGCACTGCTGCTTCACAGCTCCAGGGTCCTGGGTTCGATTCCCGGCTCGGATCACTGTCTGTGTGGAGTTTTCACATTCCCCTCGTGCCTGCGTGGATTTCCTCCCACAGTCCAAAGATGTGTGGGTTAGGTAGATTGGCCATGTTAAGAAATTGCCCCTTAGTGTCCAGGGATGTGTAGGTTAGAGGGATTAGTGGGTATAATACGTAGGCGTATGGGGGTAGGGCCGGGGTGGGATTGTGTTTGGTGCAGACTCGATGGGCCGAAGGGCCTGTTTTTGCACTGCAGGATTCTGTGAAAGCAGAATTTTACAGCATAGACAGACAATTCAACCTAAATGCTCTCCGTTGCTGCCTTATGAGTCTTCATCCTATTAATATGTCCTTTCATTCCTTTCTCTCTCATACTAATCAGGCTTGAATGTACCTACATCCAATTTCACAACATGCTACAATTGAATGTACCAATGCCATACAGCGTAGCTCCTGTTCCTACTTGTCATGCACAAGCAGTACCACACCAGATGATAAGCTAATAATTAAAACCTTAATCTGCCTGATGCTGTTTAATTTTTATCAGGAACTTTATTGTATAAATGCCTCTCCAGTTGACTTTACTCAATCCGTAACACGAGAAGCTGCTCAAGCCTGAGATAGTTCGGATGCGGAATAGGAGTGGGGGCAGTTTATCTTGATTGACACCAACAAACCGCAATGTGTTTTTCAAACAGTGATACTAACAGAACTGTAAAATCAGTTGTATAATCTGAGACTGTGACTCACATCAAGGCCTCAGGGTTAAATGTGTCAAATCGACAGGAGAGAGAGGTGACAGATTTCCGATTTGATGGTTTACACAGTGAAGTTAATAGCATTGACCTACGGGTCCACACTTCACATAAACCTCCTCCCCACACAGTTCATCCAACTCTAGAATCATAGGATCCCCACGGTGCAGAAGGAGGCCATTCGGCCCATTGAGTCTGCACCAACAACAATCCCACCCAGGCCCTATCCCCGTAACTCCACATATTTATCTCATCAAACTCCCTGACACTGAAGGCTGATATATCAAGACCAATCCATATAACCTGCACATCTTTGGACTGTGGGAAGAAACGGGTGCATCCAGAGGAAACCCACGCAGACATAGGGAGAACAAGCAAATTCTGCACAGTGACCTAAGCCAGGAATCAAACCAGAGTTCCTGGCGCTGTGAGGCAGCAGTGCTAACACAGTGCCACAAATCTATTGCCATTCTTTTTATTCTTTTCAGGGATCTGGGTGTCACTGGCTAGGCCAGCATTTGTTGTCCTCGAGAAGGTGATGTTGGGCTGTCTTCCTGAATTGTTGCAGTCCTTGTGGTGTAGATACACCCACTGTGCTATTGGGAAGGAGTTCCAGGATTTTGATCCAGTGACAGTGAAGGATTGCCAATATGTTTCCAAGTCAAGATTGTGGGTGACTTGGAAGGAACTTGCCGATGGTGGTGGTCCCAGGTATCTGTTACCCTTCTCCTTCCAGATGTAAGTGTTGATGGGTTTCAAAGGTGCTGTTCAAGGAGTCCTGTTGAAACATTGCCCTATATTTTGTAAATTGTACACGTTAAAGCTGCTGTGCATTGGTGGTGGAAGGGGTAGCAATCAAGCAGGCTGCTTTGTCTTGGATGCTGTCAAGCTTCTTGAGTATTATTGGAGCTGCACCCATCCAGGCAAGTGGAGAGTATTCCATCACACTCCTGACTTGTGCCTTGTAGGTGTTGGACAGTCTTTGTGAAGTCAAGAGGTGAGTTAACTCACTACAGAGTTCCAAGTATCTGATCCACTTTTGTAACCATTGTATTTATATGGTTAGTCCAGTTCCATTTCTGATTAATGGTAACCATAGGATATTGATAGTGGGGGAATTAAACAATGGCAGTGTCATTTAATTCAAGGAAGGATGGTTAGATTCTCCCTTTTCAAAAATGGCCATTGTCTGGCATTTGTGTGATGCGAATGTTACTTGTCATTTATCAGCTCAAGCCTGGGTATTGTTCAGGTCTTGCTGCATTTGGATATGGACTGTTTCAGTACCTGAGGAATATCGAATGGTGATAAACATTGTGCAATCATCAGCGAACATCCCCACTTCTGACCTCTGATGGAAAGAAGATCATTGATGAAGCAGCTGAAGATGGCTGGATCCAGGACACTACCCTGAGGGAACTCTGCAGCAATGATTCAGGACTGAGATGACCTTCCAATAACTGCAACAATCTTCCTTTGTGCACGGTATAACTCAAAACAGTTTTCCTCTGATTTCCACCGATGTCAATTGGGATTCTTACTATTATACTTGATCAAATGATACCTCAATGTGAAGAGCAATCACTCTCACTTCACCCCTTGAGTTTAGCTCTTTTATCCATGTTTAAACAAAGGCTGTAATGACGTCAGGAGTTGAGTACCCCAATGGAACACAAATTGAGTATCAATGAGTGGGTCACTGCTGAGTAAGTGCCACTTATCGATGATCCCTTCCATCATTCTCCTAATGATCAAAAATAGACTGATTGGGGTAATTGGCTGGCTAGCATTTTTCCCATTTTTTTGTGGACAGGACATATCTGGGCTACTTTTCAGGTAGATACCAATCTTGCAGCTGTACTGAAACAACTTGGCTAGGGGTGTGGTAAGTTCTGGAGCACCAGTCTTCAGTGTTATTGCTGGTACACTGTCAGGGCCATTGCCTTTGCAGTATCCAGTGCCTTCAGCTATTTCTCCATATCACATGGAATAAAATAAATTGGCTTATAACTGACATCTGTGATCCTAGGGACCTCTGAGGTCTGATTCCATGATAATGACTAGTCTGAGAGACAGTTCTCCCAGTTCTGGCACAAGCCCCCAGATGTTGGTAAGGAGGAATTTACAGAGTCGACAGGGGTGACTTTTCATTTGTCATTTTCGGTGCATACGTTGATCCGAGGTTGTCCTCCTAATCCTCTCTCCATCGTGTGTTTATCCAACTTCCCCTTAAATGGATCAATGTAATTTGCCTCAACTACGTTTATGATCACAAATCCCACATTCTTTCCAAAGTAATGAACTTCCTGCTAATTTCCCTGTTAGATGTTTTGGTGATTATCCTGTATTCCAGATTTCTAGTTTTAATTGTTCCATAAGTAAGACATTTACAATATCAAACTCCTTCATGATTTAAAGATTCTATCGTAAGTGAGCAACTCCTGTGGCTCAGTGGGTAATGTCCCCTACCTCTGGGCCAGAAGTTCTGGGTTCAAGTCTCACTTCAAGAATTGATGGCCATAGAATCATAGAATCACTACAGGACAGAAAGAGGCCATTCGGCCTACCAAGTCTGCACCGACCACAATCCTACCCAGGTTCTACCTCCATATCCCTACATACTTTACCCACTAACCCCTCTAACCTATGCATCTCAGGACACGAAGGGGCAATTTTATTAGCATGGTCAATCAACCTAACCGGCATATCTTTGGACTGTGGGAGGAAACCAGAACACTCGGAGGAAACACACGCAGACACAAGGAGAATGTGCAAATTCCACATAGACAGTGACCCAAGCCAGGAATCGAATCCAGGTCCCTGGAGTGTGAAGCTGTAGTGCTAACCACTGTGCCATGGAAGGTGAGTGGTCAAACAGGTTGAT
Organism: Sphyrna mokarran; assembly: GCA_024679065.1. Taxonomy (NCBI): domain Eukaryota; kingdom Metazoa; phylum Chordata; class Chondrichthyes; order Carcharhiniformes; family Carcharhinidae; genus Sphyrna; species Sphyrna mokarran. The sequence continues at coordinate 22,328,124 of JAGIQG010000001.1, read as the reverse complement.
TATCAGCCTGTAAATCCTTCCAATATGTCTGTTGGCAGATGGTAAAGAGTGGGAGAGTTTGCTGGCAAGCCACACCGTAGAAGGCAATGACAATCTACTGCAGTATTTTGCCAAGTACAACCATGGAGCAATCCAATGGCAGTACATGTATGCCAATGCCCTCTTATAGCATGGTACCTAAAGGAGGAGGATCGTGAAAATTTAAGTGGTGCAAATAAATAAGAAAAACTCAGCACAAAAACAAGAACTTACATTTGGCCTTTCCCCTGCCTTAATGGCAGGTTTGTTTGATAATCTTGGGACATGGGTGTCACTGCAAGACCATCATTGACAATCCCTAGTAGCCTTTGAGAAGGTGATTGTGGGCCACCTTCACAAATAGTTTGACACAATGCCACGGTCTGCTTGGTGTGGAACTAGACATACGATTTGGAGCAGGAGTAAGCCACTTGGCCCCTCAAGCTTGTTTGCCATTCAATAAAATCATGGCTAATCTGAGGAAAACCTCAATTCCACATTCCCGTCTATCCCCCAATAGCCTTATTAACCCCTCTCTTATCAAGAACCTATCTCGCTCTGGAAGTTACCTATCAGTCAAACCAGTAGGGCTCCTTCCCTAAGAACCATGAACGAACCAGTTAGGTGTTTACGATAATCAGTTGACTTCCTGATTTTTCCCCAACATCAGGCTTTCATTTCCAGATTTATCAAAATGAAATTCCAATTCTGAAACTACCATGGTTGGATTTAATCTCATATTCTCTGGATTATTAACCCAGGTGACTATATAACTAATGCAATATGTAACCAACAGGCCACTGTGCCCCTAAATCAGAATTGAAACCATGACCCGGGATATACATTGCATGACCTCAGCACGTTCCAAAGCACTTTTCGAACAAATAAGAACTCCAAAAGTGTGCTCACTGTGTCCCAAATGCAGCATCCAATTTTTGCCTTTTTTTTAGTGGCCAGCATTTATTGCCCATCTCTAGTTGCACTTGAGAAGGTCACGGTGAGCTGCCTTCTTGAATCGCTGCAATCCATGTTTGGTGGGTTGATCCACAATACTGTTCAGGAGGGAATTCCAGGATTTTGACCCAGTGACTGCGAAGGAATAGTGATATACTTTCAAGTCAGGATAGTGAGTAGCTTGGAGGGGAACTTGCAGGTGGTGTTGCCATTTACCTGCTGCCCTTGTCCTTCTAGTTGGAATGGGTTTAGAAGGTGCTTCTAAGCAATTGGTGAATTGCTGCAGAACATCTTATGGATAATGTTAAGGGCTCACCTGACAACACTAAAATAAGTGACAGATAATTCACTGTTTTAGCAACTGGAGAACACAACAGCTTTTTTACAAAATGTTCTACACACACTTGAGAGGGAGGATGTTGAACCTCTCCTCCGAGAGAGAGCATCTCTGACACTGCGGTACATCCTTGAATGCACTTACAATGAATTCATATTCAGGATAACATGAACAACCTACACCAAAGTTCAGCAAGACTGCTTACTGGGTTTTGCAGTTAAACAAGGCAATTCTGGCTTTATGCAGAAGTCATTAATTCAATCTTGAGAAAGGTATTATTTGCACAGCCTCTCAAAGGAGAGCTTCTCTCCTCATTCTGTTATTTGTTATTTGCTAATTAACAAAGAGGAATAAGCTCATGCTGGGGTTTGCTGTACACGGGTTTCTTGGCAGCGAGGGGTACATTCAGCGGGGGAGCCCGTTGACAGTGACGAGACCAAACGTTCCCATCGTTGGCCAATGTCGGGATGCCTTCGCTGCCATGAAACATGTGGAAAATCACACCCTTTTGTTTGATGCCCCAATTATTCCAACATTCTCCTGGCCAATCTCCCATCTTCTGCTGTCCATTAACACATTTGAAAATTCTGCTCCCTGTGTCCACTTTGTTTCAGTCCTGTTCATGTGCTGACCTTTTGCTTGCTAACCTAGTTAGGCACCTGGTCTGGCCCAAATCCCTCAAATTGATGACTCTCATCCTTGTGTCCACAATTCCTCTACACCTGTAACCCCTCCCACATTTGCAAGCCTCCAAGAACTCTGCATTCTTGCAAGTCTTGCACATTGCTGGTGTTAACATGGTCCATCACTGGCGACCATTCCTTTAGCCGTCTAAATCCTAAACTCTGAAATTCCCTTCTTAAATTTCTCCCTCTCTTTCGTCTCTTTTAGAATGTCATCAAGCCCCACTTCTGTGACAAGGAGTTTGGTCATCTTGCTGAATATCTCCTTATGCTTTGTCCGCTATCACACCTGTCTTGAGATATTCGACTACGTGAAAGGCGCTAGCTAAATGTAAGTGGCTGTTTTTCTCTGAGTTGGTGTGGTAAAGGGGAGGTTACCTTTGCTGTTAGACCCTGAACTGAAAACCATCCCTTACCTGATTAAGTAACAGCAGAACAGCAAACTGAGGATGAAGACGAAGATCGCTGTCCCGAAAACCACGATGTAGATATTGAGCGGAAGGTTCTGGAACCCTATGTTTGGCATCCTGAAGCTGTACTGCTGGAAATCAGTGCTCATGGATAGCCTATGAAAAGGGGAGGAGAGAGAGAGAGTGAGAGTGAGATCGACACTGGCTAACATTTGGAGGCAGTCACATTTCCTGCACTGTGGTGTGTGTGTGTCGCACTGTCATTTTAATGATTGACGAGAGACAGAAAGCTAAACACTTGTCTTCCAAAAGTTTACACACAGTGTACAAAGTACAGGTTGCCTCAGAGCTCTGGATTTGAATGAGTGGCTGTGCCTGCAGTGTACCGTTTTAGTCACGAATATCACGTCACTGACTGACTGAATCACTTGTATAAAATATCACTCTCACCCTGGGCACTCCTCAAACCCACTTCATGGGTTTCCCCCGGCTGTTCCAATTTCCTCCCTCTGAATGACGCAGTGGTTAGGTGCTAAATTCTCCCTCAGTGTACCCAAACAGAGTGTGGGGACTATGGGACTTCCATAATAATTTCATTGCATTATTATTGTAAGCCTACTTAAGAATGTAAGAAATAGGAGCAGGAATAGGCAGGACATCTTGCCCCTTGAGCCTACCCCACCATTCAATGGCTGATCTGATAGTGGTTCAGTTCCGCTTACCCGCCTGCTCCCCATAACCCTTAATTCCCTTATTGGTCAGAAATCTATCTACCTGTGACTTAAACACATATAACGAGGTAGCCTCCATTGCTTCAATGGGCAGAGAATTCCAGAGATTCATTACCCTCTGAGTGAAGAAGTTCAAGAGGTTAGTTGATAAGTTTAAGAGGTTAGTTGATAAGTTTATGGAAGAGAAGGGAATGGTTTAGTTTGGAGGGTCATTGCTTTTTTCATAATTGGTCGGCGCAACATCGAAGGCCGAAGGGCCTGTTCTGCGCTGTAATGATTTATGTTCCATGTTAATCCTCAACTCTGTTCTAAACTGACTCCCCCTTATTTTGAGGCTGTGCCCTCTAGTTCTTGTTTCCTTTTGTAAGTGGAAATAATCTTTCTGCTTCTACCTGTCTAGCCTCTTCATTATGTCTCTATAAAGATCTCCCCTCAGCCTTCTAAACTCAACAAGTATAGGCCCAATCTACTCAACCTCTCCTCATAAGCTAACTCCCTCATCTCAGGAATCAGCCTGGTGAAGCTTCTCCGCACTCCCTCCAAGGCCAATATATCCTTTCATAAATAAGGGGACCAAAGTTGCACACAATACTCTAGTTGCAGCCTCACCTTGTACAATTGCAGCAAGACCTCCCTGCTTTTATACTCCATCCCCCTTGTGATAAAGGCCAACATTCCATTCACCTTCTTGATCCCTGCTGCACCTGCAGACTGGGTTTTTGTGATTCATGCACAAGGATCCCCAGGTCCCTCTGCACTGTGGCATGTTGTAATTTTTCACCATTTAAATAATAGTCCATTTTACTATTATTCCTTCCAAAGTGGGCAACCTCACACTTGCTTGTGACACTAATAAATAAACTTAATTAAACTTAAAACTTAAATTGGTGTTGTTGGCTTTAGCAACATGCCCATGGACCAGTGCTGGCATTTACATATATATTTGATGTTGTCTCCACTCTGTACCCATCCATAAGCTAAAATCACATTTATTTGCATTATGAGTTTCGCTACTAACCCCTCATATACAATATGATTTGCTCTGGGCACATAACCTAAAGGTGGTACTGGACAGTTATGTTCAGCAAAGGTCAACCAAAATATTCCTTCATGTATTGGGAGACACCACATTCGTTAGCCCAAACAAATGCTGACTATCCAGGATTATATACCTCACTGTTGTCAGAAAATCCCTGTGAATGTATTGTAAATTCTAACTTGGATCCCATTGACTGGCATTGCTTAACACACATTTCCCACGTCTCCTTAGGCTGTCTTACGAGGAAAGATTGAACACACTGGGGTTGTTTTCCCTTGAAAGACGTCGGCTGAGATGGGATCTATTAGAGGTATATAAGATTATAAGGGATATAGATAGAGTAAATGGTGGTAAACTTTTTCCATCATTAGAAATGGATAGAACGAGGGGTCACGGCCTTAGGGTGAGGGGGGCTATGTATAAGACGAATATTAGAGGGCAGTTTTTCACACAAAGGGTAGTGGGGATGTGGAATGCACTGCCGAGTAAGGTGGTGGGAGCAGGCACGCTAGGGTTGTTTAAGGGTCTCTTGGACAGCCACATGAGCGGTCTGCAGATAGAGGGATATAGCAGGACTGTCTAAATATCTTATTTGTTTCCACAGGCAATTCGGTCCACCTTGTTGACCAACAAGGTGCATGCATTCGGCAGGTCGTGCGAGGGCTGCTCTTGGATGTTGCTTCAGGAGTGGCCTAGTGCTTCAAGTCGTTAGTGTATGCTTAAACTGGACCATCTGATGGGACACATGACAGCTCAGAGACTATCGCTGTTGCTGTGCAGACACATAGATTTGGGCCTGTGTCTGCGGGAGTTTGCGCGTTCTCCCCGTGGTTGCGTGGGTTTTCTCCGGGTGCTCCGGTTTCCTCCCACATCCCAAAAATGTGCTCTTAGGCTGATTGGGTAACAAATTGTCCCTATATTGGTCCCTATATGGGAATCTTCCACAATAGGCATAGCCTAAAGTCATGGATATGTCATTAAGACGTTAGGACGGCGGCGCAGGCTTGTTGGGCCGAAGGGCCTGTTTCCCGTTCTGTGTTGTTCTTTGTTCTTTGTTGTTCTTTGTCCATTTAGTTCCTTTATTTCCTCCTTTTTCCTCCGTCTCTCTCATTTTTTTTCCACACTAGTGGAAAGAACTGTTTATTTTGTACGCAGTGAATAAAGAAGGGACTATTCCCCAAAATACAATCCAGTGTGCAGCAATACCTTCTGGCTTACAATCAAGAATCTGTTGCTTACCGGTTTATAATCCAGTATGCGTATCACTCGCTGATTTGTAATGCAGTAACTGTCAATCACTGGATTTGTAATCCAATGTCCATCACTCATAAGTTTGCAATCCAGTGCCCGTCAATCACTGGTTTGTAATCTAATCTCTATCAGTTACTAGTTTGCAATCCAGTGCCTGTCAATTATTGGTTTGTAATCCAGTGTTGGTCAGTCACCGGTTTGTAATCCAGTGTCCATCAGTCACTGACTTGTAATCCAGTATTCATCAGTCACTGGTTGTAATCCAGTACCCGTCAGTCACTGGTTTGTAATCCAGTGTACATCAATCACTGGTTTGTAATCCAGTGTACATCAATCACTGGTTTGTAATCCAGTGTCCGTGAATCACTGGTTTGTAATCCCGTGTCCGTCAGTCACTGGTTTGTAATCCAGTATCCGTCAGTCACTGGTTTGTAATCCAGTATCCGTCAGTCACTGGTTTGTAATCCAGTATCTGTCAGTCACTGGTTTGTAATCCAGTGTCTGTCAGTCACTAGATTGCGATCCAGTCTGCATTGATCTATCATCTTTAATGATCTGTTTATGTGGGGTGGTACAGGTGTCCATGTAATGTTTTTGTGTAGCTCCATAATTTTTTATTGCGGTTTGGCATTATCGTTGGGAACTCAATAACATTTGTGAGCCTTGAGCAAAAAAAATAATCACCTTTCAAAAAAAGTCTTATTCAATTCATTCAAAGAATCATTTGCAACTGATTTGTGCAAACTTATTTTTTATATTTGTTGATGGGATGTGAACGTCACTGGCTAGGCCAGCATTTATTGTCAATCCCTAATTGTCCTTGAGAAGATGCGTTGAGCTCCTTTCTTGAACTGTTACAGTCCGTGTACTGTTATGGAAGGAGTAGCAGGATTTTGACCCAATGATGTGAAGGAATGGCAATATATTTCCAAGTCGGGATGGTGAGTGGTTTGGATGGGAACTCGCAGGTGATGGTGTTCCCGTCCTTCTAATGGTAGCAGTCGTGGGTTTGGAAGGTGCTGTCAAAGAAGGCTTATTGAGTTCCTGCTGTGTTTCTGCAGTGCATCTTGTAGATAGTACATAGTGCTGCCACTATGTGTTAGAGATGAAGGGGTTAAATGTTTGTGGAAGGGGTAACAAACAAATGGGCTGCTTTGTCCTGGATGGTGTTGAGCTTCTTGAGTGTTGTTGGAGCTGTACCCACCCAGGAAAGTGAGGAGTACTCCATCACACTCCTGATTTGTGCCTTGTAGCTGGTGCACAGGTTCTGGGGAGTTGGTGAGTTACTCGCTGCACACGTGAAGACTAAAAACTCAAATCACAATATGTATTTGCAACATGGTACATTTCACTGAATAATTATCCATCATCTGAAAATTGAAAGCATTACTTAACATAAAGCGATGAACACAGAGGCTGTTTCTGCAAAGCCGCTGTAGTCTAAAAATAGAGTATTTTCCAAAATATGTCGATAGTATCTGAACAGAACACATCCCCCACACCCCCCACCCACCAGACAACTGAATATAATCCAAGCCAGCATTGGGAACAGGATTGTATATTTTGATCAATCTGAACTTTATAAAGTGCTGATGTGACTATCCCTTTAGAAATGCCAACTATATTTGCAACAGTCTGGTGTTACTACAACACACATACCACAAAATATACGGGGCACGTCAATCCGGTGTCCACACAAAGTGCTAAAGAGATTGGATAATAGGTCTGACGCATAAATCACTTGTGGTTTGAATTGCGCAGAACAGAACGGCGTACGTTGTGAGTCTCTGGTCCCCGTGGTGTAATTCTTGGTGTGAGAGGTGGCGTGACATTGGCCAGTGGCGGAATGTTCTGGTCCTGCCGCTACCAATGGGATTTCCCACTGATTCCAGCCTTCCCCACCCCCCCATCCCTCCAGCTGCCAGGAAACACGTGGCAGGTGGGCATTGTCAGTGCCAGTAAAAGGTATGAAGAGCCAGAGGATTGTGCCTATGGCAATTCAGACCAACAGATCCAAACTGGGCCACGAGATCTTCCTTCTATCCCTACATCCTCTCAGCCGATCCATATGTCCTTCTGTTCATTCTCCCTCATGTACTTGTTTAATTTGCCCTTACTTACAGGTTTATAATAAAAACCCTACAGTGCAGAAAGAGGCCCTTCGGCCCATCGAGTCTGCACCAAAAACAATCCCATCCCAGGTCCTACCCCGCTATCCCTACATATTATACCCACTAATCCCTCTAACCTCTGCAACCCTGGATACTAAGAGGCAATTTCTTGGCAAGGCCGATCAACCTAACCCGCACATGTTTGGGCTGCGGGAGGAAACCAGAGTACCCGGAGGAAACCCACGCAGACACGAGGAGAATGTGCAAATTCCACACAGGCAGTGAGCTGAGCCGAAAATCGAACCCAGGACCCTGGAGCTGTGGAGCAGCAGTGCTAACCACTGTGCTACCGTGCTGTGCCGTTTACACGCTGTATCGCTGAGACCCGAGATGGACACAGTTACAGATATACCTTTTGTAATGGTATCTCAGATGCACAGTTGTGTTTTGAACATTCAGCAACGTGTTTTGCTGTGAACTGTGGAAATCTGGCATTCTAACTGCTTCTGAGTAAAGTCACAATTACCTGGACAAAGCTGGAATCATCCGGGAATTACAGAAGTTCACTCTGCAGAGTGAATCTCTTTATGACAGTGTGTGTTGCCACTTGGCTCACCGTGAAATAATATTCCTGCCACTTTGTGTAACAGTAACAATTTCTATCGGCATAGCCCTTTTAGAAATAGAACATTACAGCACATTACAGGCCCTTCAGCCCTCGATGTTGTGCCGGCCAGTGGACCCTCTAACCTAAACTATTCCAATATCATCCATATGCCTATCCACCGAACATTTGAAAGCCCCCAAAATAGGCGAGTCCACAACTGCTGCAGGCAGGGCATTCCACGCCCTCACCACCCTCTGTATAAAGAACCTGCCTCTGATATCCGTCCTATATTTTAAGGTAATAAAATATCCCAAGGTATTGACAGGAGGCATTATGACAAAATACTTGATTCTGCACCACATCAATATTGGTCAAATGGTCAAAACTTGGTCAAAGGGCAGTACGGTGGCACAGGAGTTAATATGGCTGCCTCACAATGCCAGGGACCTGGGTTCAAGTCCCAGTTTGAGTCACTCTCTGCAGATTCTATATGTTCTCCCCGTGTATGCTTGGGTTTCCTCTGGATGCTCCAGTTTCCTCTCACAGTCGGGAAGGCATGCAGTTAGTGCACTGGCCATGCTAAATTCTCCCTCAATATATTGAATAGGTGCCAGAGTGTGGCAGCTAGGGGATTTTCATAGTAATTTCATTGCAATGTTAATGTAAGCCTACTTGTAACTAATAAATAAACTTAAAGAGGGAGGTTTTAAGAATTGTCTTAGAGCAGGAGGGGAGGCCAAGGGGGGGAGAAGGGGGGGAATTCTAGAGTTTGGGGCCTCGGTATTTTGGGGTTCCCAAGAGACCAGAATTAGAAGCAGGGTCAACTGGGAGGGCTGTGGGGCTGGAGGGAATGATGGAGCTGTGGCAGGATAAGGCCAAGCATTTAAGGGTTTGTTTTAAAATAAAAAATAGTGGCTTAACCAGGAGTAAATGTAGGTCAGCAAGAATGGAGGATTTGGGAATGGCATTTGGTACAAATAAGGACATGGGTTGCAGAATTAGAGATGGTCAATAAATGTAGCTCTAGCCTGCTCACACCCTATGAATGAACAGGAAATTGGGGGTAGAAAGTGGGAGGTTGGCCAGGAGTGTGTCAGAATGGGTGAGTTTAGATGTAACAAAAACATGGATGAGGATATCTGCAGCTGATGGAGTAATGGATGGAGCAATGAGACAGCTAATGAACCAGAACAGCCGACAGAGGGATCCGCAGTGCAGCAACCGAAGAGGACTGAATCCAATTGGACTCCTCCGGAAGGCCGCTGCCCCCGACTGGACATGTATGCCCAAGCCATCAGGAGGTGCGTGAACACCAGATTTATCAACCGCACTTTCAAGACAGTCCCGAACATCACCCAAGTACAACGCAAGGACATCCGTGCTCTCAAGACCAACCGCAACATTGTCATCAAACCAGCAGACAAAGGAGGCGCCACCATCATACTGAACAGAACGGATTACTGTGAAGAAATGTACCGACAACTAAACAATGAGAAACACTACAGACAGTTACCAGCAGATCCGACCAAAGAACACACTCGTCAACTCAACACTCTGATCGAAACCCTTGATCCGGACCTTCAGAACACCCTCCGGGCTCTCATTCCACGTACTCCCCGCATTGGAGATCTCTACTGCCTCCCAAAGATACACAAGGCAAACATACCCGGCCGTCCCATCGTATCGGGCAATGGGACCCTGTGTGAGAACCTCTCCGGCTATATCGAGGGCATCCTGAAACCCATCGTACAAAGAACCCCCAGCTTTTGTCTTGACACTACGGGCTTCCTACAGAAACTCAGCACACATGGAGCAGTTGAACCAGGGACACTCCTTGTCACAATGGATGTCTCGGCGCTCTACACCAACATCCCCCACGACGATGGTATTGCTGCAACTGCCTCAGTACTCAATGCCAACAACTGTCAGTTTCCGGATGCAATTTTACAACTCATCCGCTTCATCTTGGACCACAATGTCTTCACCTTCAACAATCAGCTTTTCATCCAGACACACGGAACAGCCATGGGGACCAAATTCGCACCTCAGTATGCCAACATCTTCATGCACAGGTTCGAACAAGACTTCTTCACCACACAAGATCTCCAACCAAGGTTATATACTAGATACATTGATGACATCTTTTTCCTTTGGACTCATGGTGAACAATCATTGAAACAACTGTATGATGATATCAACAAGTTCCATCCCACCATCAGACTCACCATGGACTATTCTCCAGAATCAGTTGCATTCTTGGACACACGCATCTCCATCAAGGACGGTCACCTCAGCACCTCACTGTACCGCAAACCGACAGACAACCTCACAATGCTCCACTTCTCCAGCTTCCACCCTAGACACGTTAAAGAAGCCATTCCCTATGGACAAGCCCTCCGTATACACAGAATTTGCTCAGATGAGGAGGATCGTGACAGACACCTCCAGACGCTGAAGGATGCCCTCGTGAGAACAGGATATGGCGCTCGACTCATCGATCGACAGTTCCAACGTGCCACAACGATAAACCACACTGACCTCCTCAGAAGACGAACACGGGACACGGTGGACAGAGTACCCTTTGTTGTCCAGTACTTCCCTGGAGCGGAGAAGCTACGACATCTTCTCCGGAGTCTTCAACATATCATTGATGACGATGAACATCTCGCTAGGGCCATCCCCACCCCCCCACTTCTTGCTTTCAGACAACCGCACAACCTCAAACAGATCATTGTTCGCAGCAAACTACCCAACCTTCAGGAGAACAGTGACCACAATACCACACAACCCTGCCACAGCAACCTCTGCAAGACATGCCAGATCATAGACATGGACGACATCATCAAACGTGAGGATACCATTCACCAGGTACACGGTACATACTCTTGCAACTCGGCCAACGTTGTCTACCTAATACGTTGCAAGAAAGGATGTCCCGAAGCATGGTATATTGGGGAGACCATGCAAACACTACGACAGCGGATGAATGAGCATCGCTCAACAATCACCAGGCAAAACAGTTCCCTTCCTGTGGGCGAACACTTCAGCAGTCATGGGCATTCGGCCTCCGACCTGCGGGTAAATGTTCTTCAAGGGGGCTTTCGTGATACACGACAGCGCAGAGTCGCTGAACAGAGACTGATAGCCAAGCTCCGCACACATGAGGACGGTCTTAACAGGGATCTTGGCTTCATGACACACTATCTGTTACCCCTGTAACTTGCCTGGGTTAGCAAAAAACCTCACTTACTGTGCTGTCTGGAGAAAATACACAATTCTATAACAATGCTCAGGATCCCCTTCACACACATTGTTAGCCACTTTAACACTTGAATAGCAGGTTAGACGTAAGGATTCGCATTCTAATCAGCAATCTCTGACTGCCTGTGCTGATGTGTGCTATTGCAGACCAGAACACTGCACTTGCCTGAGGAAGACACAAGAGTGTTGAAAGCTCGCGGATTTACTATCAAATAAATCGGTTGGATTAATAATTGGTGTTGCTAAATTCTTACTGGAGCAAGGATGTCAGGGGGTTGGAAGCAGGCAGTCTTAGTTTAGCATGAGTATGCGGTCAGAATCTGATCTTGTGGTTCAATTGCTCAGCTGTGAATTGAAACTGGTAATTAGATTCTAAATTTGAGGGAAAAATAAAGAAGTGAGAATGGTTTGCTGAAGACTTCACATTCACTACTCAATGCAATTGAAAGCCTTACCACTGCCCCTCCCCAGAAATCAAAAAAGGCTGCCCTCAAAGTTAAAGTAGGCGGTATATTTTCTAAAGAAGAAAATAAAACTGTTTTTACCTCAGATGCAGATAGATTTGCATTGATGGAGCTTTTTACCGTGGAGAGTGGTGTTGACGCTGAGACAATCCTACATCTGCCTTTGACAGAACCCTTCACACAGAAATTACCTTCACAAAAGCTTCGATTGCTCACTGTCCCACTGTTTCCTGTGTTACCGGGGTTATTCAATAGGAAAATGCTTTTTAAAATGAACACAATTTTAGTTATGCTCCCGTTTTCAGCAAAGCTTTCTGTTTGTTCATTTAACACAGACGTTTCCCCCCATCCCTCACGCCTACCCCACCTCCACTTCTGGATTCATGTAGGCAAAAGGTGGTCAATACTCTCCCAACACCAGACTAATGAGCCGGAGGGTTTGTGGGGGCGAGGAGTATGGGAGGGACTCCTGATTCATTAATGGGCAACGACTGGGTGGTTCGCAGTAATATTAGATTCTCCAGCACTGAATTCATGACATCTACTTGTCAGCACTCACCTGTGCATCTCGCTCTCAGGTAACTTCATCACCTGGCGCACAATCTAATGTCAGCAACGTTTAGCCTCAGAGGCTGACGGCACCCTGTAATTCCTCCGCACAAACACCGGAATTCAGTTCCGGAGACAGATCTATGTGCTAAGATTCCGATCTGGCTCCACCTCCCCCAACTTGGCCACAAACTTAACCAACAAGCTTGAACGTCTGTGTCATTTAACTCTTTCAGAGGAGGTTTATGTCTCAGAGGAAGACCATTTCCATTGTGCTCACCAGGAAGGTTGTCCAATCTGATATTACTGGATGTTTAATAACCAACCTTCCCGCCTCCTACTGCCTTATGTTCCCCTCTCCAACACTTTGTTCCTTGACTATCGTACCAATATTTGCAATGTAAATGAAATTATTCCAGCATGCCCGCCATGGGGCTTTCTCACAGTGATGTCTAGAACGTTGATCTCTTTGGTTCAAGTCACCCAAAGATGGTGCTGGAGTGAACTCAAGCTACTAGGTGCCTTTCCGAGATTGATGGTACACTTCGACCTACAGGTTGGAGCAGTTAAATGAAGCAAGGCCAAGAGCACAGCAAGGCTGCTGTCAAAGGGGTGTATCACTCATGAAAGATATCCATGGAGTCTTAGAATCATAGAGTTTTGCAGTGCAGAAGGAGGCCATTCGGCTCATCGAGTCTGCACCTATCACAATCCCACCAGGTCCTATCCCCACAACTCCATGCATTTGCTCTAGGTAGTCCCCCTCACACTAAGCATGGCCAATCCACCTAACCCGCACATCTTTGGACTGTGAGAGGAAACCGGAGCAGCTGGAGGAAACCCATGGGGAGAATGTGAGAACTCCGCACAGACAGTGACCCAAGCCGGGAATCGAACCTGGGTCCCTAGCGCTGTGAGGCAGCAGTGATAACTACTGTATCAGCTGCTCCTCCGAAAAGTCCTGCCGATAGGCACCGCCAGCTGAAAACTGCCCATCCTACTGTTCAGAGCCACCAAGGAAGGCCTACAGTGTGGATCTGCAGTTTGCATAATTGAAAGCAATGTCCATCCAAATTGTAATGATGAGTTTGGGCCTGGACAATTTGATCCAATACTGGGGTCTCACCGCCCCACACTAATCACTGAGAGCTTCAACAAGAGCAGCCCTCAGGCAGTATTTGACTCAGCGATGCAGAGGCAAAATTAAACAAGTAAATAATTTATGGGACATGGTTTTGCTGGCTGCCCAGCATTTGTTGCTCATCTCTAGTTGCCCTTGAGAAGGAGGTAGTGAGCTGCTTTCTTGAACCGCTAAAGTCCATGCCATGTGGATACACTCACTCTGCTGCTCAAGTAGGAGTTCCAGGATTTTGACCAAGCGTCAGTGAAGTAACAATGACATATTTCAATGGTGAGTGACATGGAGGGGAATTTACAGATGGTGGTGTTCCTGTGCATCTGCTGCCTTGTCTTTCCGGATCGTCCAGTGGCATGGTAGCACAGTGGTTAGCACTGCTACTTCACAGCTCCAGGGACCTGGGTTCAATTCCCGACTTGGGTCACTGTCTGTGTGGAGTTTGCACATTCTTCTCATGTCTGTGTGGGTTTTCTCTGGGTGCTCTGGTTTCCTCCCACAGTCCAAAGATGTGCGGGTTAGGTTGATTGGCCGTGCTAAAATTGCCCTTGATGCCCTGAGATGCGTAGGTTAGAGAGATTAGTGGGTAAATATGTAGGGATATGGGGGGTAGGGCCTGGATGGGATTGTGGTCGGTGCAGACTCGATGGGCCAAATGGCCTTTTTCTATGCTGTAGGGTTTCTATGGTTTCTCTTTCTAGATACAGTGTCGTGAATTTTCAAAGTGCTGCCTAAGGAACCCTGAGTTCCTGTAATCCATCTTGTAAATGGTACACACGGCTGCCACTGTTTGTTGGTGGTGGAGGGGCTGAATGTTTGTGGAATAGGTAATAATCAAGCTGACTGCTTTGGCCTGGATGGTGTTAAGCTTCTTAATTGTTTTTGGGGCTGCACTCATCCAGGCAAATGAAGAGTATTCCATCACATTTCTGACTTATGCCTTGTAGATGGTAGTAGGCTTTGGGAAGTCAGGAGGTGAGTTACTCGTTGCAAGATTCCTAATCTTTGACCTGCCCTGGTAGCCTCAGTATTTATATGGCTAGCTGGTTCAGTTTCTGATCAATGTTAACTAGAATATTGATAGTGAGGGATAGTAATGCAATTGAGAATCAAGGGCTGATGGATAGATACTGTTTTGTTGGAGACTGTCATTACCTGGCACTTATGTGGTATGAATGTTACTTGCCACTTGTCAGCCCAAGCTTGGATATTGTCCAGGTTTTGCTGCATTTGGATAAAGACTGCTTCAGTATCTGAGAGGCCGTGAATAGTACTGAACTTGTGCAATCATTGGCAAACACAGACAATAAATGTTGGCCAGCCAGCGATGTTCCACAAATGAATTTAAAATAAAATCCCCTTTTGACCCTGTAATGGAAGCTAGGCCATTGATGAAGCAGCTGAAGATAGCTGGGCTTAGGATACATTTGAGCCACAGAATGAAGAATGCATATTGGTCTGTAGACTGGTGGAACTCTCCTGTTCTTCTCTGAATAGATCTTTAAGATTCCCCAGAGAGAGAAAGGGGTTTTCAGTTCAATATCTCAGCCCAAAGATGGCACTTCTGCCAATGTTCCACATTCAAGAGAGGATCCTCAGCCCCTTACTATATTCCTTATACAATTATGACTGCAAGGCCAAATTTCCCTCCAACTTTATTTTCATAATTGCCGATGACATCACCATAATACATTGGATCTCAAACAATAATGACACAGAGTACAGGAAAAACATAGAAAATCTGGTGAATTGGTGTGACAATAATAATTTCTCCCTCAATTTCACGAAGGAGATAGTCATTAACTTCAGGAAGCCTGGTGAGAATATACCTCAGTCTATATCTGCAGGGATGAAGTGGAAATGGTGAAGAGTTTCAAGTTTCGAGGTGTCCAGAGAACCAGCAACCTGTCCTGGGTCCTCCATCCCAATGCTATAATTAAGGAAGTTAAACAATGCCCTTACTTCCTTGGGAAGCTAAGGGAATTTAGCATATCCACTATGACTCACACCAACTTTTACAGATGCATCATAGAAAGCATTCTTTCCAGATGTATCACAGCTTGGTATGCATCCTGCTCTGATCAAGACCACAAGAAACTACAAAGACTTGTGAACAAAGTCAAGTCCATCACACAAACCAATGTGCCATCCATTGATTTCCCACTACCTCCAAGAACCGTAATCAAGTTTCCCATGCACCCTAGACATACACTCTTCCGCCTTCTTCTGCCAGAAAAAAAGATACAAAAGTCTGAGGTTACGTACCAACCAACTCAAGAACGCTTCTTCCCTGTTGCTGTTAGACTTTTGAATAGATCTACCTTATGTTAATATTTCTTTATATCCAAACTATGACTGTAACACTATATCCTACACTCTCTCCTTTCCTTCTCCCCATGTAAGCTTGTGGCACAATGGTAGTGCATCTGGCTTCAGAGTAGACAGCTCCTTGTTCAAATCACATCAGGTTCACGGCGCTTTTCTGCATTGGTTTTTGGATTTTGGGTGGCACGGTAGCACAGTGGTTAGCACTGCCGTTTCACAGCTCCAGGGGCCCGGGTTCGATTCCTGGCTCAGGTCACTGTCTGTGTGGAGTTTGCACATTCTCCTCGTGTCTGTGGGTGTTTCTTCTGGGTGCTCCGGTTTCCTCCCACAGTCCAAAGATGTGCGGGTTAAGTTGATTGCCCTTTAGTGTTCTAAGATGTGTAGGTTAGAGGGATTAGTGGGTAAATATATCGGGATATGGGGTAGGGAATGGGTGGTATTGTGGTCGGTGCAGATCTGATGGGCCAAATGGCTTCTTTCTGCACTGTAGGGTTTTTATGTTACTCTATGAGCGGTATTCTTTGTCTGTATAGCGCGCAAGAAATAATACTTTGCACTGTACGCCAACACATGACAATAATAAATCGAATCAAAAGTCAGATGTTGGGAGTGTGAGTGAGTGACAGGTATTGAACAGAAGTGTGAGTTTAATTCTCTGGAGTGGGACTTGAACTTATAACTTCCTGACTCTTCTTCAGAGCTCTGATGAAAAGTCACCTAGATTTGAAACGTTGGATTTATTCTCTCTCCACAGATGCTTTCAGACATGCTGAGATTTTCCAGCATATTAAGATTCCAGCAGCTGCAGTATTTTGTGTTTACCTCCGGAATCTTGTTGAATCTACACTTTCAATCTTCCAAGCCCTTTTGGACAATGCTCACATAACCCATTTCCTATTTTTTTCCATTGTGAAGCACTGCTCCAAGGGGAACTGGACCAACGTTAGATAGATTATAGGGAACAGGAGCTGGAGTAGCATGTTCCGCCCTTTTGAACCTACTTTGCCATTCAATGAGGCCACTGCAGCCCTCATTTGCGGCCATCCCAAAGATTTGTCTAACTGAGCCAGAGTTGGACTGTAGTAAATATAGTAAGAAGTCTCACAACACCAAGTTAAAATCCAACAGGTTTACCACGAGCTTTCAGAGTACTGCCCTTTCATCAGTGGAAGTCGGGTTCAAAACAGGACATACATAAACACAAACTCAATTACAAGATAATTGAATAATTATGGATACGGAAAATCCCAACCACTGTTTTGAAACTGTACCCTTAGATGCTCTCAGCGTCTAGACTGTTTAGCTCCCTCACAATCTTATACGTTCCAATAAAATCACTGCAAATAAGTAGTGAATGAGTTGACTTTAAACTCACTAATAGCAGAGTGAGGAAATTATTTCTGTATTGTCACGTCCATAACTAATAAAGTGCAATTTTAATTCTAACCCTGTGCTGAGAGAACAATGAATCATGGGCACCAAACTCTATCATCAGACCTTAATAAAACAAGCAAAACTTTTACAAAGAACCATCGGAAAGTACATGGCCAATCTCAAACACTGATGATACCTCTTGACTGTTCATGCCCTCAGAATCTGTCTGCCTCGCTGTTAAATGTTTCCATGTTAAACTACCTCTCTGGGTAATGCATTCCACGCGCGTTCGCTGAAGTTCTGCAGAAAGTAGTTAAATCTGACCCACGCACCATATCCGTTGTCCAAACTTGAGCCTTGCTTCTCCAGCTTACAAACATTATGGCAATCTTCAACACTGTTATGAAGTGTAACCATTAAAAAAGAAACAAATTTCCTCCAGACTGAAGGAGAGAAATGAAGGGAAAAGTATTCGAAGGCGGGGTCAACCACTCCTACCTGCTTGGTAAACTTGGCAGGCGGGGAGCATCATTTGGCGGGAGGCCAGAAATTTTCCCTGTGGCGGGATGACCTTCGGCAATCAATGTTATTTATACTTTAAAGGCGGGTTAATGGCGGGTTCAACTTCCTAGCAAACAATAAAAGTCTTTCTTTGTGTACTGGCAGGGCATGCATGCTCATCAAAACACACCAACTCACCCGAATTAAACTGGTTGGGAACGGGAACATAGAGTGGGAGCAGATTTTCAGGCAGTGATTCAGTGCTGGGAACCCAGCTATTCACAATACACATTAATGGTTTGGATGAGGAAACCGAATGCAATATCTTCAAATTTGCAGATGATATTAAGCTGTGTGCTGTGAGAAGGATGCTAAGAGGTTGCAGGGTGACGTGGATAGGCTGACTGAATGGAAAAATACTCGGCAAATGCAATATTATGTGGATAAATGTGAGGTTATCCACTCTGGTGGCAAAAACAAGAAGAAAGATTATTATCTGAATGATGACAATGCAGGTAGAGAGGTCAATGTGACTTCTCATGGGTGTCATGGTGGGACAGTCGCTGAAGTTTGGCACGCGGGTACACCAGGTGGGGAGGAAAGCTAAAGACTATCATAGCTAGAGAATTTGAGTATGAGGGTAAAGATGTTTTGCTAAAGTTATACAGGGTCTTGGAGAGGACACACCTTGAGTATTGTGTGCAGGTTCCGTCTCAACAAAGAACAAAACAGCATGGGAAACAGGCCCTTCGGCCCAACGAGTCCATGCCACCACCCAGATGTTCCCACCTCTATCCATGATCCCTGTCTATGTTTATAGATCTATGGATTAAAAACCAAATTTGAGACAATTTAGGGAAAATTTGTTTTGCCAATTAGCCTAAGAGCACATCTTTGGGATGTGGGAGGAAACCGGAGCTCCCGGAGAAAACCCACGCAAGCACGGGGAGAATGCGCAAACTCCCACAGACACAGGCCCAAATCCATGTATCTGCACAGCACAGCGATAGTCACTGAGCTGTCGTGTTGCCCATCAAATGGTCCAGGTCAAGCGTACACTAACGACGTGAAGCACTAGGATACTCTCGAAAAAAATCCAAGAGCAGCCCTCTCACGACCCATCGCGTGTATGCCCCTTGTTAGACAACAAGGTGGACCAAAGCACCTGTAGGATTAAAAACAAGTACATCAATATCATCATCTATTTACACACTTCCCAGGGACTCCCAAGGCTCATGATCCCTATTTTAAATCAGTTTTCTATACCCCTCCATTCCCATTCTGTTCATGTGCCCATCTAAGTATTTCTTAAATAACTCCAGAGTACCTGTCTCCACCACTTTACTTGGTAGCGCATTCCTCTGTGTGAAAAAACTCCCTCTAGCAACCAAACTATACCTTACCCCCCTCACCCTAAGCCCGTGACCCCTCATGCTATTCGAGTCCATCCTAGGAAAAAGCTTAACCCTGTTTACTCTATCTATACCCCTCAAAATCTTGTACACCTCTATTAGATCTCCTCTAAGTCTACGTCTTGTTATTGAGGGAGTCCTGCGAATGTTCACCAGACTGATTCCCAGAATGGCAGGATTGACATATGAAGAGAGAATGGAATTGAGAAGAATGAAAGGGGATCTCAAAGAAGCGGATAAAATCCTGGTGAGACTGGGCAGGTTAGATGCAGAAAGAATGTTCCCGATATTGGGGAAGTCCAGAACTAGACATCACTGTCCAAGAGTAAGGGGTAAGAAATTCAGGACTGAGATAGAACATAGAACATAGAACACTACAGCACAAACAGGCCCTTCGGCCCACAAGTTGTGCCGAACACATCAAAACCTACCCAGCCATAGACCTATCTATAACCCCCAATCCCATTGGATCCCATATACTCATCCAGAAGTCTTTTAAAAGACCCCAGCGAGTTCGCCTCGACCACCACCGACGGCAGCCGATTCCATTCACTCACCACCCTCTGAGTGAAAAACTTTCCCCTAGCATCCCCTCTGTACTTGCTTCCCTGCACCTTAAATCTGTGCCCTCTCATCGCGACCATTTCAGCCCTGGGAAATAGTCTCTGAGAGTCCACCCTATCTATTCCTCTCAACATCTTGTAAACCTCTATCAGGTCGCCTCTCAACCTTCGTCTCTCCAGGGAGAACAGTCCCAGCTCCCTCAACCTGTCTTCATAAGGCATGCCTCCCAATCCAGGCAACATCCTTGTAAATCTCCTCTGCACCCTTTCAATAGCTTCCATGTCCTTCCTATAGTGAGGCGACCAGAACTGCGCACAGTACTCCAAGTGTGGTCTGACAAGGGTCCTATAAAGCTGCAGCATTACCTCCTGACTCCTGAACTCAATCCCTCGATGAATGAAGGCCAGTACACCGTAAGCTTTCTTAACCACATCCTCCACCTGGGAGGCCAATTTGAGAGTCTTATGGACCCGGACCCCAAGATCCCTCTGCTCTTCCACACAGCTAAGACTCCTACCTTTGATAGTGTACTCATTCATCCCGTTGGATCTGCCAAAATGGACCACAACACATTTATCCGCGTTGAAGTCCATCTGCCACTTCTCCGCCCAGTCTTGCATCCTGTCGATATCATGCTGCAACTTCTGACATCCCTCCAGACCATCCACAACACCACCGACCTTCGTGTCATCGGCGAACTTACTCACCCATCCCTCCACTTCCTCATCCAGGTCATTTATGAAAATGACAAACAGCAAGGGTCCTAGAACAGATCCCTGGGGCACTCCACTGGTGACCGACCTCCATGCAGGAAAAGAGCCATCCACAACCACCCTCTGCCTTCTGCAGGCAAGCCAGTTCTGGATCCACAAGGCCAAAGCCCCTTGGATCCCATGGCCTCTCACCTTCTCAAGAAGTCTTGCATGTGGGACCTTGTCAAATGCCTTGCTGAAGTCCATGTACACCACGTCCACTGCTCTTCCTTCGTCAATGTGTTCAGTCACATTTTCGAAGAACTCAATTAAGCTTGTAAGGCACGATCTGCCTTTTACAAAACCATGCTGACTATTTCTAATCAACCTAAACTTCTCCAAATGCTCGTAAATCTTGTCCCTCAGAAGCCTCTCCATCAGCTTACCAACCGCTGAGGTCAGATGTGGAAGAACTTTTTCACTCAGAGTTATGGATGTGTGGAATTCTCTATCGCAGAAAGCTGTTGGAGCCAGCTCGTTAGGTAAGTTCAAGAGGGAGCTGGACAATAGCCTTGCGGCTAAAGGGATCAAAGATTATGGAGAGAAAGCAGGAGAGTGCATGATCAGCTATAACCATATTTAATGATGGTGTAGGTTAGAAGGGCAAAATGACCTACTCCTGCACGCATTTTCTATGTTTCTAAAGAATAACTTATCCGAATTAAACACCGACTCACCCAGAATTAAACACTGACTCACCCAGAATTAAACACCGACTCACCCAGAATTAATCACCGACTCACCCAGAATTAAACACCGACACACCAGAATTAAACACCGACTCACCAAAATTAAACACCGACTCACCCAGAATTAAACACCGACTCATCAGGATTAAACAACAGCTCACCAGAATTAGACACCGACTCACCAGAACTGAACACCGACTCACCCAGAATTAAACACCGACTCACCCAGAATAAAACACCGACACACCAGAATAAAACACCGACACACCAGAATTAAACACCGACACACCAGAATTAAACACCGACTCACCAGAATTAAACACCGACTCACCCAGAATTAAACACCGACTCACCCAGAATTAAACCGACTCACCAGAATTAAACACCGACCACCAGAACTAAACACCGACTCACCCAGAATAAACACCGACTCACAGAATTAAACACCGACTCACCTAGAATTAAACACCGACTCACCCAGAATAAAACACCGACTCACCCAGAATTAAACACCGACTCACCCAGAATTAAACACCGACTCACCGGAATTAAACACCAACTCACCCAGAATTAAACACCAACTCATCAGGATTAAACAACAGCTCACCAGAATTAGACACCGACTCACTAGAACTGAACACCGACTCACCCAGAATTAAACACCGACTCACCCAGAATTAAACACCGACTCACCAGAACTAAACACCGACTCACCCAGAATTAAACACCGACTCACGCAGAATTAAACACCGACTCACCAGAACTAAACACCGACTCACCAGAACTAAACACCGACTCACCAGAACTAAACACCGACTCACCCAGAAGTAAACACCGACTCACCAGAATTAAACACCGACTCATCAGGATTAAACAACGGTTCACCAGAAGTAAACACCGACTCACCAGAACTAAACACTGATTCACCCAGAATTAACCACCGACTCACCAGAATTAAACACTGACTCACCAGAATTGAACACCGACTCACCCAGAATTAAACACCGACTCACCCAGAATTAAACACCGACTCACCCAGAATTAAACACCGACTCACCAGAATTAAACACCAGCTCACCAGAATTAAACACCAGCTCACCAGAATTAAATAGCGACTCATGCTGAATAAAACACCGATTCACCCAGAATTAAACACCGACTCACCAGAATTAAACACAGACTCACCCAGAAATAAACACCGGATCACCCAGAATTAAACACCGACTCACCCAGAATTAAACACCGGCTCACCCAGAATTAAACACCGACTCACCCAGAATTAAACACCGACTCACCCAGAATTAAACACTGACTCACCCAGAAATAAACACCGACTCACCCAGAATTAAACACTGATTCACCCAGAAATAAACACCAACTCACCCAGAAATAAACACCGGATCACCCAGAATTAAACACCGACTCACCCAGAAATAAACACCGGATCACCCAGAAATAAACACCGGATCACCCAGAAATAAACACCGGATCACCCAGAAATAAACACCGACTCACCCAGAATTAAACACCGACTCACCCAGAATTAAACACCGACTCACCCAGAATTAAACACCGACTCACCAGAAATTGCTTTCTCCTCCAAATTATGTTCCCCATCATTGAGAAATTAGAATGTTCACTTTTATGACTGTACAGAAATGGTGTGCACCAGAAGTAAACTTTTTCCATAATAAAGGCTGAATTGTTGCTGCATTTTCCTCCTTGTTGAGCATCTCCGGATCCGAGTCTACACCTCAGACCGGATGGAGTCAGTGCAGGTTGTGAGAAGGGTGAACAAGGAAGGGTGAAAAATCTAAAAAGCCAAATACTGAGGATGCTGGAATCTGAAACGAAAACAGAAAATGCTGGCAAATCTCAGCAGGTCTGACTGCATCCGTGAAGAGAGAATAGAGCCAACATTTCAAGTCTGGAGGACCTTTAGTGTGAGAAAGGGTTAGTAAACTAGGATGATGGCTGGTCAAAGTGGAAGAGGAAAGTGCAGATTAAGTGCCCTTTCAATAAACATGATGCCAAGACTTTCAACACCAGGGAGTTCTTGCCTGCCTCTACAGTGAGATTTGATGAGCGCTTCATGTACAACAGATTAAACAGCGCAAAATTGCATGGTTAGCCACCCCATGGTATCTCCCCAGAGAAACCACTCCTACTTCTGTACCTGCCACTGATTAGACCGCACATAAAATATAGCTGCCCATGTTTTAAGACTTTAAAGAATTTATCTATTAGTGTCACAAGTAGGCTTACATTTACACTGTATTGAAGTTATTGTGAAAATCCCCTACTCACCACACTTCAGTGCCAGTTCAGGTACACTGAGGGAGAATTTAGTATGGCCATTGCACCTAACCAGCACTTTCGGATTGTGGGAGGAAACCGGAGCATTCGGAGGAATCCTATGCAGATACGGGGAGAACGTGCAAATTCCACACAAACCTGGGCCCCTGTTCTGTGAGGCAGCAGTGCTAACCATTGTGAAACCATACTGTAACAAAGAAACTAAAATCAACACAGACTAAACATAAACAGGCAGTTAATACACCAAATTAAGGTATTTGAGCATTAACTAATTAATGCAATGACAATTTGCATTACAATCCATGTCATTATGTTCTGCATTTCTGGTATTATACAATATTACAGGAACTGTTCCTTCATGGCTCCTTGCTCTCCAGCATTAGTTCTCCCTTCCATGCTAAGTCAGAATTTCCAGTGTCTTTTGAAAGTTGTTTCACTCTGCCTGAGATATCCAAAGAACAAAGAAAATTACAGTAAAGGAACAGGCCCTTTGGCCCTCTAAGCCTGTACTGACCAGGGACCATATCCCTCTACTCCAATCCTATTCACGCAGTTGTCAAAATGCCCCTTAAAAGTCACTATTGTATCTGCTTCCACACCTCTCTCGGCAACAAGTTCCGGGCACCCACTACTCCGCTCTGTGTAAAAGATCTGCCTTGTACGTTTCCTATAAACCTTTCCCTTCGCACCTTAAACTTATGCCCCGTAGTAATTGATTCTTCCACCCTGGGAGAAAGCTTCTGACTATCCACTCTGTCCAAGCCTCTCACAATCTTGTAGACTTCTATCAAATCGCCATTCAACCTCTGTTGCTCCAGTGAGAACAAACCAAGTTTCTCCAACCTCTCCTCATGGCTAATACCCTCCATACCAGACAACATCCTGGTAAATCTTTTCTGTACCCTCTCCAAAGTTTCCACATCCTTCTGGTAGTGTGGCGACCAGAATTGAACACTACATTTCAAGGGAGGTTCTATAAAGCAGCAACATGACTTGCCAATTTTTAAACTCAATATCCCGGCCGATGAAGATAAGCATGCTGCATTACTTTTGACTACCTTCTCCACCTGCATTGCCACTTTCAGTGACCTGCGTACCTGTCTACTCAGATCCCTTTGCCTATCAATATTCTTAAGGGTTTTGCCATTTACTGTATATTTCCTATCTGTATTAGACCTTCCGGAATACATTACCTCACATATGTTCTGATTAAACACAATCTGCCATCTCTCTGCCCAAGTCACCAACTTATCTGTATTCTGCGTATCCTCTTATGGTCCTCATCGTATTCACAAATCCACCAACCTTTGTGTCGTCCGCAAACTCATTAATCAATCCAGTTACATTTTCCTCCAAATTATTTATATATATTCCAAACACAGAGGTCCCAGCACTGATCCCTGAGGAATGCCACTTGTCACAGCCTTCCATTCAGAAACACACCCTTCCATTTCTACCCTCTGTCTTCTTTGACAGTTTTGTATCCATCTTGCCAGCGCACTCTTGATCCCACGAGACTCCACCTTCTGCACCAGTCTGCCATGAGGGACCTTGTCAAAGTCCTTACTGAAGCCCATGTAGACAACATCCACTGCCCTACCCTCATCAATCATCTTCATCACTTCCTCGAAAAACTCAAAAAAGTCTGTGATGCACGACTTTCCCTTCACAAAACCATGTTGCCTTTCACTAACACGTCCACTTATTTCCAAGAGGGAATAAATCCTGTCCTCTCCAATAATTTCCTGTAATGCTCACCGGCATGTAATTACCTGGATTATTCTTGCTAGCTTTCTCAAACAGATTCTCACTGGTAAGACCCACCTTGGGGACTCTTTGCATCTTAAATCTCCAAACATCTGGTCTGCCCTGTTCACTTCCTTACGAGCGGAAAACAATCTGCATCCTGCCTGAGTAACACAAAACAGTCCTTCTGCTTCTGCATAGCTATAGTTGCTTTCTCTCTCTCTCTCTCCGTCCCAAAAAGCAGCTGTCTCCTTTTCTGTGAGACGCTGCGTAAAATTGTGAAAACTGTCACTTGACATTTCAAAAAGGTTTCTGTTTATGTTTCTCCTCAATGGCAACCAGATCACATGGGCCTGTCACAGAGCTGGTGTGCTTACCTTAAGGGAAAGGGGATTTGCTAAAAGTTCAACATCATAACAATATTATTAGAGATGAATTTATCTATTCTATTCAGAATTTTTCACCACCTCTTCTGCAGAGAAAGCAACCCCAGGCTCTGGTCTTGTGGAAACTAGAAGCAGGAGTAGGCCATTCGGCCCCTTGAGGTTGCTCCGCCGTTAATTTTGATCACGGCTGATCATCAAATTCAATATCCTGATCCCACCTTCTGCCCATATTCCTGGATCTTTTTAGCCCCGTGTCTGCGTGGGTTTCCGGTTTGCTCCGGTTTCTTCCTTCAGTCCAAAGATGTGCTGGATTAGGCTCATTAGCCATGTTAAATTCTCCCTCAGTGTACCCGAATAGGTGCCGACTTGTGGCCACTAGGGGATTTTCACAGTAACTTCATTGCGCTGTTAATGTAAGCCTACTTGTGATAGTAATAAATAAACTTAAAAACATAGTGTTATAACTGTTGCTGAAAGTCTGAGACATTAAACAGAAAGAATAGTCGCTTCTCTCCCCCAGAACAAAACCAAAGGAGCAAAAACAAAAACCAGAAGGTTTAACAGAACGTTCCGGCAACTGGGTAAAAGCTGTGGGTTATGACTCACCAACTGTGGACACGATGGCTCTATTTTTCCAATTAGCTGCCGATTGCTTCCATAATCATTCCAACTTCACCAGTATCTTGTTTTGAAGAAAATTATAATGTTGTACTTTTAGCTTGCTGGCGGGCAGTGCCAGAGACAACAGTCGGTTTGAGCTGTCATGGTCAGTTAAACGTTTAAAAAAATTAACAAGCCTAGTTTATACGCCACTTGATCTTTGATTTCATGGATTACGGTTTCACTTCAATCTGTCGTTGGTTCTACTGCATGTAATTATTTAAGATGGGCAGCACCATGGCACAGTGGTTAGCACCGCTGCCTAACACACCCAGGGTCTTGGGTTCGATTCCGGCCTCGGGTCACTGTCTGTGTGGAGTTTGCACATTCTCCTCGTGTCTGCGTGGGTTTCCTCTGCATTCTCCGGTTTCCTGTCACAGTGTTGCACTGCTGTATGTTCTATGACACATTCCAGCACAGTTATATATCGTAGAATTATCAATAGGATAATTCAATTGAGTAGCTACACAATGAACGTGAGTAGCAAACCAATATTTAACAAGAAATTAATGAGTATCAAATCCCTTTCTGAAAGCCAAGAATTGAATGTCATCATTTGGCTCCTGTCAGGCTTGCCAAACCCGCAGAGTTCACCTGGAATCTCCAGGGGCCAAGCATCAATCTCCAGAAGCTGCTGTGCGTAATCTCTGGAGAATGATTTCCGGGACATTAAGCAAAGGTGGACTTTTTCATCACTTTCTATGAACATTTCTCTTTACCACTTGTAAAGATTTGGAAAATGGGGGAGTAAAAAAGGCTCTTTGGTTGACAGTCAAGCATAATCCGATTGAGTACTGAGTCTCTTTGCTTTTCAATTGGCGGAGGAAGGTAGTGAGTCACGAGGGTGGATGTGTTAGCCGATGGAGCGTCTGGGTAGGTACAGGAACATAGAAACTAGAAGCAGGAGTAGGCCATTCGGCCCTTCGAGCCTGCTCCGCCATTCATCTTGATCATGGTTGATCATCGAATTCAATATCCTGATTTCCCCCTTCCCCCAATATTCTTTGACCCCCTTTAGCCCCAAGCATCTAATTTCTTCTTGAAATCACACAATGTTTTGCCCTCCAGGAATACATTTAATCAGTCAGCAACTCAAGTTGCTGTTTGAATTTGGCACGCATGATTTGGAGTTCACTGATTTACCCCAAAGAAAGGCCTTTGCTTCTCGAGATATGGTTCCTCACCACCTCAGGAATCTAGCTTAAGGTCCTTTCTATCAATCATAGAACATAGAACATAGAACATAGAACAATACAGCACAGAACAGGCCCTTCGGCCTTCGATGTTGTGCCGACCAAAATAAAAAGCAATGCCCCTCCTAACGAAACCATTCCCTTCTCTTCCATATACTTATCAACTAACCTCTTAAACGCCACCAAACTTGGCGCATCTACAACAGCTGCAGGCAGGGCATTCCACTCCCTAATCACTCTTTGAGTAAGAACCTACCTCTGATATCCGTCCTATAACTCATACCCCTTAATTTAAAGTTGTGTCCCCTCGTGCTAGCTTTCTCCATCCTAGGAAAAAGGCTATCACTGTCCACCCTATCTAAACCTCTAATCATCTTATATGCTTCAATAAGATCCCCTCTTAGCCGCCTCCTTTCTAACGAACACAACCTCAAATCCTTCAACCTCTCTTCATAGGACCTGCCCTCCATACCAGGCAACATCCTGGTAAACCTCCTCTGTACCTCTCCAATGCCTCCACATCTTTCTTATAATGTGGCGACCAGAACTGCACACAATACTCCAAGTGCGGCCGCACTAGAGTTTTGTACAGCTGCAACATGATGCTGCGGCTCCTAAATTCAATCCCCCTACCAAAAAAAGCTAAGACTCCATAAGCCTTCTTAACAACTTTATCCACTTGACTGCCTACTTTCAGGGATCTATTGACACATACGCCAAGATCCTTCTGTTCCTCAACACTATTAAGAGCCCTACCATTAGCCCTATACTCTACACATTTATTGTTCCTGCCAAAGTGCATTACCTCACACTTTTCCACATTAAACTCCATTTGCCACCTCTCGGCCCGGCTCTGCAACTTGTCCAAGTCACTCTGTAAACTAAAACACCCCTCTTCACTATCTACCACTCCACCAACTTTAGTATCATCTGCAAATTTACTGATCCATCCCTCAATACCCTCATCCAGATCATTTATAAAATTTACAAACAGCAGGGGCCCCAAAACAGACCCCTGAGGCACACCACTCGTCACCGAACTCCACGATGAAGATCTCCCATCAACCACCACCCTCTGTCTTCTATCTGCCAGCCAATTTCTAATCCAATTTGCTAAATCACCCTCTATTCCACACATCTGCATTTTCTGTAGAAGTCTTCCATGGGCCACCTTTCAAAAGCCTTACTAAAGTCCATATATACTACATCAACCGCCTTACCCCCATCCACCTCTCTGGTCACTTTCTCAAAAAACTCAATGAGGTTAGTCAGGCATGACCTACCCTTCACGAAACCATGCTGACTATCCCCAATCAATTCATTTCTCTCTAAATAACTATAAATCTTATCCCTAATAATTCTCTCCAATACCTTGCCCACCACAGAAGTAAGACTCACTGGCCTATAATTCCCAGGAAGGTCTCTCTTCCCCTTCTTTGATGACATCAAATGTCATTTGACTCCTTTTACCTTAAATGGCACCAATGAAATGTTTGATGGTGGAGGCTCAGTGCAGTAGTTAAGTGGGATGTGTGTGGAGGTAATAGAACACAGAAAATGAGTCTCAGTCCAAAGATGAGAAGGTTAGGTTGATTGGTTATGTTAAATTGACACTTCGGGCCCGATTTTACCATTTGCGTTATGAGTGACGATTCTGGGCCGAGTACTTCAGGCACCCCCATACACTCTCGGCCATCCCCAGTCTCATTCGCACCGAGGGCAGAGCTTAGCGCTGCCGGAACGATCAGAAGTGCGCATGTGCAGTTAGAAAAAAATTGGAAAAAGCGTGCCTGTGTCTGATCACTCCCCAGCCCCAGAAAGCGGAGAAAGTGACCCGGGAGTCATCCTTGTATCTGATGGACTGGGGGAGGGGCAGGAGATGGATCTTGGAGGGCGGAGGGCAAAGAGGTCCGCTACCACTGTGCGGACAATCAGTGCTGGTGATGGGGGTGGTCGGGGAGGCGGGGCAGAGATGGCAATCTGCCTGAGACACACATTCATCACTGATCTCCTCATCCACCCTCCCCATTACCCAGATCGATCGCCATCTTTGCCTCTGTCCCCCAACCGATTGCCCACAGAGTGGCAGCAGAATCCCCTCCCTCCCCCCACCAGTGATCCATCTGCACTCTACCCCCCAGCAGAGATCCATCTGCACCCCCACCACAAATCCATTTGACCCGCCTCCCTCCTCCCCCACTGTCCCCAGACAATGATTTGCCTCACTCTCCCCCACGTCCCCCACCGACAATGAACTTGCCTCACTTCCCCACCCCTGCAGAGAATGGTCTGGCCTCACCCACCCTCCCTCCAGAAGAACATATGACCGCTTCCCCACCATCCCCCCCATCACTTCCACCAGACAACGATCAACATCCCCCCCAGACCACCAGACAATGATCAGCCCCCTGCAACACAGACAATGATCAGCGCCCCCTCCCCACCACCAGACAACGATCAGCCCCCCCACAATCACCAGACAATGATCAGCCTCCCTCAATCACCAGACAATGATCTGTGCCCCCTCACACCAGACAATGATCACCACCAGACAATGATCAGCCCCCCTCCCCACACCAGACAACGATCAGCCCCCCCACAACACCAGACAACGATCAGCCCCCCTGCAATCACCAGACAATGATCAGCCTCCCCTCAATCACCAGACAATGATCTCCCCCCACCCCACCACCAGACAACGATCAGCCCCCCTGCAATCAACCAGATCAGATCAGCCTCCCCACAATCACCAGACAATGATCAGCGCCCCCTCCCCACCATCAGACAATGATCAGCACCCCCTCAATCACCAGACAATGATCTGTGCCCCCTCCCACCAGATCAACCCCACCAGACATGATCAGCCCCCTCAATCACCAGACAATGTCAGCCCCCTCCCACCATTCATGATCAGCGCCCCCTCCCACCACCAGACAATGATCAGCCCCCTCCCACCACCAGACAATGATCAGCCCCCCCACAATCACCAGACAATGATCAGCGCCCCCCCACAATCCAGACAATGATCAGCGCCCCCTCCCACCACCAGACAATCAGCCCCCCCACCACCAGACAATGATCAGCCCCCCCCCCATCAGACAATGATCAGCGCCCCCTCCCCACCATCAGACAATGATCAGCGCCCCCCCCCACCATCAGACAATGATCAGCGCCCCCCCACCAGACAATGATCAGCGCCCCCTCCCCACCACCAGACAGTGATGATCAGCGCCCCCCCACCAGACAATGATCAGCGCCCCCCCCCACCAGACAATGATCAGGACAATGATCACCCCCCCCCACCCCACCAGACATGATCAATGATCAGCGCCCCCCCCACCAGACAATGATCAGCACCCCCTCCCCATCAGACAATGATCACGCCCCCCCCCCCCCAGACAATGATCAGCGCCCCCCCACCAGACAATGATCAGCGCCCCCTCCCCCCACCAGACAGTGATCAGCGCCCCCCCCCCACCAGACAATGATCAGCGCCCCCTCCCCACCACCAGCCCCCCCACCAGGACAATGATCGCCCCCCCCCCAAGACAATGATCAGCCCCCCCACCAGACAATGATCAGCCCCCCCCACCTCAGACAATGATCAGCCCCCCCCAATCACCAGACAATGATCAGCTCCCTCCCAGAGATACATCTGACCCGCCTCCTCGTCCTCCCCTCCACAATCAGAGAATGATCTGACCCACCTCTGCCCTCCTCCCCACCACTGATCTGAGTCAGAGAGCTGTTGGAATCACTGAACGCGTTCTTCAGAGGCTGGAGCACCCGACTTCAGACTTTAATTTAGCAGGTCCCGAAAAAGCGCGGTTCCGGATTGGTAAACGCAGTGGTAAAGAGGGGAGATGCTGATAGAGTTGCACGGGCAGTTCATTAACTCAATTTAAATACGTACAAATGCATTTAAATCATCATTACGCCTGATTTGGGCGTGGAACAGATCCTCGCCATCCACAGGTTTCGGTAAAGTGACAATCTGCGGAGGCTCAGGTGCAGATTGCGATGGAGGCCTCGTACCTGACTTTATCACGATTTCACACCTGAAAATAGGCACAAATTGTTGGCAAAATCGGGGCCTTAGAGTCAGGAGGATTAGCACTGTAAATTTATAGGGTTATGGAGAAGGAGACAGGGTGGGATTGTTGTCAGTGCAGGCTCAATGGGCCAAATGGCCTCCTTTTGAACTGTAGGGATTTTATGAACTTCCAGGCTAACCATGTGACCCACAAATGATCACTCCTTAAAGGAGCCATCCTAGCCCAACTTTCCAACCAATGAAGTATTTTACTTTTGTCGTGTAATCATTAGAACATAGAACATAGAACAATACAGCACAAACAGGCCCTTCGGCCCACGAGTTGCGCCGATCACATCTACCAATCCACAGACCTATCTATAACCCCCTATCCTATTCTTTTCCATATACTCATCCAGAAGTCTCTTAAAAGACCCCAGTGAGTTTCCCTCAACAACCTCCGACGGCAGTCGGTTCCATTCACTCACCACCCTCTGAGTGAAAAACCTACCCCTGACATCTCCTTTGTATTCGCTTCCCTGCACCTTAAATCTGTGTCCTCTCGTAGTGACCATTTCAGCTTGGGGAAATAATCTCTGAGAATCCACCCTATCTATCCCTCTCAACATTTTATAAACCTCTATCAGGTTGCCTCTCAACCTACGTCTCTCCAGT
The DNA here is from genome assembly GCA_024679065.1 of Sphyrna mokarran. Taxonomy (NCBI): domain Eukaryota; kingdom Metazoa; phylum Chordata; class Chondrichthyes; order Carcharhiniformes; family Carcharhinidae; genus Sphyrna; species Sphyrna mokarran. Next base: position 22,295,948 of record JAGIQG010000001.1, on the reverse strand, counting down.
GAGAAGAGTCCCAGCTCCCAGATTATTGGAAACACAACAAGTTTCCACGAACAGCAATACGATAAAGACTCAGTAATCTGTTTTACGTGTTGTTGAGTGATGGATAATTAATGGCCAGGACACCAGCTGGGCTTCTTTGAAAAACTGCCACGGAGTTGTTACTGAGACTGAGAGGATCAATTGGGCCTCAGTTCAATATTTCAACTGAAAAACTGCACCTCAGGCAGTGCGCTCCCTCAGTACTGTACTGGAGTGTTAGCCTAGACTTTTGCACCCAAGATCTGGATCGAAACTTGAACCCATGACCTTCTGACTCAGACGACCGATGCCCCAAATGAGCTAAACTGAAAGCTGGATGTTCAATTAAGGTACTGAGGAGTTGGATGTTTACTTTATAAATATAGCAACAGAAAATAGGAGCAGCAGTCGGCCATTCGGCCCATCGAGCCTGCTTCATCATTCATCCTGTTCATGGTTGATCATCCAATTCGGAAGACTGATGCCGCCTTTCCCTCACATCCTTTGATCCCCTTCGCCCCAAGAGCTATATGTATCCCCTTCTTGAAGTCATACAATGCTTTGGACTTAGCTGCTTTCTTTGGTAGCGAATTCCACTTGATAGTCACTCTCTGGGTGAAGGACTTTCTCCTCATTTCTGTCTTAAAAGATTTACCCTGTATTCTTAGACTATGACCCTGGTTCTGGAATCCCCTTTTGCCCAATTGTGCCTTCTGCACAGAGTGACCCGGGTTCAACTCTGGCCTGGGGTCACTATCTGTGTGGAGGTTGCATGTTCTCCCCTTGCCTGCGTGTGTTTCCTCCGGATGCTCCGGTTTACGTACGAACTAGGAGAAAGCGTAGGTCCCCTCGAGCTTGCTCCGCCATTCAATAAGATCATGGCTGATCTTTTCGTGGACTAAGATTCGCTTACCCGCCCGCTCACCGTAACTCTTAATTCCTTTACTGTTCAAAAATTTATCTATCCTTGCTTTAGGAACATTGAGTGAGATAGCCCCAGTTTCTTCACTGGTCAGGGAATTCCACAAATTCCTCCCATGCTCCAAAGGTATGTGGGTTAGGTTGATTGGCCATGCTAAATTGCCCCTTAGTGTCAGGGGATTAGCTGGGTAAATGTGTGGGTTTCGCAAATAGGAGTGGGTTTATGTTCAGTGCAGACCAGATGGGCCGAATGGCCTCCTTCTGTAATATAGGGATTCTATGATTCTATGACTGCATAATGCAGGGCAACAATCAGGGCTTTAACCCATCGGTACTGGAGGTAAACAAGTATAGCACCACTCATGCTCAGGGTTATTTTACCAAGTGGTTTTCGAGAGACATGCCAAGCTATCCAGGTTCCAAAGTCTCTCCAGGGCCCTCACAGGCTTCTCTGCTGCTTCTTAAGTTTCCCATGGATTAAGAATTAAATGCAATCCGTGCTCCTTAACTCTCAACTGCCTCCGATGAAAACAACATCTCTTTATTCTGCAAACCACTCTCCCTAAATTGTCTCAAATTTGGTTTTTTAATCCATAGATCTATAAACATGGACAGGGATCACGGGTAGAGGTGGGAACATCGGGGTGGCGGCGCGGGCTCGTTGGGCCGAAGAGCCTGTTTCCCGTGCTGTTTTGTTCTTTGTTCAGGCAGGTTTTTTTTTTTGACTGTTTCTGTGCTTAACAGAATCAAAGAATCTTGCAGCATTGACAAAAGCAAATCAGCCCATTAAAACTGTGCCAGTGCATTGAAAGAACTACCTATTATTCCTACTCTCTTGCTCGTTTCCCTGCAAGTACTTCCTGTTCAAATGGTAGGACTCTAGGAAGTTCTGTGGAACAAAGGGACCTTGACATATTGTCCAAAGTCTTGTTAGTAGGCTGGTGAAAAAGGCATATGAGACACTTGCCTTCGTCGATCGAGGCACTGAGTACAAAAGCAAAGAGGTCATGATGGAGTTGTATAGAGCTTTAGTTAGACCACAGCTGGAGTACTGTGCGCAGTTCTGGTCACCATATTATCAGAAGGTTGTGATTGCACTGGAGGGGGAGCAGAGGAGATTCACCAGGACGCTGTCTGGGATGGAACATTTAAGCTCTGAAGAGAGGTTGGGTAGGCTCGGATCGCTTTCATTGGAGTAGAGGAGACTGACTAGTGATCTGATCAAGGTGTACAAGATTATAAAGAGCATGGAGAGAGTGGATAGGACCAGCTTTTCCCCTTAGTTGAACGGTCAGTCACAAGAGGACGTAGGTTCAAAGGTGAGGAGGTTTAGGGGAAATGTCAGGAAAACCTTTTTTACCCAGAGAGTGGTGACGGTCTGGAATGCACTGCCTGGGAGGGTGGTGGAGGCGGGATATCTCGCATCCTTTAAAAAGTATCTGGATGAGCACTTGGCACGCCATAACATTTAGGGCTATGCAGATGACATTAGATAGGAGTTCAGGTGTTTCTAATGTGTTGATGTCATCCCTATGGGCCAAAGGGCCTCTTCTACACTCCATGATTCTATGATTCTAAATAGTTAAGTATGTTCTTGTTGAAAGTTACAATGGAATTTGCTTCCACCACCCTTTCATGCAATGTGTTTTGAATCAGAATGGCTTGTACAGTTCAAATCTCTCTCCCCCTTGTTAGATAGCTCTTTCAATGCGCTGGCACAGTTTTAATGGCTGATTGGCCTCCGTCAATGCCGGAATGTGATATGACCTCTACACTATTAATTTAGAAACTCAGTTAATGTTCTAGGAAACCAGGTTCAAATTCCACCACGGCAGATGTGGAATTTGAATTAACCATGAAATAACTGTTGGAAAAATCCATCTGGTTCTCCTTTAGGAAAGAAATCTGCTGAACTCACCTGATAATTGATTTATTATTGATAAATTGTATTGGGATACAATGAAAAGTATTCTTTCTTGTGCAGTATAGAGACAAAGCATGCCATACATAAAGAAGGAAAGAAGAGAGCTCAGAAAGAGGCCATTTTGCCCTTCAAGTCTGCACTGACCACAATCCCACCCAGGCCCTACTCTTTTATCCCTACATATTTATCCACTAATCTACACATTTCAGGGCACTAAGGAACAATTTTAGCATGTCCGATCAACCTAGTCCACACATCTTTGGACAATGGAGGAAACCTGAGGAAACCCACGCACACTTGAGGAGAACATGCAAACTCCACACAGTGACCCGAGCCGGGAATCGAACCCAGGTCCCTGGAGCTGTGAAGCAGCAGTGCTAACCACTGTGCTACCGTGCCACCCTCTGATGTTACAGTCATAGCCAGGGTATAGAGAAAGATCAACTTAGTGCAAGCTAGTTCCATTCAAAAGTCTGATAGGAGCAGAGAAGAAGCTGTTGTTGAGTCAGTTGGTACGTGACCTCAGACTTTTGTATCTTTCTCAATGGAAGAAAGTGAAAGAGAGAATGTCTGGGGTGTGTGGGGTCTTTAATTATGCTGGTTGCTTTTCCGAGACAGCAGGAAGTGTAGACAGAGTCAACGTATAGGAGGCTACTTTGCATATTGACCTGGTCTACGTATGACTCCAGACCAACAGCAATGTGGTCAACTCTCAACTGCCCTTGGAGCAACTCGGGCTGGGCAATAAATGTTGGCCAGCTAGTGATTCATGTCCCATGAGTACATTTAAAAAAAGTTGCAATCTGTATCCTTTGGTCCCCTGCCACTTGAAACTGTTTCTCTTCCTTATTCTATTGAAGCCTTTCATAAGTTTGAACACATCCAATGTCTCCACAAAACTGCAGCATTTCAGCTCTGGTAACATTGCAGTAAATCTCTTCTGAAACTCTATCTGAGGGTTTGACATCCCTCCTGAAGTGCGGTGCCCAGAACTGGGCACAATGCCCCAGTTGCCTGGGAACCCAGTTCTTTGTCTGGTGAGCAAATGTTTAACTTTCTGCCAATCAGACAAAGAGCAAGCCTGCCCTGGAGAGGCCTTCTCTTTCCTTCCACACTCATTCCCATGTACATGCTTCGCTCTCAGCCAGGGGCCTTTCAGCCTGGATCTGGACAGAAGGGAGGCACATTACTTACTGCTTATTTATTCATGGCAGGATGCCCAGCTCAGTGACTCACAGAACATCTGGCTGTAATACCAGAGCAAAGAAAAATACAGCACAGGAACAGGCCCTTCAGCCCTCGTAGCCTGCACTGACCATGCTGCCTGACTGAACTAAAACCTCCTACTCTTCTGGGGACCGTATTCGCATCCTATTCATGCATTTGTCCAGAAACCCATTAAAAGTCACTATCAAATCGTATCCACTACTATCTACTTCCACTACCTTCCCCGGCAGTGAGCTCCAGGCACCCACTACACTCTGCAAAAAATTTGCTTTGTACATCTTTAAACCTTGCCCCTTGCACCTTAAACCTGTGCCCCCCCTAGTAATTGGCACTTCTACCCTGGGAAAAAACTTCTGACTATCCATTCTGCCCACGCCCCTCATAATCTTGTAGACTTCTATCAGGTTGCCCCTCAACCTCCGTTGTTCCAGTGAGAACAAACCAAATTTTTCCAATCTTTCCTCATAGCTAATGCCCTCCAAAGCGGGCAGCATCCTGATAAATCTTTTCTGTACCCTCTACAAAGCCTCCACATCTTTCTGGTAGTGTAGTGACCAGAATTGAACAGTATATGTTGCCAATTTTCTCTCCCTCTGTCTTTCTCTTGTCCCACCCCGCTCCTGGCTGACATACACTCTGCACAGATGGAATGGCTCAATCGAGAACGATTTAAAAAGACACCACAAAGTTCCCAAGCAGGAGGAAGTTAAAAAAACCCCAGAAATGACTGGTGAAAAATCGTCCCTCTTGTCCGAGGTGGCTGATTGGTGTGTGGCGGAGGGTGGAGGAGGGGGTATAGAAGTTTATTTGCTTCACATCAAGGTGGTTAATGTGAGTATATGTGAATGCCCACCTTCATTCTCAACCAGATCAGATCAATGGGGCCTCCTCAAAGAGGTCTATTCAGTTCATTCCAAAATGTGGGAAGCAGCCTGGACAGGACACAAGGAAAAGATTTGTCTGGTATTGAACTACAGGAAAGATATGTTCCGCCTTGGAGTGCATGGATTTACCAGAATGAATCATATAATTGTACAGCAATCCAATTAATCCCCACAATCCTGCAAATGTTCCCTTTGCAAGTCGTTATCCAATGTGCTTTAAAACATTCCTTCTGAATCTGCATCTACTCCGCTTTTTCATGAATTGCTGCATTCAGGAAATATTTCTTCACCTTAAAATCATAGAATTCTACAGTGCGGAGGGAGGCCTTTGGCCCATTGAGTCTGCACAGACCACAATCTCACCCAGACCCTATCCCTGTCACCTCATTCATTTGTCCTGCTAATCCCCCTCACACTAAAGGGCAATTTAGCATGGCCAATCATCCTAACCTGCACAGCTTTGGACTGTGGGAGGAAACCCACACAGATACAGGGAGAACGTGTAAACTCCACACAAACAGTGACCCAAGCCAGGAATCAAACCCGGGTCCCTGACGTTGTGAGGCAGCATTGCTAACGTTGTACCACCATGCCACCCCTGTGCCACTGCGTTCTCCCTTTGTCTCCGTTCTTTTTCCTGTCACATTAAACTTATGTCCTCTGCCACTGGAAACCATTTCTCCTCATTTTGTCCACGCCCCCGCTCACGTATATCAAGCTTCTCCCCTTGTCTCCCCTCCCATCATAGCTCCATCCCATAAGCTTTGGCACCACTCAGGTCCCACCTTTTTTGGACTACCCCGGGCACAATTAGGTGCCTGCTGGATAGTGCCAGGATGTCAGGCAGGCAGTGCCAGCTCTGAAGAAGAGTCATCCAGACTCAAAACATTGGCTCCATTCTCTCCCCACAGATGCTGTCAGATCTGCTGAGATGTTCCAACGTTTCTTGTTTTGTTTCCAGCATCCGCAGTGCTTTGCTTTCATCACGGTGCCAGGGTGCTAGGTGGGCACTACCAAGCCCTGCCCTTGACCACACAAGAGAGATTCCCTGGTGAGGGGCCATCATTATTGGTTCCTGTCGGTGGGGACCATATGCAATTTCAGTTGGCAGAGTCTCGAGTAGTGAGGTAGTAAAGGAAAGTGAACCTGGATGATGCTGCTCGGGACTTGTTGATGACACGCTAAATTTGTCATTGATATTTGCGCCCTTTCCTTGAAGTCAATTTCACCCGCAGAACAGTGCCGATATGATCAGGGAAGGCAAAAAAAACCAGGCACAAACCTGAATCTCCCGCCCGATCTTAGGGAGAGGTGATGGTGTAGTGGTATTGTTGCTAGACTATTAATCCAGAAACTCAACTAACGTTCTGGGGGTCCTGGGTTCGAATCCTGCCACAGCAGATTGTGAAATTTGAAAAATAACATCCGGGATTAAGAATCTACTGATGACCATGAAACCATTGTTGGAAAAACCCATCTAGCTCACTAACGTCCTTCAATGGAGGGAAATCTGCCGTCCTTTCTTGGTGGCCTATATGTGACTCCAGAGTTACAGCAATGTGATTGACTCTCAACTGCCCGGGGGCAAATAGGGATGGGCAATCAATGCTGTAAGAATTTAGCAACACCAATTTATAATCCAATTTATAACCAATGCTGGCCAACCAATGATGCCCATGTCCCACAAATGAATAAAAAAATCTTACCATCTCACCAAAACTCAGGGGGGGACAAGATTGTAAGATTGCATCTGGTTTGTATTTTCGCACATTGGATGAATCATCGCTACTGAGTAGTTCCAGCTCACAGTTAAGAAGAAAGAATGAAGACTCTTCACAGGCACAGATAAAGTGCAAACATTTTGGGATGTTTAATCTCCAGAGCGCTGCTGCACACTCTCTCATTTACTTCCGGTTTCCGTTTCCTGTTGGTACTTGGAGCTGCGCTCGCTCAGACTGAATCCTGTGCACTGTGAGTGACCTCCACACAATGGTCTAAAGAGAGGATTTCACCCATTGTTTTGGGCTCAGTCGATTTGGAAAGTAAGCAGAGTAAAATCCAGAAAAGCTTTGATCAATAGTGCAAACCTCACCAAGCCGCACTCTGCTCTAATCCTCCACTGATCTCTTCCAGCTCACCAAGAGAGATCAGATTTATCATCTGCTTCCATTCAGTCAACCTGAGATACACATACCCAAAACCAGCAAACTGTTCGGCCCATCGTGCCTCTGCCCACTACCCAGAGGGATTTCCATTCCCTCTGCTCTCTCTCCCCCTTGGTTCTGCAATTCTTTACCCTTTTCAATTGAACTTTCTTTTTGGAAGTTATGATTGAGACTTGGAGTGCTAGGGGTTAGGGGGTGAGGGGGTGGGGGTGGGGGAGTGGGGGGGCTTTTCCGACTTCGTTGTGCCTGGCACAGATTGCACCAATCTCGGAAAATAGCACGTGGTTCTAAAAATCCAGGGCCAAGTGCCTGCAGTTGTCCCAGCACTTTTCCACTGGCACAAACCGGATCACATCCTTTTAGCACGAGATTGACTGGATTTCAATCCCAATAGCGAGTTCAGCACGCGATCCTCCAATCTTCCAGAATGTTCCCACCTCTCCGGCGGGAAGTCACGTGGGTGCGAATCACTACTAGTTTCCACTAGCAGAGGCCAGACATGATGACCACTCTGGGGGCTGAGGGGGGTGGAGTCAGAGGCTATTGAAGCCAGTGGCTGATTTGGGCGCATGGCAGGGCAGTGTCCATCTAGCAGTGCCTACCTGGAACTGCCAGTTAAGCACTCCCAGTGTGCCAGGGGCACTGCCAAGGGGCCTGAGTGGAGGCTATGCAGTGGGCAGGGGGGGTCTATGTGGGGGGAAAGGTTGGGGGCAATGGAGTATGAAGGGGTCACAATGAGAGGGCATTTCAGGGGCCATGATGGGGTGAATGCAGTTGGTCATAATGGGAGTAAGGTGTCAGGGGTCAGGTAGGGAACCCCATTGTGAGGGCCCTGATGCCCCAATGCTGGCGTCAAGAAGAGATGAGGGAACCATCGTGCTGACGAGAGTGTGGGTCCCCATATCCACGAGGGGAGGGAGGGAGATGGTCTCCCAATGCACTGAGGTCGAGGTCACCCTTACCCTGAAAGCTCTGTAGCCAGCTCACCGGCATGTTTGCGCCCCCCGACCCCCAACACCCCCACCCATGCCCAGTACCAGCACGCAACACACCACCGTCCAAAAAGTAACTGAGTTTGGCCGGATTGCGGTGTGGAGTGCACCTAACAGACCGGCGAGGATCGCTCCTGTTTATTCACCGTTCTGATGAAATCTTTTTGGGGAAAAATTCCATCCTGTGTCCATTAGCCACAGAGACACCAGCACAGGAGGAGTCCAATCTGTACCCATGTTTCACACGGATCGCATGCTGAGCACTTCACACTGAATCTGCACAGATCCTATTCTGCTCTTTTGTTCTTTTATCAAGGTTTTGTCTAATTCCTTTTCTAAATGTCACGCTTTTGACAGCTTCTTCTGGTTATTATTTTAATTCATTCGTGGGACATGGGCGTCACAGGCTGGTCCGCATTTATTGCCCATCCCTAGCTGCTCTGAGTGGCTTGCTGGGCCATTTCAGAGGGCAACTGAGTCAATCACATTGCTGGCTGTCTGGTATACCCATGTCCCACAGATTAATAAAGAATAAATGAATAAAGAAAGCACAGATAGCAGTGACAGTCAGAATCTTTTCCCCAGAGTTGAAATATCTAATTTTAGGGGGAATACACTTAAGGTGGGGTGGGGGGGGGAGTTCAAAGGGATGTGAGGGACAAGTATTTTACACAGAGAATGGTAGGTGTATGGAACATGCTGCCAGAGGTGGAGGCAAGCTACGATAGGGGTGTTTAAGGAGCTTTAAGATGAGCACATGAATATGCAAGGAATAAAGGGATGTGGATCAAGGGCAGGCAGAAGTAATTAGTTTAATTTGGTGGCATGCTTGACACAAGAAGAGCCTGTTCCTGTGCTGTTTTATGTTCCTTCTCTCATCACAATATTGACTTTCACTGGTTTGTCTCATGTAGATGAGGAGACTGCCATTAGCTGTGCCCCTGCTGAACTGATCTCCTTTCAAATAGCAACCAGACCATGCTTCACTGAGTGGCAGGGGAGGATTGACTAAATGTGACTGCCAACGTGAGTGAGTTCATTCAGCTGAGCTGGCCTGAACGACACTAAAACTGTAGACGTTGATTTAGAGATAATGTACCTTATCAAGCAACTTATTCTGAAAGAAAGAAAGGGACACATTGGAGTTGACAACCTCCTTTCTATTATTACATGAAACAGCTAAAAATCATCGTAACGTCTTGGCGTTCTCCTGTGGATGGATTTGGATGGATTTGGTTGAAGAGGTGGGCAGGGTTTGGGGAGAGAATTGCAAAGTGGGTATTTGGAGACATGGGACCAATGAAACGGGGAGAGTACTGTGTGCAGCTAACTGTACTGCACTCATCTCTGTTTCATTGAAATATTGGTGGCATCAGTTTGACACAGTGAAGTCTAACCCCACTGGAAAGTGCATGATTAAAAAACAGACAATCTGAGGACAAGTTGTATAAAGCCACAAAGGTTCTTAAAGAGCTCTTCAGTTGTAGGAAAACAACTCTTTGTAGCTGGAGCTTGCTGCATGTTCTTGTTCTACAATAAGATAGAAACAGGGAGCTTGTTCTCACTGGCAGGTGAAACTAAGACCTGCGGGGGTGGGGGGCGGGGGTGGGGGGCTCAAAATAAGAGAGAACAGATTTAGGACTGAATTAAAGAGGAACTTCTTCACCCAAAAGGGTTGTGAATCTGTGGAATTCCCCGCTCAGTGAAACAGTTGTGGCCACCTCATTGAATGTTTCTCAGGCAAGGAAAGATAAATTTTTGAACAGTAAAAGAATTAAGGGTTGTGGTGAGTGGATGGGTAAGTGGAGCTGAGTCCACAAAAAGATCAGCCATGATCTTATTGAATGGCAGAGCAGGTTCGAGGGGCCAGATGGCCGACTCCTGCTCTTAGTTCTTATATTCTAACCAAAGCCTCAGTCATTTGATGGTAAATGGAGGGTACTTATGAGGCAGCTTTATTTTCAGCCAGCCTTGAACGTAATAATTAAAGGGATGCAGCTTCATATTTAGAATGTTTTTTTTTGTTATTTATCTACAGCGGAGTTGTGAGTCACAACTGCCGGGTGACAAGCAACACCATGTTTCGCTCTGATTTCGTCATAATCGCGGGGCTTTGATAGATACTTTTTCATAACAGGTGGTATTTCTATAAGGTTAACCACTGCGAGCTCCCTCAAAAGCCTCCCTCAAAAGAATTCAGAACACACATTGGATTTAAAACCACACTTCCTTTTTGTGAGTTCAAGGCAAGGGCAAAATTCTGAATACCAGCTTCGTCACCACTGCAAAATGAAACCCTTGTGTTCAATGACCAACCATCATTTAGTTCTGTTTATGTAATTCCTTAGATTGGGGCCACCCTTCTCAGATCTAAGCAGAGATGAAAAGCCCAGATTGCCCTCTCTTTCTCTCTCACACACACAAGTCTACGACTTTAAAAAGGATCAGTAGGTTGGACTGTAATGGTCATTAACTCCTAAGAGTTAATTTTCTGACCCTCATGCTCCCAGTCTGGAATACCATTTGCTAAGAGCAAATTTTGCATCCGTGTTCTAATGATTTTTCAACTGTTAAATAGTCAGGAAATCCTTCTGGGCAACGGAATTTGATCCCAAATCATGTCAGTGAGAAATGCGTTCAGGGTTTTCCAGGTAATATTCAATCATGCAGGGCATTGGTGAGGTTGCACTGTGAATAATATGTACAGTTTTGGTCTTCTTATTTAAGGGTATGGATGTAAATGCATTGGGGATGGTTCAAAAGAGGTTCACTGGAATGATACCTGGAATGAAGAAAGGTTAGAAATGGTGAGCTTGTTTTCACTGGAGTGTAGAAGAGTGAAGGTCGACTTCACTGATACATCTAAGATCCTGAATGACTTTGACAAGCTAGATGCGGAAAGGATGTTTTCTCTTGTGTGCACATAGAAGGCACTGTTTTAAAATTAAGGGTTGCCATTATAGAACAGAGACAAGGAGAGTTCTTTCCTCTGAGGGTTGTGCGATTTTGGAGCTCTCTACCTCAGAGTCATTGAATGTTTTTAAGGTAGAGATAAACAGATTCTTGTTGGGCAAGGAATTCAAAGGTTATCGAGCATGGATGGGAATAGATCAGCCATGATCTTATTGAATGGCAGGGCAGGCTCAGGGGCAGTATGGCTAACTTTTGCTCCTATTTTGTATGTTTGTGTGTTGCATATAAGAAAAGCCAGAAAAATGGGATGGGATGGAATGGAAAGAAACATAGCGTAGACATAGAAGATAAAAGCAGAAGAAAGCCATGTGGCCTTTCACTCTTTGGGTGAAGAAATGTCTCCACATCTCCGTCCTAAATGGTCCACCCCGAATCCTCAGACTGTGACCCCTGGTTCTGGACACCCCCATCATTGGGAATATCCTCCCTGTATCTACACTGTCTAATGCTGTTAGAAGTTTATAAGTTTCTACAAGATCTCCCGTCATTCATCTGAACTCCAACAAAAACAATCCCAACTGTGTCAATTTCTCCTCATACACCAGCCCTGCCATCCCCAGAATCAGCCTGCTATCAACAGCTTACATTTTTAATTTTGTCTCTAATCTCTCATGTTCTCTTTCACCAATATTGCTCTTTGTAAGTGGCCGTTCTTCCGAATAGGTCTGAGAGAGAATCGAGTGTCAAGTGTATTTGGTGGGACCCAGGAATGGATTGCATGTCTGTCAATTGGAGACAGTCTTGCTGCCCATACCCCACCCCCCAAACCCAACCTCAGGCCATCCCGTCAAGCTAGTCTCAGCCACACGAACTTGCTCCCACCACACTACAGCTCACCCTCTCTCTAATTCTTCTGTTCCCATCCAGCTTCCTCTTAAGTTTGTCTATCCTATCCCCATGTGATAGCCACATTCTCATCACACCTAATATGGAAGTTTCTCCTGAATTTCTCCAAAGTAATTACCAGTGACTGTCTTATGTTTGTGATTTCTAGCGCTGGTCTCCCCACAAGTAAGGGGTAGCGGGTGGTAGTGGAGGCACAGCCTCATTACTCAAGGTAGAGTTGGATTGATGGGCTGGGGATGTGGTGGAGGCAGATCACAATCATTCTATTGTGGGGGAGACACAAAAGAGGGTGGCCATGCTGTGATTTACCACAGGGTTAAGGGGTGTCACTCCATCATCCACTCTAACTTTGTCAGAAAATTCTTGGGAATTCCCACATTTTCCCTTGTGTCCAGAGTCAAAATGTCCACCCTGTCATCAAGGGGAAAACAGGAAGACTTCTGACCTTCCTATTTCCTACTCAGTTTGGCTTTATAAAAAAAACCCCCAAAAATCCTAGTTTGTGTGTCTGTGTGTATGTAATATGTGAGTGTGTCTGTGTTTCTGTGTGTAATATGTGTGCATGTAATACGTGTGTGTGCATGTGTGCCTGTGTGAGTTTGTGTGTGTGTGTAAGAGCTTCTACACATACATCAAGGCTAAAAGAGTAAGTAGGGAGAGAGTAGGGCCTCTTAAGGATCAACAAGATCATCAATGTATGGATCCACATGAGATGGGTGAGATCCTAAATGAATATTTCTTTTCAGTAATTAATGTTGAGAAAAGCATGAATGTTAGGAAACTTGGAGAAATGAATAATGTCTTGAGGAGTGTACATATTACAGAGAAGGAGATTCTACAAGTTTTAAAAGGCATCAGGCTAGATAAATTCCTGGGACTTGATAAGGTGCATCCCAGGACATTGTAGGGGGCTAGGGAGGAAATTGCGGATGTCCTAGCCGACATATTTGCATCACAGGTAAGGTGCCTGAATTTGGAGAGCGATAAATGTTGTGCCTTTGTTTAAAAAGGGCTGCAGGGAAAAATATGAGAACTAGAGGCCAGTGAGCCTCACACCTGTGATGGGGACGTTGTTGGAAGATGTTTTTGACAGATAGGGTCTACAGGCATTTAGAGACACAAGGACTGATTAGGGACAGTCAGCATGACTTTGTGAGTGGAAAATCATGTCTCAAAAATTTGACTGAGCTTTTTGAAGGGATAACAAAGAAGGTGGATGAGGGCAATGCCGTTGATGTTGTCTACATGGACTTTAGCAAGGCCTTTGACAAGGTACCGCATGGCAGATTGTTGATAAGGTTAAGTCTCACGGGATCCAGGGTGAGGTAGCTAAATGGATACAAAACTTGCTTGATGACAGAAGCCAGAGGGTGGTTGCAGAGAGTTGCTTCTCAAATTGGAGGCCTGAGACCAGCGGTGTATCTCATGGATCAGTGCTGCATCCACTGTTATTTGTTATTTATGTTAATGATTTGGATGAAAATATAGGAGCCATGGTTAGTAAGTTTGGAGATGACACCAAAATTGGTGACATGGTAGACAGTGAAGAAAGTTATCTTGGATTACAATGGGATCTTGATCAATTGGGCCAGTGGGCTGACGGATGGCAGATGGAATTTAACTTAGATAAATGTGAGGTGATGCATTTTGGTAGATTGAACTTACTCAGTTAAAGTTAGGACATTGGGAAGAGTTACAGAACAAAGAGATCGAGGGATACATGTTCATAGCTCCTTGAAAGTGGAGTCATGGGTGGACAGAGAGGTGAAGAAGGCATTTGGCACGATTGGTTTCATTGGTCAGAACATTGAATATAGAAGTTGGGACAACTTGTTGAAGTTGTACAAGACATTGGTAAGGCCACACTTGGAATAGTGTGTGCAATTCTGGTCACCCTATTATGGAAAGGACTCTATTAAACTAGAAGAAGTGCAGAAAAGATTTACTCGGATGCTACCGGGACTTGATGGTTTGAGTTATAAGGAGAGGCTGGATGGACTGGGACCTTTTTCTTTGGAGTGTAGAAGGCTGAAGGGTGACCTAATAGAGGTATGTAAGATAATTATGGGCACAGGCCAGTGAGATAGTCAATGTTTTTTCCCAAAAGTAAGGGAGTCTAAAACTAGAGGGACAGGTTTAAGGTGAGAGAGAACAGATACAAAAGTTTCCAAAGGGGCAATTTTTTTCAAACAGTGGGTGGTAAGCGGCTGGAACAAGCTGCCAGAGGTAGTAGTAGAGGCAGGTACAATTTTATATTTTAAAAAGCATTTGGGCAGTTACATGGGTAAGACGAGATATGGGCAAATGTGGGCAATTGGGACTAGCTTAGGGGTTTTAAAAAAAAGGGTGGCATGGATATGTTGTGTCGAAGAGCCTGTTCCCATGCTGCAAACCTCCATGACTCTAATATGTGTTTGTGTTTCTGTGTGTGTGCATGTAATATGTGTGTGTGTGCATACCTGTATGTCTGTGTGTATGTAATATATGTGTCTATGTCCATATGTGTGTATTTAATATGCATGTGTGTGTCTGTGTTTATGTGTGCATATTTGTGTATGTGTGTAATATGTGTGTGTCTGTATATGTGCATGAGAGTGTGTGGTTATGTAATGTGTATGTGTGTTTGTGTATGTGTGTGTGTATGTAGTACGTGCGTGTGTGTGTGTGTATGTAGTATGTGTATGTTTTGTGTACGCAAGTGTGTGTGTGTATATATAGTGTGCGTGTGTGAATCTGTGCGTTGTATGTAGTGTGTGTGTGTGTGTGTGTGTGTGTGTGTGTGTGCAGACAGACTCTGCTGTAAGACTCTGCTGATCACGATCGCATTACTGTTAAACTCATGTCCAGATATTTGTTCTGCTCATTCCAGCTAAGTACTTGTAACTCCACCCTCAAGTCCTAATAAAATCCGTCTTTAGATTTTAAAATATCACAACAACGTAATAAAATAAACCGATAATTCTAACGCAAAAGAAAACATTTTCTACAGAAACAGTCTGGGGTTGGGGGGGGTGGGGGGGGGGGGGGGGGGCGGCGGGAAGACTTGAAAATACTAAAAGGAAATTGCTCTTTTATGGTTAAATTAGAGTTTCCCTTTGAGGTCATTCAGCCCATCAAACCTGCACCGACAACAATCCCACCCAGGCCCAATCCATGTAATCCAACATATAGGTAAGATGGGTTAGGTATGATAAGTATGTGGCGTTATGGGATCCGGTGGGGGAGAGGGCGTGGGGAGGATACTTTGTCAGAGAGTCAGTGCAGAATCAATGGCCTCTTCTGCACTGTTTGGATTCTGTGATTCTATAATCCCTTTGACACTAAGCAGCAATTTAGCCTCACCAATCTACCTAATCTGTACATTTTTGGAGTGTGGGAAGAAACAGGAGCATCCAGAGGAAACGCACACAGACATAGGGAGAATGTGCAGGCTCCACACAGACAGTGACCCAATGCCAGAGTTCAATCCGGGTCCCTCATGTGTGAGGCAGCAGTGCTGACCACTGTGCCACCTGTGAGTTTAGTACAAGATGTGGAGACTATGTGGTGTCATGGTCACTTCTTCTGAAGGCTGGGTAGTTTGCTACGGACAAGAGTCTGTTTGAGGTTGTACGGTTGTTTGCAGGCAAGAAGTGGGGATGTGGGAATGGCCTTGGCGAGATGTTCGTCTTCATCGATGATGTGTTGAAGGCTCTGGAGAAGATGTTGTAGCTTCTCTGCTCCAGGGAATTTCTGGACGATGAAAGGTAATCTGTCCGCTGTGTACTGTGTTTGTCTTGAGGAAGTCGGTGTGGTTTTTTGCTGTGGCGTGCAGAACAGTTGATCGATGAATCGAGTGTAGTATTCTGTTCTAATGAGGGCATCTTTGAGTGTCTGGAGGTGTCTGTTGTGATCTTCCTCACCACAACACCACATAACCTTGCCACAACAACCTCTGCAAGACATACTGGATCATTGACACGAATGCCATTACCTCACATGAAAACACCATCTACCACCTACACGGTACGTACACTTGCAACTCAGCCAACATTGTCCAGCTGATACACTGCAGGAAAGGATGTCCCGAGGCATAGAACATAGAACATAGAACATTACAGCACAGAACAGGCCCTTCGGCCTTCGATGTTGCGCCGACCAATATAAAAAGCAATGCCCCTCCAAACTAAACCATTCCCTTCTCTTCCATATACTTATCAACTAACCTCTTAAACGCCACCAAACTTGGCGCATCTACAACCGCTGCAGGCAGGGCATTCCACTCCCGAACCACCCTTTGGGTAAAGAACCTGCCTCTGATATCCGTCCTATAACTATCACCCCTTAATTTAAAGCTGTGTCCCCTCGTGCTAGCTTTTTCCATCCTAGGAAAAAGGCTATCACTGTCCACCCTATCTAAACCTCTAATCATCTTATATGTTTCGATCAGGTCCCCTCTTAGCCTCCTCCTTTCTAACGAAAACAACCTCAAATCCCTCAGCCTCTCCTCATAAGACATGCAAATGTCTTATGAGGTACATGGTACATGCAATGTACCATGCATGGTACATTGGGGAGACCATGCAGACGCTATGACAATGGATGAATGAACACTGCTCGACAACCACCAGACAAGAATGTTCTCTTCCTATTGGGGAACACTTCAGCAGTCACGAGCATTCGCCTCTGACCTTTGGGTAAGTGTTCTCCAAGGCGGCCTTCACGACACACGACATCGCAGAGTCGCTGAGCAAAGACTGATAGACAAGTTCCACATACACGAGGAAGGCCTCAACCAGGATCTTGCGTTCATGTCACACTATCTGTAATCCCCACAACTTGCCTGGGCTTGCAAAATCTCACTAACTGTCCCGACTGGAGACAATACACATTTTTTTAACCTGTGCTTAACTCTCTCTTCGCTCACATTGTCTGTACCTTTAAGGCTTGATTACTGTAAAGACTTGCATCCCAACCACTATTTTGTAAATTGTCTTCATATGCCCTGGTTGTGAACTGAAATCCCACTCACCTGATAAAGGAGCAACGCTCTAAAAGCTAGTGGCTTGTCTCCCAAATAAACCTGTTGGCCTTTAACCTGGTGTTGTGAGACCTCTTATTGAGTTTAGTACAAACCGATGATGGATGTGTCATTGGCCCTGATATTGGCCACTTAATGACAGTGAAAATAAATCCCCCTGCTGCTCCTTCCAATCAGGGTTGCTCTGACTGGCAGCCATTTGCAATACTTAAAACATCAACACAGACCTATCAGGCAATAGGCAGGACAACTATGAAGCACCACATTGCTCTTCTGAAGGGCTAAAATTCCCATCTTGCGAGACTGGAATGCTGGAAAACTTCATACCACTTTAAACAAAGTGTAAACGGTCAACAGAGAAAGGACAGTGCAGGTTTACTAAAACACTACATGGGAGGGCTGAAGAAAAGTGGAGGTGTTTTGAAGGGAAAATGTGTTCGGAATTCAAACGCAGAACGAGAAGGCATCCAGAGAGACAGGATATCTCTGAAGGTCAAAGGGTATGAAACTCAATATTGCAGTAACAGAACCAAACAGGCCAACTAGGACTCTGAAGCTATTTTATACCCATTAACTGAATAACACTGAGCCACCGAGAACTTGGCCATTGCAAGTACCAGGGCCCGAATGTTTTCTCTGCTAACAAAAGGAAGAAAACAAATAATCTCATTTTATCAGTCTTTCTGTTATCCATTGCATCATTGAAAGCTGGACTCCAGGATTTTTTAAATCTTTGCAGTGTGGCATCTTTTGATGCCATGGGGCCTCAGGGTAACAACACATCAATCTGATTTGGAATCTTATCACCCACTGCTCCCTCAAAATCCTGGAACTCGCTCCCTAACAGTACTGTACCTACACCGTGGGCAGTTCAAGAAGGCAGTACACCACCATCTTCTCAGAGGGCAGCAGGGGATCGATAATAAATCAGAGAATCATTGAGTCCCTACAGTGTAGAAAGAGGCCATTTGGCCCATCGAACCTGCCCTAACCACAATCCCGTGCAGGCTCTATGCCCATAACCCGAACCGTTTATCCTGTTCATTCCCCTGACACTAAGGGGCAATTAGCATGGCCAGTCAACCTAACCTGCCCATCTTTAGACTGTGGGAGAAAACCACAGCATCCAGAGGAAACCCATGGAGATATGGGGAGAACACGCAAACTCCACACGGACAGTGACCCAAACCAGGAATTGAACATGGTCTTGGCATTATGAGGTAACTGTGCTGGCTAAATTAGTGACGCCCATATCACATGAACAAATACAAAAAAAGTATAAAATTTAAGGCAATATTCCTATTTTCTGGAGCTGCGCAAATGTGCATTTGGAATATGAGTTCATCTACTGATATATTGGCATTGGAAGAAGCTTCACCAGATTGATCCTGGGTACAGAGGGATTTTCTTATGAGGAGATATTGAGTAGGTTCCTCCCCTCTGTGACGTGTTTGAGGGCGATGAGAGATGGTGCGCCACTTGCTGGCATTGGGATCATATTATCCCACCTTGGTCAATGGGGTGCCATTGTCTTGGGTGCATTCCCATTGAACACACCTCTTGCCATCGACTGTCTCCACACAGACAGTCAACCAAGCCGGGAATCGAACCTGGGTCTCTGCCATTGTGAGGCAGCAGTGCTAACCACTGTGCCACTGAGCCACACACCAAATGACTTGTGACATAATTTGTGTTGTGGCAAAGGGACCAGCAGAAACAAACATCTAAATGGACTCGACAACTACATGAAATCAGCCTGGAATGACTTACATCAGTGACAATATCTCATTGTCAGAAGCCAGGGACTGACAGAAACCTAAACATGTTTCAATATGTGACGCACAAGAGATTGGCTGGATGAAAATTTACATTTTCACAAGTTGGACTTGGACAAGTTGCAGAGCTGGGCCGAGAGGTGGCAAATGGAGTTTAATGTGGAAAAGTGTGAGGTAATGCACATTGGCAGGAACAATAAATGTGTAGAGTATAGGGCTAATGGTAGGGCTCTTAATAGTGTTGAGGAACAGAAGGATCTTGGTGTATGTGTCAATAGATCCCTGAAAGTAGGCAGTCAAGTGGATAAAGTTGTTAAGAAGGCATATGGAGTCTTAGCTTTTATTGGTAGGGGGATTGAATTTAGGAGCCGCAGCATCATGTTGCAACTGTACAAAACTCTAGTGCGGCCGCACTTGTAGTATTGTGTGCAGTCTGGTCCCCACATTATAAGAAAGATGTGGAGGCATTGGAGAGGGTACAGAGGAGGTTTACCAGGATGTTGCCTGGTATGGAGGGCAGGTCCTATGAAGAGAGGTTGAAGGATTTGAGGTTGTTTTCGTTAGAAAGGAGGCGGCCAAGAGGGGATCTTATTGAAGCATATAAAATGATTAGAGGTTTAGATAGGGTGGACAGTGATAGCCTTTTTCCTAGGATGGAGAAAGCTAGCACGAGGGGACACAGCTTTAAATTAAGGGGTATTAGTTATAGGACGGATATCAGAGGAGGTTCTTTACTCAAAGAGTGATTAGGGAGTGGAATGCCCTGCATGCAGCTGTTGTAGATGCGCCAAGTTTGGTGGCGTTTAAGAGGTTAATTGATAAGTATATGGAAGAGAAGGGAATGGTTTAGTTTGGAGGAGCATTGCTTTTTATTTTGGTCGGCACAACATCGAAGGCCGAAGGGCCTGTTCTGTGCTGTAATGTTCTATGTTCTATGTTCTATTTGCTCTCTGAGAAAGTGACATGGTGGGTCTCAGTGACTGTTGGTGCCTTCAATACTCACTGAACTCAGTTGCTTTCTTCCCTAAGTGTGAACACGAAACTTCTTCGCAAAAGTGAATGCTAGCAGACTATTAATCTGGGATTGATTAGAATCCTTACAGTACAGAAGAAGGCCAATCAACCCATCGAGCCTGCACTGACAACTGTTCCACCTAAGCAATATCCCCACATCCTCACATATCGACCCTGCTAATTCCCCTGACACTAAGGAGCAATTTAACATGGCCAATCCAACTAACCTGCGCATCTTTGGACTGTGGGTGGAGCACCCAGAGGAAACCCACACAGACACGGGGACAATGTTCAAGAAGGGGAAGAGAGACCTTCCAGGGAATTATAGGCCAGTGAGTCTTACTTCTGTGGTTGGCAAAGTGTTGGAGAGAATAATTAGGGATAGGATCGCAGGTAGAAGACAGAGGGTGGTGGTTGATGGGAGATATTCATCTTGGAGTTCGGTGACAAGTGATGTACCTCAGGGGTCTGTTTTGGGGCCCCTGCTGTTTGTAATTTTTATAAATGATCTGGATGAGGGTATTGAAGGATGGATTAGTAAATTTGCAGATGACACTAAAGTCGGTGGAGTGGTAGATAGTGAAGAGGGGTGTTATAGTTTGCAGAGGGACTTGGACAAGTTGCAGAGCTGGGCCGAGAGGTGGCAAATGGAGTTTAATGTGGAAAAGTGTGAGGTAATGCACTATGGCAGAAATAATAAATGTGTAGAGTATAGGGCAAATGGTAGGATTCTTAGTAGTCTAGATGAACAGAGGGATCTTGGTGTGTATGTGCATAGATACCTGAAAGTAGGCAGTCAAGTCGAGAAGGTTGTTAAGAAGGCATATGGAGTCTTAGCTTTTATTGGTAGAGGAATTGAATTTCGGAGCCGCAACGTCATGTTGCAACTGTACAAAACCCTAGCGCGGCCGCACTTGGAGTATTGTGTGCAGTTCTGGTCCCCACATTATAAGAAAGATGTGGAGGCATTGGAGAGGGTACAGAGGAGTTTACCATGATGTTGCCTGGTATGGAGGGCAGGTCTTATGAGGAGAGGCTGAGGGATTTGAGGTTGTTTTCGTTAGAAGGAGGAGCTAAGAGGGGACCTGATCGAAACATATAAGATGATTAGAGGTTTAGATAGGGTGGACAGTGATAGCCTTTTTCCTAGGATGGAAAAAGCTAGCACGAGGGGACACAGCTTTAAATTAAGGGTGATAGTTATAGGACGGATATCAGAGGCAGGTTCTTTACCCAAAGGGTGGTTCGGGAGTGGAATGCCCTTCCTGCAGCAGTTGTAGATGCGCCAAGTTGGTGGCGTTTAAGAGGTTAGTTGATAAGTATATGGAAGAGAAGGGAATGGTTTAGTTTGGAGGGGCATTGCTTTTTATATTGGTCGGCGCAACATCGAAGGCCGAAGGGCCTGTTCTGTGCTGTAATGTTCTATGTTCTAATGTGCAGACTCCACACAGACAGTGACCCAAGGCTGGAACTGAACCCAGGTCCTTAGCACAGTGAGGCCAGCAATGCTAACTACTGTGCAGCCGTGCCACCCATATTATTGAGTTGACATATTGAGCTAATACACTTCGATCTGAGCTGGATTCATGTTGATCTGCTCATGACCATCACTGAAACAGAATTCAAGTTATCTAATTGTCTCCAAACATAGTTGAGAACCCAGAACACTTTTTAACTGTGTGTGGTGTGTGTGTGTGTGTGTGTGTGTGTTGTGTGTGTGTGTGTGTGTGTGTGTGTGTCTGTGTGTGTGTGTGTGTGTGTGTGTGTGTGTGTGTGTGTAAAACTCTCGCCCGCGATTACTTTGTCCTCCAGCTCTCTCCCAGTCAGATACAGAGATGGTTACGGTATTTAGATGGTACAATGGCGTTGCTGTGGAAACCAAGCCAAAGTATAGGGGACGTGGGAATGTGCAACTGAACACCCTCATTTAAACAATGTCCAAGCATGCGAGCCTGATAAGAACCGGGTAGTAATGAGTTAAGAGCTTATCACCGGCTGGCAATAAATGAATTACAACATACTCAGTAATTCTAGTGAGTTAGTAGCTGAATGCAACTAAAATAATCCTCTCTTTGGGAAATCTCCATTACATTAAACAACGATTGATGTCATTTTTAAGTCCTATATATAGAAATATGTACTAGACACTATTATTATGTAGTCAAGCTCAACAATACGCATGCTTTTAACCAGTCTGTTTGCACCAGTTCATATTTCTGAATCAACATGGTGAAGGAGAGATTTAATCCAGAGGCATCCACCTTTATATCTGAGGAATAAAAAATCGAAAAATGCTGCGATCACTCGGTTACCTCACTGATGCCCAGGGCCAATGGAAAGGATTGAACCTAGATGACCTTGGGTTCGCTATCATTGCTGTTCTCTATTCTAATTGAGGCCCACAGACCCTAACTGTCAAGATCCACACCTGAAAGATAGCCGCTTGTCTGAGGTACTCCAGGAAAAGAGGCTTCCCACAAGAACATAGCACTCAGCAGTAAGGGAGGTGTAGTGGCATGGTATTGTCACTACACTAGAATTCAGAGACGCAGCATAATGTTCTGGGGACCCAGGTTCAAATCCCACAACGGCAGACATTTGAATTCAGTAAAAATCTGGAATTAAGGATCCACTGATGACCATGAAACCATTGTTGGGAAACACCGCTGTGTTCACTAATGCCCTTTAGGGAAGGAAATCTGCTGTCCTTACCCAGTCTGGTCTATACGTGACTCCAGAGCCACAGCAATGTCGTTGATGCTCAATGCCCTCTGAAATGGAGGGCAATTAGGAATGGACAATCAGGCTGGGTCTAGCCAGCGACACACACATCCTGTAAAATGATATAATGAAAAGAAATCACACCTCAGTGAGCAGCAACCTTCATTCCAATACCCAATGGAATCATTTGGAAGAATACATTGAAAAGAAAAGCACAAACAGTTGAAAATATGCATGCAGTTTAGTTTAATAAAACACATTGATCTTTCCATCGCTAATTAGATGAGTTCAAATCCTTTTGTTTACTAAGATCTACTTGAGAGGTTGAAGGCTCAACAGCTCCAAGTCTCTCTGAGAATGCTTGCATCATAGAATAGAATCCCTCCAAGTCAAATGGAGGCCATTCAGCCCATCAAGCCTGCACCAACAAGAATCCTAGCCAGGTCCTATTTACCCTGCTAATCCCCCAGAGACTGAGGGTCAATTTAACATGGTCAAATCAATTTAGCTTCCCACTCACCTTTGGAAAGCACACGGAGCACTCGGAGGAAACCCACGCACACATGAGGAGAACGTGCAACCTCTGCACAGACAGTGACCCAAGCCAGGAATTGAACCCAGATCCCTGGTACTGTGAGGCAGCAGTGCTAACCACTGCGCAACCGTGCTACCCATGCCTTTTCCTTGATTTCTGCATGGTTTCAATCACCCTCTTGGCTGCCAATTCCAATAACCAGGGAAAAGTGAGGCAAGCCCCACTTTAGCTGCAACTTCCTCTCCATTCACTAAATCATATCAAAGCAACTGTGTTTGTTTCAGTCAGATATGGAGGACAGGATAAACAGGGAACTGCAGCCATGCTCTGTGAACACTAGTGGAATACACACCGCAAAATGTTGAACATGTACAAAATTATCCAATTACAACAAAAAAATTATTTAAAAAAACTTAAAATATGGCATTCCCTCGCATGCTAACAGCTTCTCTCCTCCATTAAGAAAAAGATTTGCATTCATCTAGAAAGGGTGGGACAGTGGCACAGTGGTTAGCACTGCTGTCTCACAGGACATAGGTTCGATTCCTGGCTTGGGTTACTGTCTGTGTGAAGTTTGCACATTGTCTGTATGGGTTTCCTCTGGGTGCTCCGGTTTCCTCCCACAGTCCAAAAATGTGCAGGTTAGACTTGATTTGATTTATTATTCTCACATGTATAGTAATATAGTGAAAAGTACTGTTTCTTGTGCGCTATACAGACAAAACATACTGCTCGTAGAGAACATAGGGGAGAAGGAATGGAGAGGATGCAGAATGTAATGTTACAGTCAGTGCTAAGGTTCAGAGAAAGATCAACTTAATGTAAGGTAGATCCAAAAAATCTAATGGCAGCATGGAAGAAGCTGTTCTTGAGTCAGTTGGTACATGATCTCAGATTTCTGTATCTTTTTCCCGATGGAAGGTAGAAAAGAATATGTCTAGGGGTCCTTGAATATGCTTGGCTGCTTTTCTGAAGGAGCCGGAAGTGTTGATGCAGTCAATGGATGCGAAGTTAATTTGCTTGATGTATTGGGCTACGCGCACTATCTTTTTTAGTTTCTTGCAGCCTTGGGCAGAGCAGGAGTCAGACCTTAGATCATAAATGTTTGGGGCTACGGAGAAAAGAGCGGAAGAGCTGGACACTGCACATTTCCTCACCTAATTCCCGTTTTACTGTGCTATATTCAATGCTGTTCTGAACATTCTTCCTCCGAAATGAAGAGTGAGAGATGGTCTCATTGAAACGTACTCAATCTTTAAGGGGCGAGACAGGGTAGATGTTGTTTCTGGCCAGGGCATACCTTGGAACGAGTCTTCAGTACTATTGCCAGAATGTTGTCAGGACCCATAGCTTTTGATATCAGGTGGCGTGAAGCAAGAAACAGCTGAAGGAACTGGATACTGCAAAGGCAATGGGCCCTGAGAACATTTGGCAATAGTACTAAAGACTTGCATTCCAGAACTAGCTGTACACCAAGCCTAGCTGTTCCAGTACAGCTGCAACACTGGCACAGAAACATAGAAACTAGAAGCCGGAGTAGGCCATTCGGCCTTTCGAGTCTGCTCCATCATTCATTTTGATCATGGCTAATCATCAAATTCAATATCTTGATCCTGTGTCCCCTTGTATCCCTTTATTTTTCAGCTCCAAGAGCTCTATCTAATTTCTCTTGAAATCACACAATGTTTTGGCCTTAATTACTTTCTGTGGTAGTGAATTCCACACATCTACCACTCTCTGGGTGAAGAAATTTCGCCCCATCTCAGTTCTAAAAGATTTACCCCTTATCCTTAAACAATGACCCTTCGTCCTAGACTTCCTCACCATTAGGAACGTTCTTTCTGAATCTATCCTGTCTAACTCTGTAAGAATTTTATCAGTTTCAATGAAATCCCTTCTCACTCTTCTAAACTTCAGTGAATATAATCCGGACTGACTTGGTCTCTCTTCATATGACAGAATCAAGATCCTACTCCTAGGAATCAGCCTGGTAAATCTTTGCTGTACTCCCTTCCTTGCAAGATAAGAACACCAAAACTACCCACAATCCTCCAGATGTGGCCTCACTAACACCTTATACTATTGCAGCAAAACATTCTTACCCCTATATCAAAATCTCTCACTATGAAGGCCAATATACTATTTATCTCCTTTACAACTTGTTGTACCTGCACGCTTACTTTCAGCGACTGATGCACAAGAACACAAAGGTCTCATTGAGTATCCACCTCTCTCAATTTACACCCATTCAAATAATAATCTATCTTCCTCTTATTGCTTCCAAAGTGAATAACTTCACATTTGTCCACATTGTACTGCAGATGCCCACACACTCAACCTATCCAAATCACACTGAAGCATCTCTGCATTCTCCTCATAGGACATACCTTGGAGCAAGTCTTCCCATCCAACTTTGCACCATCCACAAATTTGGAGATAATACATTCAGTTCCCTTTTCCAAATCATCAATATATAATGTGAACAGTTGGGATCCCAGCATGGAGCCCTGCGGAACCTCACTAGTCACTGACTGCCAATGAGAAAAAGACCCTCCTTGACATCCGTTCTTCCTCTACCCACTATACAGTCAGGGTACTGTGATTACTTCTCCCAGAATGCTGCTCGGAGAGGTCTCTCTGCCACTTCTGCTGGAGCTAACCAGCAATGTGGAAAGTTGCCCAGCTATACCATAGAATCATACAATCTCTATGGTACAGAAGGAGGTCATTTGACCCATCGAGACTGTATCAACCATAATCCCACCCAGGCTCTGTCCTGTAACTCCACATGTTTACCCTCCCTTGTCACGAAGGGGGAATTTATCATGGCCAATTAACCTAACCCACACATCTTTGGATTGTGAAAGGAAACCAGAGCATACAGAGGAAGAAACCTACGCAGACACAGAGAGAACGTATAAACTCCCAACAGACAGTGACCTAAGGTGGTAATTGAACCCAGGTTCCTGCTGCTGCAAACTATTGTGTCAATGTGTCACACACACCCCAACTCCCCCACCCAACATCCATAAACATAGGGCAAATCCATCCTGGCCAATTACACCCTGTCAGTCTACCCTTGATCATCATCGGAGTGACGGTTTGTCAATGATAGAGCGGTCAAGCGGTATTTACTCAGCAATAACCTGCTCACTGAAGCTCAGTTTGGATTCTGCCAGGGTCACTCAGCTCCTGAGCTCGCTAAACCTCCTCCGCTGTTGCCTCCTGGCCCGTTTCACTGCTAGAACAGCGCAGTGGACTGGGAGAATCGCCCTCTTGCCCCTCCATAGTCATTATTCCAGAGTAGGGAGATTAAACCCAGACAGCATAGGTTTAAGGAGAGAGGGGAAAGATTTAAAAGGGTCCAAGGGGCAACTTCTTCCATCAGAGGATAGAATGTATATTGAATGAGCTGCCAGGGAAAGTGGCTGAGGCAGGTCCATTAACAACATTTAAAAAACATTTGGATAAGTATATAGATGGGAAAGGATCAGAGGGTATGGGCCTCATGCAGCCCACTGAGACTAACTGGGAAGGCATCATGGTTGGCATGGACCGGTTGGGCTGAAGGACCTGTTTCCGTACAAATTACTCTATGACTCCTTGACTTTCTTTCATCATAAGGTCAGAAGTGGGGAAGTTCACTGATGATTGCACAACGTACAGTATCATTTGTGATACGGAAGCAGTTCACATCCAAATGCAACAAGATCTGGACAACAGTGAGGTTTGGATTGAGAAGTGGCAAATAACATTTGCTCCACATAAGGGCCGGACCTTCAACAAGACAGAATCAAATAACCTCTAATTGACATTCAATGGCAATTGTCATCAATGAATCCCCCACTATCAACATCCTGGGGGTTACAGTTGACCAAAACTGAACTGTATTTACTTCCCATTCCCTTCTGCACATCATCTTGTTGACAATAAACACTGCAAAATCATTTCCATTCATTTCTTCCCAAATCCTCAGAGTAACAATACGCATTTGTGTAATGCCTTCAGCATAGTAAAAATGTGCCAAACTAGGAGGTTTCAATGGAGTGTAATTGACCAAACATTTAACATGGAGCCACACAAAGTATTGGTAGGACAAGCCACAAAGAGTGAAGAAAAGACTTACTGTGATGCTACTGGACTTGATGGTTTGAGTTATAAGGAAAGACTGGATAGACTGGGACTTTTTTCTCTGGAGTGTAGGAGAATGAGGGATGATCTTATAGAGATCTATAAAATAATGATGGGCATAGATCAGCTAGATATTCAATGTCATTATATTCACTTATCTACCTCACTCCCCCTTAAAACACTCCTTACACCTAGTTCTTCATCTTGGCTTTTGATCGCTTATAGTCATAGAACATAGAACATAGAACATTACAGCACAGAACAGGCCCTTCGGCCTTCGATGTTGTGCCGACCAAAATAAAAAGCAATGCCCCTCCAAACTAAACCATTCTCTTCTCTTCCATATACTTATCAATTAACCTCTTAAACGCCACCAAACTTGGCGCATCTACAACAGATGCAGGCAGGGCATTCCACTCCCTAATCACTCTTTGAGTAAAGAACCTACCTCTGATATCCGTCCTATAACTCATACCCCTTAATTAAAGCTGTGTCCCCTAGTGCTAGCTTTCTCCATCCTAGGAAAAAGGCTATCACTGTCCACCCTATCTAAACCTCTAATCATCTTATATACTTCAATAAGATCCCCTCTTAGCCGCCTCCTTTCTAACAAAAACAACCTCAAATCCTTCAACCTCTCTTCATAGGACCTGCCCTCCATACCAGGCAACATCCTGGTAAACCTCCTCTGTACCCTCTCCAATGCCTCACATCTTTCTTATAATGTGGGGACCAGAACTGCACACAATACTCCAAGTGCGGCCGCACTAGAGTTTGTACAGTTGCAACATGACGTTGCGGCTCCAAAATTCAATCCCCCTACCAATAAAAGCTAAGACTCCATATGCCTTCTTAACAACTTTATCCACTTGACTGCCTACTTTCAGGGATCGATTGACACATACACCAAGATCCTTCTGTTCCTCAACACTATTAAGAGCCCTACCAATAGCCCTATACTCTACACATTTATTGTTCCTGCCAAAGTGCATTACCTCACACTTTTCCACATTAAACTCCATTTGCCACCTCTCGGCCCAGCTCTGCAACTTGTCCAAGTCAATCTGTAAACTATAACACCCCTCTTCACTATCTACCACTCCACCGACTTTAGTGTCATCTGCAAATTTACTGATCCATCCCTCAATACCCTCATCCAGATCATTTATAAAAATTACAAACAGCAGGGGCCCCAAAACAGACCCCTGAGGAACACCACTCGTCACCGAACTCCACGATGAATATCTCCCATCAACCACCACCCTCTGTCTTCTATCTGCCAGCCAATTCCTAATCCAATTAGCTAAAACACCCTCTATTCCACACATCTTCATTTTCTGTAGAAGTCTACCATGGGCCACCTTATCAAACGCCTTACTAAAGTCCATATATACTACATCAACCGCCTTACCCCCATCCACCTCTTTGGTCACTTTCTCAAAAAACTCAATGAGGTTAGTAAGGCATGACCTACCCTTCACGAAACCATGCTGACTATCCCCAATCAATTCATTTCTCTCTAAATAACTATAAATCCTATCCCTAATAATTCTCTCCAATACCTTGCCCACAACAGAAGTAAGACTCACTGGCCTATAATTCCCTGGAAGGTCTCTCTTCCCCTTCTTAAACAATGGGACCACATTCGCTATCCTCCAGTCCTCCGGAACCACACCCGTAACCAACGAGGACCTGAAGATCAGAGCCAGAGGCTCTGCAATCTCCTCTCTTGCCTCCCAGAGAATCCTAGGGTAAATCCCGTCCGGCCCAGGGGACTTATCCAACTTCAAACCCTCGAGAATTTCTAGCACATCCTCCCTATCTACTACAATACTTCCCAATTTGCAACCCTGTACCTCAGTGTTCTCCATAGCTACATTTCCAGCACTCTGCGTGAATACCGAAGAGAAATATTTATTCAGTGCCTCACCAATCTCTTCAGGCTCCACGCACAACTTCCCACTGCTGTCTATGACTGGCCCTAATCTTGCCCGAACCAATCTTCTATTCTTAACATATCGAAAGAAAGCTTTAGGATTCTCCTTAATCCTATCAGCCAACATCTTCTCGTGTCCCCTCTTAGCTCTCCTCAATTCACTTTTTACCTCCTTCCTAGCTAATCTATAGCTATCCATTGCACTAACTGAGCCTTCAAGCCTCATCCTGACATAAGCCTCCTTTTTCTTCTTAACCAGCAAATCAACTTTTTTCGTACACCAAGGCTCTCTTACTCGACCATTTCCTCCCTGCCTGACAGGGACATACTTATCAAGGACTCGCAGCAGCTGCTCCTTGAATAAGCACCACATTCCAGATGTTCCCAGTCCCTGTAGTTCCCTAGTCCAATCTATGCACCCTAATTCTCTCCTGATGGCCTCATAATTACCCTTCCCCCAGCTATAACTACTGCCCCCAGCTTCATGCCTATCCCTATCCATCACTAAGGTGAACGTAACCGAATTGTGGTCACTATCACCAAAATGTTCACTAACTTCCAAGCCTAACACCTGTTCTGGCTCATTGCCCAGCACCAAATCCAATGTAGCCTCACCTCTAGTTGGCCTCTCTACATACTGAGTCAAAAAACCTTCCTGCACACTCTGTACGAAAACTGACCCCTCTAACGAGCTAGAGCTATAGCTATTCCAATCAATATTAGCAAAGTTAAAGTCCCCCATCACAATTACCCTACTACTTTCACTCCTAATCAGAATTGACTTCGCAATCCTTTCCTCAACCTCTCTAGAACTATTAGGAGGTCTGTAAAAGACTCCCAACAGGGGGACCTCTCCTCTCCTGTTTCTAATCTCAGCCCATACTACCTCAACAGACAAGTCCTCATCAAACTTCTTTTCTATCACCGTGATACAGTCTTTGACCAATAATGCCACTCCTCCCCCCCTTCTACCTCCTTCTCTACTCCGACTAAAGCATTTGTACCCCGGAACCTGCAACATCCATTCCTGTCCCTGCTCTACCCAAGTCTCTGAAATGGCCATAGAGTCATGGAGGTTTACAGCATGGAAACAGGCCCTTCAGCCCAGCTTGTCCATGCCATCCTTTTTTTAAATCCCTAAGTTAGTCCCAATTGGCCCATACTCCCCGTACCTGTCTTACCTATATAACTGACTAAATGTTTTTTAAAAGAAAGACAAAATTGTATCTGTCTCTATACTACCTCTGGCAGCTTGTTCCAGACACTCATCACCCTTTGTATGAAAAAATTGCCCCTCTGGACCCTTTTGTATCTCTCCCCTTTCACCAAAACCTATGTTCTATAGTTTTAGATTCCTGTACCTTTGGGAAAAAATAGAAAAAAATCCCTGTTTAAAGAATCAGTTGACGAGTCAATCAGGGAGTCTTTGCCTTGTAATATACTGGGAGTGTCTATTCCTCTGGCACCCTTGTAAGTAGACTGCTGACTGATAGCACTCTGTGCACTGCTGTTGGAATTGTAAATAAAGGGATTTTGGTAAAGGGACTTGTGCTTCCGAAGACTTATTCCAGTGAAAAGGTTTAGGGAGGGAATTCCAGAGCATGGGGCCTAGGCAGCTGCAGGAATAGCCATCAATGATGGGATAAATGGAGAATGTGCGGGAGGTTGGAATTAGAGGAAGGCAGAAAGGAAATGAAAGGGTAGAGTGACGCCATGCAGAATTTTGGAAGCAAAGGTGAAAACTTTAATAGCTGGGTCAGTGGTGACGGATGAATAGCACTGAATACGAGTTAGGATTCAGATAGCAGTTCTGTATGAGCTCAAATTTATACAGGGTTACAAACCCATGGCTAGGGAGGACAGCATTGGAGTAACAAATCTGGAGGTCACAAAATCTTCCAACTCAATGAACAAAGAACAAAAGAACAAAGAAAATTACAGCACTGGACCAGGCTCTCCAAGCCTGCACTGACCATGATGCCCAACTGAACTAATACCCCCCTACTGTTCCAGGGACCATATCCCTCTATTCTCATTCTATTCATGTACTTGTCAAGATGCCCCTTAAAATTCTCTATCATACCTGCTTCCATTACCTCCCCCAACAGTGAGTACCACCCTCCATATAAAAATATCTCCTTTAAACCTTGCCTTAGCACCTTAAAACTGGGCCTCCTAGTAATTGGCTCTTCCACCCTGAGAAAAAGCTTCTGACTATCCACTCCGCCCATGCCCTTCATAAACTTGTCAACTCCTATCAGGTCGCCTCTCAACTTCTCCGTCGTTCCAGTGAGAACAAACCAAGTTTCTCCAACCTCTCCTCATAGCTAATTTATTGTGAAAATCCCCTGGTCGCCGCACTCCAGTGCCTGTTCGGGTACACTGAGGGAGAATTTAAGTATGGCCAATGCACCTAACCAGCACATCTTTGAGGGAGGAAACTGGAGCAACCAGAGGAAACCCACGCAGACACAGGGAGAACATGCAGGCTCCGTACAGACAGTGGTGAAAGCGGGATTCGAACCCAGGTCCCTGGCGCTGTGAGGCAGCAGTTTGAACCACTGTGCCAACACTGCAATAAGAGTGAAAATATTAAAAGAATATTTTGATGAGATTTGATCAAATTTGATGAATTAGAGAGGGATAGTCTAGTTGGGCTGAATGGCCTACATCTGTGCTGGAACTATGGTATAATCTAATACATATCTTTTGTTGATGCCATGTATTGTCTGTTTTCCTGTGTAGAACATATGCTTCCCTGTCTACTGATCACAGAACATCAGAGATGCCAAACCTCAAGTACATTTTCCATCTCTGATGGCCAAGAGAGGACCTGGCAGATAGGATTGAAGAAAATCTGACAGATTTCCAGCCTTCCTCCAAACTGCAAAGCCTAGTCTGCAACTTTGCACTGCAGCAGCTGGATCGTAAGCATGGAGTTGTTTCAAGTTAGCCACAACCTGACAACTATTTGGCAGGCGTACTCAAAATGATTCGCAGTCTGTGAACTGAAACTGGAAAAGGTCAAGGTGTCCAATGGTTCTATTTGGGAAGATGCTGTTATGAAACGATGGGGGAAACAAGGGAGTTTCCAGGACTACAGAAAGGACTTGACTGGGCTGAGACACTGTGTGAAGTCAAGGTTATCCCACACCTCCTCCACAGTCATGTGTTTGGCCTTGTTAAGAGAAACATTTTATTCCAGTTTCAAAGAAGGGAAATAAGTTGCAGCCTTTGCTCAAACTATAAGGAAGCACATCTCAGAACCAGAGAATTGTGGAATGCTTACAGTCCACAATAAGTCCAGTTCTCTGAAATGTCTATTCCAGTTAATCCCACCACCCTGCCCTATCCCTGCAGCCCTGAAACCTTTGCTTACCCTTCTAGCAATCCTCTATTGCCCCTTTGAAACCCATAATTGAATCTGCCACTGCCTTACCCTCCAGCAATGCAGTTCAGATCCTAACCACTCACTGAATAAAACAGTTTTAGTTTAGTTTATAGCAATGCTTCAGGTTCTGGAACCTTCTGCTAATCAGAATTCCTCTCCCCCCCTTCCAATCTCTCCCACCGAGGCAGGGTTATAATGAACCAGACTGTGCCTAGACACAGGATCCCGACCAACTCAGAGGGGGGTACAGAATTAGAGGGCATGCAGAGATCTCAGTGGGTGGCAAAGTGGGCCCATGGGCATGGAAATGCCATAATAAATGGCATGGCCTGACATAAGTGGCCATGAAAGGTGGGTTAGGTGCCAAAGCTTGGCATAGGAAATATGGTAGTGGCTATGGGAACATGAGGTGGAACATGGAACATGAGTATATGAGCACTTGATACGAAATAACATTCAGGGCTAGGGTCCAATAGATGGAATTAGGAGGGAGAGCAGGTGTTTCTCACATGTAAGTGGAGACTCAATGGGCCGAAGGGCCTCTTCTATACTGTAATATCCTATGATTCTAAGGAGGGGCTTTACCTTAGCAGCAGAGGCTTGAGGAAGATCTTTCAATTCAAGTTGAAATGATCTCCTCTTACAGACCGTGGGTCATGATTCCTCCGACAGGCCTTGAATGAGACTCATTAAAAACTTGGCCCGACTCCATGAAAACTACAGGCGAGCAAGATATGCCCATCTTCACAAAGCACCATCCAGATCTGGGTGCCAGATTGAGACCCTAACCTGGTCTGGACCCTTTACAGGCACTCCAGCAAAACAGACAGCCCAGGAATGGGATCAGGAATCAGGAAGTGAGATTTACTTGCCATTCTGAAAGGGAATAAGAAGTCTCACAACACCAGGTTAAAGTCCAACAGATTTATTTGGCAGCACAAGCTTTCGGAGTCTCGTTCCTTCATCAGCTGAGTGAGGACTTGTGTTCACAAACAGGACATATAAAGGCACAAACTCAATTTACAAGATAATTATTGGAATGCGAGTCTTTACAGAT
Source organism: Sphyrna mokarran (assembly GCA_024679065.1). Lineage (NCBI taxonomy): Eukaryota > Metazoa > Chordata > Chondrichthyes > Carcharhiniformes > Carcharhinidae > Sphyrna > Sphyrna mokarran. Next base: position 22,262,418 of record JAGIQG010000001.1, on the reverse strand, counting down.
AATCAAGTCTTAAAGGTACAGACAATGTGAGTGGAGAGAGGGCCAAGCACAAGTTAAAGAGGTTGTATTGTCTCCAGCCAGCACATCTTCTCCGGAGTCCACAACATGTCATTGATGAAGACTAAAATCTCACCAAGGCCTTCCCCATACCCTCACTTATTGCCTTCAAACAATTGCACAACCTCAAACAGACCACTGTCCGCAGCAAACTACCCAACCTTCAGGAGAACAGTGACCATGACACCACACAACCCTGCCACGGCAATCTCTGCAAGACGTGCTGGATCATTGACATGGATGTCATCATCTCATATGAGAACATCATCTACCAGGTACTCTTGCGACTCAGCCGACATTGTCTACCTGATACGCTGCAGGAAAGGGTGCCCCGGAGGCATGGTACATTGGGGAAACCATGCAGACACTATGACGACAGATGAATGAACACTGCTTGACAATCACCAGTCAGAAGTGTTGTCTTCCTGTTGGGGAACACTTCAGCAGCCTCTAATCTTCAGATAAGCGTTCTCCAAGACACGCGACAATTCAGAATCGCTGAGCAGATACTGATAACCAAGTTCCGCACACGAGGATGGTCTCAACCGGCATCTTGGGTTCATGTGACATTATCTGTAACTGTCACGACTTGCTTGGGTTTGCAAAATCTCACTAACTGTCCTGGCTGGAGACAATATACATTTCTTTAACTGTGCTTAACACTCTCTCCACTCACATTGTCTGTACCCTTAAGACTTGATTACCTGTAAAGATTCACATTCCAACCATTCCAATCTTGTAAATTGAGTTTGTGTCTGTATATGCCCTGTTTGTGAACACAAGTCCTCACTCACCTGATGAAGGAGAGAGATTCCAAAAGCTTGTGCTGCCAAATAAACCTGTTGGACTTTAACCTGGTGTTGTGAGACTTCTTACTGTGCCCATCCCAGTCCAGCGCCGGCATCTCCACATTCTGAAAGGGATCCAGAGTCAGTATACAGCCCACTGTGTTTTTTTTTAAATCACAGAAACCAAAGCCGTTTACACTAAAACAAAAAGTTAACGCAGCCAAAGCTTTGTTCAGGCCAATAGAATCAAACCTCGCAGTTGGCCCTACCCGTTGATAAGGGGATTTGTGGATAAGATATTGTGCAAACTTGTTATCAATGAGTTACTCAATCACTTGAACAGGGAGCTTGTCCACTTGTTCTCACAGTGTGGACAGGCACCTGCTAAAAGATACAATGATCTCTGGAAATTAAATACATTCCTGTCGTTTTGTTTTCCACTATCGGCAAAAGTGGAAAGGTCTTTGAGAGTAAGATTCCGGAAAGGAATTGGCAGTGAGGCAGAAAACTGCTGAAGCAATGCTGCAGCGTTGAAACAACTGGAATGGGATTCCACCATGCCCTCTTCTTGTAACCCCACATATTTACCTCACCAATCTCCCTAATCCACACATTTTGGGACACTAAGAAGCAACTTTGCATAGCCAATTCATCTAACCCACATATCTCTGGACTATGGGAGAAAGTGGAGCTCCCAGAGGACATCTACACCGACACAGGCCGAATGTGTAAACTCCGCACAGACAGTGACCCGAGACTGGGATCGAACCGGGATCCCTCGCGCTGTGAGGCTGCAGCGCTAACTGCTGTGCCACCGTGCCACCAAAGAATTAGCAACTGTGGGCTTCGGCACTGACTGGGAAGGGCAAAGAGAGGAAATTGACTGGATATTCAACTCTTCATTCTCCTCCAGTGACCCAGAGGTTACGTCTCAGTTTGCCCCCATGTTTGAATAATAAATCAATTCTAACCAAGCCAAGGCAGGATGAATGGTGGTGGGGGGGTGTTTGGATGAGGTACAGGAGGGCAATTGGCCCTTGTACAAGCCCCTGGAGAGTAATTTGGAAAATAAAGTGGTTAAGAATTAAAGGAAATGACAGAAAAGGTTGACAACTGGTATAATTTTCCACTATCCTTGTGTATAAGTGGGTTTATTTTATATAATGCTTTTAACTATTTCTTTGTAACAGGCTGGCACAGAAGACAAACATTTCACATAGGACTGACTTACCATGGGTTTACATAGCCTCCACTACTGCTCTGATATTAGGGCTACATAATGAACCACTCTTGTGCACAATCCCATTAGCCAAACCCTGAGTATATGTGGAAATCAGGTACAAGAGCTGTATAAATATTTGATCAAATGCGAGTCTCTGTTTTAAATTTCACTGCAGTTCACCACGACAGGGAACTGGTAACAGGGACCGGGCCAAGGCAGCTTCAATCACCCACAACACACAGCCAGCAAGAGGCAACCATTTCCCACCATCAGCCCTGTGCTCGCTGACCGACATTGGTCGCTGGTTAAGCAAAGTAAAAAGTTTATTTATTGGTGTCACAATTAGGCTTACATTAACACTGCAAATAAATTACTGTGAAAATCTCCCAGTTGCTACACACAGGCTCCTGATCGGGTACACTGAGAGAGAATTTAAGTATGGCCAATGCACCTAACCTGCATGTCTTTTGGACTGTGGGAGGAAATCGAAGCACCCGGAGGAAACCCACGCAGACACAGCGAGAATGTGCAGGCTCTGCATAGACAGTGACCCAAACTGGGAATCGAACCTGAGTCCCTGGCGTTATAAGCAGCAGTACTAACCACTGTACTACCGCAAGCAGTGCTTGGATTTTAAAATTCGAATCCAAATTCTGCCCCCCCTTCCCCAGTGTAGCCTCCTCCGTCCACACAACCTTCCCCGATGTCTGTACTCCTCCAATTACGTCCAGCTGAGTGTCAGGTGTTTTACTTGCCGAGTTACTGGTGGGCATGACATCGGCATTGTGGGTCAACCCACTGTAGATGGATTGCAGCGATTCAAGATGGCAGCTCACCACCACTTTCTCAAGGGTAACTAGGGGTGGGCAATAAATGCTGGCCAGCCAGCAACATCCATGTCCCACAAATGAATGAAAGAAACTTTCAGGCCAATACTGTAAACTTTGGAATTCAAACAAAAATTATTGTTATTATATGTCACCAAGCTCTCTGAAATCAGAATAAAAGCAGTGCTATTTAGGTCTTGTGCAATGGGGTGTAGTGGGAGGTGATGAGTTGGCATCTCTGTTTAAACCTCACTGAGGTCAACTAGGAGTAGACCTAAAGAGAGCTACTGTCTCCCTGTTGCCTGTTTTACACTACAGCACAAAGATAAAGCCAAACCTCCCTCCCCCACCCTCCCGCAATCTCCGATCTCTGCAGCTATGCAATATTTACTCCATAGACAGACAGAGGGAGGGACGGAGGGGGAAGTCACTGATTCGCAACACGTACGTTAACTAAACAGATCCAGATACGTTCAGCATCATCTGCAAAATGAATCGCCAAATTTGTTCCCCAAACCCAAACATTTTTTACAGTTTCCTCTCAAGTCTATCTGTTTCTCATGCATTTTATCACTGATATTTCTTTCCATCTTTTTTGGCATATTATCATCACCTTTGAATCACAGAATCCCTACAGAAGGAGGCCATTCAGCCCATTGAATCTGCACTGACAACAATCCAAACCAGCTCCTATCTCTGGAACCCCATGTATTTACCCTAATAATCCACCTGACATTAAGAGGCAATTTAGCATGACCAATGTACCTACACATACACATCTGGAACACCTAGAGGAAACCCGTGCAGACATGGAGAGAACGTGCAAACTCCGCACTGACTGTGACCCAAGACAGGAATCAAACCCGGCTCCCTGGCATTGTGAGGCAGCAATGTTAACCACTGTGCCATTGTTGCACCCATATTTATGCATTTACTCAGTAAATAAATCCTAAGATGCATCACACTCGTACAATCAAGGAAAGATTTGACGTGGAGAAACACAAAGATGTTGGAACAGATGCCCACAAGTCTAGTCAAAGAGATAAGTCTTAAGAAGTGTCTTAAAGGAGGAAAGTGAAGTAAAGAAGTTTGGGTGGGGAATTCCAAAATTTCGGCCCAAGCAGTTGCAAGTGCAGCAAGCACCAATGGAAAAGAGGGATATGCAACCGGGAAGGAATTGGAAGAACGCAGAGATCTCAATGGTTAGCATTGCAGCTTCATGGTGCCAGGGACCTAGGTTCAATTCCGGCCCCGGGTCATGATCTGTGTGGAGTTTGCACATTCTCACTGTGTCTGTGTGGGTTTCTTCTGGATGCTCTCATAGCCAAAGGTGTGGATTGGCCATGTTAAGTTGTCTGTTAGTGTCCAAGATGTGTTGGTTAGGGGATTAGCAGGATAAAAATGTGGGGTTATGGGGTTAGGGTCTGGGTAAAATTGGAGAATCAATACATATTCAATGGGCCAAATGGCCTCCCTCAGCAATGTAGGAACTCTACAGTTCTATGAAGCTTGCCCTCCTCATCATTATCCAACTACTGCACACACAAAAAATACTTTCACACCAGTCTCACTGAGATAAAGTTACATGAGCTTGAACGATTACACCTGCTATTTGATGTGCTAACGTAGCAGCTGTGTACAATATTCTGTTCATGCTGTTGGTATAAAATAACTTCAACATTAAGCATTTGATTTTGCTTAGGCCGGGATTAAGCCTTTGCTTGATCATTTTTCTCACTGTGGTATTCCTTCCACCTCTGACTCCTGGCACATTTTCCTTCAGCTAATGGTATAGCTATCTTTTAAATGACAACAACTTCCTCCCTGAACTTCATCAGCTCCCTGCCCTACACAACAAAGCGTGAGATAAGGAGCTGGAGATGTTTAGGGAGGAAATTCCAGAGATTAGGCTATTGGCAGCTGAAGGAGCAGCTACAACTGGTCGAACAAATGAAGTTTGGGATAAGAGGCCAGAGGAACTTGGAGGGGGGAAGTGAAGGTGAGGAGAGGGGGTGGTTGAGGATGGGGGATGGTGGGGAATGGAGGATGGTGGGAGTGGGGGATGGTGCAGGATGGGTTATGGTGGGTGATGGGGTGTATGGGGGTTGGTGGAGTGTCTGGGAGGATGGGGATGGTGGGGAGTGGGGAGTGGTGGGAAATGGGAGTGTTGGGGAGTTGGAGATGATGGGGAGTGGGAGGATTGTGGGAATGAGGGATGGTGGGAGTGGGGGATGGTGGGGAGTGGGGGTGATGGGGAGTTGGGGTGAGGGGAGTGGGGGTGATGGGGAGTGGGAAGATAGTGGGGAGTGGGGGTGATGGGAGTGGGGGATGGGAGGAAAAGTGGGGAGTGGGGCAGGGAGGTGATAGGAGTGAGGGAAGTGGGGAGTGGGAGGGGAGTGGGGGGTGAGGGGAGTGGGGGTGATGGGAGATGGGGAGTGATGGGGAGTAGGGGTGATGGGAGTGATGAGAAGGGAGGGGGGGTGATGGGGAGTGGGGGGTGATGGGAGTGGGGGTGATGGGGAGTGGGAAATATTGGGAGTGGGGATGGGGAGTGGGGGTGATGGGGAGTGGGAGGGGAGTGGGGGTGATGGGGAGTGGAAGATAGTGGGGAGTGGGGGGAGGGAGTGGGGGGTGATGGGGGTGGGTGGAGGGGAGTGGGGGATGGGGGGAGTGGATGTGATAGTGGGGGATGATGGGAAGTGGGGGTGATGGGGAGTGGGAAGATAGTGGGGAGTGGGTGTGAATGGGAGTGGGGGAGTGGAAGTGTGGGATGGTGGGGAAGGGGGTGAATGGGGAGTGGGCGGATGGGGGTGGGGGTGATAGGGAGTGGGGTGATTGTGAGTGTGGGTGAGGGGAGTGGGAGATAAGGGGATAGTGGGGAGGGGGGTGATGGGGAAAGGGGGGTGATGGGGAGTGGGGCAATGGGGATTGAGGGGAGTGGGGGTGGTGGAGGGTGGGAGATTGAGGGAAGTGGGGGCTGGTTGGGTACGGTACTGCAGAGTTAGAGATCGACAGAAAAACAATGCAATTAATTTTGATCTACGTATTTTATATGATCACGTCCTGTGTGAAAAAAATATGTTCTGTCTTAGTTGTCAATGAATTTAATTCCAGTACAATACCAGGGTAAATATTATTCTCCTCAACAGTTTCTGCTCTGCTCTAAAGCAAACATTTGTCTGTATAGTCACAGTAAAAAGTCTCATAACACTGGGTTAAAGTCCAACAGATTAATTTGGTATCATGAGTTATTGGAGCACTGCTCTTTCATCGGGTGAGCGCTATTTAGTCCGTGTCAATGTGTGCGATCTTCTTGATGATCCTCTCTTCTTTGAGCCAGCGATTTGTTATGTCAGTTGTCGACACGATGTGGAGATATCGGTGTTGAACTTGGGTAAACACAGCAAGTGAATGGATGAAGGAGCAGTGCTCCGAAAGCTTGTGATACCAAATAAACCTGTTGGACTTTAACTTGGTGTTGTGAGTCTTGTTACTGTGCCCACCTCTGTCCAACGCCAGCATCTCCACATCTTGTCTGTGTAGTGCGCAAGAAACAATGCTTTACACTGTATACAACACATATGACAATAATAAATCAAATTAAATCAAAGATGTACTCCCTGACCCCAGTGTTTTACAAGATAACCAATACCCATTACTGAAAGGAAAGTGTGTGAAAGCTGCTGTTAGCTGGCGGGTAGGCACAGAGCGCTTATTGTGCTGATGTGCGAAAGCTGAAGGGCTTATCATTTTATTTTTAAACACTCTGAGGCAGCTTGTTTTCAGGGCTGTAGGAGGTGGATTTGAACCACCCCACACCCACCCTGATCCCAGGACAGGTGACTCATGCACATGCGCCGATGTTCCTTTAACAATGCCCCCATTGTGGAGATTATTCTGGCAAATGTCAAAACTATTGGTCAGTTTATCTTGGGTCGGCCGCCTGATTTTTGAATCAGTGGATTGGAATGGGATAAGCTGTATTGAATGGACAAGCTAAGAGACTGTTGTGAAATGGTAGCACAATTCTGACAACCTGTAAAACAATCTCATCCCTTCAACAGGTTCTCCTGCTTACAAAAGTATGAATTTTTCAAGCAGGACAACCACCTCATGCTCAAAAAGTACTTTCATAGAATTCCTACAATGCAGATGGAGGCCACTCAGCCCTTCGGGTCTGCACTGACAACAATCCCATCTAGGCCCTATCTCTGATCTTTACCTCACTATTCTATGCATCCCAGGACACTAAAGTGCAATTTAGCATTGCCAATGCACCTAACCCACACGTTCTTGGGAATGTGGGAGGAATCCCATGCAGACACGAGGAGAACTCCATTAAGACGGTGACCCAAACCGGGAATTGAACCCAGGTCTCTGGAGCTGTGGGGCAGCAGTCCTAACCACCGTGCCACTTTGCCGCCCTTTTTTTTCATAGATTAATTCAATAATAATTTTGAAATAAAATATAAATAAATATAATATAAAATATAAATAAATAAAATATACATACTATAATGGGATTAAGATCTCACATTGTATATATTTTTTATAAAATATAGATATCCTCATGGTCAACTATAAAATTCTAAACATGAACAAAGATATTTTAAAATGACTGAAGCTATGTCAGTCTGTGACCCTGAATACAATAGCAATATCACCAAAACTTGTGTCTCGTTATCTCTGAAGAGGCCCTAATGACACCCTGTAGACTGCAGAGAGTTAGTGCAAAAAGAACAATAGAAAGGCCATCTGTATTTCATAAGCCAGGCCCGGCCAGCCTAGTTATCTGCTAGGACAAAGGACCACCTGCAGTCTTCCTTCTAGATTTTAATGGTTGGAATATTTAACAATATCTCAGGAACCCAGACAAAAGGAAACTCCATTTGTCAAATATTTTGACAAATTATTTGGTGTCAAATAAAAAACAAATACACCCATTATTTGGTGCAGGTTTTGTGTCCTTACGTGAGGAATGATGTCCTTGCTGTAGAAGGAATGCAGGCTGGTTTACCAGGCTGATTTCTGGGTTGGCAGGCCGATCATATGAGTAGAGACTAAACTAGTTAGGATTATATTCATTGGAGTTTAGAAGACTGAGAGTGGATTTCATAGAAACTTATACAATTCTAACAGGATTAGATACAATGGATTCAGAATGAATGTTCCCAGTGGTAGGGAAGTCCAGGACTAGGAGGGTCATAATTTGAGGGTAAGAGAATTTACTGTTAACGTAATGGTGAGGCGAATGGAGCTCATTGTTACTCATCCATAAATCACTGCAGCAACTTCTGATGAAAAGCAGATGCCGGAGGGATTCAGCCATTAATCTGTCAAGACTAACTACTAGTATACACCGAATGGTGTGAAGCTCATATACTTGCATGGTGAATACAAATTAAACTCACTACAGGAAATTAGAGTATTTCAGTCAGTTCTCCTTCCCACCTTCTTCCATCTTTTTCCCAATGGAAGAAGCTGTAAGAGAGAATGTCCGAGGTGCCTGGCGTCCTTAATTATGTTGGCTGCTTTTCTGGGGCACAATTCTGTGATTCTGTGAAGTGTGGTCTATCAATCCTTCAGCTTTTAATGATTGTTGGAGATTTTTTAGTAACAAATTATTTTTTGAAACAAAAGTTTCATTAAAAATAAAACAGTTTTTCACTCTCTTCTAATTCCATCTTTCTCCAAATCAACATTGAATTCACCATTCCAACTCGTACTTTTGTGTTCAGACACTGTGCTGTTCAATCCCGGTTCTTTGGCAGGTCCAAGATACCCTGTAGATGCCAATACAATACTTCTGCCTCCAACTGTCTCCAAAAATCTTGTGGAATTTAATGTTCCGTGAGTGATTGATGCTGCCCAATCAGCAGCGACAGTACAGTCTGACCCACAATGGGTGTTCCAAACCAAAACAAGCTCAAGTTCCTGATAATTGGAGTCATCTCCACTTTGCTACTGTTATTTTAACACCCACTTCAGGTGCCCCTTTCTTTTGTCCTGTCCATTTCAATATGTGGCACGGTGGCACAGTAGTTAGCACCGCTGCCTCACAGAGCCAAGGAGCCAGGTTCAAACTCTAGCTTGGGTCACTCTCTATGTGGAATCTCTATATTCTTTGTGTGTTTGCATGGGTTTCCTCTGGGTGCTCCTGTTTCCTCCCACGGTTCGAAAGATGCGCTGGTTAGGCGCACTGGCCATGCAAAATTCTCCCTCAGTGCACCCGAACAGGTGCTGGAGTGTGGCACCTTGGGATTTTCACAGTAACTTCATTGCAGTATTAATGTAAGCCTACTTGTGACTAATAAATAAATGTTACTTTATATTAAATAAATCCAACAATAAAATCCAGGAAGAGAAAAGAATCGGGATTCCAGGCCCAAATTGAATATTTACTAAGTGTTGAGGTGGGGGTACGAAATAAAATGCGAATGCAACACTCACAGGACGAACCAGAATGATTAGTGACTAACCTCCCATTGCCTAATCATACAAACAAGGTCTATCGTAAGACTGGGTGTGTCCTAACTAAATATGAATTATTGTGCCTTACCCATAAGGAATCACTAACAAAGTGTCCAGTAGAGGCATGGATTGAATTGTCAAAATCCGAAGAAGAAAAATACAACAAAATTGGCCATTTATCTCCTGGAGAACAGTCTCTGGGAGAAATTGACAGGGGAGAAAGAGAGAGACCACAGCTTAAAGTGTAGATAGAGAAGGGAAGGAGGCACAGCAAGGCAGAACTTACACTGATGTTTGCAGCACAGAAGGAAGTAATTTCTTGTTATAATTGCTCTCTGCATGTAGGGATGATAATGCCAAGGCAGTGTTTGATTATTTATTTATTAAGAGTCAACCACATCAAGTGGGACTTGGGCCAAATGCAAGATAAGACTGACTAAGAATGATAGATTGCCTTTACTGGAAGATGTTAATGAACCAGCTGAAGTTTTACAATCCAGGTGCACTGCGTTTGAATCCACATATAGCCATGGTTAAATTTAAACCCATGGCCATGGCTGCTATAATGGCCATTCGGCTAACATGCCCACCTACTGTACTCGTGTTACTGCTCTTTCATTACAGCTATCGCAAATTAAGCTCAGACCCAGACTAACTAATGTCAGATGTGAGGAAGTTACCAATGAGGTCAGGTCAGCAGAGCCGATACTGTGCGCACAACAGATCCTCCCAATAATGGGTGCAGTCTTTGCTCCCTAAAAGCTCACGTTTGAATGGTGACCATTTACTTTTTGCTACCATCCCTCCACCTGCTATCTCTCCTGCTTTCCTCTCACCATCCCACAACTTAAAGGATGGCACAGTGGTTGCCATTGCTGTTCACAGCACCAGGGACCCAGGCTCAATTCCCGGCTTGGAGTCCATGTGTGGAATCAGCACGTTCTCCCCATATCTGCATAGGTTTCCTCTGGATGCTCTGTTTTCCTCCCATGGGCAATGCCATTGCCCAAGACCAATGGGCAAGAGTCTTCAATTCAATTGCAGGCCCTTTTTGACACAATCTGAATTTCCAACAGCATCTGGGCTGCCCCCACTGCCCCTGAGACTGGAGAAAGGGAGGCATGGTGGCACGATGGTTAGCACTGCTGTCTCACAGCGTCAGGATTCAATTCCAGCCTTAGGTCACTGTCTGTGTGGAGTCTGCACGTTCTCCCCATGTCTGTATGGGTTTCCTGCAGGTGCTCTGGTTTCCTCCCACACTCTAAAGATGTGCACATTAGGTGGATTTGTCATGCTAAATTGCCCCTTACGTGTCAGAGGGATTAACAAGGTAAGTACGTAGGTAACGAGGATAGGGCTGGGTAGGATTATTTTTGGTGCAGGCTCGATGGACTGAATGGATCTTTCTGCACTGTAGCGTTTCCAGGAGATAGAATCATACAATCATAGCACTCTCTACAGTGCAGAAAGAGGCCCTTCGGCCCATCGAGTCTGCACTGAACACAATCCCACCCAGGCCGTACCCCCATATCCCTATGTATTATACCCACCAATCTCTCTAACCTATGCCTGCCTGAACACTAAGGGGCAATTTCTTAGCACGGCCAATCAACCTAACCCGCATATCTTTGGACTGTGGGAGGAAACCAGTGTACCCTGAGGAAACCCACGCAGACACGTGGAGAATGTGCAAACTCCACACAGACAGTGACCCACGCCAGGAATCGGACCCAGGACCCTGGAACTGTGAAGCAGCACTGCTAACCACTGTGCTATTGTGCTGCCCATTTTGGCATTCCATTCACATTCAGCGCCCATGGAGGATCCCAGCCGTGAAAGAGGATGAAGATGTTGGGATTTCTAGCTAGCTGAGACTTACGCAATCGTTTTATTGGGTCACATATCTTTGGCCAGCAGCAGACATCAACATGGGCAGCAAAATCTGGAAAATCTGGAGTGCGACCAAAAGTCAACTGACTTTAGAGCAGAGAAGGCTGAGGGGGAACATGATTGAGGTGTATAAGATTATGAGGGGTATGGGCAGGGTGAGCAGGGTTTAGCTGTTCCCCTTGGTTGAGGAGGGTCAATCTCGAGGGAACATAGTTTTAGGGTAAAGGGCAAGAGATTCAGAGGGGATTTGAGAAAAAAAACTTTTCACTCAGAGAGGATCTGGAATGCACTGCTAGGAAAGGTAGTGGAGGCCAGAAATCTACCAGCCATTGACAAACATTTGAATGAACACTTGAAACATCATAACATTCGAGGATATGGGACAAGTGCAGGAAAAAGAGAGACTTTAATGGTCTTTATTGTCAGTGCAGACTCAATGGGCTGAACAGCCAGTTGTACAACTCTCAGATCCAGTTCCATGAAGAAATCCCGGGATATGGGGAAGGGATGGGAAAATGAAGGGCAGGGGTCAGCCATGATCTTACTAAATGGCAGTGCGGAAATTGAAGGGTTGCTCCTATTCTGGCATCCTTACAGAACCACTGACAGGAAAGTTAGACCTGGGGCGATTCTTCCATCCTGCCATGCTAATTCTCTGGCACAGCGGGGTGGGAGAATCACCCCCAGGATGATTTATGGCACCATCTGATTCATGCTAAAAATATGAATTCTCCAGCCGTTGAGCCTCTTCCATCCTGCAAGAGTTTTTCATTCCAGCAGGGATTACACTACCTTTCCACTTTCGGGGAGCTGGTGGCCCAAGCCCACTGGAGTGAAGGGGGAGCAATCAGGACCTCTGAGTGGGTCAGGCAAGCGGGGGGGAGTTTGGTGCCCCCGGTCATTGGCACCCTGGCAGTTCCAGCCTGTGCCTGCTAGCACTGCCCAAGGGACAAAGTGCTCATACCTGTCAGTCATGTGGCAGTGCCAAGAGGGGCTGGGGCTTGAGGGGGAGGGGGGGGGTGGCAGGATCTAGGGCAATTGGTGGGAGATGGGGTCCCGCTGCCAGTCTGCATGGGAACTGATGGAGGCTGGAGAGAGGCCAGCAATAGGGGCAGGCTGGAGGGGTGGTTCTGTTGGGGACAGCATTGTTACTATAGAGGGGGGGAGGAGGTGGATCACTGAAAATCAGGATGTGCTGGAAGTGGGGAAGGTGGTGCGGTGCTGGCCATGCGGGAGCTGGGGGGGGACAGCACTGTGAGGGTCACAGTTGGCCAGCGATTGAGAGGCTGACAGTTCGGAGCCACTGCATATGTACAAAAACCTGCTGGTCTCAGCCTCTCTGGTGGAAATAGGCCCTGTCCTCTGAAATCCAGTGGAGACTCACACTGATGGCCTCTGCAGTCCCACACAGAGTGTGCGAGGTTCTAGTGCAAACTGCCACTGAATAAAAAACACCAGGAATTACTCCAGTTTTCTCGCAAATTCAACATTTCTTTTTAAAGAATTCCATCCCCTATCTTTTTTTTTTCTCCACAGCAGCATTCTGACTTGCAGAGTCATCAGTCTTTTCCTGCTTTTGTTTTGCACTTCGAGCATCTGCGGTATTTTAATTGCCGCATCTACTGGTTCAAGAAATCCTCCAAGAAAATTACGCAGAACTTTGAGAAGTCAAATCACCAGGATCAAACAGGGCAGAAGTAAACTAAATGATCCATATTATCAGAGATGGCTAGAAATGTAAATTCTGGCAAAAATCCTTCTGAGAAGTCTCACAACACCAAGTTAAAGTCCAACAGGTTTATTTGGTAGCAAACCCCACTAGCAATTCCACACATTCATACATGCTACCAAATAAATCTGTTGGATTTTAATTTGGTGTCGTGAGACTTATTAGTGTGTCTACCCCCTGTCCAATGCCGGCATCTCCTCATCAAAAATCCTTTTACCAGGGTGCCTACTTTAATAAGGCACACATATCTGTGTTGACACAAAGCACTTATTTTTCTCTTAACAGAGCTACCCATCTTGTCAGCTTCCAGTAACTAGAATCAAAACTAATTGAGAGAAATCCAGCCTCTCCTGGCCAGAGTACAACGTACAGGTAACTGTACAGCATTTTCCAATTGGTAGTCAGTAACAAGGGTCCTGCAGGTATGTGTGCTAGGACTCCAACTGTTCACATTATATTTTAATGATATGGAACTGGGAACTAAATGCATTATCTCTAGCTTTGCAGATGATACAAAGCTGGGTGGGAGGGTGAGCTGTGAGGAGGATGCAGAGATGCTTCAGCGTGATTTGGACAGGCTGACTGTGTGGGCATGGCAGATGCAGTATAATGTGGATAAATGTGAGGTTATCCACTTTGGTAGCAATAATAGGAAGACAGGTTATTACTAGAATGGGTGTAGATTGAGAGAGACGTGGATATTCAATGAGACTTTAGAGTTTTCGTGCATCAGTTGCTGAAAGTAAGCATGCAGTACATCAGGCAGGAAAGAAGATAAGTGGTATTTTGACCTTCATAGCGAGAGGATTTGAGTGTTCGAAAAGGGACATTTTGCTGCAATTGTATAGTGTGTTGGTGAGGCCACACCTGAATACTTTGTGCAGTTCTGATGTCCCTACCTGAGGAAGGATGTTCTTGCTATGGAGGATGTATAGCATAGGTTTATCAGGCTGATTCCAGGGATGGAAGGTCTGTCACATGAGGAGACACTAAGTCAGTTAGGATTATATTCACTGGAGTTTAGAAGATTGAAAGGCGATCTCATAGAAATTTATAAAATTCTAATAGGGTTAGAGAAAGTAGATTCAAAAAGAATGTTTCCCCATAGTGAGGGAGTCCAGAACACAGGGTCATAGTTTGAGGGTAAGGAGTTTTAAGACTGAGGTGAGGAGAAATTTTATCTCCCAGAGAAAGGTGAATGTATGGAATTCACTACCACAGAATGTAGTTGAGGTCAAAGCCTGATTTCAAGAAGAAATTAGATATAGCTCTTGGGGCTAAAGGATCAAGGGACATGGCGGGGGGTGGGGAGATAATCAGGATATTGAATTCGATGGTCAGCCATGATCAAAATTAATGATGCCGCAGGCTCGAAGGGCCGAATGGCTGACTCCTGCTCCTAGTTTCTATGTTTCTATATAATTTTGCTGATTTTATCTTACAATTACAGATTACTGAATATAGATGATCTCTTAAAGCAATTCCTAAATATAGTCAGTGATTTGTTTTCACAAGTGATTTGTTAGGTGGTTGTTTGGATCTGCTTAAAAGAAACACTCCAAGAGCAAGGTCCATGGGAACAGCATTGTTTCCAATTTCTGCCCCAAATTACACACCATCCTGACATGTTTAAAAATTAACTCATGGAACAGAAGCGACATTGGCTTGACCAGCATTTATTGCCCATCTCTAGTTGCCCTTGAGAAGATGGTGGTGAGCTATCTTCTTGAACAGCTGCAATCCGTGTGGGGTAGGTACACCCACAGTGCTGTTAGGGAAAGGATTCCGGGATTTTGACCCAGCAACAATGAAGGAACGATGATATTAGTTCTGTGTCAGGATGTAGAGTGGTTTGGAGGGGAACTTACAAGCTGCGGCGCTCCTACATATCTGAGAATATTTGGACACAAATCAATGTTCCTTCATCATAGCTGAATTAAAGTCTGGGATATCTATACCTAACAACAATGTGGGACCACCTTCACCAGATTGTTGTACTCCAGAAATATTCTCTCTAAATTGCGTGGTAATTCCGTACAACTATGCATGGAAACAGACAGATTGTGCTCAATATATACACACATATTTGATTTAGTTTTGTCACATGTATTAACATACAGTGAAAAGTATTGTTTCTTGCACGCCATATAGACAAACCATTTGTAGAGAAGTAAATCAGACAGTGCAGAATGTAGTGTTACAGTCATAGCTAGGGTGGAGAAAAAGATCAACTTAACGCAAGGTAAGTCCATTCAGAAGTCTGACAGCAGCAGGGAAGAAGCTTTTCTTAGTCGGTTGGGACTTAACCTCAGATTTTTGTATCTTTTTCCTGACAGAAGGTAGAAGAGAAAATGTCTGGGGTGCACGGGATCCTTAATCATGCTGGCTGCTTTGCTGAGGCCATGTGGAGTGTAGACAGAATCAATGGATAGGAGGCCAGCTTTGCATAATAGATTGGGTTACATTCACGACCTTTTGTAGTTCCTTGCGGTCTCGGGCAGAGCAGGAGCCATCTTAAGCTGTGATTCAACCAGAAAGAATGCTTTCTACGGTGCATTGTAAAGGTTGGTGAGTGTCAGAGCTGACATGCTAAATTTCCTTAGTCTTGTGAGAACATAGAGGCATTGGTGGGCATTCATAACTGTAGTGGTAGCATTGGAGGACCAGGACAGGTTGTTGATGATCTGAACACATAAAAACTTGAAGTTCTCGACCCTTTCTACTTCGAGAGGACATTATGCCCATCACCTCCTTCTGAAAGCAACCAGGGATGAGCAATAAATGACAGTCTGGCTAGCAATGCCCACAAATCAAGAGTAAGTCAGACTGTTGCATGTCTGTCATTGATTGTACATAGTTGCAAAGAGGAATTGGTGAGGCCAGGATTTGCCCAGTGAGTGATTTGGAGCCTACAACACTTACTGCAGATTGTCTTCAAATAACTGATTATAAAAACATATTGCACAGGGTGGGAACACATTATTGTTCAAATCAATACCTGATATATCAGTACAACGGTGATCTGTAAAATGTTTAGTATGACTTTCTTCGTATTCAGTATTTACAACGCCAAGTATCTTGTGCACTTGCTTAACCATTTTATCATCTTGCCATTTCACCTTCAAAGATTAGTGAATATGTACTCCCTCAGGTCTCTCGACTCCTGCTTCCTCTTCCTCAAATCATTATCATTTCAATTATATTGCCTCTCCATGTTCTGCCTCCCAAAATGTTCCACATTAGATAATCCGCATTAGATTGTGTCTGTCATATGTTTGCCCACATCAACGGCTATTGAGCCTGTCCCCTTCTGAAGTCTTGCTATCTTCCACAGTGTTGACTATGTTGTCAAGTTTTGTTTCACCCAAAAAAATTCCAATTTGTCCTCCTTAGTCCCAAGTCCAAGTTGTTCATTCAAGAAGAGGAAAAAGTAATAGATTTTCCCCCCACATGGAGCATGATTGGAATATAGAATGCCTTGCCACCAGCAGAGTTTTAGAATCACAAATCACTAAAGCACAGAAGAGGCCCTTCAGCCCATCGAGTCTACACCGATGCACGAAAAGGCCCTGACCTGCCCACCTAATCTCACTTGTCAGCACTTGGCTATAGCCTTGAATGTTATGATGCGCCAAGTACTCATGCAGGTACTTTTTAAAGGATGTGAAGCGGATCCCGCCTCCACCCCCCTCCCAGGCAGCCCATTCCAGTCTGTCACCACCCTCTGAGTAAAAAGGTTTTTCCTCAGATCCTCCCTAAACCTCCCACCCCTTACTTTTAACTTGTGTCTCCTTGTAACTCGTCCTTCCACTAAAGGGAACAGCTGCTCCCTATCCATGCCCCTATTACAAGTTCTGTTCTGTGCCAGACTGTGGTGACTAGGGGAATTTCGCAGTCACTTCATTGTAGTTTTACTGTAAGCTTTATTTGTGACTAATAAATAAGCTTTAACTTTTAATCATTTAAAAGGAAATTTCACAATCGGGTCCAGAGAAATTCCTTAAAATGGGATTAGAAAGGATAGCCTCAATGGAGAAGGTGGCACAGGCCTGATTGGTCACTGTCTGAACTGATGCTCACACCAACTTGCTTTTGTTTCTGGAGGACAATTAAAGACAATCAAAAGTAAACAATCTCCCACTCTCGAATATTCTATCCATTACCCGGAGACAGGGAGATTCTTTTTTTATATTTCCTGACACCATGACAAGATTCTCTGGCCTCCCAGCCGTGTTTCCTGCCGGCGGGAAGTGGCGTGTTGTTTGCTAGCAGCGGGATTCACTGGTCTCACCGCTGGCAATGAGGATTCCCACTGATGTTACCCCATGCCAGTGGGAAACCCGCTTGCAGGGATACGCTGCAAATAGCACAGGAGAATCCCGCTGGTGTTAATGGCTAAAGAATTCCGATCAATATTTCTTCTTGTGCCTTATTTATTCATTTTGTGACTAACATTGTTGGTGTGACGGAAATTTGGTGCATGTGATTCTTTCCTCTTTCATGGGATGAGGGTGTCACTGGCTAGACCAGCATTTTTTTGCCCATTGTGATGGCGAGCTGCCTTCTCGAACTGCTGCAGTCCCATGTAGCGTAGGCACAACCACAGTGATGCTAGAGAGGGAGTTCCAGGATTTTGAGCCAGTTAAGAAACAGCAACAATATGTTTCCAAGTTGAGATGGTGAGTAGCTTGAAGGGGAACTTTGTAAAATCTTCCCTCAATATCCCGGGATGCATGGAATTCTTTATAGATTTCACTGGGTTTGAGGAAAATTAGCTGGATGAGTTTAGGACATAGAAAATAGGAGGAGTAGGCCACTCAGTCCTTTGAGCCCACCTTGCTATTCAATAAAATCATGGCTGTTTCTCCATCTCAATATCATATTCCCACTTTCCCCCATACTCCTCAATGCCATTAGAATCAAAATATTTATCTATTTCTTTCTCAAATACATTCAGTGGCTTGGCCACCATAGCCTTCTGTGATATAGAATTGTACAGATTCACCACCTTTCCAGATCTCAGTCCTCAATGGTTTGCCCCATATCCTTTAACTGAATTCCCTGGTTCTAGATTCCCCAACCAGGGAAAACATCCTTTCTGCATTTAGTCTACTCAATGCTACTAGAAATTTTATACATTTCAGTCAAATCTCCTCTCATCTGTCTAAACTCTAATGAACACAGGACTAGTTGAACCAATCTCCTCTTATAGGACAGTCCCACCAATCCTGGTTTGAGCCTAGTGAACCTCTCTCAATGGCAAGTATATCCTTTCTTAGGTAGGGAGACCAAAACTGCATACAATACTCCAGGCTCATCAAGGCTCGGTATAACTGTAGTAATGCATCTCTACTGCAGAACTCAAAGCATCTTGCAACGAAGACCATCATAACATTTACTTTCCTAACTGCTTATTGCATCCGCCTCTCCATTTTCATTGACTGGTGCACAAGGACACCCAGATCCCTCTGTACATCCACACTTCCCAGTCTATCACAGATATCTACTGTGTCAGTATTCTGAGAAATTTACACTAGCTTGTACATATCTGGTGGTTGTGCAGGTTTTCACAGGCACAAAATGGTTTACTGTATGAAAAATATCAACAGCATCTGTTTCTTTCAATCAAATAATTGCAAGAATGATCCATCATGGGTTGGCTTTGTTCGTCAACGACAGACACAAACATTGATTGATTTTAACATGTGATAGGAGTCATCTATCACAACTAATGTTAAATCTGAAAGATTTATAAAACAGCAAATAAAGCATGCAGATTCCCCCACCCTAAGGACAACATTATTAAGTAGGTAGCAATAATTTAGTACAGGCCTTTGACAACTGAAAGATCTTACTGCACACGTGTAACCAACTGAGAGCAGGAATTTTATTAGCAATCTTAATCCGTTGTCAAGCAACTGATTGCTAGTTCCAATTTGTGAGTAAGCTCAGTTTCTTTAGATATTATTTGTAAATATTAAAGTCATAGAGATTTACAGCATGGAAACAGGCCCTTCGGCCCAACTTGTCCGTGCCGCCCTTTTTTTTAAACCCCTAAGCTAATCCCAATTGCCTATATTTGGCCCATATTCCTCTATATCTATCGTATCCATGTAACTATCTAAATGCCTTTTAAAAGACAAAATTGTACTTGCCTCTACTATTACCTCGGACACCTCGGTCCAGACACTCACTACCTCTAAGTAAAAAAACTGCCCCTCTAGTTCCTTTTGTAACTCTCCCCTCTCACCTTAAACCTAGTTTTAAAGTCACTTACCTTTGGGAAAAGATATTGACTATCTGGCTGATTTTTGCCCTTCATTATTTTATAGATCTTATAAGATCACCCCTCAGCCTTCTATGCTCTAGTTCCAGTCTATCCAGCCTCTCCTTATAACTCAAACCATCAAGTCCCAGTAGTATCCTGGTAAATCCTTTCTGCACTCTTTCTACTTTAATAATATTCTTTCTATAATAGGGTGACTATTATAAACTATAATAGAACTATAGACAGTATTCCAAGTGTGGTTATACCAATATCTTGTACAACTTCAATAAGACATCTTAATTCCTGTATTCAATGTTCTGACCAATGAACCAATGGTCCTGACCAATTTTAATCACAGATCTGGATATTGAGAAAGAACTACCTTTCTGCAGCTTGAATAAATGATGCCCCACATCCCATAATTTACTAACACACACACACACACACACACACACACATCACCTACAGTATATTTCACAGCGTACAGGGTAAATGTATGGTATATCTCACAGAACACAGGGTAAATGTATGGTGTATCTCACAGAGTACAAGTAGTACATCTTGAACATAAAATAATTGACCCCATCAAACAATATAACTGCTGCCTCTTTGATCAAGAGCTGGCGCATGGTGATTGTGGTTTTGCTCCCTGCAACATCACCTTTGAATGGGATGGGGTCGATTGGCTAGTGAGGTTGTCAGTTTGTAGATCCACCTGCTTCTTCAGCTTCATTCCCACCGCAAACACTTCTTCCTGTGATAGCGAGCGATCCATTTTGACATCTTCTCTGCTGCACGCTCTATGCTTTAGCACAGCTAATTATCTTCATTGCATTTGCTTTCCAGCTTTAGGTACAGCTTTAGAACATAGAACATAGAACATAGAACAATACAGCACAGAACAGGCCCTTCGGCCTTCGATGTTGTGCCGACCAAAATAAAAAGCAATGCCCCTCCTAACTAAACCATTCCCTTCTCATCCATATACTTATCCACTAACCTCTTAAACGCCACCAACCTTGGCGCATCTACAACAGCTGCAGGCAGGGCATTCCACTCCCTAATCACTCTTTGAGTAAAGAACCTACCTCTGATATCCGTCCTATAACTCATACCCCTTAATTTAAAGCTGTGTCCCCTCGTGCTAGCTTTCTCCATCCTAGGAAAAAGGCTATCACTGTCCAAAAACTGTCCAGTGTTTGTTACTGGACAAGTAAACCAGAGGTCTGGTCCCACACATCAGCAAAAGCTGAGCTCAAATCCCACTCTGGTTGTTTGAGATTTTAACTCATTGTCAATGAAAAGCTGGTATCAGCAAAAGTGTCCTTAAAGCTGTAGGATTCTTGTAATATCTCAGTTGCTTTGTTGGTGTGTAAGGCGAAAGCAATATATGTGACTGCCTTTATCAACTGCCCACTTTAGTGGCCTTGCAAGCTCCCAGTTTAGTAACGCAACATTATTGCAACCTTCACTTTGGAGAAGAGACTGTGTTAGTCTTCCATAGGGAGGGGAAATGGAACCTGGGTCCCTGCTGAATGTGAGCGTAACTGTAAGATTCTCAACAATATTTTCATTCAAGTTGCTACCAAACCTTGGGGGAAGCAAAAGTAATGGTTCTAAGACAGAGACAGGACTTTACATACATAGAAACATGGAATCATAGAAACTAGGAGCAGGAGAAGGCTGTTCAGCCCTTTGAGCCTGATCTGCTGTTCATCATGATCATGGCTGATTGTCCAATTCATTAGCTTAATCCTGATTTCTCTCCATAACCTTTGATCCCATTCACCCAAGTGCTATATTCAACCGCCTCTCGAATATTCTCAATGTTTTGGCATCAACTCTTCCTGTGGTAATGAATTCCACAGGCTCACCATTCTTTGAGTGAAGAAATGTCTCCTCATCTCCATCCTAAATGGTCTACCCTGTATCCTCAGATTGTGACCCCTGGTTTTGGAAGCCCTCACCATTGGCAACATCCTTCCTGCGTCTACCCTGCTGGGTCCTGTTAAAATTTTATAAGTAAAAAAAAAGTAATTTACATGATTAAGCCCTTTGATAATTTCTTTTGGCATCAAAATCCAAATAGAAGTTTCATTTCTAAGATGAAATCTCTGGCAAACTGAAAGCAAAGGTAATGAAATGTCATCACTCCTGTTTGTAGGACAAACAGAAATGCTGACCTTGTGATACTGTATCTGGTCTTGGTCCAGTGCTCCAGTCTTCAGAGCAAAGAGCTCCAGAGAGACAAAACTCCAGCTACCAAGCTCACTCCACCAGAGCCAGTCAAACCAGGCATCAGGGGAAGACCATAGAATCCTACAGTGTAGAAGGAGGCCATTTGACCCATCAGATCTGCACTGACTTTGTGACAGAGCATTTCACCCACCCTATGCTGGTAACCTTGTGCATATACCCCACTCATCCCCCCCCCCCTCTAATCTACACATCTTGGGAAAGTAAGGGGCAGTTTAAGATGGCCAATCCACCTAACCTGTACATCTTTGGACTGTGGAACTGGAGCATCTGGAGGACACCAATAGACATGGGGAGAACAAGCAAACTCCACACAGTCACCCAACGCTGGATGAGACGGGAAAAGATATCATCAGGGACATGACACGGAGCAGTGGAAGACATTTTTCTTCCCTGCCGAAAGACAAGTTCCTGGCAATTATTCACCGAATCACAGCAAAGTGAGTTCAGCGGGGAGGTAAGTTCCAAATGCACCTCAGTCAGAATGAGGATGGAACCTCATGCTGCTAGTGTTAATCTGATCCACACTCTAGCCACCCAACCAGCTCAGCTGACCGTTCCAAGCCAGGATAATATTACCATTTTTTTCAAAAATACATTTTCTGCATCAAAACTATAAAAGTACATTTCAAATCAGAAATTACAGAAAGTGCATTAAAATTAAACTTTTCTTCACACAGCATGTTCCATTTTGAGGTTCCTGTAACCTTCATGATATTTACAATACAGCTCCCATCTCAGGTAAAAGCAGCATTTCAAGAAGGCAGCTCACCATCACCACCTTCTCAAGAACATTTTGGGATGGTTTATAAAGATGTTGGCCTAGCCAGAAAAGCCCACATCGTATGAATGAATTTTTTAAAAATTGATAATTGCAGAGAGTGCAATAAAATTCTTTCCACTCTGAGAGGCCTCAACTTGTGATATTCAATTTAGCTTGATTTATTGTCACGTGTATTAGTATGCAGGGAAAAGTACTATTTCTTGCATGCTATACACACAAAGCATACCATTCATAGAGAAGGAAAGGAGATGGTGCAGAATGTAATGTCATTAGCTAGGGTGTGTGAAGAAAAATCAACTAAATATCAGGTAGGATCATTCAAAAGATCATCCGATGGCAGCAGGGAAGAAGCTGTTCTTGGTTGGTACGTGACTTCAGACTTTTGTATCCTTTTCTGGATGGTAGAAGGTGAAAGAGAGAATGTCCGGGGTGCGTGGGGTCCTTGATTATACTGGCTGCTTTTCTGAGGCAGCAAAAAGTGCAGACAGAGTCAATAGATGAGAGGCTGGTTTGCAAGGTTCATTCACAACCTTTGGGCTTCATTCACAACCTTTCTTGTGGTCTAGATCAGAGCAGGAACCATTCCAAGCTGTGATCTGATCAAGATATATAAAATTTTAAAAGGGGTTGATAAAATAAATCACATGGATGGCACAATGGCACAGTGGTTAGGTTCAATTCCCAGGTTCCATTCCCGCTTTAGGTGATTGTCTCTGTTCTTCCTGTGTCTGCATGGATTTTCTCTGGGTGCTCTGGTTTCTTCCCACAGTCCAAAGATGTGCAAGTTAGGTGTATTGGCCATGGGAAATTGCCCCTTAGTGTCATGGATATTAGCAGGGTTAACACTAGGGATTATGACAAAAAGGCCTGAATGGGATTGTTATCAGTGCAGGCTTAATGGGCCGAATGGTCTCCTTCTGATTGTAGGGATTCTATGATTCTAAATGCAGACCAAATATTTGGTCTTACGGGGCAGTCCCGAACAAGAAGGTATAGGTTGCGAGGCGGTAGATTTAAAACTGAAATGAGGAGGAACTACTTCTCACAGAACGTGGAGAGTTTGTGGAATTCACTGCCCCATAGTGCGGTGGAGTCTGAATCATTGAATGGTTTCAGGAAGGAGATAGAGATATTTCTAATTAAAAAAGGGAAAGAGGGATATGAGGAACAGGCGGGGAGGTGGATGTGAGACCAGGGAGAGATCAGCCATGATCTGATTGGCTGTGAAGGAACAGAGAGATTTTGGATTTAATATCCACAGATCTCTGAAGGTTACCACTCAAGTGGATAGAGCCATGAAGAAGGCTTATAGTGTGTTAGCGTTTATTAACAGAGGTTTGAGTTTAAGAGTCATGGGGTTATGCTGCAACAATATTGGATGTTGGTGAGACCACATTTGGAATAGTGTGTTCCGTTCTGGTCATCTCACTATAAGAAGGATGTGGAAGCATTGGAGAAAGTGCAGAGATTTACTAGTATGCTGCCTGGTTTGGAGGGTAGGTCTTGTGAAGAAAGGTTGAGGGGGGTCTGGGCTTTTCTCTTTAGGTCCGAGGAGGATGAGAGGCAACTTAGAGGTTTATAAGATGATGAGGGGGATTGATAGAGTGGACTTGCAGAGTGGACATGCAGCGACTATTTCCTCGGGTGGATGTAGCTGTTACTAAGGGGTGTAACTATAATGTTCATGGTGGGAGATATAGGAGATGTCCGAGGTAGATTCTTCATTCAGAGGATAGTTGGAGTTTGGAATACACTGCTGTGATAGTGGAGTTGGACACTTTAGAAACTTTTAAGCAGTTATTGGATAGGCAGATGGAGCACACCAGAATGATAGTGAAAGTGGGATAGCTTGATCTTAGGTTTGGATATAGCTCAGCACGACTTTGAGGGCTGAAGGGCCTGTACTCTGCTGTAATATTCTATATTTCTATGTTATGTTTCTATGATTAAATGGCACAGCAGGGCTCAAAGGTCTGGATTTGCCTGGTCCTGTTCCTAATTCCTACATTCCTATGCAAACTAGCAGTGGAGAGGGCTGCCAATAATTCAGAGAATGTTGCAGAGGCACCACTCAGTTTGGCAAAAGAGCATTGAAGGAACATTTGCTCAGGCAATTGGCTTCATGCCTATTCCAAGGCAGAGACCTTGGGCAATTAAATAGCAGCTGAACCAGTGCTGTATGCAGCATGAGTTGAACGTGTGAACGGCACACACTGCAGCACCTATTCCAACCGGTGTATCGTTTGCTTTTTGCAGTGAATAAAATCTTCCCAAGGCATTATTAAGAGAAGAGAAGGGATTTTTGCCTGGTATTTTTGCTAATGTGTTGTCCTCAATGCGATACCATTAAAAAGAGTTCCAGCGTTCATTTACAAATGGGTGGAGTCCTGCTGTGCTAAATTTCCTTGTGCGTCTGCATACAAAAAGGTAGTGACTACACTTTTTAAAAATTCCTTCATGGAGTGTGGGCATCACTGGCCAGACAAGCATTTATTTCCCTTGAGCTGAGTGGCTTGCTGGGCCATTTCAGAGGGCAGTTAACGCTGCTGTGGGTCTGGAGTCAAATGTAGACCACACCAGGTAAGGCCAGCAGATTTCATTCCCTAAAGAAATGGACCTACCCTCCAAACCAGGCAGCATCCTGGTAAATCTCCTCTGCATTCTCTCCAAAGCTTCCACATCCTTCTTATAGTAAGGTGACCAGAACTGAACACAATATTACAAATGTGAACTAGATGGGATTTTCTGACAAACAATGGTTTCAGCACCACGATTAAGCTTTTAATTCCAGATTTTTTTTGTTGAATTCAAATTATACCCTCTACCATGATGGGATTCAAACCTGGGTCCCCTAGTCACCACAATACCACAAGACTGTAAGACACAGGAGCAAAATTTCCATTCGGCCCATTGAGTCTGTTTTGCCATTCAATCATGGCTGATTTTTTTTCTCATTCTGATTCTCCTCCTTTTCCTCATAGCCCCTGATCCCCTTATCAATCAAGAACTTATTTATCTCTATCTTAAAGACAGTTAATGACCTGGCCTCCACAACCTTCTGCAGCAAAGAGTTCCACAGATTCGCCATTCTCTGGCTAAAGAAATTCCTCCTCATCTCGTTTTAAAGAATCACCCCTTTAGCCTGAGGTTGTGCCCTCTGGTTCTAGTTTTTCCTACTAGTGCAAACATCCTCTCCATGTCCACTCTATCCAGACCTCACAATATCCTGTAAATTTCAATAAGATTCTCCCTCATCCTTCTAAACTCCAACGAGTACATAGAGACAGAGTCCTCAACTGTTCCTCAGTCTCTGGATGACTAGTTCAGTGACAATACCACTACGCCACTAACTCACACTTATTTTGGGACCTCTGAATATTATGCTAAGGTGCTATGTGTATTGATATATTAGTTTGTTCTGGTCTCTCTTCTGAAGGTGTGTACTCATGTTCAGGAATGGGTCCCCCCATGTGGTTGTTCCTCAAGTCTGTACTTATACAGCTGCCTCATGGATTGCTAAGACCAAAATAGTCTTTCACAATTGTATATTATCTTTATATTGTGAAAACATCTGGAATGATTACATTTTGAAACTGCTTCTGACCATTTTGTATCCATGTATCACATTGCACAGCTCTGGTTGATGTGAAACAGTGCTCAAAGTTCACCTTTACAATTCCACTTAGCATCAGATTTTGAGGTTGCCTCTTCTCAGAAGGCTGTTCAAGTCTATTTTATTAGTCACAAGTAGGCTTACATTAACACTGCAATGAAGTTGTGTGAGAACCCCCCTAAGTCACCACACTCCAGCACGTCTTTGGGTCCACTGAGGAAGAATTTAGCATGGACAATGCACCTAACCAGCACGTCTTTTGGACTCTGGGAAGAAACCAGAGCACCTAGAGGAAACCCACGCAGACACAGGAAGAATGTCCAGACTCTGCACGGACAGTGGCCTAAGCCGGGAATCGAACCCAGATCCCTGACACTGTGAGGCAGCAGTGCTAATCACTGTGCCACGGTGCCAAACAACATCAGCAGAGAGGATCAATAGTGACACTCAAAAAGCCCACCTTGCTGAGTACAATACATCAAACATCCTATTGTACAATACTTGCTTACACAGTATTCCTTCCATGATCGCTGCATAAATTTTTACAATCCTCCTACATCATTATATGCTCAGTTTTTAATCCAGTTTAATTTACGCAATGATGTGGTAATATTGAATGGCACATAGCTGCTGAGTCTGATAATACAGGACATAGAAAGTTGTGAACATGCTCGGGGTAAAGCTCCAGTGACCGATTCCTGTGGCTGCTGAGCACTTGATGTGGAGATCCTTCGTCACTTGACGAAGATGCAAACACCAGAAGCTTCTGGGTTTACTATCAAATAAACTGGTTGGACTTTAACCTGGTGTTGTAAGACTTCTTACTGTGCTGAGCACATGACCATACTGTCACAGAGAGGCTGGTACTGGGTGGTTGGTTCCTCATTGCTGTTTGAAGTGGAGGAAGCCCTCATTGAAATGCAGCCACATCCCTGCTGAAGCTTGGAGAATTGAACAAACCTTTCAAATAGCTATAAATAAACTGGAAGATCTGCCTGACAAGATCTCTTTGACTTTGGTCTTCAAAGAAACACATGGCGCTCAGCATTGTCCATAGAAATCATTGATGCGAATCCGAAACTCAAATGGAACACAGAAACATTGGAGCAGGAGAAGGCTACTCAGCCTGGTCCACTATTGAATTAGTGGACAGCATCATATTCCCATCTCATCTCCATTTACCTCAATATCACTCATCTCCAGAAATCTATCAATTCCTGTCTTAAACGTGCTCAATGGCTGATCTTCCACAGCCCTGGGAGATAGAGAATTTCAAAGGTTCACCATGCTCTGAGTAAAGAAATTCCTCCTCAATCACAGTGTTAAATGGCTTTTAAACTTTATTTATTAGGCACAAGTAGGCGTCAAGTTTGGTGGCGTTTAAGAGGTTAGTAGATAAGTTTATGGACGAAAAGGGAATGGTTTAGGTTAGAGGGTCATTGCTTTTTCCTAATTGGTCAGCGCAACATCGAAGGCCGAAGGACCTGTTCTGCGCTGTAATGTTCTATGTTCTACATTCACACTGCAATGAAGTTACTGTGAAAATCCCCTAGTCGCCATACTTCAGTGTCTGTTTGGGCACAACGGGAGTGTTTTAGCATGGGGAGAATGTGCAGACCCTGCACAGACAGTGACCCAAGCCGGGAATCAAACCTGGGTCCCTGGTGCTGGGAGGCAGCAGTGCTAACCACTGTGTCACCTTCTTACCTCTTATTCTGAGACTGTGTTCCCTGGTTCTGGACTCAGCATGATGTGGAGATGTTGGCGTTGGACTGGGGTAAAACAGAAAGAAATCCCACAACACCAGTTTAAAGTCCAAACAGGTTTATTTGTAGCAAAAGCCGCAAGCTTTCGGGACAGCCTGTCCCTTCGTCAGGTGGCTGGGAGTTCTGATCGTAAAAAGGACACAAAGACACAAACTCAATTTAATGATTGGAATGTTAGTCTTTACAGCTAATCAATTCTTAAAAGTACAAGCAATGTGAGTGGAAAGAGCTTTAAGCACAGGTTAAAGAGATGTGTATGTTTCCAGACAGGAAAGTTAGTGAGATTTTGCAAGTCCAGGTAAGATGTGGGAGTTACAGATAGTGTGACATGAACCCAAGATCCTGGTTGAGGCCGTTTTCATGTGTGCGGAACTTGGCTATCAGTTTCTGCTCAGCGATTCTGCATTGTCGTGTATCCTGAAGGCCGCCGGGGATCCGGGTTACATTCCGGCCTCGGGTCACTGTCTGTGGAGTTTGCACATTTTCCCTGTGTCTGCATGGGTTATAACCACATAGAACATAGAACACTGCAGCACAATCGGGCCCTTCGGCCCACAAGTTGCGCCGATCATATCTATACTTACCAGGCCATAGAACTATCTGTAACTCCCAATCCCATGAAATCCCATGTACTCATCCAGAAGCCTCTTAAAAGACCCCAGCGAGTTCGCCTCTACCACCACTGACGGCAACCGATTCCATTCACTCACCACCCTCTGAGTGAAAAACTTACCTCTAACATCTCCTCTGTACTTACCCCCCAGCACCTTAAACCTGTGTCCTCTCGTAGCGACCATTTCAGCCCTGGGAAATAGCCTCTGAGAATCCACCCTATCTATTCCTCTCAACATCTTATAAACCTCTATCAGGTCGCCTCTCAACCTTCGTCTCTCCAGGGAGAAGAGACTTAGCTCTCTCAACCTATCTTCATAAGGCATGCCCCCCAATCCAGGCAACATCCTTGTAAATCTCCTCTGCACCCTCTCAATAGCTTCCACATCCTTCCTATAGTGAGGCGACCAGAACTGCACACAATACTCCAAGTGGGGTCTGACAAGGGTCTTATAAAGTTGCAGCATTACCTCCCGGCTCCTAAACTCAATCCCTCTATTAATGAAGGCCAGTACACCATATGTCTTCTTGATCACATCCTCCACTTGCAGGGCAGATTTAAGAGACCTATGGACCCAGACGCCAAGATCCTTCTGCTCCTCAACACTGCCAAGGCTCCTTCCCTTGATATTATATTGCTTCATCCCATTGGTCCTGCCAAAATGGACCACCACACATTTACCCACATGCTCCAGTTTCCTCTCACATTCCAAAGATGTGCAGGTTAGGTGGATTGACCATATCAACTTCACCCTTCGTGGCAGGGGAATTAGGAGGGTAAATATATAGGGTTATGGGGATGTGACCTGATGAGATTGTTGTTGGTGCGAGCTGGATGGACCAAATGGCCTCCTTCTGCACTGTAGATTCTATGAAATAAAAGTTAAAAGATTTACGGACCAGTCTTGGCTTGTCCATGAGGTGTAGATTGTTAAGTTGGGTGATTCCAGTAGCACCGACCTTGGCAGTTAAGCAGTTGGTTTAGAACATAGAACATAGAACATAGAACATTACAGCACAGAACAGGCCCTTCGGCCTTCGATGTTGCGCCGACCAATATAAAAAGCAATGCCCTCCAAACTAAACCATTCCCTTCTCTTCCATATACTTATCAACTAACCTCTTAAAAGCCACCAAACTTGGCGCATCTACAACTGCTGCAGGCAGGGCATTCCACTCCCGAACCACCCTTTGGGTAAAGAACCTACCTCTGATATCCATCCTATAACTATCACCCCTTAATTAAAAGCTGTGTCCCCTCGTGCTAGCTTTCTCCATCCTAGGAAAAAGGCTATCACTGTCCACCTATCTAAACCTCTAATCATCTTATATGTTTCGATTAGGTCCCCTCTTAGCCGCCTCCTTTCTAACGAAAACAACCTCAAATCCCTCAGCCTCTCTTCATAAGACCTGCCCTCCATACCAGGCAACATCTTGGTAAACCTCCTCTGTACCCTCTCCAATGCCTCCACATCTTTTTTATAATGCGGGGACCAGAACTGCACACAATACTCCAAGTGCGGCCGCACTAGAGTTTTGTACAGTTGCAACATGACGTTGCGGCTCCGAAATTCAACCCCTCTACCAATAAAAGCCAAGACTCCATATGCCTTCCTAACAACCTTCTCGACCTGACTGCCTACTTTCAGGGATCTATGCACATACACACCAAGATCCTCTGTTCATCTAGACTACTAAGAATCCTACCATTTGCCCTATACTCTACACATTTATTATTTCTGCCATAGTGCATTACCTCACACTTTTTCATATTAAACTCCATTTGCCACCTCTCGGCCCAGCTCTGCAACTTGTCCAAGTCTCTCTGCAAACTATAACACCCCTCTTCACTATCTACCACTCCTCCGACTTTGGTGTCATCCGCAAATTTACTAATCCATCCTTCAATACCCTCATCCAGATCACTTATAAAAATTACAAACAGCAGGGGCCCCAAAACAGACCCCTGAGGTACACCACTTGTCACCGAACTCCAAGATGAATATCTCCCAACAACCACCACCCTCTGTCTTCTATCTGCTAGCCAATTCCTAACCCAATTAGCTAAATCACCCTCTATCCCATACATCTGCATTTTCTGCAGAAGTCTTCCATGGGCCACCTTATCAAACGCCTTACTAAAGTCCATATATACCACATCAACCGCCTTACCCCCATCCACCTCCTTAGTCACTTTTTCAACAAACTCAATGAGGTTAGTAAGGCACGACCTACCCTTCACAAAACCATGCTGACTATCCCCAATCAATTCATTTCTCTCTAAATAACTATAAATCCTATCCCTAAGTATTCTGTCCAATACTTTGCCCAAGTTTGGAGATTCTTGGTTAAGCAGGTTAAGGAATTGTCCTGTTTCCTTCTTGGTTGTGGCTTTGCTATCTTGTAACTTGATTCCAGCAAACAGAGAGAGAGAGAGAGAGAGAGGGGGAGAGGCTACTTTTTACCTGCAAATGCAGGGATGCTTAGTTCTTCAATGCTAACCTTCATAACACACATTAGTACAGTGCAATTTGAAAAGTCGACCTGACTAACATATCAAGTTTGCAGTTGGTTTTTAATCCCCTTTATGTATTTCTGGGAGGAGAGAAACACAAATGTGTCTTTTGCCCAGAGCTACTTTCCTTCAACTCATATCATGTTCACAGTCTGAAATATAATCCAAGGAGATGGTTTCAGTTGAGATGGTAATCAGCCTCCATTATCTCTGCAGGAGATTACAGTTCAGTTTTTGCATTGCATCTCTTCCTTTGAAATGTCTCTTCTAAAAAAGGTGTAACATTCCATTCTCCCTGGACTAGTTGACCAAGTGCAATCCACATAGGAATCCCAGCAAGCAGTTACTTTATAGTGTCAGCTAGTTTTTGCTTGTATGTCCTTTTTTTTAAGAAAAAGCACGTCTTACTGAAAAATTCCAAATGTCTGTAAGTAACCTGGGGCTATGGTCTGTTGTCATGACACAACTGACAAATACAAAGGAGTCTTTAATGAAACACTCCATTACTCCGAATGTAATTATCTGACTTAGACATCTAGATATAGAATCATAGTTACTGCTTTAAATCTACATTAATCATAAGCCAGAGGCATAAAGATAAAGCTGAAGTCCAAAACATCTAACCTTTCCATATAACTAAGTCCTCTGACAGGTGGGATCTGAAACATTACTGGAGATGCACCAGCTATAAATCTCAACAAAGAGCCAATATCCTGGGAATAGAAAGTTAGCAGGAGGAAAGATATTGGACCTGTGAAGAACCAGGACAGCAACACATAAGCCTCCAAGCCACTCACCATCCTGACTTGGAAATATATCACCGTTCTTTCACTGTGGCTGGGTCAAAATCCTGTAATTCCCTCTCTATCAGCATTTTGGGTATAATCCCACCACATGGACACATAGCGGTTCAAGAAGGCAGAAACCCACCATCTTTTCAAGGTAATTAGGGCTTGCCAATAAATGCTGGTCTAGCTAATGTTGTCCACGTCCCATGAACGAATAAATAAATGATGCATTTTTACAGCACCCTATTTCATTTTCCAGATGTCCCAAAGCATTTCATAAATTGTGAATTACATGCTGTTGTTTTGTCAGCAACAGTCAACTGGCAAGACCCCACAAACGAATGAATAGCGCCTTATTTGGTGTTGTTTGATGAAAGAATATGATAAATCTTTCCGAGCCTCATTGTGGAATGGGATATTTTGCATTTGCCCAGTACGAGAAAGAGGACCCCAGTTTAAAGTCTCAGCTGCAAAATGACACCTCTGACAGTGCAGCACTCCCTCAGTACAGCACTAATATTCCAACCGTGTGTTCAAATCCTCGGTGGTGGCAGGGTGGCACAGTGGCTAGCACTGCTGCCTCACAGCACTAGAGACCCAGGTTTAATTCCTGTCTTGGTCACTGTTTGTGTGGAGTCTGCACGTTCTCCCAGACTCTGCATGGGTTTCCTTCAGGTGCTACGGTTTCCTCCCACAGTCCAAAGTATGCGGATTAGGTGGATTGGCCGTGCTAAGTTGATCCTAGTGTGATGGGAATTAGTAGGGTAAATATGTGAGATTATGTGAGAATAGGGCCTGTGTGGGACTGTGGTCAGTACAGACTTGATGGGCCGAATGGCCTCCTTCTGCACTGTCAAGATTCTACCATAAAGAGCAGACATTTCCTTTGGACAGTCAAGTGCATCACTTTTCTATGAGGGATCATCAATACTGTCACGTTGCTGCAGAGTGGTTTCAGAGGAAGGCAGGACTGGCTTTTGTACACTGTGTGGGGCCCACACGGGACTCTTATCAGGTCAGGACACCACATGGACTTGGAGCTCCAACTTCTGAAAGGACTCAGGCAAACGCCCCGAGGGAGCAGAAGTTATTTCAACTATCTATCTGGGGGGATTCTGAAGGAGGTCAGTTTCACTGCCGGCCACTTAGCTGCTAAGAATCTTATCACACAACACACGGGGGCTGTTTCTAAAAACTTCCAGAAACACACACATACACAACCCCAACCACAGCAACACACAAGGCTGCCTCCAACACAGTCTGGCTTTGCAATCGTTGTTAGATTGCGATGTGAAAGATCGTTGAGTTACGGGTTGGTTTATCAGGGGGTGGAGAAGGGAGAGGGAGTGATGGTTCACATTAGGTCGCAGTGGGGGAAATGTATAAATGTATATAAGACAAGCTTTCAGATTTGGGAGACCCCGCTAGCAAAACAATTGATTGGTTCAGAGTCACGGCTCTGTAGTGTATGAATGGACTGTAGTGTCTGATTCTGTCTCTCTCTCTCTCTCTCTCTGAACTCCACACAATCTGTTCTCCCCCCATAAACCTTTCTTCTCTCTCTCCAGATACAAAGAATTCTCCATCCAGCACGCCTCATAAAGAATACATCTGGGGACAACTCCCCATTTCATTGACAAAATATGTGCACCCTTTATCAAATGGAAAGTAGAGAGGACCCCACAGAGCCCTGTGTGTGTGTGCTCACTTACCCTCACTCGCACATGAACTGACTGAATGGGTCTCCTTTTTTCGCAGCATTCAGCCCCCAGACTCAAATCTTAATATCCCGTCTTGACAAAGGTTTCCGCAAACAAATGACACATTTGAATCACAGAAAATGCGCATTTTAAAAATCAACCTCAATTTCTTATGCTTATTTCTTTACAAAAAGAGGCAGTTTCACAAAATTATTTTTAATTTTTTTTTAAAAAACATGAATACACATCGCCAGAATAAAATTTGCACAAGGCTGCTTGGAAGTGGGGCTATTTTTAGTTATTGTATAAAACAATCAGTAACGCGAGCTACAAATTCGAACAGAGTGGTCCAATATTCACCCTTTTGTGCCTTATCTGTTAAAATAACAGAGCCTTTGTTTTTTTTTTAAAAAAAAAGAGAGAAAGGAAACTGGAAACTCACCAAATAGCAACACGTCTGTATCCTCAGAGCAAAAATAAATCGTCCTTGTTGGCAGTGGGTTTTTTTTCCCCCCTTCAATAGAAATGTGCTTTTTAATATGCAGTGATAATGAAGGTAGCTCTGAGATGGAGAGCACAGTGGGGGTGAGGAAAGGCAGGCAGATCGGTCCCAGTAATTGACAGGCTCAGTTAAAGGGAGATTAAAAGCCTCGCCAGCATGGAGCACGGCTGCTGCTCAAGAATAGCTTCTCAATTTTAAATTCGAATGGTGCACCTATAGTTGTGTGCCTGGGGTTGAGGGCAGGCTTTCTGGTTTTGCTTTTGCTTTCTTCTCCTGATTAATATTTGTTATGGGTTGGTTGGAGCGGGGGCGGGGGAGGAGGGGGGGGGGGGTGGTTGCTGTGGCTGGGAGGGCTCGCTGTTCCCTCCGTTCCTAAGGGAAGCTTCCACCAGCCGGCCCGGCTGCTCTCTGCTGCTCCGCGCTGCAGCCGGAGACACCATCGTCAGCAAACAGGAATGTTCTGTGTGGCCCAGGGAGAGAAAATTGTGCACATTTAAAAATAGGTTAACATTCCCTCACACTCCGAAACGGATCGCACCTCCTATGTACTCAGGAGAAGGGCTTCCCCCCCACCCCCCCCCCCGCCTTCCCCCCCCCACCACCCAACCCCCCCCCCCCGCCTCCCCCCCCCCACCACCACACCCCCCGCCTTCCCCCCCACCCACCACCCCCCCCCCCCCGCCTTCCCCCCATTCATTCAAGGGACCCCACCCCCCCCCCCGCCCACCCCCCCCACCCCCCCCCCCCCCCCCCCCCCCCCCCCCCCCCCCCCCCCCCGCCTTCCCCCCATTCCTTCAAGGGACCTGGGCTTCTCTGGCTGGCCAGCATTTGTTCCACATTCCTAGTTGCCCCTGGGCAGTTGAGAGTCACAGTAAAAAGTCTCACAACAAACACCAGGTTAAAGTTCGACCAGTTTATTTGACAGTAAACCCATAAGCTTTGGGAAACGCTGTTCCTTCGGGAATAAGGAACAGTGTTTCCAAAAGCTTGTGGGTTTGCTATCAAATAAGCTGGTTGAACTTTAACCTGGTGTTGTGAGACTTTTTACAGTGTTTACCCCAGTCCAACGCCAGCATCTCCACAGTTGAGAGTCAACCACATTGCTGTGGCTCTAACTTGATTTGATTTATTATTGTCACATGTATTAACACAGTAAGAACTCTGAGAACACCAGGTTTATATATTAACATGCAGTGAAAAGTATTGTTTCTTGCACGCTATACAGACAAACCACACCATTCATAGAGCAGGAAACGAGA
Source organism: Sphyrna mokarran (assembly GCA_024679065.1). Taxonomy (NCBI): domain Eukaryota; kingdom Metazoa; phylum Chordata; class Chondrichthyes; order Carcharhiniformes; family Carcharhinidae; genus Sphyrna; species Sphyrna mokarran. The sequence continues at coordinate 22,227,371 of JAGIQG010000001.1, read as the reverse complement.
GTGCAGAGTGTAGTGTTACACTCATTGGTGTAGAGAAAGATCAACTTAATGCAAGGAAGGTCCATTCAAAAGTCTGATGGCAACAGGGAAGAAGCTGTTCTTGAGTTAGTTGGTACGTGACCTCAGAGTTTTGTATCTTTTTCCCAATGGAAGAAGGTGGAAGAGAGTGTACAAACAAAAGGGATTCAGTGAAAATATTGTTTCTTGCATGCCATACAGACAAAGCATACCATACATAAAGTTTAAAGTCTATTTATTGGTGTCACAAGTAGGCTTACATTTAAACTCTCTTCCACCTTCTTCCAGTGGGAAAAAGATACAAAACTCTGAGGTCACGTACCAACCAACTCAAGAACAGCTTCTTCCCTGCTGCCATCAGACTTTTGAATGGACCTACCTTGCACTGAGTTGATCTTTCTTTACATCCTCGCTATGACAGTAACACTACAATTCTGCAGTCTCTCTTTTCTTTCTGTATGAACAGTATGCTTTGTATAGTGTGCAAGAAACAATACTTTTCACTGTATGTTTATACGTGTAATAATAAATCAAATTAAGAACCAAAGCAATGACGTTACTGTGAAAATCCCCTAGTCACCATACTCTTGCGCCTGTTCGGATACACTGAAGGAGAATTTATCATTCTAAAGCACTTAACCAGTACATCTTTTGGGCTTTGAGAAGAAACTGTAGCATCCAGAGGAAACCCACACAGACACAGGGAGAATGTGCTGACTCCTTAAAAATAGTGACCAAAGCCAGGAATCAAACCCAGGTTCCTGGTGCTGTGAGGCAGCAGTGCTAACCATTGGGCCACTGTGTACATGGGGGAGGAGGAGTAAAGGAGAAGGTGCAGAATGTGGTGTTGCAGCCAAAGCTAGGGTGTAGAGAATGATTAATTTAATATAAGGTAGATCCTGGAGTCAGACCAGCTAAGGACAGCAGACTTCCTTTCCTAAAGGACATTAGTGAACCAGATGGGTTTTTCCACAATCAACAATGGTTTCATGGTCATCAGTAGATTTGTCATTCTGAATTTTTTTTATTGAATTTGAATTCCTCCACCTGCTGTGGTGGGATTCGAATCTCGGTCTCCAGAAAATTAGCTGAATTTCTGGATTCAGCTGGTTTAGTGATAATATACTAGGCCAATTTCTGGTTTAGTGATAATATACTATGCCATCACCTCCCATGACCCTCATCCCAGTATCTAAGAAAAAAACCAGGCAACGTGCTTTAATGACTATCGGCCGATGGCTCCAACATCCATTATTATGAAGTGCTTTGAAAGGCTAGTCATAGCACAAATCAATTCCAGCCACCCAGACTGCGTGGATCCACTACATTTACTGCTGCAATAGATCCATAGCAGACACTATCTCCCTGGCGCTGTACTCAACCCTGGAACATCTATATAACAAGGACACCTAAGTCAGACTCCTAATTACTGACTACAGCTCTGCCTTCAATATCATTATTCCCACATAACTCATCTCCAAACTCCGTGGCCTAGGCCTTGGCACCTCCCTCCGTGACTGTATCCTGAATTTCCTATCTCTGAGACCACAATCAGCAAGGATAGGCAATAACACCTCCTCCACGATGCTCCTCAACACCGGTACTCCACAAAGCTGTGTTCTCAGCTCTCTACTGTACTCCTTATACACCTATGATCATGTGGCCAAATTCCCCTTCAACTCGATTTTCAAGTTTGCTGACAACACCATCGTAGTGGATCGCATCTCAAACAATGATGAGACAGAATACAGGAATGAGAAAGAGAATCTAGTGCAGCAGCAATAATCTCTCTCAATGTCCACAAAATGAAGGAGATTGTCATCGACTTCAGGAAGTGTTAAGGCGAACATGTTCCTGTCTACATCTACGAGGACAAAGTAGAAAGGGTCAAGAGCTTCAAATCCTGATCCCCTATGCTATAATTAAGAAAGCCCACCAATGCCTCTACTTTCTCAGAAGTCTAAAGAAATTTGAGATGCCAGCTACAACTCTCACCAACTTTTCCAGATGCATCATAGAAAGTATTCTGGTTGTATCACAGCTTGGTATGGCTCCTGCTCTGCCCAAGACCATAAGGAACTACAAAAGTTTGTGAATGTAGCCCAATCCATCCCACAAACCAACCTCCCATCCATTGATTCTGTTACACTTCCTACTACCTCAGCAAAGCAGCCAGCGTAATTAAGGACCCCACGCATTATGGACATTCTTTCTTTCACTTTCTTCCATCAGGAAAAAGATACAAAACTCTGAGATCATGTACCAACCAACTCAAGAACAGCTTCTTCCCTGCTGTTGTCAAACTTTTGAATCACCTTGCATTAAGTTGAGTTTTCTCCGTACCCTAGCTATGATTGTAACACTACATTCTGCATTCTCTCCTTTTCTTCTGTACAAACATGTTTTATCTGTATAATTGTGGATGCCAAAGTCCAAATAACCGAGTCAAATCATCCACCCAGCATGACATACAAATGCATATATTAAGAGCAGGAGTAACCATTTGGGTCCTTGAGTTGCTTTGCCATTGATAACATTATATATATTATACCAATGATTACAACTCAGAACTAATTAATTGGTTGTAAAGTGATTTGAGACATCAAGAAAGGTGTTGTATAAATGTAGGCTATGTCTTTCTTTTGATACATCTGCATGCAGTAGGTGAGCTGACAGGAGCAATGGAGAAATAGGAGGTCAATGCTGATTCTCTCAAGATAATTCATCATTGAGAAATCAGCTGACGCTTTGGTTACAAAGAAATCACTACATTTACAAAATAACCTCTGTAGCTAATATAACCTGACCATTCTGACTTATCTGGCTCCAACCACAATATACCACCAACAGCATTCTCTCCTTTCATGCTTATGAACCAATCCTCAGGATTTACCAACCTGACACCCAGCAGCTTGGGAAAATGTACAGTGGTGATTTGAAATTCTCAGACAAGAATGATACAAGGTACATGCATTCAGTGCAAAAAAATGTATTTAATTCATCAGAAACCCAACAACAAAAAGAGAGTGATAATCCCTGCCATCTAGACCCGCAATCACCCCAAACTCTCCAAATCCCACCAACAGCCTTTAACTTCCTCCATCCCTCAAAAGGTTCCCAAATTTTCCCCATCCCACCAACAGCCCCAACCTCCTCCCTCCCCATCCAACAGCACCCTGCCCTACCTCTACTTCAACAGCACAGAGTCACTGAGCAGAAACTGACAGCCAAGTTCCACACACATGAGAATGACCTCAATCAGTATCCTGGGTTCATGTCACACTATCTGTAACCCCGACATTTTGCTTGGACTTGCAAAATCTCACTAACTTTTCTGTCTGGAAATAATACACATCTCTTTAACCTGTGCTTAAAGCTCTTTCCACTCACATTGTCTGTACCTTTAAGAATTGATTAGTTGTAAAGACTCACATTCCAATCATTATGCATGTAAATTGAGTTTGTGTCTTTGTGTCATTTTTACGATCAGAACTCCCAGCCACCTGACGAAGGACAGGCTGTCCAGAAAGTTTGCAGCTTTTGCTACAAATAAACCTGTTTGGACTTCAAACTGGTGTGGGATTTTTTTCTGTTTTACCCCAGTCCAATGCCAGCATCTCCACATCACCTCTATTGACACAGTGGTTAGCACTGCTGCCTCACAGCTCCAGGGACCTGGCTTCAATTCCCAGCTTGGAGTCACTGTCTGTGTGGAGCCTGCACATTCTCCTTGTGTCTATGTGGGTTTCCTCCGCGTGCTCTGCTTTCCTCCCAAATTCCGAAAGACATGCTGGTTACGTGCATTGGCTAAGCGAAAATTCTGCTTCAGTGCACCTAAACAGGAACCAGAGTGTGGTGACTCGGGGATTTTCACAGTAACTTCAGCGCAGTGTTAATGTAAGCCTACTTGTGACACTAATAAATAACTTAAAACTGAAACAAAGGAAATGTTAATGATACTGTTAAAGACTAAAGAAGCTGTTGATATTGGTTTAAAGGAAAGATAACAGAATGCGTTAATCACGCAACAAAGGTCTGTGAAAGCAAAACTTAAGAACAGATGTGACAGATGGCCTTATGGACAGTGGGTGGATGGGGGTGGCGGGGGGGCGGTGGCGGCAGCATTGGGATAAAATATGGGTTTGAAAAAAAGAGGTCAAGAGGTCATGAAATTGTTGAACTCAATGTTGAGTCCACACCTAAGCGGAAGATGCTTTTTCCTCCAGTTTTATGTTGGGCTTCACCGGAGGAGGCAAGAATGGACATGTGGGCATGAGAGCAAGATGGTGAGTTGGAATGGCAGGCAATAGGAAGCAGCTGGTGTTACTGAGCTAAGGTATTGTGTAAAGCAGCCACCCAGTCTGCATTTAGTCTCACTAATCTTCTTAAGAATTCATTCATGGGTCGTGGGCATTGCTGACCAGGCTGCACTATTACCCATCCCTAATTGCCCTTGAACTGACTTGGTAGGGCATTTCAGAAGGCATTTAAGAGTCAGCTGTGGCTCTGGAGTTACACGTAGGCCTGTCTGGGTAAGGACGGCAGAATTCTTTCCCTAAAGGGAATCAGATGGATTTTTACGACAATCGATTCACGGCCATCGTTCAGATTTTTATTGATTTCAAGTTTCACCATCTGGGATTTGAAGCATGGGTTCCCACAGCATTATCCTGGCTCCCTGGATTACTAGTTACAATATCACTATGCTGCTGCCTCCTCTATTTCTACCTCCATTGTTCCTTAACAACAATGTCAACATTATTCAAAGGAGGAATTAACTTTTTTCCTGGCTAACAATGGGTCTGTGTGGTTCGTCCTGGCATCCAGCTATCAAAGGGAAAGTTGTGGCTATTCAATGAGCGACTGACTGGCATTTTAAACAGGCAGAGCTATGCTGGAGAGGGCTGGTCACATTCCTGAGCTTTTTCCTCTGTTGGAAATCCACCTTTTTAAAGCATATATATATTTTTTGAATGTGATATAGTTTACAATGCTGGCACTTATGCCTGATTTTAATACAGCTGAGTGCATGGCATGTGAGGTTCCATCAGAGGGCAGTTAAGAATCAACAATTTTTATGTGGGATAGAGTCACGTAGAGGCCAGAGTGAGCACGGACAGCAAATTTCCTTCTCTCAAGGACATTCGTGAATCAGCTGAGGTTTTAAAATTATTTCAAGGACACTGGCTTTCAAACAATGGGCCTTTAGATCCACAAGTTAATGGTGGCACAGTGGTTAGCACTGCTGCCTCACAGTGCCGGGAACATGGGTTCAATTCTCGGATTGGGTCACTGTCAATGTGGAATTTACATGTTCTCTCTGTGTCTGAGTGGGTTTCCTCTGGGTGCCCTGGTTTCCTCTCACACTCCAAAGATATGCGGATTAAGTGCTTTGGCCATGTTAAATTCTCACTCAGTGCACCCTAACAGGCGTCGGAGTGTAGTGACTGGGAGATTTTCAAAGGAACTTCACTGCAGTGTTAATGTAACCTGTGTATGACAATAGTAAATAAAACTTACGGGCAGCACTGCTGCCTCACAGTGCCAAGGAGTCAGATTCGATTCCCAGCTTGGGTCACTGTCCGTCCTGAGTCTGTACATTCTCCCTGTGTCTGTGTGAGTTTCCTCCGGCTCTAGTTTTCTCCCACAGTCTGAAAGACATGCTGGTTTGGTGCATTGGCCATTCTAAATTCTCCCTGAGTGGACCTGAATATTGGAGTGTGGCAACTGGGGAATTTTCACAGTAACTTAATGCAGTATTAATTTAAGCCTACTTGTGACACTAATTAACAAACTTAAACTTAAATGACCCAGCCAGTTGACAGGGAGACTGTTCACCACTACCTTCTGAAGGAGCAAAGTCCTTTTGGCTAAGGTTAAGCATCGGATCAAGCCCAAGATGGAATGCAATACCTTATCACGTTAGCTTGGATTCTGTTTGCCTCTCTTGTTAATGGAATATCAGTGTTAATGTAAGCCTACTTGTGACAATAAAAAAACTTACTTACTTATGGGAATCATGAACTGGATTCAATTGGAATTCGAATTTGATATTTGGAGCAAGCAAGGAATGGATTTGGGTGTGCCTGGTCCATTCTGAACACTGGCTTTGTTACTTTAAGAATGGAGTTAAATAAATAAATAATTTGAACTTGTGTAATGCATACTTTGCCTCGCCATCCGCACAAAAAAGAGACTTTTTTCTAAAATGGCTCAGGGAATTTTTTGGGCAATAAATGCTGACCTAACCTGTGATAACCACACTGCCAGAAAGAGTGGCCTTTGTAGGACGTGGGATGTGGGGGTGGGGGAGGGAGTTGGTTATTACTATTCACTTTTTACAAAGTCCCTCATGGGAGGTTAGTAGAGAAGGTCAAGGCTAATGGGATACAAGGACAGGTAGCTAGATGGATAAGTAACTGGCTTGGTAATAGGAGACAGAGAGTAATAGTGGCTATTACTAGCTGGAGGTCGGTCACTAGTGGTGTGCCGCAGGGGACCTCTTCCATTTGTAATATAGATAAATGACTTGGAAGAGGGAGTAAGTGGAGTGATCAGCAAGTTTGCAGACAATACAAAGATGGCTGGACTTGCGGATAGTGGGGAGCATTGTCAGGCGATGCAGCAGGACATAGATAGGCTGGTAGCTTGGGCAGACAGATGGCAGATGGAATTCAATCCTGATAAATGTGAGGTGATGCATTTCGGGAGAAAGAATGTAGGGGGGAGGATATGATAAAGGATAGACCTATTAAGAGTATAGAAACGCAGAGAGACCTGGGGGTGCAGGTGAACAAGTCTCTGAAGGTGGCAGAGCAAGTGGAGAAGGTTGTGAAGAAAGCATATGGTATGCTAGCCTTTATAGGAAGGGGTATAGAGTACAAGAGCTGACCTTTAATGTTGCAGTTGTATAAAACGCTGGTTAGACCTCATTTGGAATACTGCGTCCAGTTCTGGTCGCCTTACTACCAGAAGGACGTGGGGACTCTGGAGAGAGTGCAGAGGAGGTTTACCAGGATGCTGCCTGGTATGGAAGGTCTGAGTTACGAGGAGAGATTAGGCAAATTGGGACTGTTTTTCTTAGAAAGACGTAGACTTAGAGGAGATCTGATAGAGGTGTACAAGATTTTGAAGGGGATAGATAGAGTAAACAGGGCTAAGCTTTTTCCTAGGATGGACTCAAATAGCACGAGGGGTCACGGGCTTAGGGTGAGGCGGGTAAGGTATAATTTGGATGCTAGAGGGAGTTTTTTCACACAGAGGGTGGTGGGGGTATGGAATGCGCTGCCAAGTAAAGTGGTGGAGGCAGGTACTCTGGAGTTATTTAAGAAATACTTAGAGGGGCACATGAACAGAATGGGAATGGAGGGGTATAGAAAACTGATTTAAAATAGGGATCATGAGCCTTGGGAGTCCCTGGGAAGTGTGTAAATAGATGATGATATTGATGTACTTGTTTTTTATCCTACAGGTGCTTTGGTCCACCTTGTTGTCTAAAAAGGACATACACGCCATGGGTCGTGAGAGGGCTGCTGTTTTCGAGAATATCCTAGTGCTTCACGTTGTTAGTGTACGCTTGACCTGGACCATTTGATGGGCAACACGATAGCTCAGTGACTATCGCTGTGCTGTGAAGATACATGGATTTTGGTCTGTGTCTGTGGGAGTTTGCGCATTCTCTCCGTGCTTGCGTGGGTTTTCTCCGGGCGCTCCGGTTTCCTCCCACATCCCAAAGATGTGCTCTTAGGCTAATTGGCAAAACAAATTCTCCCTAAATTGTCTCAAATTTGGTTTTTAATCCATAGACCTATAAACACGGACAGGGATCGCGGGTAGAAGTGGGAACATCGGGGTGGCGGCGTGGGCTCGTTGGGCCGAAGGGCCTGTTCCCGTGCTGTTTTATTCTTTGTTCTTTGAATGTCTATAGGAATGAGTCGGACATAATCCTTTTTTAATGTTCCTCAATGGAAGGTTTGAATTAAAGGAGAGAAGAGGACTTGTATTTCTCCAGCCTCCTTTTCAATGCCTTGGGTTATCCCGAAGCACTTTATATCCAATGATCTATCTTTTGATTGTAATCACTACTGTAAAGCAGTAAAAGCCAGGAGGCAGTTTACACTCAGCCAAGACACTGTAATCTCTGACGTTGGTTAAGGGATGAATACTGACCAGCACACCAGGAGGATCAGCCCCGTTCTCCTTCAAGCAGTGCCATTGAATCCTTGTGGAGCCCGGATGAAAAGAATGTGAAGAACTACTAGGACGAACTCTTGATTTGGATGTGGTTGCCAGCCACGTCCCTCAGAGGAAACACGGAAGTAAAAGTCTTGCATTTATGTTTCTCATCCATAGGATGCCTCATAGGTGCCTCAGGGATCTGACCAAAATGTTGCAACATATCCTTGTAAATTACAAAAGTAATGCATTTGCCAACATTAAAACTTCATACAGCAGATTGCATGAATTATGCAATGTATATGGAACTCTTCATCTGCTTCTTATTACACTACCAAGCCAAAGAATACATGGTTGCTGTGCTCTGGTGGGAAAGGAAGGCTTTAGTTGTGGAGAGCAGCATACCAGGGTTAAATGATAGAGTCTTCTGGAGTTTTGACAGAGTGTTTATTACTCTTTGAAAATTAAATAGGGCTGGTTGGAATCCACAATAGAGCAGATGATCGATGGAGGGAATGAACTTTGTGATCCAAAAAGCCTTTTATTGTACGATGCTTGTTTACATTCTTATGTTTAATTTTTCTCAAATTTTTGGGTTATTGTCCAAAGTAAAACCCGAACTTGGAACACGGCCTTTGGTTGAAGGGATTGGCTGGAACTATTGAAGATTGAAAGATGTGTGGGTTGGATTAATTTGCCATAATAAATTGTCCCTTAGTGTCAGGGGGATTAGGAGGGTAAATATGTGGGGTTACAGTGATAGGACCTGGGTTGCCACTATAGCTCGATGGGCTAAATGGCCTCATTAAGGATTGTAGATTCTGCAATATGATTCTAGTTGCCTGAGGGGTCAAAGAAGAATTTTCCAGAACATTTTTGGCTCTCAGTGGCTCTTGGATTATTCTCTACTTTTATTCGATCTTTCAGGAATTCCACAGGTTCAGGGTTAGGGTTTGGAGGTTACACGGTGGAGGTGGTCGTGAAAATAATGAAATTATTGTGCACCAAACATCATGAGGCAAAGTGACTATAATTCAATGCTCTCCGTGTTTCAACTTACCCGGCATAAAGCATTTCATTTCACCTGGTTAACTACTGTTAATAAGAACATAAGAATATAAGAAATAGGAGCAGGAGTAGACCATTTAGCCCTTCGAGCTTGGCCCGCCATTCAATAAGATCATGGCTGATCTGAAGTGAATCAGTTCCACTTTCCCACTTTCTCCCCATAACCCTTAATTCCCCTGTCTATCACAAAACTATCTACCCATGACTTAAATGTATTCAGCGAGGTAGCCTCCACCACTTCAATGGGCAGAGAATACCAGAGATTCACCACCCTTTGATGAAGAAGTTCCTCCTCAACTCCGTTCCAAATTGCCCCCACCCCCCTTATTTTGAGGCTGTGCCCTCTAGTTCTGGTTTCCTTTCTAAGCGGGAAGAATCTCTCTACCTCTACCCTATCTAGCGCCTTCATTATCTTCTAAGTCTCTATAAGATCCCCCCTCAGCCTTCTCAACTCTAACCAGTACAGACCCAGTCTATTCAATCTCTCTTCATAAGCGAACCCCCTCATCTCCGGTATCAGCCTGGTGGACTTTCTCTGTACTCCCTCCAAGGCCAATATATCCTTTTGCAAATAAAGGGACCAAAACTGCACACAGTACTCCAGTTGTGGTCTCAGCACTGCCCTGTACAGTTACAGCAAGACCTCCCTGCTTTTATATTCTGTCCCCCTCACGATAAAGGCCAACATTTCATTCACCTTCTTGATCACCTGCTGCACCTGCAGACTGGGATTTTGTGATTCATGCACCCCCAGGTCCCTCTGCACTGTAACATGCTGCAGCTTTTCACCCTTTAAATAATAATTCCTCTTACTATTATTAACTTGGGCTGCTTTAAAAGATATTGAAAAAGCAGACATACTAAAGATGTGAGTATCCATATTGCAAAGGAAATACCATTGTATCCCCAGCTGTATGATCATTCAAATAGATATGGGGGGGGGCGGGGAATAAGGTCAGTCAATTCTCATTAAAATAGTTTGCTCAGACCAATTAAGGCTGGAAAACACACCATTCAACCTAAGCAGCTATGAATGGCAAACCTAAATATTAAGCACTGATTCTTGAAATGTAACAAATTAACAACTTAATTTCCTTCTTTCTTCTAACTTTTCCTCCTTTACTCAAAGAACAAGGAGCAAAGAATAGTACAGCACAATAACCAGCACTGGACCTCTGGATTAATAGCCCAGTGATGTTATTCTTATGCCACCATTTCCCTCTAAACCTGACATGAACTTGCAAAGAGGATAAGCAGGTAAAGACCGTGCGTTCAGGTAGACTGCCTCCCTACCTCATGATGCCAAAGAATACAATAGTTGCTATGCACTGGTGGGAAGAGAAGGCTTTAGCCACCTTTAGAAGGTGGCGGAGAGCAGCAGCACTCCAGGGTTAAATAATAGAGTCTGCAGACAGGTAGAGCAAATGCATTTGTCACAATCATTTAGAACATCAGCCTGAATTCTCCAATCTCGTTCACCCTGTTACCACTGCCAGTAAGAAGGGAAGAATTGGCGCTCAGCCAAATCTCCATTCACTGCAGTGGGACTGGAAAATCCCAGCCGAGGGCAAGGTTGGAGAATCCTGGCCATCATTTGACACTTTGACCAGAACAGCTTTGTTAGTATAGCAGACGTGGAAACCTGTTCACCGGCCTGAAACATTCACTTTGCTTTTCTCTCTCCGTAGGCCTGCTGAGTATTTACAGCATTTTCATTCTTTAATTTAGATTTGCAGCATGCATGGTGTTTTCTTTTTGTATCTTATGGTGTAGGAAGTTTGTGCATTCCTGGTCTGTTTCTCTGTAAGCTTTGATGAGTATGGCGAGCATTGAGGAAAGCCAATGAGACCCACTGACACTGCAAACAGATGGAGCCGGCTGGTGTGACAGAATGAAGTTCAGTGTCAGGCCCTCTGTGCTCCCAGAGTTATTGGTAACTGAGTGGATAATAAGAAGGTAAAGTCATTTGCTGCAGTGAGTGATTACTATAGTTCATCCCAAGCAATCTGGCAACTTGACTGCTTCTGGGACTTCTTATACACAGTGGTTAGCAACCAGGCAGTAAATAGCCAGTAACAAGTCAAAATTTATAAGTTGCATTCCCCTTGACAGATCAGTTTCTTGAATAAAATTGGGCGTCTTCATCTAATGGATAGACGCTCTGGTTGAGTCTATCAATGCATCTCTAAATACCCTGCCAAGTTAAATAGCCTGTTTTCTTCACGTCCAATATTTTGAAAAAATTGTTTATGGGATGTGGGAGTTGTTGGCTAGACCAGCCCATCCCTAATTGTCCTTGGAAAGGTGGCGGTGAGCTGCCTTCAATGCACTGAATTCCCTCACTCATCAAATTCCCAAGTTCAGACTTCATACTGAGCTGGCTTATACTGGAACACAAACAGAGCAATCTCCCTCTGCACACGTGCTCGGGTGAAAGCATGAAAAACAACTCATCCAATGTAAATATTTGAACCTTTAAGCTTGTCCCACACTATATTTCAGATTTTAAAATTACCTATGAAGGCCTTTTGACGTGGATTGGGCATTGAATATAAAAATTTGCAGGTCATGCTGCTGCTCAGTTAGGCCTCATTTCGAATATAGTGTTCAATTCTGGCCAGAACACTACCAGAAGGATGTGGAGGCTTTGGAGAGGATACAGAAGAGGTTTACCATAATGTTGCCCGGTCTGGAGGGTATTAGCTGTGAGGAGAGATTGTTCTCACTGAAATGGTGGAGGTTGAGGGGCATCCTCATAGAGGTCTACAAGATGATGAGTGGCATGGACAGAGTAGATAGTCAGATGCTCTTTCCTAGGGTGGCAAAGACAAGCACTAGGGGACATAGGTTGAAGGTGCAAGGAAAAATGTTCAGGGGAGATGTGCAAGGCAACATTTTTTACGCAGTGGATGGTGAAAGTCCAGAACATACTGCGCGGGGAAGTGGTGTGAGTAGGTACGATTGTGGCATCCAGATGGGTACATGAATAGAATGGGAATGGAAGGATACAGACTCTATATGTGCATACAGTTTCAGTTTAGACTGATATTATGATTGGTGCAGGCTTGGAGAGTCGAAGGGCCTGTTCCTGTGCTATACTTTTCTTTGTTCTTTGATCTTTGTTCTTTGACTGAAAGGAAATACAAAAATGAACATCAATGTGAAACCTCCCCAATGGCTGCATCATTTCCAGTAACGGTCTTGAATATTATTTGGCAGAAAGGTTCCTCTGTCTAACTGCAGACCATGTTTCACATTGACTGAATGGAGGGTTCAGTTGGCACAAATTTGAACCCGAAAGGTTCCCATGCAAGCCCATGGATTGCTCAGAAATTTTGAAAACCTCACTTTGTGCCTCTCAGATACAGATACAGTCCCTCTGCTCTTTGAAAGCCCAGCGATGCTTCCATCAGCCTTGAACACCACTGTACTCCCTCAGGGCCGAGAGCTATTCTGGGCCGCAGCTCTGTATTTTTTTTCTGAAAATAGCAAGAAATAGAGCCAAGTAGGTTCAAGTGTTCAGAGGAGGCAGCGATGTAGGGGTATTGTCACTGGGCTAGTGTTCCAGAGACTCAGGTTCGAATCCCATCGTGACAGATGGTGAAATTTGAATTCAATAAAAACCTGGAATTAAAAGTCGAATGATAAGCATGAAGCCAGTATCGATTGTTGTAAAAACCCAACTGGTTCGCTAATGTCCTTTAGGGAAAGAAATCTGCTCTTATACCTTGTCTGACCTACATGTGACTCCAGAACATACTGCGCAGGGAGGTGGTGTGAGTAGGTACGATTGTGGCATCCAGATGGGTACATGAATAGAATGGGAATGGAAGGATACAGACTCTATATGTGCATACAGTTTCAGTTTAGACTGATATTATGATTGGTGCAGGCTTGGAGAGTCTGATGGTTGATTCTTAAAAATGCCCTCAATTTCTTAAAAATTCAATATAAAATAAATCTGGAATTAAGAATCGTCAATTCTTGATGATGACAATGATCGTCAATTGTCAGGAAAAACCCTTTTGGTTCACCACTGTCCTTTAGGGAAGGAAATCTGCTGTCCTTATCTGGTCTGGCCTACATGTGACTCCAGAGCCACAGCAATGTGGTTGACTCTCGACTGCCCTTTGAACAAGAGCAACTAGAGATAGGCCATAAATGCTGGCCAGCCAGCGACACTCAGATCACACAAATGAATAAAAGGAAGAATGAGGATAACACATGGAACGTTTTCCTTTATTGTAAGGGGATGAACATTAAAAGTTGCCTTGCTACATTGTTACAGGGTATTGGTGAGATTGCACTGAAATACTGTGAACAATTTTGGTTTCTGCTTATGGGAACCAGGGAACCTGGGATGGCCAATAAATGTGACCCAGCCAGCAATATCCACATTTCTTGAACAAACAGGATTTTAAAAATGTCTGCTATGCCATTCATCCCAGTTTGAATGGACAACTACAGAAAATGCTAAAAAAAATCTTAGCAAGTCTGATAGCATCTGTGGGGAGAGAATAGAACCGATGTTTCAATGTGGTGAATGTCTGGAATGTGGGGAGATGGTGGGAACAGGTACAATAGCGGCATTTAAGGGGCAACTAGCTGAATACATGAATAGAATGGGATTGGAAGGATGTAGAACCTGTAAGTGTATAAGGTTTCAGTTTAGGCAGACATCATGATTGGCGCAGATTTGGAGGGCCAAAGGGCCTGTTCCTGTGCTGTACCTTTCTTTTATTTGTTTCGAGTTTAGATGACTCTTTGTCAGAACTAACGAAATGCGAAACGTTTTACTTGATTCTCTGCCCACAGATGCTGTTAGACTTGCTGAGATTTTCTGGCATTTCCTGTTTTTGTTTCAGATTCCAGCGTCTGGAAGATTTTATATTGAATACACAAATGCCTGTAGTTCATAGAATCATAGAATCTCAGTCAGCCCATTGAGTCTTCATCAACTCTCTGACAGAGAATCTTACCCGGGCTCTCTCCTCCACCCCAAACCTCATTCCGTCTTAAATGGGAGACACTTTATTTTAAACCGTGCCCCCCAGCTCTAGATTCTTCCACGAAGGGAAACATTTGCCCAGCAATCCCCCACAGAATCCGAAATGTTTCGATAAGATCACCTTTCATTTTTCTGAATTGGATTATTTACAGGAGCCTACCTGTTCAATCTTTGTTCGTAAGACAACCCCTTCATCCCAGGAAGCAATGAACCTTTTCAAACTGTTTTCAAGTAGATCCTTCCACAGGTAGAGAGCAAAATTGTTCACAGTATTTCAGTGCAATCTCACCAATACCCTGTAACAATGTAGCAAGGCAACTTTTAATGTTCATCCCTTTGCAATAAAGGAAAACGTTCCAAGTATTATCCTCAATTTTTTTTATTCATTTGTGTGATCTGAGTGTTGCTGGCTGGCCAGCATTTATTTCAAATCCTTAGTTGCTCTTGTTCAAAGGGCAGTCAAGAGTCAACCACATTGCTGTGACTTTAGAGTCACATGTAGGCCAGACCAGATAGGGATGGCAGATTTCCTTCACTAAAGGGTGTTAGTGAACCAGATGGGTTTTTCTGACAATTGACGATGGTTTCATGGTCATTAATAGATTCTTAATTCCAGATTTATTTTATATTGAATTCAAATTCCACCACCTGCCATGGTGGGACTCGAACCTGGGTCCCCAGAACATTAGCTGAGTTTCTGGATTAATAGACTAATGATAGTACCACTCGGCATTGTCTCCCATACTTGTCAAAATGCATGCTCATAGTTTGTGATTCACGTACTAGGACACCAAGTTCGCTTTGTACAAAGCATTCTGCAGTCTCTCACCACTTAAATATTATTGTGCTTTTCTATTCCAACTGCATGCTGACAACCTCACATTTTCCCACATTATACTCCATCTGCCAACATTTTCCCCATGCATTTATCTCCCTTTGCAGACGCTTTGGGCAGAATTTTCCATTCCTGCCTGTAGTGAGAATTAATGAGAAAGAAAATAAGAACAGAACCATTGATTATAATCATCAAATTTAATAGCCTTCCCTCTATATCCTTTGATCCCTTAGCTATGTCTAACTCCTTCTTGAAAACACCGTACATTTGATTTGATTTGATTTATTATTTTCATATGTATTAGTATACAATAAAAAGTATTATTTCTTGTGCCCCATACAGATAAAGCATACTATACAAAGAGCAGGAAAGGAGGGAGTGCAGTGTTACAGTCATACTTAGGGAATAGAGAAAGATCAATTTAACATAGAGTTGGTCCATTCAAAAGTCTGATGGCAGCAGGGAAGTTATTGGTCTTGAGCGGTTGCTATGTGTCCTCAGACTTCTGCATCTTTTTCCTGACAGAAGAACGTGGAAGAAAATGTACTTGGGTGTGTGGAGCTCTTGATTATGCTGGCTGCTTTTCTGAGGCAGAGGGAAGTATAAAGAGTATCAGTGGATGGGAAACTAGTATGGATGATGGACTGGGCATTGCTCACAACCCTTTGTAGTTTCTTGCAGTCTTGGGCACAGCGAGAGCCAGACTAAGCTGTGATATAACCACAAAGAATGCTTTCTGTGGTGCATCTGTAAACATTGGTGAAAGGCGTAGAGGACATGCCAAATTTCCTTTGCCTGCTAAGAAAGTAGAGGTACTGGTAAGCTTTCTTAACTATAACTATAGCATTGGCATGGAGGACAGGTTGTTGGTGATGTGTACACCTAAAAACTTGAAGTTCTTGATCATTTGCACTTCATCCCCATTGATGTAGACAGGGGATGATCCTGAGGTTGATGACTATCTCCTTCATTTTGTTAAAATTGAGGGAGAGATTATTGTTACCACACCAGTTCACCAGGTTCTCTATCTCTATACTCCATCTCGCGATTGTTTGAAATCTGACCCACTGTGGTGGAACTTGAAAATAGAACCGGAGGGGAATTCTGCCACACATCATAGGTGTATAAAGAGTACAATAAAGGGCTGAAAACACAACTTTGGGCACCAGTGTTGAGGATCATCGATTGTTACTGAATTCTGTCTGTGGATTAGGAAGTCTAGGATCCAGTCACAGAGGGAGGATCCAAGCCCCAGGCCACAGAGTTTGGAGATGTAGGAATAATGGTACTGAAGGCTGAACTGTAGTCAATTAATTAGAAGCCTAACATATGTATCCTTGTTATCGAGGTGTTCCAGGGTTGAGTGCAGGGCCAGGGTGTTGGTATCTGCTGTGATCCTGTTGTGGCGATAGGTGAACTGTAGTGGATTCAGGCAACCTGGGAGGCTGGAATTGATTCATGCCATGACTAACCTTTCAAAGAACTTCATAATTTTTTTGAATTTTTTTTTTGAAAAAGTGACCAAAGAGGTGGATGGGGGTAAGGCAGTTGATGTGGTATATATGGACTTTAGTAAGGCGTTCGATAAGGTGGCCCATGGAAGGATTCTGCAGAAAATGCAGATGTATGGGATTGAGGGTGATTTAGCTAATTGGATTAGGAATTGGCTGGCAGATAGAAGACAGAGGGTGGTGGTTGATGGGGGATATTCATCGTGGAGTTCGGTGACAAGTGGTGTACCTCAGGGGTCTGTTTTGGGGCCCCTGCTGTTAGTAATTTTTATAAATAATCTGGATGAGGGTATTGAGGGATGGATTAGTAAATTTGCAGATGACACTAAAGTCGGTGGAGTGGTAGATAGTGAAGAGGGGTGTTATAGTTTGCAGAGAGACTTGGACAAGTTGCAGAGCTGGGCCGAGAGGTGGCAAATGGAGTTTATTGTGGAAAAGTGTGAGGTAATTCACTTTGGCAGGAATAACAAATGTGTAGAGTATAGGGCTAATGGTAGAACTCTTAATAGTGTTGATGAACAGAGGATCTTGGTGTATATGTGCATAGATCCCTGAAAGTTGGCAATCAAGTCGATAAGGTTGTTAAGAAGGCATATGGAGTCTTAGCTTTTATTGTAGGGGGATTGAATTTCGGAGCCGCAACGTCATGTTGCAACTGTACAAAACTCTAGTGCGGCCGCACTTGGAGTATTGTGTACAGTTCTGGTCCCCACATTATAAGAAAGATGTGGAGGCATTGGAGTGGGTACAGAGGAGGTTTACCAGGATGTTGCCTGGTATGGAGGGCAGGTCTTATGAAGAGAGGCTGAGGGATTGAGGTTGTTTTCGTTAGAAAGAAGGCGGCTAAGGGGAGATCTTATTGAAACATATAAGATGATTAGAGGTTTAGATAGGGTGGACAGTGATAGCCTTTTTCCTAGTATGGAGAAAGCTAGCACGAGGGGACATAGCTTTAAATTAAGGGGTGGTGGTTATAGGACGGATGTCAGAGGTAGGTTCTTTACCCAGAAGGTGGTAAGGGTATGGAATGCCCTGCCTGCGTCAGTTGTAGATGTGCCAAGTTTGGTGGCGTTTAAGAGGTTAGTAGATAAGTTTACGGATGAAAAGGGAATGGTTTAGGTTAGAGGGTCACTGCTTGTTCCTAATTGGTCGGCGCAACATCGAGGGCCGAAGGGCCTGTTCTGCACTGTAATGTTCTATGTTCTATGTTCTATAATGATGGATGTCAGAGCCACCGGTTAATAGGCATTAAGGCACGCTGCTTGGTTTTTCTTTGGTACCGGGATGATGGTTGTTTTCTTGAAGCACATTTCCTGATATGTTGACACTGAGTATGGAGGATTTGTTGCATCCTCTGCATCAAAATCCAAAGAAAGATTCAATGTGTTTTATCTCATTCTCTGATTGTATCAAATGAATATGTTTTGCTCTCAACAACTTTCTGTGGTAGCAAATTCCACAGGCTTACTACACTCTGGGTGAAGACAATTCTCCTTATCTTTGTCCTTAAAAGGTTTACCCCATATCCTCAGACTGTGATCCTGGTTCTGGACACCCTCACCATTGTGCCCATTCTTCCTGCATCTACCCTGTCTAGTCCTGTTGGAATTTTATAGGTTTGCGTGAGATTTCCCTCTCATTCTTTTAAATTGCAGTGAATATAATCCCCAACCAACTCAATCTCCCCTCAAACATCAGTGATGGTGTGTGTCAGGATGTGCATAGATGGTTATTGTCAAGATCACTGGAGCTCAGCCAACACAAGGCTGACTATGGTAAGTAAAGTTTATTTACTAGTCACAAGTAAAGCTTACCTTACTTGTAATGAAATTCCCCTACGTGCCACACTTCCGCCTGTTTGGGTCAATGTACCTAACCTAATCTTTCGCACTGTGGGAGGAAACTGGAGCACCTGGAGGAAACCTATGCAGACATGGGGAGAATGTCCAGACTCTACACAGACAGTGACCCAAGCTGGGAATTGAACCCAGGTCCCTGGCGCTGTGAGACAGCAGTGCTAACCACCAGGTATTGTGGAACATGGGTTTAAATGTCCTCATTGTGAACGTGCAGTCAGATCTGAAGGGAACGCTCAGCTGCCTGCTGTCCTCCAGAGTGATATCCTGCAAGAAATGGCCTTGTTATGCCTCGTACAGACTGGGGGCAATTCAATTGGCAGGATCAAGGAATGAAATGAATCAAAATGAATTTTTGTTCAGGTTTTGATGCAGGGAGCACATCAAATTCTACATTCTCAGTATCGACATATCAGAAAATGTGGTAACATGGCCATAAAAACGTAGTCAAACACTTGATACTAACTTTTCTTTTAAAAATCACAAAAGACAGTGCAGCATGGACTCGGAACTGCAGGCAGCTAATAACACAGGTCCTCATGGTGAGACTTAATCTGTGAAATGTCATGCTGCTGATGACGTGACCCACATATGCTCATGCTGGCTAGAAGCATCAATTTATACATTCAAATCAGAAGATGATTACTGTAGGACTCTAGCAGGAAAAATCTTCAATCTCACAATGGTTCCAAAAGCAGCATAACTCACCGTCATTGCTAACAATGGGGGTCATCCTTAGAAAGCGTGATAGCTTTGGGAGCAAGTGGCCACTGTGGAATGTGATAAGCACTCCATTAGCACTCTTCCTTCAGCAACTCTACATAATGCCAACCTTTCAACAAATCAGGAGACAGCTGAGATGCCATCGTCCACATGCACGTACTTGCATCCGACCGACAGCAGCTTAGCAAGGCAGCTCGAACAAGAAAAACATTTGTCAATGGTTAATGCTTGCCTGTCTCAAGAGGGAGCAACATCCGGACAGCGCCATCACCCCCAAATCCAGATCGCACGGATGAATAATGCAAAGACCTCATGCTGCTTCTGAGCTCGAATATGCCCTCAGACATGAGGTTACACAACAGCAGGTACCCAAAGCTGCGAGTGATGTTTGCTTTGTCCTCACAGAAAGTGGCTTGGCAAATCACTCGCTTACACAAACTCAGCCCCTATATTTATAGGAAGCTGGCAAAGCTTATATCCTGACTTGTTGAAAGGACAGCACTATGCAGAGCTGCTGGAGGGATCTT
This sequence comes from Sphyrna mokarran, assembly GCA_024679065.1. Lineage (NCBI taxonomy): Eukaryota > Metazoa > Chordata > Chondrichthyes > Carcharhiniformes > Carcharhinidae > Sphyrna > Sphyrna mokarran. The sequence continues at coordinate 22,207,650 of JAGIQG010000001.1, read as the reverse complement.
CCAGTCCCGCCAAAGCTCCAGTAAGCATGGTTTTTGATGTGTTAAAAGCAGTGAAGGGAAAATGGTTAGTTATGTGTGCCTGGGACTTTCCAATGTGTGCAGCTGGCTGATGAAGTATCTGGCGATAGAAACAGAAATTGCTGGCAGAGTCAATCTGCATCTGAAGGAGAAATAGAGCTTAACAACAGATGAATTAGTTCCATCTACATTCAGGTCTTGAAGCCCCCTCCCTCTGAAATAGTCGCCCATCTTTCTCTTTCACTTGGTGAGTAAGAAAGAAAAAGTTGCATTTATACAATGCCTTTTGCAAACTCAGGAACATCCCAGAGTATCTCACAACCAGTTAAATATTTCTGGGTGAAATTTTCCATTCTGGAAAGTATATGCGATGGGGAATGGGAGGTTGGGGGGACAGTGGAGAGCAGAGGGAGGAGGTGGGAGATGTTGGCATAGATGGTGGGTTCTTGTGCCAGATGCACTTTCAGCTCATTAGCAATACATCTGCAAGAAATACATTGATCTCGTGGCAGGAGGGCAGGGCAGAGATTTGCTTGCCCAGTCTGTTACCTTGCGAGGCCAAAGGTCAGGGTGCCATTTTTAAATGGCGCCCACAGCACATTGTCTGTAGGTTAACTATCTCAAATGCCATCTGGAAAAATCAGCACCACATTTTGACATAGAATTGATATAGAATGCCTACTGTGCAGAAGAAGGCCATTCAGCCCATTGAGTCTGCACCAACAACAATCCCATCCAGTCCCTATCCCTGTAATCCCGTCACCGAAAATCTTTGCCCATAGATTTAAAACATCCTTGTGACTGATAGTGCCAGAAGATCTGTTAAACATCAACTTGTATGTAATTCTTTTAAACGATGGGCTTGATATTCTGCTGATTGATAGGGAGTGCATCTTTGGCAGATCATGCACAGGTCGAACCCTTACTGTGGTAATTAATTGGGATGACAACCGTCTATTAACTGCTTGCCCAGCGTTGAAACTGCCTATAAAAACAGATTTATACTGTGGTTAAATTGCCGTTTGAGTGCTTTTTAATTATCGCAATTGGCAGAAAGCAGCAACATTGAAGTGCATTTAATACAAACGTGACTGGCTTCCAAATGTATTTGGTCACAGCTGTAAAGCAGTCTCCAATTGTTTCCTTGCCATGATGTGTAATGTTGCAGTGTCCTAACATCACCTCTCATCAGTCATAGCATTGGATTTTTTAAAAAAATGTAAAGATCCATTGTAAATATGGGTTGTCATGCATTTATCTATTGTTGGCATAATGTACAGGATGCATTATCCACTATTATGGATCGCAGAAGTACATAAGGATACCCTAATGTAGAGACTTATCAATGGCTTAGCAGTCTAGCTGTGGTGAGTTTATCGATTTTCAAGTAACTGTTTGTTTCAATGGATCAATTTTAAACATTGAATCATAGAATCTCTACAGTGCAAACGGAGGCCATTCAGCCCATGAATCTGCACTGACCACAATTCTGCCCAGGTCCTATCTCCACAACTCCATGTATACACTCTTGCTAGCCCCCTGACACTAAGGGACAATTTAGCATGACCAATCCACCTAACCTGCACATCTTTGGAGCGTGGGAGGAAATCAGAGCATCCGGAGGAATGCCACGCAGATGTGGGAGAATGTGCAAACTCCAAATAGACAGAATTAATGTTAGTTAATATTAACTAATGTTGCACCACTCATTATAGGGCATTGATTTGTGTGTGTCACTCAAAAGAATGGCAATGGAATCTATTCAGAGACTCAGGATTCGAATCCCACCATGACAGATGATGAAATTTAAGTTCAATAAAAATCTGGAATTAAACGTCTAATGAAATCATTGTTAACTGTTGCAAAAAACTATCTGATTCAAATCCCAGCATGGCAGCTGGTGGAATTTAAATTCAATGGATATTGAATTGAAAGCTAGTCTCAGTAATGATTGCCATTACACTATTTTTAATTGTTGTTAAAACCAACTGGTTTACTAATATCCTTTAGGGAAGGAAGTCTACTGTTCTTACCTGGTCTGGCCTACATGTGACTCCAGAGTCACAGAGTCTTAACTGCCCCCCTGAAATGGCTAAGTGAGCCACTCAGTTCAAGGGCATTGAGGGATGAGGGATGATTGCTGGCCCAGACTGCATCGCCCATGTCCCTGGAATGAATGAAAATGAACTGTTTTGAAAGCCTGCGGCTTCATGGGTTCTGGGAGTAGTAACAGCTTTGGGAATGTTTCTACAGATGTGGTCCTGTAATCTATTCCATATGCTCATCACTAATTTCCAGCCATTCCCTCAAGTTGAAGCAGACTGCCTAATGCCATAATGTTCCGCTTGAACTGACTTAACCCCCACCCGCCCTAGCTAATTCAGAGAAAACTATACAGTCTGAGACAGACAGACCAGTGCAGCCCAGTGGGAAAGTGGTGCATTGACTCTCATTTTTAAAATTTATTCTGTAATGGGATGTGGGCTGCACAGTGGTTAGCATTGCAGCCTCACGGCACCTAGGACCCAGGTTCGATTTGTGGCTTAGGCCACTGTCTGTGTAGAGTCTGCGCAGTCTCCCCGTGTCCTCCGGTTTCCTCCCACTGTCTGAAAGATATGCTGGTTTGGCTATGCTAAATTCTCTCTCAGTGTACCCGAACAAAAGTGTGGCAACTGAGAGATTTTCACAGTATTTTCGTTGCAGTGTCAATGCCTACTTGTTACATGAATAAAATTGTACGACCATTTCAAAGTATGGCGACTAGGCAGTTTTCATTGTAACTTCATTGCAGTGTTAATGTAAAACTATTTGTGACACTAATATTAAACTTTAAATTTGTTGTCCATCCCTAATTAAGCTCTGGAATACCACTGCAGTGGCATTACAACCACCTACACCACGTCCTATCGTTTTACACTTTGAACGAGATGTTAAAACATGACAACGTGGATGGAAAAGAGCAAATGACACTATCCCAGAGCAGAACATCCTGCCCACCATGGGAATTGTAGTGGGTGGAGGGGTCAGACCCTGCAAAGGGCTACTGGCCTCAGACACGATTTTCTAGTCTTGAAGCAAGCATGGCAGGGAAATCGCGACCTTGTCTTCAGTTACCAGCATGCCCTTTCATATCACTGCAATTTCCTCCAAGCCTTATACATCCCTCCCAGATGTTCAATTTCTATATTTCTGAGCTCCTGTCCTCGGCTGACCCCTTCATGGTGGAAGAGTTTGCAGCCATCTTGACGCGACCCTTCAGAGTTCCTCATCTCCACTCTTCACAAACTGTTTAGAGCTGTGATCCATTCTTTCTTGTTGACCATTTCCTTCTCCTTATTTGCTAAATATCTCGGGACATTTCTTTAAGGAAACGCTGCCACATTATATACAAGTTGCTGCTCTTCCAAGAATTATGCCGGCAGCTCAGAATTTTCCAAAATTGACTCTCATGATGAAGATATTTTCACTTTCCTCCCCACTGTCACCCCCCTAACCCCCTCCTCTCAGAATTGTTTTGCTCATGCAGAGGATAATATCACAGGCACCAGGAGTCCTCCTGTGCCCTGACTGAGGGGGGAATCCTCTCACTTGTATCAAAGCACAGAGTCTTGATGGAGGACATATTGTGTCACGTGCAGTTAACCGTCTTCTCTCTACACCATGGCCGACAGCATTTATATCTCGGACCGTGTATTTAGACTGTGAGTGTTGGTAGGCAGTTAGACCTCAGGAGGCTTCAATTTACTTCACCCCAAATATACGCTCTGGAAGTTGTTCAATAAGTAATGATCCTCAGTCTGTGGGAGGCTGACTGATTTTCCCACGCACTGACCCAGAAGACCTGAAGATAATTCTGCTGCACCTCAGGCATTGATCACCCTGGTCTCTAAGGGAATCCCATTTTGACCTTTCCATTGAATGCAATATATTGTGAATGTTCTGTTTTATTGCTGCTCTAACAGGAATTCTCTTTACCAAGTTTAAAAAAGTGCGGGGTGGGGGGGGGGGGGGGGATCTCATAGAAACTTATAAAATTCTAACAGGGTTAGATAGCGTAGATTCAGAAAGAATGTCCCCAGTGGTGGGGGAGTCCAGAACCAGGGGTCAAAGTTTGAGGATAACATAGAACATAGAACATAGAACACTACAGCACAGAACAGGCCCTTCGGCCTTCGATGTTGCGCCGACCAATATAAAAAGCAATGCCCCTCCAAACTAAACCATTCCCTTCTCTTCCATATACTTATCAACTAAATAAGGGATAAATTTTTCAGGATTGAGATGAGGAGACATTTCTTTACACAGAGGTTGGTGAATGTGTGGAATTCACTACCACAAAATGTGGTCGAGCCAAAACATTGTCGGATTTCGAGAAGAAATTAGAAATAGCCCCTTGGGCTAAAATGATCAAGGGATATGGGGAAAGGGGAGGGCAGGCTCAAAGGGCCGAATGGCCGACTCCTGCTTCTAGTTTCTGTATTTCAAACTGATCTGTGTAGTTCCCAAATTAGCCAGCAGGAGACACTTCAAATTGCCTTTTGCCCTGTGCGTCAGCTTTACATATCTGGGTTAGTAACAGCCCCAAATTATATTACAGCCACATTTGCTTTCAATACCATGGCAACAAGCTTGAATCAGGACCTGAATGTCTTTTTCTGATAGCCCTGAGCCCACCTGACCAGTCAAAGGCCGGAACATTGTGTTCCTTGTTTCCGCAGGCTGCCAGAACTCAGCTGGGTTTTAACTGAGAAACACCCTCATTAAGTTTTCAAATTTATTCATCAAACTGATTGCCAATGTGAAAGCCTTACAACTTTCAGCGATGGTTGTTTCGCAGCTGATTTTCTCCTGCCTTTGAACTCTGAAATCTGGATTTAACTCTTGTTGACAGCTCGCTGTTACATCACCTCAGACCTTAGGGTAATCCCTTAAAAAGAAATTGCCCAGTTTTTCCAGCGAACTTGTACTTGAGGGTGGAAATTCAAACTTTGGCCAAACCTTTCCCATTTCCCAGTTCTCCAGCTATGGGTGGAGAAATATTCCCACTCAGAGCTGCAAAATCTGATGACTCAACCAGTTTCTGGTGAGCAGATGCCGCCAGAGAATAATGAGATGAAACAACAAAGCGAAAAAACAAGGGGGATGAGAAAAATTGCCTCACGTTCTGATCTAGAATGTGTCACTTGAGAGGGCGAGAGGAGGATATTCAACCGTAATTTTCAAGGGACAGCTGGATAAATACTTAGAACTCAAAAAGATTGCAGGATAATGGGGAAAGAGCAGGCTAGAGAAAGTGAGCCCATTCAGAGAGCTAGTCCGGATATGATAAGCTCAATGGCCTCCTTCTGTGATTTGAAGATTCTATTTTGTTACTGAAAAGCGAAACATGTTGTCAAAGCTTTGTCTCTTGCACTCATAAGAATCCCAAATGCTGAACCAAATTCATCAAATCCCTACAGTGTAGAAGGAGGCCATTCGACCCATCGAGTTTGCACCAACCACAATCCTACCCAGCCCTATCCTCGCAATCCAACATATATACCGTACTAATCACTAAAGGGTGATATAGCATAACCAATTCCCCAATCCATTCACCTTTGGACTATGGGAGGAGACTAGAGCACCAGGAGGAAACCCATGCGGACACAGTGAGAATGTGCAAGGATGTTGGATGTTGCCTGGATTGGGGGCATGCCTTATGGAGATAGGTTGAGGGAGTTAGGTCTCTTCTCCTTGGAGATACAAAGGTTGAGAGGCAACCTGATAGAGGTTTATAAAATGTGGAGAGGCATAGATAGGGTCGCTTCTTGGAGGCTATTTCCCAGGGCTGAAATGGTCGCTATGAGAGGACACAGGTTTAAGATGCTGGGCAGCAAGTACAGAGGAGATGTTGGGGGTAAGTTTTTCATTCAGAGGGTGGTGAGTGAATGGAATTGGCTGCCTTCTGTGGTGGTGGAGGCGAACTCGCTGGAGTCTTTTAAAAGACTTCTGGATGTGTACATGGGATTAAGAGTTACAGATACTTCTATGGCTTAGTACATAGGTATGATCGGTACAACTTGTGGGCCGAAGGGCCTGTTTGTGCTGCAGTGTTCTATGTTCCACACAGACAATGACTCCAGCCAAGAATCGAACTCAGGTCCATGGCACCCGTGAAGCAGCAGTGCTAACACTGTGCCGTCATTCCGCACCAAATGTTTATTGTTAGATCTGGTTCTGTAATTGGGCAGCATTTGCTGAACAATAAGTGCTACACTAATAGCTACACTCACAATCAATTTAAGATAATTAGTTGAGCTTGAATGTAACTTATTTGCACTTGCTGGAATTGACATACATTCTGACACAGGGACGCATTCTCAGCAATTACAAGGAATATCCTGAAGCTTGCATCTTTTTTTGGAATTAACCAGGAGGTTTGGAGCATATTTGCTTTCTCCATGGCAATGCCTCAGTCATGATCCAAGGTGGCCTTCACAACACATGACAGCGCAAAGTTGCTGAGCAGAGACTGATAGCCAAATTCTGCACACATGAGGATGGCCTCAACTGGGATCTTGGATTCACATCACACTATCTGTAACCCCCACGACTTGCCTGGACTTGCAAAATCTCACTAACTGTCCTGTCTGGAAACAATACACATCTCTTTAACCTGTGCTTAATGCTCTCTCCACTCACATTGTCTGTACATTTAAGACTTGATTATCTGTAAAGACTCGCATTCCAATCATTATTTTGTAAATTGAGTTTGTGTCTTTATATGCCCTGTTTGTGAATAGAACTCCCAGTCACCTGATGAAGGGGCAGCAAGCGCTCTGAAAGCTAGCGGCGTTTGCTACCAGATAAACCTGTTAGACTTTAATCTGGTGTTGTGAGACTTCTTACTGTGTTTAGAACATAAGAACATAAGATATAGGAGCAGGAATAGGCCGTCTAGCCCTTCGAGCCTGCCCTGCCATTCAATAAGATCACGGCTGATCTGAAGTGGATCAGTTCCACTTTCCTGCCTGTTCCCCATAACCCCTAATTCCCTTATCGATCAGAAATCTACTGACCTGTGACTTAAACATATTCTACGAGGTAGCCTCCACCACTTCAATGGACAGAAAATTCCTGGGATTCACCACCGTCTGAGAGAAGAAGTTCTTCCTCAACTCTGTTCTAAACTGCACCCCATCCTCTCTTATTTTAGGCTGTGCCTTCTATTTCTGGTTTCCTTTCTAAGCAGAAAGAATCTCTCTACCTCTACCCTATCTAGTCCCTTCATTACCTTCTAAGTCTCTATAAGACCCTCCTCAATCTTCTAAACTCCAACGAGTACAGGCCCAGTTTATTTAATCTCTCCTCATAAACTAACCCCCTCATCTCCGGTATCAGCCTGGTAAGCCTTCCGTGTACTCCCTCCAAGGTCAATATATCCTTACTCAAAAAAGGGGACCAAGCTGCACACAGTACTCCAGTTGTGGCCTCCCCAGTGCCTTGTACAGCTGCAGCAAGACCTCCCTGTTTTTATATTCTGTCCCCCTCACGATAAAGGCCAACATTCCATTCACTTCTTGATCACCTGCTGCACCTGCAGACTGGGTTTTTGTGATTCATGCACAAGGACCCCCAGGTCCCTCTGCACTGTAGCATGCTGCAGCTTTTCACCATTTAAATAATATTCCATTCTACTATTATTTGTTCCAAAGTGGATAACCTCACATTTGCTAACATTATACTCTATCGGTCAGGTCCTCACCCACTCACTCAGCTTATCCAGATCTCTCTGCAGACTTTCTGCATCCTCCTTCAACAAATGGATGCTATACTGATTGAGATAGTTTGGAGAAGAGATAGCAGGTATAGAAAGGTTGTACTGTAAGAATGCTGTATAAAGATTTGGAAGAGTGTAGTATACAGATGTTCAGCTTAGTAAGGGTTAATGTGAGGTTAGAGAGTGGTACCGCCCACAGTACAAGGTAGAGGAACACATGACAGTAGACAGGAGGGAGATTTATGTAGAGACTTAAATAGGAGTCAACATGAATCCAATAATTTTAATTTTACAAGCATCGAAAGCTCTTTGTGAGATTTATTGAACAAACCTTTACAATATGCAATCTGCAAGCTTTTGAAACCTAAGCTTTGTGTCACTTCAATAAGAATGAACTTGCATCTCAATTACCCTATTGGAGAATAAATACAGAGAAACCTTCTATTGGCAGGAGTGTCAGTAACAAAAGGACAGATTTCACATAATTAGTAAAAGCACCATGGGGGAGATGGAAATGTTTTAATGAGCTGTGTTATTATGGATCAGGAACGCCTGTAAGATTGGAGGAAGCAGACTCAATAACAACAATCAAAAGGATATATAATCAGGATGGAAATATTGGCAGGGCTGTGGGGAAATAGGACTAATTGCATTGCTCATTCAAAGCGTCACAATAGACCGGATTGCCTCCTTCTGTGCTGCATGACTCAACACTTCACAGCGTGTGAATTACATTTGCAATATGGGTGGCATGGTGGCACAGCAGTTAACACTGCTGTCTCACAGCGCGCCAGGGACCAGGGTTTGCTTCCCGACTCCGTTCGCTGTCTGTATGGAGTTTGCATGTTCTCCCCATGTTTGGGTTCCCCATGGGCATTCCCACATTTCAAAGCAGGTTAGTTGGATTGGCCATGTTAAATTGCTCTTTAACATCCCAAGGTGTGTAGATGAGGGGGATTAGTCATGATAAATGGGTGGGAATGCAGGGTTTGGGCAGGGGAGGGGGCCTGGTTAAGATACTCTATCAGGGAGTAGGTACAGTCTTGAGGGGCCAAATGGCCTCTTCTGTACTTGTAGAGATTCTATGATATGCAGTCATTCTCATTGCGTATATATAAATGTGGCTGTACTGCCTCCAGTGATAATATCTTTCCTCAAATAAGGGGACTAAAATTGTACACAATAATCTCAGTGTAGCCTAAGTAGTACCTTTTGCAGTTGCATCAATACTTATTTACTTTTATACTCCAGCCTTTTGAAATAAAAAGCCAGTATTCCATTTAGCTTCCCTATCACCTTCTGCACCTGTGTGTGAGCTTCCTGGGTTTCATGAACAAAGACCTCTAAGTCTTCTGTGCTGCAGATTTCTGCAGTTTTTCCATTTAAATAATAATCCGTCTTTTCATCCTTTCTCCAAAATGAACAATCTCACATCTTCTCATATTGAATTCCATTTGCCAATTTTCTGTCCATTCACTTAATCTGTCAGTATCTCACTATAAATTATTTATATCCACTTTACATTCTGCCTTCCCTCCCACCTTTGTATCATCCTCAAATCTGGCAATAATACTCTCTGTTTTATTCCTCTAATTCATTAATATACATTATGAAGAGCTGCAGTTTCAGTACTGATCTCTCTGGCACTTCACTGGTTACCGCCCTCCAACATGAGAAAGATCCCCTTATCACCAGTCATTGCTTCCTACACTCAATCCATGACAGAATATTACCTTCAATACCATGAGTTTCTAACTTACAAAGTAGCCTTTTGTGTGTACCTTGTCAAATGCCTTTTGAAAATCCAAATATATAACATTGAGTGATTCTCCTCTATCTACCCTAGCTGATATCTTCTCAGAGAACTCTAGTAAATTTGTCAGACATGAATTCCCCTGCATGAAGGCACACTGAATCTGTTTGATTGGATTCTGAATTTCCAAATGCACTGCTATTTTCTCCTTAATAATCGATTCTAATATTTTTTCAAAAAATCTGAAGTTAGACTAACTAGTCAATAGTTTCCTACCTCCTTTCCTTTTCAAACAAAGGTTCCACACCTGCAATTTTCCAATCTTTTGGCACAGTTCCAGAACCGAGGACTTTTGGAAAATGACTATCAGTGCAACTGTGATCTCCGTCCATACTTCCTTCAGGACCCTAGGGAAAATTACTGAAATTGAGGTTCAGTGCATGCTCTTTATCCTCTCTATACCATTCCTGTCTTAAATTCCATGGATGAGATTCTCTGGTCCCTCAGCCACACGTTTCCTGCTGGCAAGAGGTGGAATTCCCATTGACATCACCAGCGGGAAGTGGAATTCCATTGATGTTACTTCATATTGGTAGGAAACCCAGGGACAGGGCTACACTGCTGGCGGGATCAGAGAATCCCGCCACTGTGAACAGCTGGAGAATTCTGGACAATATCATTGGCATGTTCTCTGTCTCTGGTGCATTGTTATAAAGTTTCCAAAGAGTTCCAGATTAATAAGGCAAACAAGGACAATAATTATTTCTTTATTTAACACTTCTATTACCAACTCAAACATAAACTTTTGCAACTCATCAACTCTTTACTAAACTTTAACGCTAACTGAACATCAACTTTCAACTGAACTCAATACTGCATACTAACTTTAACTAATCAGCGACTTTCACTATTTAATTGAAAATAGCTATTACCAAGTTTAGTAAAACCTTGGCTAAAGAAGATCCTAGATATAGAATCTATCTTGATTTTAATTTGATTTATTATTGTCACATGTATTAACATACATTGAAAAGTATTATTTCTTGCACACTATACAACCAAAACACATCGTTCACAGAGAAGGAAATGAGAGAGTGCAGAATGTAGTGTTACAGTCGTAGCTAGGGTGTAGAGAAAGATCAACTTAATGCAAGTTAAGTCCATCTAAAAGTTTGACCGCAGCAGGTAAGAAACTGTTCTTGAATCAGTTGGTATGTGATCTTAGACTTTTGTATCTTTTCCTCAATGGAAGAAGGTGTAAAAAGGAGTGTCCTTAAATATGCTGGCTGCTTTGCCGAAGCAATGAGGAGTTAATAGATAGGAGGCTGGTTTGTATGATGGCTTGGGCTACACTCACAACCTTTTGTAGATCTTTGCAGTCTTGGCCAGAGCAGGAACCATGCCATCTCCCTGTTCTCTGAAACATCCTTCAGGATACAAATCTTCTTGCAATGATTGGTCTCTTCAAGTGATTGTTGACAAACAAAGGCTCACATTTCTTTTCATACACAATTCTCCACTTACTTCCAAACGTTTTTCTGTCATCCAGCCAATGAATTGATCAGAATCCCAACTGCATCATTTGATTTGGCCAATCAAATGCAGGCAGAATAGTGGCCATGGTCACTTCAGGTCTCATCATACCTTGATGTCTTAAGTGCATCTTGTTTATATTCTCAATGCCCCGATAATGAACACTGGCTCCAAAAATCAGTATGGCGTTCCTCTCTATCAAGGACAAGCTGTTAAAATCTGACACCTTCTGCACTTTGACAAATTCCAGGCCATTGGCCCAGCATAGTAAATACACAACTTTAACCAAAAAAAAATCAGGTTTGCTTGATGGAAGATCTTCTAGCATGTTAAAAAACATTCATCCACAGTGCCCTTTCTCTAGACTTCAGGATATTTAGGGCTGGATTCTCATGCCTTAGGAGAATCGGGATGAGGTTTCTACCGCCAAACTGAGTTAGGTGTGATGCCTGCATGACCCCCGTACGAATGTAGAGTCTGCAAAGAGGAAGGATATGTGAAAGATGATAACCTTTCACCTGCATCCTCCCCTCCCCAATCCCCACTCCCATTCCTATCGACTGGGAGGGGCAGTGTACAAATCATAAAAAAAAACAGTTTATTTAGTGAAAAGTGATGTTCCAGCAGAACGTGACCTTAAAAGTCATGAAGAGGGAGGCAGCCTGTGAAAGAGGCAGAAGTACCGCAAGCACATTTAAAGATGCTCTGAGTTTTCAGGGTTAATGTTCCTTTAAGATTGGAAGCAAAGAAATTTCTCCTCACCTCAGTTCTACAAGGTTTACCCCCTGTTCTTTTCCTGATTGGCGGTCAGTGGCTAGTGAGGTTCCTGCAGGGATTTGTGCCAGTATCCCAACTGGGAGTACAGCAAAAGTTTACCAGGCTGATTCTTGGGATGGGAGGTCTATCATAGGAGGATAAAGTAAGTCGGTTAGAATTATATTCACTGGAATTTAGAAGAATGAGAGAGGAACTCATTGAAAATTATAAAATTCCAACAGGAGTAGACAGGGTAGATTCAGAAAGTATGTTCCCAATGGTGAAGGAGTCCAGGACTAGGGGTCAACGTTTGAGGAGAAGGGGTAAACCTTTTAGAACAGAGGTGAGGAGAAATTTCTTCACCCAGACGGTGGTGAATTTATTACCATAAAATATAGCTGAGACCAAAATGTCTGATTTCAAGAAGAAATTAGATATATCTCTCGGGGTGAAAGGGATCAAGGGATGTGGGAGAAAGGGGGAAATCAGGATATTCAATTTGACGATCAGCCATGCTCCTAATGAATGGTGAAGCAGACTCAAAGGGCCAAATTGTCCCTTCCTGCTTCTAGTTTTTATGTTTCCATGTAACTGCCCATAATCCCAAAGTGGATGGCCTTAAATAGAACCCTGTATTCTGGAGTTCTGGAGAAAACTTCTCCTAGGATGGACTCGAATAGCACGAGGGGCCACGGGCTTAGGGTGAGGGGAGTAAGGTATAATTTGAATCCTAGAGAGAGTTTGGGAGTTTTTTCATACAGAGGGTGGTGGGGGTATGGAATGCGCTGCCAAGTAAAGTGGTGGAGGCAGGTACTCTGGAGTTATTTAAGAAATACTTAGATGGGCACATGAACAGAATGGGAATGGAGAGATATAGAAAACTGATTTAAAATAGGGATCATGAGCCTTGGGAGTCCCTGGGATGTGTGTAAATAGATGATGATATTGATGTACTTGTTTTTATCGTACAGGTGCTTTGGTCCACCTTGTTGTCTAACGAGGGGCATACACGCGATGGGTCGTGGGAGGGCTGCTCTTGGATCTTTTTCGAGAGTATCCTAGTGCTTCACGTCGTTAGTGTACGCTTGACCTGGACCATTTGATGGGCAACACGACAGCTCAGTGACTATCGCTGTGCTGTGCAGATACATGGATTTGGGCCTGTGACTGTGGGATTTTGCGCATTCTCCCTGTGCTTGTGTGGGTTTTCTCCGGGTGCTCTGGATTCCTCCCACATCCCAAAGATGTGCTCTTAGGCTAACCGGCAAAACAAATTCTCCCTAAATTGTCTCAAATTTGGTTTTTAATCCATAGATCTATAAACATAGAACGTAGAACATAGAACATAGAATATTACAGCACAGAACAGGCCCTTCGGCCTTCGATGTTGCGCCGACCAATATAAAAAGCAATGCCCCTCCAAACTAAACCATTCCCTTCTCTTCCATATACTTATCAACTAACCTCTTAAACGCCACAAACTTGGCGCATCTACAACTGCTGCAGGCAGGGCATTCCACTCCCGAACCACCCTTTGGGTAAAGAACCTACCTCTGATATCCGTCCTATAACTATCACCCCTTAATTTAAAGCTGTGTCCCTCGTGCTAGCTTTCTCCATCCTAGGAAAAAGGCTATCACTGTCCACCCTATCTAAACCTCTAATCATCTTATATGTTTCGATCAGGTCCCCTTTTAGCCTCCTCCTTTCTAACGAAAACAACCTCAAATCCCTCAGCCTCTCCTCATAAGACCTGCCCTCCATACCAGGCAACATCCTGGTAAACCTCCTCTGTACCCTCTCCAATGTCTCCACATCTTTCTTATAATGCGGGGACCAGAACTGCACATAATATTCCAAGTGCGGCCGCACTAGAGTTTTGTACAGTTGCAACATGACGTTGCGGCTCCGAAATTCAATCCCCCTACCAATCAAAGCTAAGACTCCATATGCCTTCTTAACAACCTTCTCGACTTGACTGCCTACCTTCAGGGATCTATGCACATACACACCAAGATCCCTCTGTTCATCAAGACTACTAAGAATCCTACCATTAGCCCTATACTCTACACATTTATTATTCCTGCCATAGTGCATTACCTCACACCTTTCCACATTAAACTCCATTTGCCACCTCTCGGCCCAGCTCTGCAACTTGTCCAAGTCACTCTGTAAACTATAACACCCCTCTTCACTATCTACCACTCCACCAACTTTAGTGTCATCTGCAAATTTACTGATCCATCCCTCAATACCTCATCCAGATCATTTATAAAAATTACAAACAGCAGGGGCCCCAAAACAGACCCCTGAGGTACACCACTTGTCACTGAACTCCAAGATGAATACCTCCCATCAACCACCACCCTCTGTCTTCTATCTGCTAGCCAATTCCTAACCCAATTAGCTAAATCACCCTCTATCCCATACATTGCATTTTCTGCAGAAGTCTTCCATGGGCCACCTTATCAAACGCCTTACTAAAGTCCATATATACCACATCAACCGCCTTACCCCCATCCACCTCCTTAGTCACTTTTTCAAAAAACTCAATGAGGTTAGTAAGGCACGACCTAACCTTCACAAAACCATGCTGACTATCTCCAATCAATTCATTACTCTCTAAATAACTATAAATCCTATCCCTAATTATTCTCTCCAACATGGACAGGGATCATAGGTAGAGGTGGGAACATCGGGGTGGCAGCACTGGCTCGTTGGGCCGAAGGGCCTGTTTCCCGTGCTGTTTTGTTCTTTGTTCTTCGTTGTTCTAAAACCTGAAGACTTTTTGTTAACAGTTAAAAGGGTAGGACACAAACAGCAGGGACGAGAAAATCAACATGGAACCAGCCTCCATTCGTTTATGTCCCATCTTCACTCACAGGCTCTGTTTTGGATGCTAGGCCACAGCTCCATGGAACAGGGGAATTGAAGTAGTCATTTGGATTGGTTAGGCTCAATGCCTCAACTTTCTATGCCATTTTCTCTCTTGCCCTGAAATTTCCCACAAGCAGTCGCAAAATGAATGAAAATTAAACGTCCAATTTCAATGTTGGCACAACTTTGTGCTTCACTGCAGTCTGGTGCCCCCTGCTGGAGTTGCTTTGGAGTTGAGCAGTTGGGCCAATGAGGGCAAGCACTTTGTATTGCTTATTTAGAATCATAGAATCATAGAATCTCTACAGTGGAGAAGGAGGCCATTCAGCCCATTGAGGCTGCACCAACAACAATCCTACACAGGCTTCATCCAATCTATTGATTGGCCATGATATTGTCCTTTAATGGCAGGGGGATTAGCAGGGTAAATACATTGGGTTAAAGATAAGGCCCAGATGGGATTGTTCTTGGTTCAGACCCAATGGGCCAAATGGCCTTCTTCTGCATTGTAGTGATTCTATGATTCTACCAAAACTCTAACAGGACTGTGCAGAGTAAATGCAGGAAAGATGTTTACCTTTCACGTTAAAAAAAAAGTATCTGGAATTCAGAATCCATATGATGACCATAAAAGATTGATTTACCCTAGGATTCTCTGGGAGGCAAGAGAGGAGATTGCAGAGCCTCTGGCTCTGATCTTCAGGTCCTCGTTGGTTACGGGTGTGGTTCCGGAGGACTGGAGGATGGCGAATGTGGTCCCATTGTTTAAGAAGGGGGAGAGAGACCTTCCTGGGAATTATAGGCCAGTGAGTCTTACTTCTGTGGTGGGCAAGGTATTGGAGAGAATTATTAGGGATAGGATGTATAGTTATTTAGAGAGAAATGAATTGATTGGGGATAGTCAGCATGGTTTTGTGAAGGGTAGGTCATGCCTTACTAACCTCATTGAGTTTTTTGAGAAAGTGACCAGAGAGGTGGATGGGGGCAAGGCGGTTGATGTAGTATATATGGACTTTAGTAAGGCGTTTGATAAGGTGGCCCATGGAATACTTCTACAGAAAATGCAGATGTGTGGAATAGAGGGTGATTTAGCTAATTGGATTAGAAATTGGCTGGCAGATAGAAGACAGAGGGTGGTGGTTGATGGGAGATATTCATCGTGGAGTTCGGTGACGAGTGGTGTGCCTCAGGGGTCTGTTTTTGGGCCCCTGCTGTTTGTAATTTTTATAAATGATCTGGATGAGGGTATTGAAGGATGGATTAGTAAATTTGCAGATGACACTAAAGTCGGTGGAGTGGTAGATAGTGAAGAGGGGTGTTATAGTTTACAGAGTGACTTGGACAAGTTGCAGAGCTGGCCGAGAGGTGGCAAATGGAGTTTAATGTGGAAAAGTGTGAGGTAATGCACTTTGGCAGGAACAAAAAATGTGTAGAGTATAGGGCTAATGGTAGGGCTCTTAATAGTGTTGAGGAACAGAAGGATCTTGGTGTATTTGTCAATAGATCCCTGAAAGTAGGCAGTCAAGTGGATAAAGTTGTTAAGAAGGCATATGGAGTCTTAGCTTTTATTGGTAGGGGATTGAATTTAGGAGCCGCAGCATCATGTTGCAACTGTACAAAACTCTAGTGCGGCCGCACTTTGAGTATTGTGTGCAGTTCTGTTCGCCACATTATAAGAAAGATGTGGAGGCATTGGAGAGGGTACAGAGGAGGTTTACCAGGATGTTGCCTGGTATGGAGGGCAGGTCCTATGAGGAGAGGTTGAAGGATTTGAGGTTGTTTTCGTTAGAAAGGAGGCGGCTAAAGGGGGATCTTATTGAAGCATATAAGATGATTAGAGGTTTGGATAGGGTGGACAGTGATAGCCTTTTTCCTAGGATGGAGAAAGCTAGCACGAGGGGACAAAACTTTAAATTAAGGGGTATGAGTTATAGGACGGATATCAGAGGTAGGTTCTTTACTCAAAGAGTGATTAGGGAGTGAATGCCCTGCCTGCAGCTGTTGTAGATGCGCCAAGTTTGGTGGCGTTTAAGAGGTTAATTGATAAGTATATGGAAGAGAAGGGAATGGTTTAGTTTGGAGGGGCATTGCTTTTATTTTGGTCGGCACAACATCGAAGGCCGAAGGGCCTGTTCTGTGCTGTATTGTTCTATGTTCTATGTTCTATGTTTTATGTTCTAAAACCATTGTTGATTGTCGAAAAAACTTGTCTGGATAACTAAAGTTCTTTAGGGAAGGAAATCTGCCATCCTTACCTGATCTGGCTTACATATGACTCCAAATCCACAGCAATGTAGTTGATTCTCAACTGCCCTCAATTAAAGGGCAACTAAGGATGGGCAATAAATGCTGGCCAGCTAATGACGCCCATGTCCCACGAATAAATACAAAATATTTGATGGGATGTCCACAATGATGGCTAATAGTCTCACACAAATGCTAAGGTCACTTATGACTGAGTCTCTTAGAAGTCTTTGTGATTGGGTGGTGTGGAGTATTTGCTACTCAACAATTCATGGTGCAGGTGAGGCATGCAAATGAGATGGACCCAAAGTTTCCCTCTGGGCCTGCTCAGCAAAATACATAACGGTGCACCGATCTGTGCTGATATGTAGGCTGGAATTCTCCCATCACACCCACCACTGGAATTCTAGTGGGCAGAGTGGCGAACCATGTCATTGAAGTCAGATGGGAATCTCTGGTTTTCAGACAAGTGCAGTCAGAATATTCTGGCCATAGAACCTTGTTGCTGAACACACACATTAGAAACTGCAAAGCACTCTGTTTTCTCTTGGCACGTTTAAGTAGAAATTTGTGCATGGCATCTTGGAAGTAACGCAAAATCTTACCTTGGCAGCAACGCACTCATGTCACACTCACAGCCGATGGGCGGGGCAAACCTTCAGGAGAGCTCTGTCAGCCAGAACCAGATGTGTGGGTCCACACTGAGAAGCAACAGGTTCTCAGTGTTGAAACATTTTGACATGATAAAGTTGTCAAGGGATATGGGTTCACGATGTGCGAGTAGTGTTCAGCTAATTAGGGTGCGTGAGGGGAGCAGGAACACAGTCTTCCCTGATCAGTCTGCATGGAAGAGTGATGTGAGAAGCCAAATGGTGTTCTCATGTTGCTTCTCAGTGTGGACCCACACATCTGGTTCTGGCTGACAGAGCTCTCCTGAAGGTTTGCCCCGCCCATCGGCTGTGAGTGTGACATGAGTGCGTTGCTGCCAAGGTAAGATTTCGCGTTACTTCCAAGATGCCATGCACAAATTTCTACTTAAACGTGCCAAGAGAAAACAGAGTGCTTTGCAGTTTCTAATGTGTGTGTTCAGCAACAAGGTTCTATGGCCAGAATATTCTGACTGCACTTGTCTGAAAACCAGAGATTCCCATCTGACTTCAATGACATGGTTCGCCACTCTGCCCACTAGAATTCCAGTGGTGGGTGTGATGGGAGAATTCCAGCCTACATATCAGCACAGATCGGTGCACCGTTATGTATTTTGCTGAGCAGGCCCAGAGGGAAACTTGTACTACTGATCACAACCTTTTCTTAGTGTTCTGAAAAGGAGGAGGAGAAACTACTGACCCCAGGAGCATAGAATCCCAGTAACAATGTTGTGATTTAAAGCAAAAATTAACAAGAAGCAAATAAAACTTAGACACATAAGATTAAAGTTACGCAGTTAAAATAGATACACGAACCATTTCCCCTCACACCTACCCTCCCCTGCAAAGAAAACCCATATTGTCAGAACACACATGTTAACACCTTTTTTGGGAACTCTGTTTTTTAGATTATTAACTCTTAAAACTGCTGTCACTTTAGTAAAATTCATCATGCTCTGCTGTGGAAATCCAAGGAAATCCAGAAATGAGACTATGTTCCTCTGGTTTCTGGGTGATTGGTTCAGAGTTTGTACCTTCTGTCAGCACAGAGTTGTCCTCAGGATACCTTCCCCTACAACTGAGCGTAATGTCCCTCCTTAAATATATTCTATTATCCTCAGCCAAACTGCAGTCCATTGGTGTAGGCACTCCCACAGTGCTGTTAGGGAGGGAGTTCCAGGATTTCCAGTGAAGGAACAGTAATATATTTCCATGTCAGGATGGTGTGTTGCTCCAGGGGAACTTGTAGATGGTGATGCTCCTGCAGCCCTTGTCCGTCTGCATGGTAGCAGTCATGTGTTTGGAAAGTGCTGTCTAAGAAGCTTGGGTGAAGTCCATCTTGGAGATGGTACGCACTGTTGCTAGTGTGCATCTGTGGTGGAGAGAATTAAATTTTGTGATTGGGATTCCAGTGAGAAGGACTACTTTGGATGGCACCAAGCTTAGAATTATAGAGGTATACAGCATGGAAACAGGCCCTTTGGCCTAACTTGTCCATGCTGCCCCTTTTTGATCTGCCAAGCTAGTCCCAGTTGTCCACATTTTGGCTCATGTCCCTCTATAACCATCCTATTATGTATCTATACCCATCTCTGTTACTACCTCTGACAGCTCAATCCAGATACTCATCATCCTCTGTGTGAAAAAAATTGCCTCTCTTTGCGTCTATCCTCTCTCACCTTAAACCTATATCCTCTAGTTTTAATCTCCCTTATTTTTGGAAAAACATGTTGACTATCTAGCTGATTTATGTCCATCATTATTTTATAGACCTCTATAAAATCACTCATAATTCTCCTACGTTCCAGGGGAAAAAAGTCCAGCCTCTCTTTGTAACTCAAGCCATCAAGTCCCAGTAGCTCCTTGAGTGTTGGTGGAGCTGCACTCATTCAGGCAAGTGTTTCCAATGTCGAACAATACATCTGGTTTCACCCCTTTTTGATACACCTGAGTGACATGTTGGGCCATTTTAGAGGGTAGATCAGTGTCAACCAACTTGGTGCGGATCTGGCGTCACAGGGGGAAGGACAGCAGGCATGTTCTTATAGTAACTGACAATGGTTTCATAGTCGACATTACAGAGACCATCTTTTCATTCCTGATTTATTAATTGAGTTTGAATTCTACCCACTTCTGTGGTCAGGTTGGAGCCCATATGCTCAGAGAATTTGTGGGGATGGGGTGAGCCTGGGTAAGATGCTATGTTGGAGAGTCGGTGCAGACTCTATGGGCCGAATGAACTCCATCTGCACTGTAGGAATTCTGTGGATTCCATGAATCTTCTCAACACTCAAGAAGCTGTCCTCTTCTGCAGTAAATACAGCAGAGACTGCATGTACTAAACCGGAGATCCTGAGTCAGTCGAGGTAATGTTTAACACCGAGCTGCCACTTTCATGAGACACATTTCTGCTGAACAGGGCTTAAAAGTGAAAGTTTATTAATTAGCCACAAGTAAAGCTTACATTAACACTGCAATGAAGTTAGTGTGAAATTCTCCTTGTCATCACAGTCCGGCATCTACTTGGGTCAATGCACCTAACCGGCCCGTCTTTCAGAATGTGGGAGGAAACTGGAGCACCCGAAGGAAACCCACGCAGGCAAAGGGAGAACGTGCAGACTCCACACGGAGAGTGACCAAGCTGGGAATCAAACCCAGGTCCTGGTACTGTGAAACAGCAATGCTAACCACTGTGTCACCATGCTGTCCATGTTAATATGTGTGTTAATAATAACTGTGCTAATATGCCACAGTGTCAGATTTTATTTGATAAGGATCTCGTGAAAAGCCTTAGGATATTTAGTGATGTTAAAGGTGCTCCATCAATGAGAGTTGTTGTTGTAGCTCATAAGTTCATAAGATATGGGGACAGAATAAGGCCATTCATCCCATTAAGCCTGCTTCGCCATTCGATCATGGCTGATATGCTCCTCATCCCCATTTTCCTGCCTACTCCCCATAATCTTCCAGCCATTAGCAATTAAAAATCTGTCTAACTCCTCCTTAAATTTACTCACTGCCTTAACATCCACCGCACTTTGGGGTAGCAAATTCTACAGATTCACAACCAAGAAGCAGTTTCTCCTCAACTCTGTTTTAAATTTGCTCCCCCTTATCCGAAGAAGCCATTTCAGATTTTGCCACACACCAGCATGATTGGCTGGCTTTGCTAAGTAAAGAATCACGGAATCACACGGTGCAGAAGAAGCCCTTTGGCCCATTGACTCTGCACCAACAGAGCTTGGGGGAGCCAATGGAAAGAAGATATTGTTGTAAAGTTTAGTGAGGCCTGTCCTTGCTGGCAAAGATGTGGAGATGCTGGCATTGGACTGGGGTAAACACAGTAAAAAGTCTCACAGTAAGAAGTAAAAGTAAAAGTATTTTGCTACCAAATAAACCAGTCGGACTTTAACCTGGTGTTGTGAGACTTCTTACTGACCGGCAAAAGCAGGCCTACGGCCCGGTTCAACACAACTTGCATTAGCTGCACTTGCAACACAGGGTCTGCGATGGGAACAGCAGCTAGGTGCTGACGTTGAGTGAAATGAATGGACCGGGCCTCTAGTACTCTGAACTCACTGATCACATTGAGAGGTCCTTTGGTGTCCTCTAGTGGGAATCTGTAAGAGGAGGAAAACAAAGGGAGAGAAATTCCTTCTGCTAGTATTTCAGAGGCAGACTGTTGCTGGATGTTACAAGTTGGAGCAGTGCGCCCACTCCTCCAGTAAATCTACTTTTACACGATTAGGGGTGTGCCTTTATTTGCCATATATCAGGTTTTCTAGCTCACAAATCCTGGCAACATTTAAAGACAGGATGCTCTACCTGTGAGAAAAATGAAAGTGAGACCGCGTTATTGAAAGAATAAGAACATTATAGCAAAGATGTGATGGTGCTGGAAAGGGGGTGCAGAGAAGGTTCACTAGGATGCTGCCTGGGATAGAAATTTTTAATCCATAGATCTATAAACATGGACAGGGATCACAGGTAGAGGTGGGAACATCAGGGTGGCGGCGCGGGCTCGTTGGGCCGAAGGGCCTGTTTCCCGTGCTGTTTTGTTCTTTGTTCTTTGTTTAAGTTATAAAGAGAGGTTGGATAGGGTTTGGGTTGTTTTCTCTGGAGCAGAGAAGACTGAGGTGTAACCTAATCGAGGTATGAGGGACATGGACAGGGTGGATAGGGAACAGCTCTTCCATTCAGTTGAAGGGTCTGTTACGAGGGGACACAAATTAAAAGTGAGGGATGTGAGGTTTAGGGGGAATTTGAGGAAAAACCTTTCTACCCAAAGGGCGGTGATGATTGCGCTGTCTGGGAGGGTGGTGGAGGTGGGATGCCTCACATCCTTTAACAAGTATCTGGATGAGTACAGGGCATGCTGTAACATTCAGGATTCTTAATAGTGTTGATGAACAGAGGGATCTTGGTGTATTTGTGCATAAATCCCTGAAAGTAAGCAGTCAAGTCGATAAGGTTGTTAAGAAGGCATACGGAGTCTTAGCTTTTATTGGTAGGGGGATTGAATTTCGGAACCGCAACGTCATGTTGCAACTGTACAAAATTCTAGTGCGGCCGCACTTGGAGTATTGTGTGCAGTTCTGGTCCCCACATTGTAAGAAAGATGTGGAGGCATTGGAGAGGGTGCAGAGGAGGTTTACCAGGATGTTGCCTGGTATGGAGGGCAGGTCTTATGAAGAGAGGCTGAGGGATTTGAGGTTGTTTTCGTTAGAGAGGAGGTGGCTGAGAGGAGACCTTATCGAAGCATATAAGATGATTAGAGGTTTAGATAGGGTGGACAGTGATAGCCTTTTTCCTAGGATGGAGAAAGCTAGCACGAGGGGACACAGCTTTAAATTAAGGGGTGATAGTTATAGGACAGATATCAGAGGTAGGTTCTTTACCCAGAGGGTGGTTCGGGAGTGGAATGCCCTGCCTGCAGCAGTTGTAGATGCGCCAAGTTTGGTGGCGTTTAAGAGGTTAGTTGATAAGTTTATGGAAGAGAAGGGAATGGTTTAGTTTGGAGGGTCATTGCTTTTTATAATGGTCAGCGCAACATCGAAGGCCAAAGGGCCTGTTCTGCGCTGTAATGTTCTATGTTCTATGTTCATGGTTATGGGCCAAGTGCAGGCAAGTGGGGTTAGGCGGGCAGATCAGGGCCTTTCATGCATTGGCCAAATGGCCTCTTCTGATACTACAGTATCCTATGATCCTGTTACAAATCCTTAGAGATTCTGTTGTCAAAGGTTGAAAAAGATAGAATGATTGAACCGTCCAGCCATAGAGACCATTCAGCCCATTGGGTCTGTACAAACTGTCTGGGAAAGCGATTCGTTTATCCCCACTGATCTGCTCTTTTTATGTAGCCCTGGACATGATTCAGTGATTGAATCAAATTAGATCATTTGAGGTGATGGAGCTGAGCCAATGTCAGTGCCCTTTATCCTCATTTACTGAGTGGAAATCTCCATCAGCAGGATTTTCTATTCCCGTCAAAGTCATTGGCTTTTGAATGGTTCGCAGCATTTTCCAGTCCCACCGTCTCTGTGACGGGGCCATAACATTCAGCTGAAAGTTTGAGTTTTCTGGCTTTTAAAATGGAACCCCCGTTGGTTACTAAATGACAGCAATATTAAAAATCATGAAGGGTTTTGATGGATAAATGAGAAGAAACTGTTTTGCAGTGACAGAAGGAACACTGAACACAGATTTAAGGAGATTAGGGAAGGAACCAGAGGTGATGTGAGGCACTGTTTTTAGACACAGCGTGTTATTATAATCTGATGTGCATTGTCTGAAAAGGTGGTGGAGGCAGAGATAACAGCAACAAAAGAGAATCAGAAAAAACACTTGAAGAGAAATTAAGTTCATAGAATATCTACAGTGCAGAAGGAGGCCGTTTGGCCCATCAAGCCTATACCAACAACAATCCCACCCAGGCCCTATCTCCGTAACCTCACATATTTACCCTGCTTATTCCCCTGACATTAAAGGACAATTAAGCATGGCCAGCGCACCTAACCTGCCCATCTTTACCCTGTGGGATGAATCTGGAGCATCCAAGGATACCTATGCAGGCATGGGGAAGAAAAGTGAGTTGTCAGTGGGTTCATTTGAGCTCCTCCCAGTTGACCAGTTAAGCAGTTCCAATTTAATTATTTCCGGTTGAGTTGGCAAGCAAATCCAGTTGTGGCCCGTTAGCCTGGTTAAATTGACTGGCCCTGTGTGGTCGTCTCCTCTGGAACAAAGGAACATTTTGGTCAGGTAGGGTTATGGTAGATCATTATTGGCGACCTCAGCCTCCTCAACCTTGGCCCTTGCCTGAGGTGCAATGATTCTCAGGATAAATCACCATCAGTCGCAGCCTTTGGTTATCTGGAACTATGGTCACTTTACCTTTTGGTGACTGTGAGATTAGGGGTTGGAAAGTCTTGGAATGTGGGTGTTGGGGGATGGAGGTCCTTTTAGTTGAGACAGGGATGGAAGGGATACCAGTATATCTTGTTGAGTCTCTCTGCTGACCAACTCACTCAATTGCAGTCCCACTTGAATCACTGATGTTAATCCAAGGAACAAATCTCCACAGACTACTAGAAAATACAGGGCAAAAGATATCCCTTGACAAACACTCCATGGACAATCCCATAAACAATGGGCCAGTTCATCACCTTACAGCTAAATATTTCAATACTTGCAAAATACAATGAAAAATAAAAAGTGTAAATATAACATTGATAAACTACATTTTAAGTTTCAATTCTTTTCTGAATCTCTCCTCTGAATCACCTTCCCCTCACTCTAAAACTATATCTCCTCTTGATTGACCTTCAATGAAGGGGAACAGCTACTTACTCACCATACCCATACCCCTCATAATTTTATACATTTCAATCATGTCTCCCATTCAGCCTTCTCTGCTCTAAAGAAGCCGATCCAACCTATTCAGTCTCTCCTTATAGCATCAATGCTCCATCCCGGGCAACATCTGTACCCCATCGATTGCAAACACATCCTTCCCACAGTGAGGCAACCAGAACTGCACACACTACTCCATATGTAGCCTAACCAATGCTCTGTATAGTTCCAATATTATTTTCTTGCCACAATTGATAAAAGCAAGTGTCCTCAATGCTTTCTTAACTATCCTGTTCAGGGAATGAATGGGAGGTGATGGTCAAGTGGTATAATCAAAGAACAAATAAACAAAGAAAATTACAGCACAGGAACAGGCCTTTCAATCCTCCCAGGCCTGCACTCACCATGCTACCTGACTTAACTAAACCCATCTTTCTATTCCCATCCTATTCATGTATTTGTCAAGACACCCCTTAAAGTCATTATCATATCTGGTTCCACTACCTCCGCTGGCAACAAATTCCAGGCGCCGAATACTCTGTATGGAAAACTTGACTTGTATATCTCCTTTAACCTTGTCCCTCACACCTTAACCCTGTGCTCCCTAGTAATTGATTCTTCCAGCTTGGGAAAAAACTTCTGACTATCCACTCTGTCCAGGCCCCTCATAATCTTGCATAATTCGTCAGGTTGCTCCTCTACCTCTAATGTTCCAGTGAGAACAAACCAAGTTTTTCCAACCTCTCCTCATAGCTAATGTCCTCCATACCAGACAACATCCTGGTAAATATTTTTTATACCCTCTCCAAAGTTTCCACATTCTTTTGGTAGTGTGGTGATCAGAATTGAGCACTGTATTCTAAGTATGGCCTAACTAAGGTTCTATAAAGCTGCAACATGACTTGCCAATTTTTAAACTCAATGCCCTGCTAATAAATGCAAGTATACTGTTTGCCTTTTTGACTACCTTCTCTACCTGTGTTGCTGTTTTTAGTGACCTGTATACCCGTATATCCAGATACCTCTGCCAGACAATATTCTTAAGAGTTCTGCCATTTACTGTATATTTCCTATTAGTATTAAACCTTCCAAAAAGCATTACGTCACATTTGTCCAGATTAAACTCCATCTGCTCTCTCTTAGCCCAAGTCTCCAACTGACCTATATCCTGCAGTATCTCTGATGGTCCTCATTTCTATCCACAACTCCACCAACCATTGTGTTGTCTGCAAATGGATTAATCAAACCAGTTATATTTTGTCCAAATCATTTATATATATTACAAACAGCAAAGGACCCAGCACTGATCCCTGAGGTACACCACTTTTCGCAGTCCTCCATTCAGAAACGCCCCCTTCCACTACTACCCTCTGTCTTCTATGACTGACTAATTGACTATTAGACTATCATTAGACTATTAATCCAGAAACGTTGATCTGGAGACCTGGGTTCAAATCCAACCACAGCAGATGGTGGAATTTGAAATCAATAAAAAATATCCAGAATTAAAACTCCACTGATGACCATGGAATCATTAACAATTGTTGTAAAAACCAATCTAGAATTATAGAATGCCTACGCGTAGAAGGTGGCTGTTTGGCCCATTGAGTTTGCCGTTTTGATCTGGTTCATTTTAGGGAAGGAAATCTACTGTCCTTATCTGGTTTGGCCTACATGTGACTCCAGAACCATAGCAATAGTTAAAGTTCATTTATTAGTGTCAGGAGCAGGTTTACATTAACATTGCAAGGAAGGTACTGTGAAAATCCCTAGTCGCCACCCTTCGATACCTGTTCAGGTACACTGAGCGAGAATTTAGTGTGGCTAATGCACCTAACCAGTGTGTCTTTCAGACTGTGAGAGGAAAACAGAGGAAACCCATGCTGACATGTGGAGAATGTGCAAACTCTGCACAGACAACGACGCAAGAATGGAATCCGGATCCCTGTCACTGTGAAGCAGCAGTGCTAACCACCATGCTACCGTGCCACCCCAATTGTCAAGGAAGTCACTCACCACCACCTTCTCAAAGGCTATTAGAGATTGATAATAAATTTGAGCTTGGCTAGTGATGCCTCATTGAAAAATTTACCTTTTTGAGCTAATGTGAAGCCTTTGTCCCGCATCCCACGTGGCTTTAGAATATCCCTGCATCCATCACCATAGTCTCCCCTTCATTCCGCACCACAGACACGGAACACTCCCTCCCATTCGATGGAAAACCCACCCAGAAATACTCTCCCCATGGCACTGCCTCCTCCACTACCCTTGGGCATGACACTACCTTCCACAGACTGCACTCAGCCTTGCGCCTCTAGCAGATTCTGCTCGCCGGGGGGGGGGAATGTGTTCTGATTCACGTTGGTGTGTCCTGACGGGAATTGCAAGGGAAAATCCTGCTGGCATAAATCCCGGAACTATCCACCCTGCCACCATCCACCCTCCAAAAATAGACTATTAATCCAGGATTTGCATTAATGCCAGTTTCTGAGTTGCTGTTTATTTGATACAGAAATCATTGTGTTGAAGCATCTCATTAAGATGCACTGGAAACCTCGGTAAAGAACAAGTTGCTAATGTTTCTCTGATGT
Organism: Sphyrna mokarran; assembly: GCA_024679065.1. NCBI lineage: Eukaryota > Metazoa > Chordata > Chondrichthyes > Carcharhiniformes > Carcharhinidae > Sphyrna > Sphyrna mokarran. Next base: position 22,180,623 of record JAGIQG010000001.1, on the reverse strand, counting down.
ATTTTTACCATTCTGTCTGCTGTAAATGATGCAGACTTTCAGTTTGTAACACACCAGATGCTGTTTAAACAAAACTGGCTCCTTTTCATGCAATGTTACTCATCTTACTCACTGCCAATCTCCTTTTGGTTACTGTACTAGTGCCACCACATTATATTGACCCTTTTCCCAGGGTGGACTTGTCAATTCATAGACTAGAATCCCTCCAGTGCAGAAGAAGGCTATTCAGCCCATTGAGTCTGCACTGACCACAATCCCACCCAGGCTCTGTCCTCATAACTCCATTCATTTACCCTAGCTAATCCCCCCTACACTAATGGGCAATTTAGCATGGTCAATCTACCTAACCTTAACATCTTTGGGACGAAGGGGCAATTTTGTATGGTCAATCCTCCTAACCGGCACATCTTTGGACTGTGGGAGGAAACCGGAGCACCCAGAGAAAACCCACTCAGACATGGGAAGAATGTGCAAACTTCGCACAGACAGTGACCCAAGCCGGGTCCCTGGCGCTGTGAGGTAGCAGTACCCCTACAGGTACAAGGGGGCACGGGTTGAACATGAGATGGAATTGGGTCAAGGGAGATGGGCGGGGAAAGTTTTCACGCAGAGAGTGCCTGGAACGTGTTGCCAAAGGAGCTGGTGGTAGCAGGCACATTAGCAACATTTACCTAGAGGGGTACATGAATAAAATTTAAAGTTTTTCTTTTAGTGTTACAAGCAGGCTTACATTAACACTGCGATGCCATGCAAGTCCCTAGTCACCACACTCTGGCACCTGTTCAGGTACACTGAGGGAGAATTTAGCCAATGCACCTAAACCTTTCAGACTGTGGGAAGAAACCAGAGCATCCGGAGGAAACTCACACGGAGATGGGGAGAACGTGCAGACTCTGCACAGTCACCCAAGCCAGGAATCGAACCTGGGTCCCTGGTGCAGCCGTGCTAACTATTGTGCCACAAATCAGGAAGGAATAGAGGAATATGTACCGAGTAAGATTGTTTTGTTTATCCGAGAAGGTTTTTTTTGTTTATTTTGGGTATCACGATCAGCTGAAGAGCTGAAGGGCTTGATCCTTGTGTTGTACACTTCTTTGCTCTTTTTTATTGCTCTGATGAATCATAGAATCATAGAATCCCTACAATGCAGATCATTCAGCCCACTGAGTCTGCACCAACTAAACTCCCACTCAGGCACTATTCCTGCAGCCCTACATATTTACCCTGCTAGTCCCACTAAGGGACCATTTAGCAGGGCCAATGCACTTAATCTTTGGATGCTAACCCAGCTAGTGATGCCCACATCGCTTGATTGAGTAAAAAAACCTTGCTTGAATTAAGTATTGCAGGAAGTTCATGTTCACCTGAGCACACCCACTGTAATCAGTGGGGACCGTATCTAAGTGAGAGGCTAGAGGTTTATAATTCTCAGACAACAATGTACAGAGTAGTAGATTCCAATCCTTCACACATACCAGTAGAGGTCTCAGAACGCTGTGAATAGCAGAAAACATAGACTTTGACTGATTTCATCATCGTGACACAGAGGCCCTGTTCATTACAAAGGAATCCATGCATCACAGGCAGGAAATCTTCAAATATCTGGGAAAGTTTGTGAAAGAGTTGGCTGACTCATAGAAAAGGCCTCTCTGACGTTTCTTTCTTCTTCCTGCCTCTTAATTCGCTCTGTGTGTCAGACAGCCTGAGCTCAATGGGGTGTGAGTGTCAACTCCCTTCATCCTGCTCTCTGAGAAAGGAGGTTGCTAAAGTAAACACGATTCAGAAACGGCCTAATCTCTGGCATTCCCTTCCGACATCTCTGCACCACATCATTTCCCTCTTTTAAAGTTAAGGTTTAAAAAGAAGGCTTACACTAACACTGCAATGAAGTTACTGTGAAATTCCCCTTGAGATGTTTCATTGGGCCAGGGACACTCTCTAAGTACAAACAGTTGTTTATTCACCATTGATACAATTGCTTCTAGCAGCAAACAAAGTTTCCTAGTTGCCACATTCTTGTACTGTTTGTGTACACTGAGGGAGAATTTAGCATGGCCAATCTATCTGACCAACGTGTCTTTCGGACTGTGGGAGGAAACTGGAGCACCTGGAGGAAAGCCACACAGTTACAGATAGAACATGTAGATTCCGCACAGACCAAGCCATGAATTGAACCTGGGTCCCTGGTGCTGTGAGGCAGTAATGCTAACCACTGTCTCACTGTGCCAATTCAACTTGATGTGGAGATGCTGGCGTTGGACTGGGGTAAACACAGTAAGAAGTCTGACAACACCAGGTTTAAATCCAACCGATTTAATTGATAGTAAACTCACAAGCTTTCGACCCTCTGGTTGAAAGCGCTGGAATTCACCTGACAAAGACCAGAGAGTCGAAAGCTTGTGAGTTTACTATCAAATAAATTGGTTGGATTTAAACCTGGTGTTGTCAGACTTCTTACCAATTCAATTTGACCATATTTATTTCAAGTGCCTGCCTTTCACATCTATCCCCCTTGGATATCCTGGTCTCTGTAGACAGAAAATTCCCAGCCAAATTACATTATGTTTACACAAAGGAAGACACACACACACACACTCACACACACACACACACACACACCACACACCACACACACACACACACACACACACACACACACACACACACACACACACAAAACATTCACAGGCAGACGCACATAAACACACACACAAACACACATACATACACACACATACAGATACCCACACACCCACAGACACACACATACATAGACGCACACAGGCACACACACAGGCAAATACTCACACATACATACACACACATGCACACGCACAGATACACACATGTACAGACAGAGATATGCACACATGCACAGAGACACAGACAGACAGACAGACACACACACACAGGCACAGACATATGCAAACTCACAGACATGCACATGCACACAGACAGAGACACACACACACACGCACACAGACAACACACGCACAGACACAGACACACATACACACACAGGCACACATGCGTAGTCCCTAAAAGCCTGCTTTATAAACAATACTTTTCACTGTTTACCAATACATGTAACAATAATAAATCAAATCAAGTCAATAAACCCCTAAAATATTAAAAATAATAAGGTTATCTTCACAGCACTTCACTTGGGAAAAGTGCCTTTGGCCCTGGGTGATGAGAAGGGAAGAAGTAGAAGGGGAGGTTTTGTATTTCCTGGCCTATGTTTGGGTGGTGGCATCATGCGAGAGGTAGTAGGATGAGCAGAAAGTGAGCTGTTGAATAGGAAAACTAGTGGGATGAAGGATGAGAAGAAAGGGAATCATTGTTATGGGAGAGAGGGATAGGGGTGAGTTTGGAACTGCAGGGAATAGAACAGACTAGGCTAGAGGCCCCTTCCACCAGAGGGGGAGAGAATCGTAAGTGAAGGAAAGTGAAAGACATATTGGAATTACCAATAGAGAGGATTGCATCATCAGAACAGACAGGACAGTGATGAAGAAACTGTGAGAATGGAATAGAGTCCATTCAGGAATCATGGAGAGTGTCTTGAAGAATTGTGGTTGCAACTAAAATGAGAATGGAAGACTTTTCACCTCCTGTGGTTTGAATCATTTGCCATTGGGAAAAGGATTGACATAATGATATTTGTTCATTATCCACAACCTTTAAAAGTTCACTTCAATTAGTTTTAGGTTTCTTCTTTGCCAAAGAAAACAGGCTCAACCTGAAAGCAGATCCTGATTTGGAATTAAATATCATGATCATCTGTTTGATATTATCACAAGATGTCTGTCAACAATTATCCCTGAAGAGATGGCAAGGTACGTTCATGCATTCTGGGGAAAGAAGGATGAAAATCAAGCCAAATAGTAATCTTCAAGGAGTCAGCCCTTCATGTATTCTAACCAGCACAGACTAGTTAGGCCAAATTTTTTATTTCTTTGTTTGTATTTCTTATGTAATAGAGATACAGAGAAAAAGGGTAAGTGTATTAGGCATCAGGGGTCAGAGATCCACTGGCCTAAATAATGGCCTGGAAACTTAACCATTCTCTCAAATGCAAAAGACTTAATGCATGTTTTGGACATGGATCACTATGTCTTTCTCTTACGCTATATATATATACATCTCCATATATGTGACAGGTGGCAGATCTCAGATTTGAAATATGCATGCACATTTTGTTCCCCATGCTGGGTGCTTATTTACTTGTGCTTCATTGTTATCACTTGTGCACCACAGGGAGGACAGTAGTTCCAGAAGACAGCTCCCCAACACTTCCTCTAGGGCAATTAGGGATGGATAGTAAAAGCTGACCTAACCAACAGTGAATATATCCCATAAATGAATGTAAAATATCACTTTCTTAACTGGACAATATCACCAAAAGAAACTTTTATACCTTGAATTTTTAATGACCCTTTTTGTTGGGAATGAGGTTTGATGTTTTTCTTCTTATTAAACATTTTTGCTTTTTAAAGATCACAGCCCAGATCTTCCAGTCTCCAGATAGTCGGAGAACCAGAGGTATCCCGAGAGATATATGTGGAACCTCTCAGAATTCCTGATGAAAGCACTTTTCTCATAGCTACTTGGGAACATAGATCTTAGAACACTACAGCACAAACAGCCCTTTGGCCCATGAGTTGTGCCGATCACATCTATACCTACCAATCCACAGACCTATCTATAATCCCCTATCTCATTTGTTCCCATATACTCATCCAGAAGTCTTTTAAAAGACCCCAGCAAGTTCGCCTCTACCACCTCCAACAGCAGCCGGTTCCATTCACTCACCACCCTCTGAGTGAAAAACTTATCCCTAACATCCCCTCTCTATTTGCTTCCCTGCACCTTAAATCTGTGTCCTCTCGTAGTGACCATTTCAGCTCGGGGAAATAGCCTCTGAGAATCCACCCTATTTATTCCTCTCAACGTTTTATAAGCCTCTATCAGGTCGCCTCTCAACCTACGTCTCTCCAGTGAGAAGAGTTCCAGCTCCCTCAATCTATCTTCATAAGGCATGCCTCCCAATCCAGGCAGCATCCTTATAAATGTCCTCTGCACTCTTTCAATTGCTTCTACATCCTTCCTATAGTGAGGCGGCCAGAACTGCGCACAATACTCCAAGTGGGGTCTGACAACGGTCTTATAAAGCTGCATCATTACCTCCTGACTCCTAACTCCTAAAGTTTAGACCTCCACCGGTTTTATTCTGTTCCTCGGTGGATGGGCCAGATCCGCACAGATTTGGGCCACTTGTCCTTTATTTACTCCGGTTTTTCACATATGTAAAAATTCATTTAGGGATGTGGGCATTGCAAAAGCAAAAAGATTCCCCAGCAGGTTTGAGCGGGCTGGATCAGAAATGTACAGCTCTAAGGTAAGGTAAGGAGTGGTGCGGCATTCCGACAGTAATGGCCAAACCACGGAAGACTTATCCCCATTCATTTCAACATTACGTGGCCGGGCATGATTGCTTGTCCTTTCGCCTCTGACACAATGGAAATAACTTCCAGCTTTGGCATCAGGGAAGGGGAAAATCAGACCTCACGCACCCAATTTTAACTCCCACAAAGCCCATTTGGAGAAAACTGGGCCTGTGCGACCACATTTGATACCAGCCATTTTATGCTCCTGCTTAAATTGAGAACTCGGCCTGTGGGATTAGGCTTGGATCAATGGAGTAAACCTCTTCTTAAGGCAGTTCCTTCTGGGGAAAACACAAAACTACCCTCTGTTGGCAATCTCACTCCAGCTGGATCCTGGGAAATAATATTTAGTTTGGAATATGTAGAGATGATCTTCTGAAAGAGAATAAAGCAAGTCATTGCGCTATGATGGAGAGAAGATCATTGGAACATTACCTGGCATTTTTGCCATTCCTGAAATGTCCAAAAGACCTCCTTCTGTGCAGTAATGATGCTGTGACCTTATGTTATTTGCTGTTTGTTTGTATAAGCATAATGCATTCATTATTTCACTTGTTTTTATGCTCTTGAGCTTTATTTACTGGAACATTACAATTGCAGCTGATCGCTATGTGAGTTTGTTTTTGGCTTGAGTTGCCAAAAGCAATGACACCAAGGGCCTGCTTTTGAAGTGGGGCTTATGTGAAAAGTTAACACAAACAAACTAGTTCACATGGAACAAAAGCTAATGCCGCAATGAGAATCCTCGGTCTCTGTGATCAACTTACACCAAGCAAATTATATAATCGGGGATTTGAATAACACAAGAACATGGCTTTCCTTCCTCAGACCTAGATTAGTAACAAATAATAATATCAATGTAGTAAATGCAGTTAATTAATATTCCCTAAATAGGATCCTGGAGTGAGAAATGCTGTGACAAATGTTCTATCAGGTCATTATTATTGGGCAGGGTATTTTTGAGTTGTGATAGTTTGTATGGTGTAGGTACAACACAATGAGAACTGATTAATAATGCTACGGTTAGGAAATCCCTTTATTTTCTCAGGAGGCTAAGGAAATTCGGCATGTCAGCATGTCCTGCACTCTCTCATTTCCTTTTCTAATGAATGGTATGTTTTGTCAGTATAGCATGCAAGAAACAATACTTTTCACTGTATATTAATACATGTGACAATAATAATTCAAATCAAATCAAAGACTCTCACCAATTTTTACAGATGCATCATAGAAAGCATTCTTTTTGGATGTGTCACAGCTTGGTTTGGCTCCTGCTCTGCCCAAGATTACAAGAAGCTACAAAAGGCTATGAATGAAGCCCAGTCCATCATGCAAACAAGTTTCTCATCCATTGAGTTTGTATACACTTCCCACTGCCTCAGAATAGCAAGCAGCATAATTAAGTACTCTGGAAATTCTCTCTTCCACCTTCTTCCTTTGGAAAAAGATACAAAAGACTGAGGTCATTTACCAACCGACTGAAGAACAGCTTCTTCCCTGCTGCCATCAGATTTTTGAATGGACTTACCTTGCATTAAGTTGATTTTTCTCTACACCCTAGCTACGACTGTAACGCTACAATCTGCATCCCCTGCTTTCCTTCTTTATGAACGGTATCTTTTGTCTTTACAGCACGAAGGAAGCAATACTTTTCACTGAATCCCCATACATCCCCATATACTTGGCATACGGAGTCTTAGCTTTTATTGGTAGGGGGATTGAATTTCGAAGCTGCAACGTCATGTTGCAACTGTACAAAACTCTAGTGCGGCCGCACTTGGAGTATTGTGTGCAGTTCTGGTCCCCACATTATAAGAAAGATGTGGAGGCATTGGAGAGGGTACAGAGGAGGTTTACCAGGATGTTGCCTGGTATGGAGGGCAGGTCTTATGAAGAGAGGCTGAGGGATTTGAGGTTGTTTTCGTTAGAAAGGAGGCGGCTAAGAGGAGACCTTATTGAAACATATAAGATGATTAGAGGTTTAGATAGGGTGGACAGTGATAGCCTTTTTCCTAGGATGGAGAAAGCTAGCACGAGGGGACATAGCTTTAAATTAAGGGGTGGTAGTTATAGGACGGATGTCAGAGGTAGGCTCTTTACCCAGAGGGTGGTAAGGGTATGGAATGCCCTGCCTGCTGCAGTTGTAGATGCGCCAAGTTTGGTGGCTTTTAAGAGGTTAGTAGATAAGTTTATGGACGAAAAGGGAATGGTTTAGGTTAGAGGGTCATTGCTTTTTCTTAATTGGTCGGCGCAACATTGAAGGCCGAAGGGCCTGTTCTGCGCTGTAATGTTCTATGTTCTATGTGACAATAATAACTCCAATCAAAGATAATGGAAACAATAAACTGATTAACATAAATTGAGGAGTTTAGTTGTCAGATTATTTGGGTAGCACAGCGATAGCAAGTACAGCAGAGGAATGCACCCTGTTTGGAGATACAGAGATTGGAAAATAAAATCTGAGAAAGACAATTCCTCCAACTGCAGCTGCTGATAATTGTTATTGGGAACTGAGCTCCCTGACATAACTGGGGTGGATGGCCAATTGGTGATCATAGCACTTGACCAAGCTTCTAGTCATCTGCTGTAATATCTCCTTACATGGTTCAGTATCAAATTCTGATTGAAAACACTTCTGTCTGGCATCTTGAGACATTTGATTAATTAATTATTCCATATAAATTTTTACAAAACCATAGAACCCCTACAGTACAGAAGGTGGCCATTTGGCCCATCGAGTCTGCACTGATCACAATCCTAACCAGATCCCATTCCCACAACCCCATACATCTTACCCAGCTAATCCCCTTGACACAAATGGACAACTTAGCAAGGCAATCAATCTAACTTGCATATCTTTGAACTGTGGGAGGAAACTGGAGCACCTGGAGAAAACCCACGCAGACATGTGGAGAATGTGCAAACTCCACACCTTGATGGCATTATGTAAAATGGATAGTGCGCAGTAGGTATTCAGGTTTACATCTTCCCGGCTTTTAATTCCATTACAGAAACAAATGTTGTCAGCATCCCCATCCCCTCCCCCCCAACTCCCACCAACCCCGATGTTATTGAATGTTCACCAAAATGATTCAGAATCAATCAGAATCTGTCAGAGTAGATTATAAATTTGAGTTATGCTCACAAACCTACATTGGCTCCTGATCAAGGAATGCCAAGAGCGATTTTCACATTTCTCCATGGGTTTCATAACACTGCTCTGCTCCAATCCTACAAACCCCCAAGCTCTCAGTACTCTGCCAGTTCTGGCCTTTCATGCATCATCGATTTTAATTGCTCCACCATTGACAGAATTGTAAGAACAAAGAGAAGGAAAACAAAGAACAGCACAGGAACAGGCCCTTTACCCCATCAAGTCTGTGCCCACACAGATGCCTCTCTAGTCTAATATTTTCTTGCCTCTATATGGTGCATATCCCTCTATTCCCTGACTGTGCATGTTCTATCCCAGCGCCTCTTGAATATTGTGATAGAATCTGTGTCCACCATCTCTTTTGGCAGTGAGTTCCAGGTACTCACTATCCTCTATGTGAAAAATTTGCCCCTTACATCTCTTTTATACCTTCCCCCTCTCATTCTCAACCCATTCCCCCGAGTAATTGACCCTTCGACCCTGGGAAAAAGACCGACTATTCACTCCATCCAGGTCTATCAGGTCTCCCCTGGTGCTCCAATGAAAACAATCATTCAGTTGTCTGGATCCCAGGGCCTGGAATTGAGCGTGGTCAGAAAATCCTGTTCCATTCATCCAGTCACATAGCACCTTGATATTGTAAATACACTCCAAAGAGCATCCATCCCACAGGAGATTCATCAAACCAATTTTAACACAAACCACATAAAGAGTTAATAAAAGGCATAAGTTGACAGTGAGGGGGGAAAAGGTTAAAAGAGATGTAAGGGGCAAGTTTTTCACACGGAGGATGGTGAGTGACCGAGATGCGCTGCTGGAGGAGGTGTGGAAGCAGATTCTATAACAATGTTCAAGAGGCACCTGGATAGATAATGTATGGGCAAGGAATAGAGGAAGATGTACCATATAGAAGTTTTTGTACAATGAAGGAGAGAGCGTTTATGAATGATCATATGAAATTATCACCGTTGGGACTTAGCTTCACAATTGTACCAGTCTCACTGGTTCCTCGCCTACACAGCTTTTATTTAAGAGTTATTTTGAGTTGAAAATTTTCAGGAAGTAGTTAGCATGATTTAAAAAAAAATGTAGCCCAGGTAAAGTGATAATTAATATTATAATTGACATTTCTGGCTTCAAGGCAGCTTTTCCTCACAGCGAGTTCATTTTTAAAAATTGTTGAAACTTCTTTTATCCAGAAGTTCTTTCCAACAGGCCTTCCTGAATGAAAAAAGTTGGCAATTATCACTCTGGCTACAGGGAACACTGACTGGCTTCCTTGCTTAATCAACCTGATGGATGAATAGAAGGCTGAACAATTGTGCTCCAGTTCCAAACTGGGTCTGTACTCGCACCTGTACCTTTCTGATGATGCATCCCACAGTACTCAGCGAGGAACACTACAAAGGAAGAGATTACATGTTACCAATTTCATCAGTTCACCTCGTTACAATCTCTGTCTGTCTCTATTTTTCCAATTTCTATAAAGAATTTATCTCTTATATAATGGAGGATGTCGCAAAGGAGCCTGCATTATTTTTGAAGTGCTATCATTGTAACGTAAGAAGGTATTTTTTTATTCATTCGTGGGACATGAGTTTTGTGGGGTTTTTTATTGCCCAAGTCTAGTTGCTCTAGAACTGAATGGTTTGCTAGGCTATTTCAAAGGGTAGTTGAGAGTCATCCACATTGCTTTGGCCAGACCAGGTAAGGATGGCAGATTTCCTTCCCACTAAATGAAATTAATGAGCCAGATGTGTTTTCTTTTACAACAATTAAAAATGGTTTCATTTCATCACTAGAATCTTAATTCCAGATTTTTTTTATTGAATTCAAATTCCATCATCTGCAATGGTGGGATTCGAACCCTGGTCCCCACTGCATTAGATAAGTGGCTGGATTAAGATTCTAGCAATAATACCACTACGCCATCACCTCCTCTATTAAGGTAACCAAGATATGTCTTAATTTTCTAAATATAATTATCTCTGTCACAAGTGGATGGACCTCCCTAACTAATGTTTTGACTCCATGGAACACAGAAAAGGCAACTGCACTGGCTTTCTGACAGAGAGTCCTACCCATGTCCTCTCTCATGGCCTAACCCCGTAACCTCACACATTTACCCATGACTAAGGCACAATTTAGAATAGCCAATCCACCTAACCTACACATCTTTGGACCATACAAGGAAACCAGAGCACCCGAGGGAAGACCACACATAGAGGAGGAGAACAGATTGACTCTGCACAGACAGTCACCTCAAGCTGGAATCGAACCCAGATTCCTGGCGATGTGAGACAGCAGTGCTAACCTCTGAGATACCATGTGCCCCTCTATGTATCCTTGGAGCTCCCTCATACCTAACAAAAGAACTGGGGTAGGCTGTTCAGATCTGCTCTGCCCTTAACTCCACATTTCTTCTCACCAACCAAAGCTGCAAGTGTTCCAGCACCCTAACCACCCGGATGGTTTCTCATGAGTAGATGAAACTGTGCCATTATCTGTCTGCTACTGTTAACAGTATAGTGTGTGTCACAAAGCCTGACTGTGCGTTAACTGTCCCCATCACCTGTTTTTTTTTTCCATTTTAGCTTACGATTTGATGCATGTTGAATATGGGAATATGCATACGGAATTAAGCACTTTTCATTTAAGCCTTCTGGATATCAGCTTCAGGCACTCCCAGTCCAGAGTGTAACTCACTCTTACTTCTGTCAATGAATGGTGCTTGTTTGATCTTTGTACATTGCCCACACTAACTACCTGCTGCCCTGGCTGAGTGAGATTGCAGATTAGCTGCCAAACTGATACTACAGACAGAAGCTGGGTTGAGGCAGCCTTATCTGCTTCAAGGAGATGGCCATCACCCCAGTAGCAAAGATAGCCAGGCAGCCCGTAGCTTTTTCATCCATCATTATGAAGTGTTTGAAAGGTTAACCATGGCACGAATCAATTCTGGCCTCCCAGATTGCCTGGATCCACCACAGTTTACCTATCTCCACAACAGGTCCACAGCAGGCACCATCTCTTTGGCCCTGCACTCAACCCTGGAACACTTAGATAACAAGGACACCTATGTCATACTCCTATTTATTGACTGTGCCTCATCCATCTCTATGAATGGTATGCTTTGCCTGTATAGCACACAGGCACCAATACTTTTCACTGTATATTAATATGTGTGACAATAACCAATCAAGACAAATCAATCTTAACCCACAGTGTAAAGTCTGCTACTGAAGGGCAAGTAGGAATGATGTTAAACTCCAGTCTGACTGACCACATTTCATGAGTCAATAAGAATCAGATTTTAACTCCATTACCGATTTGAATTCGGATGTTAAAGATCTAACCATTGTGTTAGCCCCTTTCACATTGCTCTGTACTTTTGACATTCAATAGTTGGCAAATTGAGAGTTAATTTTATTTGGGATTATCTTTAGTTTTAGTTTGCAGAGATTCTTTAGCTTCTAGTTGTACATACATCAGAATTACATTAATTTTACATTGGATGCCTGAGAAACTTGGCTTGAACCAGCCCCACAGTGGTTGGCACTGCTGCCCCACAGTGACAGGTCTCTTCTATACTTATAGGGATTCGATAATTCGATGATAAGACCACCCAGGGTCATTGTGCTGGTGAGAATACTTTCTTGCAGATTTGTTGCAAGTCCAATAGGAAGAAGTTGAGTCTCACTGACAATTCCACATCTCTGAGTTTCAGCAGCAAGGCAGACTATGGGTGAGTCAGTCAGCAACATAGTCCTGGACTGCTGTAGATATGGCTGATTCAGATAAACACAGTAAGAAATCTCACAACACCAGGTTAAAGTCCAATAGATTTATTTGGTAGTAAACGCCACTAGTTTTTAGAATGCTGTTCCTTTGTCAGGTGAGTGGGGAGTTCTGATCACAAACAGGGCATATAAAGGCACACTCTGTTTACAGAATACTGATTAGAAAAGAGTCGCATCTGTAAACTGTGTGTGCCTTTATGTGCCCTGTTTGTGATCAGAACTCCCCACTCACCTGATGTAGAAGCAGAGCTCTGAAAGCTGTTGGCATTTACTACCAAATAAACCTGTTGGACTTTACCCTGGTGTTGTGAGACTTCTTACTGCGTTTACCCCAGTCCAACACCGGCATCTCTACGTTATGGTTCAAGTAACTCAGTGATCAGCAAAATAAAAACAAAATATTGAACACAGTGAAATGAAAATGGAATGTACTGGGAAGAAAAGAATTCAGTAGGTCTGGAAGCATCTGTGCAGAGAGAAATGGAGTTAATGTTTCAAGTCCAGTTTGACTCTTTTTCAGAAACTCAGTTAACTCTGTTTCTCCCTCCACAGATACTGCCAGCCTTGCTGAATTTTTTCAGGGTTCAAATCCCACAATGGCAGACGGTGGAATTGAATTCAATAAAAAATATCTGGAATTAACATGACATGAAACCCCATTTTTGATTGTTGTAAAACAAAACCCATCTGGCTCACTAATGCCCTTTAGGGAAGGAAACCTCTGTCCTTACCTGATCTGACCACAGTAATGTTTTTATGAACATAATTATCCACTACAGAGGATTTGATTTGATATGATTTCTCATTGTCACATGTATTAACATACAATGAAAAGTATTGGCTCTTGTGCACTTTACAGACAAAACATACCTTTCATAGAGAAGGAAAGGAGAGAGTGCAGAGTGTAGAGAAAAATCAGCAAGTACCTTGCTGTTACCTACGGACAGCAAGGTAAGTCCGTTCAAAAGTCTGACAGCAGCTGGGAAGAAGCTGTTCTTGAATCGGTTGGTACATGATCTCAGACTTCCCAACGGAAGAAGGTTGAAGAGAGAATGTCTGCGGTGCATGGGGATCTTAATGATGCTGGCTGCTTTGCTGAGGCAGTGGGAAGTGTAAACAGACCCAATGAATGGGAGGCTAGTTTGCGCGATGGATTGTGCTACATTCACAATGTACTTAGTTCTGAATCTATGATTTGGGCTGTGATTTTATGTTCCTCACCCCGCCTCCCATCCCACTCCCTCCCACCTCCCTCCTATTCCACAGCCCTCCTCCAGTATCCCGCCACACCAAATTTTCTGGTGGCAGTTACAGCTCGCCATTGGCTACTGGTGGGATCTTCAGATCTTGCAGATGCCAATGACCATCAGTGTTGCTTGCCAATCTCTGAGGAACTCAGAGGACTGGAAGATCCCGCTCGCATTAAGGGTCACAAAATCACAGGCTTGGTTTTGCATGACAATGGATAGTGATGTTACATTTTAACAACGGAATTGTCATGGAATAAATTAAAAGGAATCTCACTTCATTCACTCCACCAGCTCGGGGGATGCTTTTGTCCTGAGACTGGTTTCATTTCATAGAATATAGAACATAGAACACCACAGCACAAACAGGCCTTTCGGCCCACAAGGTGTGCCGATCATATCAGCACCTACCAGGCCATACAAATATCTGTAACTCCCAATCCCATTAAATCACATGTACTCATCCAGAAGTCTCTTAAAAGACTCCAGCGAGTTCGCCTCTACCACCACTGATGGCAACTGATTCCATTCACTCACCACCCTCTGAGTGAAAAACTTACCCCTAACATCTCCACTGTACTTGCCTCCCAGCACCTTAAACCTGTGTCCCCTCATAGCGACCATTTCAGCCCTGGGAAATAGGTTCCAAGAATCCACTCTATCCATTCCTCTCAACATCTTATAAACCTTTTTGCATGGGTTTCCTCCCATAGTCCAAAGATGTGCAGTTTAGGTGGATTGACCATGCTAAAATTGCCCCTTAGTGACAAGCTAGGATAACTGCATATGGGTATGGGGAAAGGGCCTGAATGGGATTGTGGTTGGAACAGACTTGATGGGCCAAATGGCCTCTTGTACTATTAGGATTCTGTGGATTTCCAGGACAGAAGTTTCCTGAGGGTAAATAACTGGATGAATAGAATGATGTAGACTTTAGAGAGAAATGAAGAGATGGCCAGTGGAGGGGATCTTGCACGAGTGGCTGAAGTGACTAATTATCGTTCTCCTTTCATTGTAATGAAGTTCATTGTAATGAAGTTACTGTGAAAATCCTCTAGTTGCCATACCCTGGCGCCTGTTTGGGTACACTAAAGGAGAATTTAACATGGCCAATTTACCTAACCAGCATATCTTTGGATTGCGGGAGGAAACCAGAGAACCTGGAGGAAACCCACACAGACATGGGGAGAACGTGCAAACTCCACACATACAGAAACCCAAGCTGGAAATCAAACCCGGTGCTGTGAGGCGGCATGCTAACCACTGTGTCACTGTGCCACCCCCAATGGAATTCTTCCACTCATCCACAGGAAGGCCTGTGGGAGTCCAAAACAAAATGGTGTAGGTGGCATCTTGCTGTTTTCCTGGGATTTATGTAACTGTTCTGGTGCTATTAATGTGGATGGATATTGAATTCCCTTGAGAATCCATCCCTGGGGTGTCCAAACATTGGTTCAGCTCCAATCACCTTGGTAAAGGGCAAATCTAGCTGCAGCAGCTGGGCAAGTTATTTTAAGAAAGATAAGAATACAAGCACCTTCGTAAACAGTGCCCAGATTCGTGTGAACGATCAAAGTTTTGGAACCAGCTAAAACAGCATTGGAAAAAAAATCTCTTCACAGCAGCTCTCTGTAACAGTGCTAACATGGCACAAGCTTCTTACATGAGGTCATCATAAACAACCTGTAAATAGCTCAACCAGAGAACACCCTCCTCCTACTGTTAATAACTTGTAGTCATCAATGGCATATTATTAGCAAGATATACATATTAATTTATATTTGTAATAAAATATGATGAGCAATGGTTTTGTAAAGATGCTCCTTCATCCGTTTAAGGGAAACATAATAGAAATACAGAAATATAGAAACCAGCAACAGTAGAAGGCCATTTGACCCATTGAGCCTGCTTTGCCATTTATTATGAACATGGCTGATCATTCAAATTCAATACCCTGATTGCCCCTTCCCCCCCTCTCCTGGGATTATGTAACAGTGACAGAGTGGTTAAGGGCAACACGGTGGCACAGTGTTTAGCACTGCTGCTCACAGCACCAGGGACCAATGTTCAATTCCTGGCTTGGGTCATTATCTTGGAGAGTTTGTACATTCTCCCCATGTCTGCATGGGTTTCCTTTGGGTGCCCCAGTTTCCTCCCACAGTCGAAAAGAAGTACTGGTTAGATGCATTGGCCATGCTAAATTCTTCCTCAGTGCATTTGAACAGGAATGTTGGGTCTAGGTATTTTCACAGTAACTTCATTGTAGTGTTAATGTAAGTCTACTTGTGACTCTAATAAATTAACTTTAAAAAAATGATAGTTGAGCTGAAGGGTCTATTTCTGTGCTTGTGTATCTCTATGAATGTTTCTTATAAATGGATTGAGTTTGTCAAAACCGGGGCAATTCCTTCTTTCGTGCTCAGGAATTCTGTAACCTACTGCACCATGATTCAAAAGGGTTAGGGATTGACTACGTTTTACATCTGACACACTCACCCACCTTGTCACCATTTCTCAATATCTGTCAAGATTGAGTTTCATTCCATGTTAATGAATTATTGAGCAGAAATAAAAATGAGTCTTACTTAGCTTTTGATGTGGAGATGTCGGTATTGGACTGGGCTGGGCACAGTAAGTAGTCTCACAACATCAAATTAAAGTCCAACAAGTTTATTTGGTAGCACAAGCTTTTGGACCGTTGCTCCTTCATCAGGTGGGTGGGATTTGGGTTCACAAACAAGGCATATACAAACACAGACTCAATTACAGGATAATGGAAGGAATGCGAATCTTAACAGGTGATCAAGTCTTTACAGATACAGGCAATGCAAGTGGAGAGAGGTTTAATCACAGATTAAGTAAGTCAGTGGCAGATTATTAGTGAGATATACGTATTAGTTTACTTATAGTTGCAACAAAATATGATGAGCAATGGACCTGTGATTAAACCTTTCTCCACTCACATTGTCTATACCTATAAAGTCTTGTTAAGACTCACATCCCATCCATTATCTTGTAATTGAACCTATATATGCTGTTTGTGAACCCAACTCCCAGTCACTTCTTACTATCAAATAAACCTGTTGGACTTTAACCTGGTGTTGTGAGACTTCTTACTGTATTTCACTTATAATATGCATTTTTTTAATTACAAAAATATACTTTATTCATTAAAAAGCTCTCAGATAAACCATTACAAAACAACATGTCTAATAATTACAAATAATGCAAAAAAAAGTTATTTTTGCAATACTATATGATGCTTATTTACACAACATTACATGTGTTACATTTCAAAGCTTAAAACTGCACACACACACTGTGTGCAGTTATTTCTCAGAATGGCACACTGTTATTCAGGCTGAGGGCATTCTGCAATTCCTGGGCCCTTGGTCTGCCTCCGTTGAAAGGCTTTACAGTGTGGCCTTTACCCATTGTACCTTTTCAGCAGCTGCCCCAAGCTTGAGCACGTCCCTCAGCATGTAGTTCTGGACCTTGAAATGTGCCAGTCTGCAACACTTAGTCGAGGACAAATCTTTCAGCTGGAAGATCAGCAAATTTCAGGCGGACCAAAGTGCATCCTTCACCAGGTTGATGACCCTCCAGCAGCTGTTGATATTTGTCTCGGTGTGCATCCCCGGAAACAGCCCACAGAGCACAGAGTCCTGCATCACCGAGCTGCTCGGGATGAACCTCAACAAATACCACTGCATCTCACTTCAGACCTTCTTTGCAAAGGCACATTCCACAGCCCCACAGCAGCTTCGTGGCAGCATGCAGTGATGTTGAGATCTCGATTGTGCACAAACGATCTGTCAGGGAGTTCCCTTCTCACCACCAGCCAAACCACATCTTGGTGCTTGTTTGTGAGTTCTGGTGATGAGGCATTCTGCCAGATGACACTGACAGTATGCTCAGCGAATCATCCAACAGGATCCGACATCTCCTTTTCTCTCAGGGCCGCAAGGACGTTACGCGCTGTTACCACTGCTTGATCGCCATGTGGTCATAGGTGTGTTTGCAGAAAACTTTCTCCATGAAGGACAAGTGCTGTGGTACTGTCCAACTACTTGGAATGTTTCATGGCAGTGTGGCCAGACCCATCCTCTGCAACATTTAGGACCTCAAAAAATAGTGGCACTTGCTGAAGAACTACACACAGCTTGATGTAGTCGTACACAAAAGTGGCCATCAGGATGAGGGTGGCATTGGGAACGTTTTCCCCTCCGTTCTCTGGAGAATTGCGCATCGCTTTGCTCTGGACACAATCCGTCTTTCATCTCCAGATAAATTTGAAGATGGTCTGGGTCACTGCTGCAATGCAGATTTGGGGATAGGCCACACCTGCGTCACGTACAACAACACGGACAGTACCTCGCATCAGATCACAAGGCTTTTTCTGGTGATAGAGAGGGAGCATTGCTCTCACAAGCCCAATTGTTACCTGACTTTGGTGATGCGCTCTTCCTAGTGTTGGGCACATGCCCCTGCCACTCCAAACCATATCCCCCAACACTTTAAGGTAATCTGCCCTGGCGGTGAAGGGGACAAAGGATCTGTCAGCCCAGTCTCCAGAGAACATGATATGGATGTTGCAATACCTCTCGCCACTTAATAACACTTTCTGGATCTTGTACAAGGGAACACCACGGTTGGAGGCAGAGCAGTGCTGAACCTCCGTGTGGCCAGACTTGTGCAGACTATGTGTGGAAGCTCAGATGAACATGGAGGTACAAAGTTGCAAGGGTTTTGGTTCAAGTAGAATGCGAAGGGTTGCACAGTGAACAATTGGGAGAAAGTTACATTTTCTGTACAAATCTTGTTTGAATATCAGGCCAATTAGTTGCAAGAAAAGAATTACTGAGATCAGGTTTTATATCAGAAATGTCATTGGAGAAGGGCAGGGACACTATACGGGCATTCCCGTGGATATTCTTCAGCCTGTTTCTGAAAATTCAATGGCAGAGTTATGGAAACGTCTATTGTATTCTCAGTTATAGAGACATGTATATGTTGCAATACTTCAAAATTATCTAATTGACAGTAAAATACTTTAGTTACATCCAGAGCTGGTGGAAGTTGCTCTGTAAATGCAAATTGTTCGCAGTTTGCTGCTTGGGGAGGGCGGGAAAGTAACCGGCAGTTCTGATATTGGTAGATGCAGAGTGGAAACCCGAATGAGCTGTCAGGAGCTGGAGTAAGTTTCTGTTCTCTTGAACCTCTGAAAATGAGAAGTCAGCATTTTCAAGTAGGCAATTTATTTTGGCTAGTTTCCTTTAAGGACAGCTGGTCTGGATGCTGTTTGCCAGCTCCAGCTGGACAGAATGTACACAGTGCGTGTGCCTCAAATCTGTAACTGTAGTTTGTAACAGAATCATGTTTGGCTCCAGAAGGGAAAAAAAAAATCAGTTTGGGCCAGTATTCCTATTTCCCCATTTTACTGGTGTTCCATTTTAAATATACAACACCAGTTCAAACCAGTATTCCTATTTCCCAGTGTTACTGATTTTAGCCTTCTGGGCAGTTGTTATGTAGAGTGGATTCAGGTAGTCAGGTTGAGTATTCCTTCACTGGCCAGCCTGAAGTTTGCATTAGGTGTGCCTTGAAATGAGAGGGTTGCTTTTTAGTCTTCTCTGCTCCATTTTCAGGCACTCGAAGGGCAACCATAAATGGAGTTTTTCCCTCAATACCTACTCTCATGACACACTGGCAGCACTGTGGTTAGCACTGCTGTCTCACAGCCCCACGGACCTGGGTTCGATTGCCGGCTTGGGTCACTGTCTGTGCAGAGTCTGCACGTTCTCACTGTGTCTGCATGGGTTTCCTCCAGGTACTCCGGTTTCTTCACACAATCCGAAAGGTGTGCTGTTTTGGTGCATTGGCCATGCTAAATTCTCCCTCAATGTACCCGAACAGGTGCCTGAGTGTGGCAACTAGGGGATTTTCACAGTAACTTCATTGCAAACTTACTTGTGACACCAAGAAATAAATCTAACACTTAAAACTAAACATTATGAAGTGAACAGAGGTTATTATTTTGTGCACTCAGTGTGGGGAAATTTACAAAACTGCTTACAAAGGTTAACTTTTCAGTTTCACTACGTCTAACCCACAAAAAACGCCTTCCTCTTTGTTGGCGGTTTTCAGCTGATATTTATAGGTCATTGACCCAGAAACTGCTTCAGTGAGAAGGTCTGAAAATCTGTGTACAAGAAACACAAAGCAGGAGAAAGCATTTGAAGGATCAAACTTCATAATAAAAAAATTACATATAAAAAGAATTCAGGTCAGATGTATTTGGTGGTAAGCTAATTTCAGTCCTGCCTATACAAAATATTGTAATTAATTTCATATTTGCATAATTAGATTATACTTAATATAGGTACTTACAGATCACAGTTTTATTGCAAGGGCATTTAAGGTCACATTCTCTGGCTTATTCACTTTCTCATACCACAACAACTTGTTAATCTATTTAACATGTGAATAAAGTTCCCATGGCTACATCTGTTCCGGGATTTGCAATGCAGCCTGGCTTTCTGCAATATGGGATTTTAGTCATGGCATGGAAAACTCTGGGTAATGTGACTGTGTCAAATCCAGATCAAGGCATATTTACTGATATGAGAAGATGGTCTCCTCACTATAACGTAGTACAACCTATCTCACCTGGTAGGAACCGCATGGGGTCAGGTGGAATGCTCTTTTTTACCCTCAGTCCGATATTGACCGAGGGAGAGCAAAGTTAGGGGCGATTGAGGGTGGGAATACAATAAGGGTGTACCATTCTCACTGGTGTACCATCGGTGTACCATCCCCATAGGTAAGCTAAGTTAAAATTGGCCTCTTTGATGCAGAGCCTGCCACATGTCACTCTTCTGTTTGGAATACAGTGGCCGCAAGATCAGGCCAGAGACCAGGAATACTGTGGCAAGAAGCTCACCTCCTGACTCTCCAAAGCCTAGCCATCATTTACAAGGTACAAGGCAAGAGTGTGTTGGAATATTCCCCATTTGCCTAGATGGGGGTGCAACTGGATGCAGCTCCAATAACACTGAAGAACTTGATACCATCCAGGACAAAGCAGCCTGCTTGATTGGCACCACATCTACAAACATTCAATCTCTCCACTGCTGACACTCAATAGTAATTGTGTGTATTACCTACAAGACGCACTGCAGCAATTCACCAAAGATCCTGAGATAGCACCTTCCAAACCCACGACTACTTCCATCTAGAAGGACAAGGGCAGCAGTTACATGGGAACATCACCACCACCTGCAAGTTCCCCTCCAAGCCACTCACCATCCTGACTTGGAAATATATTGCCTTTCCTTGACAGTTGCGTGTCAAAATTCTGGAATGCCCTCCCTAACGTCATTGTGGGTCAACACATAGCATGTGGACTGCAGCGATTCAAGAAGGCAGTCCACTACCACCTTCTCAAGGGCAACTAAGGATGGGCAATAAATGCTGGCCACGGTGCCTGTATCCCACAAATGAATATTTTATGCCCACGTTGAAATGAAACTCACATTGGAGATTGGAGATTGAGTTTGGATTAGAACAATGATGTTGCTGCCATTGCAGAGACTTGGTTCAGGGAAGGACAGGATTGGCAGCTTAACATTCCAGGATACAGATGTTTCAGTGGGATAGAAGGGGATGTAAAAGGATTGGGGGAGTTGCATTACTGGTTAAGGAGAATACCACTGGTGTACCACAGTACACAGGTGTACTCCAGGAGGACACCTCAGAGGGCTCATACAGCGAGGCAATATGGTTAGAGCTCAGGAATAGGAAGGGTATAGTCACAATGTTGGGGGTTTAATATAGTCCATCCAACTACCAGCAGGAGATTGAGGAACAGGTATGTCGGCAGATTTTGGCAAGATGTAAAAGTAAGAGGGTTGTTGTGGTGGGAGATTTTCTCAATATTGAGGCATGGATAGGGCAGAGTTTGGAAAGAACATGCAGGAGGTCTTCTTGAAATAGCATGTAGATCATCCAACTAGGGAAAGGACCATACTGGACCTGGTAATGGAGGTTGAGCCCAATCAAGTGATTAATGGTTCAGTAGGGGAGCAGTTCAGGAACAGTGACAACAATTCAGTAAGCTTTAAGATATTGACGGATAAAGATAAGTGTAGACTGCAAGTTAAGGTACTAAACTCGGGGGAGGCTAATTATAACAATGTTAGGCAGGAACTGAAGAGTGTAGACTGGGGGCAGATGTTCGAAGGCAAATCAACGTCTGGCATGTGGGAAGCTTTCAAGTATAAGTTGAGAGGGATTCAGGACCAAAACATTCCTGTAATGACAAAGAGTAAGTTTGGCAAGTTTTGGGAACATTGGATAATGAGAGATATTTGTGACCCTAGTTAAAGAGAGAAAGGAAGCATTTGTCAAAGCTAGGAGGCTGGGAACACACAAAGCAAGTGTGGAATACAAGGAAAGTAGAAAAATCATTGGCCAGCAGGATTAAGGAAAATCTCAAGGTTTTTTATACATATATAAAGAGCAATAGGATAGCCAGGCACAGGGTTGGCCTGCTCAAGGACAAGGGAGAGAATCCATGCATGGAGCCAGAGGAATTGGGTGAGGTATTAAATGAGTACTTTGCATCAGTTTTCACCAAAGAGAAGGACTTGGTGGAAGATGAGTCTGGGACAGGCTGTGTAGATAGTTTGAACAAAGAAAATTACAGCACAGGAATAGGCCCTTCAGCCCTCCAAGCCTGCACTGACCATGCTGCCTGACTTAATTAAAATTCCCTACCCTTCCGGGGATCATTTCCCTCTATTCCCATCCGATTCATGTGTTTGTCAAGACGCCCTTAAAAGTCACTACTGTATTTGCTTCCACTATCTCAACAGGCAATGACTTCCAAGTACCCACTACTCTCTGTGTAAAAAATCTGCCTCGTACATCTCCTTTAAACCTTGCCCCTTGCATCTTAATCCTACACTCCCTAATAATTGACTCTTCCATTCTGGGAAAAAGATTCTGATTATCCACTTTGCCCATGCCTTTCATAATCTTATAGACTCCTATCAAGTCGCCCCTCAACCTCCATCATTCCAGTGAGAACAAACCAAGTTTCTCCAACCTCTTTTTGTAGCTATTGCCCTCCATACCAGGCAACATCTTGGTAAATTTTTCTGTACTCTCTCCAAAGCCTCCGCATCCTTCTGGTAGTATGGCAACTGGAATTGAACACTATATTCCAAGTGTGGCCCAAGTGAAGTTCTATAAAACTACAATATGACTTGCCAATTTTTAACCTCAATATCCCAGCCAATGATGGCAAACATGCCATATGCCTTCCTGACTGCCTTCTCCACCTTCATTGCCATTTTCAGTGACCTGTGTACACCCAGATCCTTTTGCCTATCCATGCTCTCAAGGATTCTGCGAATTATTGTATATTTCCTAGCTGTATTAGACCTTACATTTGTCCAGATTAAACTCATCTGCCATCTCTCTGCTCAAGTCTCCAACCGATCTATATGCTGCTGTATCCTTTGGTATTAGAATAGTAATACACCTGCCTCGCCATAGAAATATTGTTTGATTCAAAGTGCAGATTCCCTGATCTCTGCTATCAATTTCACAAAGTTTGTTTACACAAGTTTACTGGTTTCAAAGGTTTTTGGTTTACGACACTTAAAAGGTCACATATTATTGACACTTTATCAGCTTGTGATGAAGTTTTTTTTCAAATGTAGGATTACATTATTTCAAAGCTTTTTTATACAAACAACTACATACTCTAGGGTTCATTAGTTCTAGAAAGCACACAGTGAGTCGTAGCATGGAGGTGCTGTAGCTTGACATAGGAGACATAATGAACCATGGGTGGTCGATGGAAAGGCACAGCTTGATGTTGGTAAATGAGGAGAATCTTTTGAACTTCCCTTTTAAAAAGATCCTCTTATGCAACCTATGACTCCTCTAAGGAGCCATGAACATCCACTCTTTCAAAATCTGTCCAGATTCTTGGGAAATTGCACAAATGTAGGATATGCCTATTATTGCAATGGAACTGGAAGTTGGGGTTGGTGCAGTTTTTTGATAAAAGCCAGTCTGTGTCCCTTTAAGGTAATCCTGAAAATCAGACACCCCAGGAATGAGGCTGGGAATCGAATCCTTCCCACCATTGCTAATGGGCTCCAGAGTTATCCTGACTCAGTGAAAATTCAAACTCGGGATTAGTACCCAGAGAGAAACATTCACCAATTCCAATAAGTGAACTCTTAATTGTACCGGATTCTAGTATCTTCCTCCTTACAATGATTCTTGGACTCTGGAACAAGAACAAATTACACGTGGCAACAAGTTTTGGCTCAACATTGAATTTATTAAACTAACAAAACCAAAGTCCCTTCTTATATGATGTCCCAGTCACGCTATCAGACACCTGGATTTCAGGTATAGAGCCAGTTAACAGCCTGCTGGATCACTTAGTCTTTCATATCTCTTTATTCTGCTCTTCCAGTCTCCTGAGGTGAAACTATGCAAAACTTCCAAGGTGAGAAGCACTTCCTTACTTCCTTGTGTGCTGTATACACAGCAGAAGATAAGGTGTTTTCCTTTATGGCGATAGGTGCTTAGCCCGTAGCATTGTTTATGTTCTTCCATTCTTGCCAGGAACTTGTTGTGATTCATAACCCATGGCATTGTCTGGTTCTTGATGTTCTTCAAACTGATCACTCGTTAACTCATTCCATCCGTGTGCTGAACATAGAACATAGAACATAGAACATTACAGCACAGAACAGGCCCTTCGGCCTTCGATGTTGCGCCAACCAATATAAAAATCAATGCCCCTCCAAACTAAACCATTCCCTTCTCTTCCATATACTTATCAACTAACCTCTTAAACGCCACCAACTTGGCGCATCTACAACAGCTGCAGGCAGGGCATTCCACTCCCTAATCACTCTTTGAGTAAAGAACCTACCTCTGATATCCGTCCTATAACTCATACCCGTTAATTTAAAGCTGTGTCCCCTCGTGCTAGCTTTCTCCATCCTAGGAAAAGGCTATCACTGTCCACCCTATCTAAACCTCTAATCATCTTATATGCTTCAATAAGATCCCCTCTTAGCCGCCTCCTTTCTAACGAAAACAACCTCAAATCCTCAGCCTCTCTTCATAAGACCTGCCCTCCATACCAGGCAACATCCTGGTAACCTCCTCTGTACCCTCTCCAATGCCTCCACATCTTTCTTATAATGTGGGGACCAGAACTGCACACAATACTCCAAGTGCGGCCCGCACTAGAGTTTTGTACAGTTGCAACATGACGTTGCGGCTCCGAAATTCAATCCCCCTACCAATAAAAGCTAAGACTCCATATGCCTTCTTAACAACCTTTTCGACTTGACTGCCTACTTTCAGGGATCTATGCACATACACACCAAGATCCCTCTGTTCATCTAGACTACTAAGAATCCTACCATTTGCCCAATACTCGACACATTTATTATTTCTGCCATAGTGCATTACCCTACACATGTATTATTTGTATTATGTGTTATGTGTATTATGTACATGTATTATGTATTATACACATGTATTATGTGTATAATACATAATACGTGTATTATACACATGTATACACATGTATACACATTATACACATGTATTATGTGTATACTCTACACATTTATTATTTCTGCCATAGTGCATTACCTCACACTTTTCCACATTAAACTCCATTTGCCACCTCTCGGCCCAGCTCTGCAACTTATCCAAGTCTCTCTGCAAACTATAACACCTCTCTTCACTATCTACCACTCCACCGACTTTAGTGTCATCTGCAAATTTACTAATCCATCCTTCAATACCCTCATCCAGATCATTTATAAAAATTACAACAGCAGGGGCCCCAAAACAGACCCCTGAGGTACACCACTTGTCACCGAACTCCACGATGAATATCTCCCATCAACCACCACCCTCTGTCTTCTATCTGCTAGCCAATTCCTAATCCAATTAGCTAAATCACCCTCTATCCCATACATCTGCATTTTCTGCAGAAGTCTTCCATGGCCACCTTATCACACGCCTTACTAAAGTCCATATATACCACATCAACTGCCTTACCCCCATCCACCTCTTTGGTCACTTTTTCAAAAAACTCAATAAGGTTAGTAAGGCACGACCTACCCTTCAAAAAACCATGCTGACTATCCCCAATCAATTCATTTCTCTCTAAATAACTATAAATCCTATCCCTAATTATTCTCTCCAATACTTTGCCCACAACAGAAGTAAGACTCACTGGCCTATAATTCCTTGGAAGGTCTCTCTTCCCCTTCTTGAACAACGGGACCACATTCGCTATCCTCCAGTCCTCCGGAACCACACCCGTAACCAACGACGACCTGAAGATCAGAGCCAGAGGCTCTGCAATCTCCCCTCTTGCCTCCCAGAGAATCCTAGGGTAAATCCCGTCCGGCCCAGGGGACTTATCCAACTTCAAACCCTCGAGAATTTCTAACACATCCTCCCTATCTACTACAATACTCCCCAATTTGCAACCCTGTACCTCAGTGCTCTCCACAGCTACATTTCCAGCACTCTGCGTGAATACAGAAGAGAAATATTTATTCAGTGCCTCACCAATCTCTTCAGGCTCCACGCACAACTTCCCACTGCTGTCTATGACTGGCCCTAATCTTGTCCTAACCAATCTTCTATTCTTAACACATCTAAAGAAAGCTTTAGGATTCTCCTTAATCCTATCAGCCAAAGTCTTCTCGTGTCCTCTCTTAGCTCTCCTCAATTCATTCTTTAGCTCCCTCCTGGCTAATCTATAGCTATCCATTGCACTAACCGAGCCATCAAGCCTCATCCTGACATAAGCCTCCTTTTTCCTTTTAACCAGTTAATAGTTTCATAACCCTTCATCTTATTTCATTGACAAGGAATCATCTGACGTATTCTCACCAGTGTGTGCCTGGGAACATAGGAATGATGCCTGAAATTGGCTTTCACAACCAACTTATATCAGTTGGTGCAGAGTATGTTATTGCCTTCATCCACCAGCCTCCTGTTAGGCTCCGCACAAGGGACTGAATGAACGAATTTTGTCTTGCCAATTCTCAAGCCAATTAATACGAAAGTGATTGTTTTCTGAGATTGGAGTCATAGTTAGAAGCACTTAAATGTTAGAAATATTTATGAGACAAGCATAATGAAGAAAATAAATGAGATGTTATGAAGTTTGCGAAATGAAAATAAAAACTTGCGATTGTATGACACCTTGCTGTGGGCGGCATGGTGGCACAGTGTCTGCCTCATACCACCAGGTACCCAGGTTCGATTCCCGAGTTGGGTCACTGTGTGGAGACTGAATGTTCTCCCCGTGTCTGTGTGGGTTTCTTCCAGGTGCTTCCTTTTCTTTGCAGAATCTGAAAGGCGTACTGGTTAGGTGCATTGGCCATGCTAAATTCTCCCTCAATATAACCGAACAGGAACCAGAGTGCGGCAGGTAGAGAATTTTCACAGTAACTTCATTGCAGTGTTAATGTAAGCCTTCTTGCGACAGCTAATAAAAATAAATAAACTTTTCATGACCTCAGGCTACTCTAAAGCACTTTTGAAGAGCAGTCACATTGTTACACAGTTCAGTTATTTTACAGTAATTTATCTGTAACTACTTAGTATAAATTGATTGAGACTAAACTGGTGCAATTAATTAAAGGTTAGAATCTTTAGATAGCTGATAAATTAACAAGTTATTACCTAGCTTAAAATCTATGCTTCACCATATTTCCAAAATGTATTTCAGAAACTTGTCCTGATAAACTGTCCTGAGTATGGAGTGTGATTTCTTAGATGTCACAGTCATGAACCTCCATTGCAGGGGTGCTATGCATCTGTTTCAGAGACTCTGCCTCTGTGAGCAGCGAGTGGGCCACTATTTGAATGTGGAGCCCCCAGTGTTAATCCCAGAATTGGATGCTCAATGCTTTAAGAAATTTGTTGCCATCATTCAGAGTAAAGGAGGCTGAAATAGGCTTTAGGTTTTACCCAGTTTTACATGACATGGGTGTCGCTGGTTGGGCCAGCAGTAATTATCTGTCCCTAATTACCCTTGCGGAGGTAATGGTGAGCAGCCTTCTTGAACTACTGCCATCCATGAGGTGTAGATACACCCACCTTGGGCACATTTTGCAGTGAGTTGGTTAGCTTGGTTGGCTGGCTGGCTGGTTTGTGATATAAAGAGATGCCAATAAAGTGGACTCAATTCCGGTACCGGCTAAGGTTATGCATGAAGACGCACCACCTTAACTTTGCCCCTGGCCTGAGGTGCAGCAATCCTCAGGCTAAATCACTACCAGTCAATTCTCTCTTTCAACGAAGCAGAAGAGCAATCTCTGGGACTTTGGCGACTTTCAACTTCACTCTTTTGTCTCTTATTCACCTGCCGCCGTGTCGGCACCTCCCTTAATGCCAACATCATACGTCTAAAATGCAATCCAAATGAAGTTTATTTATTAGTGTCACAAGTAGGTTAACAAGTAGTTACTGTGAAAATCTCCCAGTTGCCACACTGTTTGGGTACATTGAGGGATATTTTAGCATGGCCAATGCACCTAACCTTTCGGGCTGTGGGAGGAAACCGGAGCACCCAGTGAAAACCCATGCTGACACAGGGAGATTGTGTAGACTCCTCACAGATATTGACCCAAGCCGGGAATTGAAATTGGCTCCTGACTGTGCGGCAGTGGTGTTAACCACTGTGCCACTGTGCCACCCTACTCAAAATATCATTCAAGGACTGAGGAAAGTTATATTTTTGTTGCTCCTGTGGAGGCTTTGGAGGAGTTTAAAATGTAGCAGTTCAGTCATTGTACTGCAAAAGATTTTGAGGATACATGATAGGGGCAGCACGGTCACACAAAGGTTAGCACTGCTGCCTCACAGTGCCAGGGACCTGAGTTCAGTCCCAGCCTCGGGCCAGTGTGTGTGGAACTTGCACATTTTCCCTGTGCCTGTATGGATTTCCTCCGGGTGCTCAGGTTTCCTCCCACAGTCCAAAGATGTACAGGTTAGGTGCATTGGCCATGCTAAATTGACCCTAGTGACATGGGAATTAGCAGGGTAAATATGTGGGGTTACAGGAATAGGGCCTGGGTGGCATAGTGATCGGTGCAGACTTGATGGGCCTAATGGCCTCCTTCTGCACTGCAGGGATTCTATGATTCCATAATCTAAAGACAAAAAAATTTAAAGCATGCCAAGATCACAGGAGATCATGAACAGGGCAGTTCACAGACTTGATAGTTCATCAAGGAGATGACTGATCTGGAGAAAGAATAGGAAGGTGGAGAGGGCAACGTTTTCTAAAGAGAAAGCTAATTAAAAAGAAGGAAAATGATTTCCTCATTAATGAGTTATTAATAAAGAAGTGGTACTTCTTTCATCCTTAGCCAACAACTCAGAACAAAGCTAGTTCCAGTTCCATCAATCTCAGAGAAGTAGAATGCATTAAAAAAAACGTGCCTTGGTTACTGACAACACTGGTACAAGAGGAGAAAGGGTCTGGTTGAAAATAGACTTTGTGGCTCCACATAATGGCATCATTAATTTAGACGAAATTGCAACTTTTAAACGATGCTGTTGGCATTATTGCAACCTCCTTTGTCTCTCTCTAGTATCCTAGGCAATGTTTGCTAACCTCCAGATTATTGTCACTTTTTGTGAAGTGTCGACGCAAAACAATCTTTGAATGGCTGTGTTTCTCTGCGCTCGCTGATCTTCCCTGGCTCATAGACACATTCCTGCAGCATTTTCAGAGTGCTAGTTACAGGGTCCCATCAGATAACAGAAGTATCTGAGATGTTCTTAACTACAGGGTGGAGTTCTGTAGCTGTGTGCATAACATGTGCCAAAACATTCAATCCAAACCCAAGTTTGTTTTGTAACACAAAATACTTGTTTATGTAATGCTTATTTCATGCCAAAGTGACCACTATCCCAGCAAAATCAATCCATTTCCCTAAGGAGACACATCATACAGTGATTAGAATTTAGTTGGATTAGAATCCCTGCAGTGCAGAGGAAGCCATCCGCCCCATCGAAACTGCATTGACTCTCTGACAGAGTATCTCCCCCGTCTTATCTCTGCACTCCTATTAAGGGGCAATTTAACATGGTGCATTCACTTAACCCACACATCTTTGGACTTTGGGGGGGAAACTGGAGCAGCCGGAGGAAACCCAAGGAGAGAACGTGCAAACTCGACACAAATGATCACTCAAGACCAGATTTGAACTTGGGTCTCTGGAGCTGGGATGCAGCAGTACTAACCACTGTGCCACCCCAAGATGAAATGAAGCACATTGAGTCAATACAGACATGCAAATAGAAATTCTGCATCATGACTTGCTCTTAACAATGTTAAGGATTATCTTGTTAGTTGTGAGAGAGAGAGAGAGAGATGGTCCCACGCAATTCTCCTCTTTCTAGGCTGAGTGACAGACTGAGGGCAAAGTCAGGGAACATTGCTGCTTCCATTTGGGTCAGTTGGTGCTGGAGGAAATTAGGGACGAATGGGCCATCAGGTTTGACTTCAAGTAAACTCTTTTTGTTGGCCCTAATTCCTTGGATGTCTGATAGGAGAACTCTGATGGCCTCCCATTCTGGAACAGCTACCAGCAGGAGATGTGGAGGGATAGTCTGAGTGAGGTGGGTACGGGGTGGGTTGGATGGCGAAGGGGATCATAAGTAGAGGAGACAGCATCTCCCAGAATGGCAGAGGCCAGATTAATCAACCTGTCCCTCCAGGACCAAATAAATAATTCTAAACATTGCAAGCCTCAACTGTCCTATCACTAAGTTCCTCTTCAACTCAGTCCTAAATCTGATCCTCCTTATTTTGAGGCTGTGCCCCCTAGTTCTAGTTTCACCCACCACTGGAAACAATCCCCTATTTTATCTATTCCCTTATAATCTGATACGTTTCTAAAAGATCACCTTCATTCTTCTAAATTCCAATGAGCATAGCCCCAGTTTACTCATCCTCTTAACTCCAGAATCAACCCAGTGAATCTCCTCTGCACACCCTCCAGTGCCAGTATGTTCTTTCTCAAGTAAGGAGATTAAAACTGTACGCCTCTCCAGCACCTTATACAACTGTAAAAGAACCTCCCTGTTTTTCCATCCCTCTGGCAATGAAGGATAAAATTCCATTTGCCTTCTTAATTACCTGCTGCATTTGCAAACCAACCTTTTGCAATTCATGCACAAGGATACCCAGGTCCCTCTGCACAGCAACATGCTGCAATTTTTTTACCATTTGAATAATGATTCATTTTGCTGTTATTCCTATCAAAGTGGATGATCTCATATTTACCAACATTGTACTCCATCTGCCAGACCCTCATCCACTCACTTAGATTATCGATATCTCTCTGCAGAAAAAGGCCATTGAAGTTGCTGTTTAGATGGAGCTGACTGCAGAAGTTCAGCAACTCAGTCTGTGTACTCGAATGTTGGCTGAATCGACACCCAAGAGTTTCGAAACTCTTTGCCATTGACATGCAACGCCAGAGCATTCAACTGTGGAATGCTGGTGTAGCACACAGTGTACCAAAGCTGTGGAAGCACATCCTTTCTGGTTGCTTGATGTGACTCCTGCTCTGTCCAAGACTGCAAAGAACTACAAAAAGTCGTGAATGTAGCCCAAGTCCATCACACAAACCAGGCTTCCACTCATTGACTCTGTCAACACTTTCTGCTGCCTCGGAAAAGCAGCCAGCATAATTAAGAACTCCATGCAGCCCACACATTCTCTCTTTCACCTTCTTCTGTTGGGAAAAAGATACAAAAGCCTCAGGTCTCATACCAACCAACACAAGAACAGTTTGTTGCCGTCAGAATTTTGAATGGACCTACTTCGCACTAAGTTAATCTTTCTCTACACCCTAGCTATAACTGTAACACTGCATTCTGCACTCTCTCTCATTTCCTTCTCTAGGAATGATATGCTTTGTCTGTATAGCGTGCAAAACGCAACACTTTTTACTGTACGCTGATGCATGTGACAATAATCAAGCAAATCAAACCAAGAAAGAACACATAGACTGGATTTTATGACCTCACGCAGGCGAGACTCGTAAAATCCTGCCTGACGCCAATGGAGAATTCCAATCTGCGAGGCTGTAAAATTCCGGCTATGATGTGCCTGCTGGAAGGAGAAGCAAGCTATGTGTAAAAGAAATAAAAAGCCAGAACAAACCAAAGCAGCATGTAAACAGAATAAAAGAAGGAGTGTTAATGCTGTGTAAGAGGGACGAGAGAAATAAAGCGACAGATGAATTAGTGGGTGAACTATTACCGAATATGTTAGCCATTGCTGGTGCTATGGAAAGATAATGAGTGACCACGCTGCTAAATGGACAGCCAGTAAGAATGGGAGTTGACACTGGGGCAGTAGTCTTGCTAGTGCCAGAGACTGTGTATAAGGGGAAAAAATCAGACGCATTCCCTTGAAAACTTCAAGAATAGTGTTGGCGACATGCACAGATGAAATAGCTCCACTGAAGGGCCACATTGAAGTAGTTGTGCAACTTAATGGACAAACAGCAGATTTGCCTCTACGTGGAGTAAAGGGCAATTATCCAGCGTTGATGGATGGAACTTGGTTGGAGGTGATTCCACTGAACTGGGCAACTGAATGACTAATGGAGGCTGCACAAAAATCCAAACAAACACATGGTTTGTTAAAGAACTAGGGAGTAGGAAGCTAAGCAAGCTGGTGGAAGGCAAGGTCAGTACCCTATGCTATCAGGCCGAATATAGAGGCTAATTTAGAATGACTAATGCAGACGGGAGTTTAGGAACCTGTCAGCATTAGTAAATGGGCTGTATCAACAGTACCAGTCATCAAGAAGGATGAATCCGTAAGGATTTGTGGAGTTTTCAGAATCAACCTAAATCCAGTATTACATGTGGAATAGTACCCACTACCCCACAATGGTGACCTGTTTGCAAAATTGACCTGAACCAGGGAGATTGGAATAATTTATCCTTGCTGCCATTTATCGTCTATGCTGTTCATGAATAAACCATCTGTGCTGTTAGTGGCGGCACAGTGGCTCAGTGGTTAGCACTGCTGCTTCAGAACTCCTGGAATCAAGGTTTGATCCTTGGGTCACTGTCTGTGTGGACTTTGCATTTTTTCCCTGTGTCTGCTTGGGTTTCCTCCAGGTGCTCTGGCTTCCTCCCACAGTCCAAAGAAGTGTGGTTAGGTTGACTGGTCATGTTCAATTTCCCTTAGCATCGGGAGGTGATGGTGAGCTAGGGTAAATGCATGGGGACATAGGGATAGGGCTTGGGTGGGACCGGTAGGTGCAGACTCAACAGGCTGAATGGCCTCTTTTTGCACTGTAGAGATTCTATGATTCTATGTAGTCATGCCTTACCCCTATAGTCACTCTTCACATATACTGAAGAACTAAATATTGAAATTAACAAGTATTATTCAGGACCAAAGATAATAACTTGTCCACGCATCAATGGGGTTTCAGTATTCCCACATTGAAATCTATTCTGAAATACTTCTGATGCCTGACTTTATATTTGATGGACATAATTTTAATTGGCAGTCTCCAAATAATTAACTTGGCAGAGAAAAGCCCACGCATGCAGATTTGATAAAATATATTTAATGAGCTGAGACATTGTCATTTTAAACACTCATGCAAGACAATTTAATCTTCAAATAGATAGATGGAGCATTCTGATGCCACGTGTGAAAGATGATTATGTTTGATTAATTGGCATGTAGGCACAGGTAAATTTAGAATCAAAAGGACTGTGTCTAAAAAAAAGCTTGACAAATGTTTGCATTGACTAGAGCAGTGCATCTCATTAGGAATGGAATTCCTACGCACTGAATCCTATACGACACAAGTTGGGCCGAAGGGCCTATTTCCATGCTGTAAACCTCTATGACTTTAATTAGTGTTGTTCAGATGTCACACTGCCCAATCGCCCTGTGCAATGCTAAGATCCCAAATTTGGAGGGTGCAGGATCTGACAATGACTGCGTTATCCACTCTTGCAAGAAAGAGACATGAAACAGCAAAGTGGGTGCTGCAACTGTTTATTTAAAGAGTCGGGTAACATGATTATAGTGAGGAAAGATACACTGGCTTTAGGAGGCAGCCCAGAGTAAGTTGATGAGATTGATGCTGGGTATGGAACTGTTTTCTCACAGGGAAAGGTTGAGTAGATAGAGTCTGTTATCATTGGAGTTTAGAAGAACGAGAGTGACCTCATTGAAACATATAGGCTGGATGTTTGCTGCCCACCCACCATGGGAATTGGAGCAGGTGAGGGACGGGTAGTGGGACAGTCCGTTAACCTTGGGCGGGATTTTATGATTTCGGGGCAAGTGAGGCGATAAAATCCTACGTATAGAATTTCCAGAGAGCCTGGCAGGGTGAATGCTGAGAGATTGTTTCTTCAAGTTGAAGATTCCAAGACCTGAGGGCTAATCATAGCGTAAGGGGTCACCCTTTTAAGGCAGAGACGAGGGGGATTTTCTTCTCTCGGAGGGCAGTAGAAATCTTTCCTGCTGCAGAGGCTGAGTTAGTTCAAAGCTGAATTGGACAGATTATTAATGCATAAGGGAATCAAAAGTTATGACGATAAGGATGAAAGAATTGTCATTTCAGATCGGATAAATGAACCATCCTTTACTTCCAGTCAGACGGCACGGCTTTCTTGCCTAGCATCATATTCATGGAATTCGTTGCTTGAGTTGGTGGAGGAGACAGGGAGCTTAAAAAAAGGATCTGGTTCTGCACATTGAGTACTGTAAGCCACAGGGCTATGGGCTGGATACAGCAAGGTGGAACTAGAAAGGGCATCTGGGTGTCCTCAGGTTGGCATGGACAAGATAGGCAAAAAGTCTCTTTCTGTGCCATGGAAATCATTGGGTGTAACTTTCCCATCCTGCCCGCCACACGAATTGTAGTGAGTAGGACAGGATTAAGTAGAGGCCTGTTGACCTTGAGTAAGGTTTGCTGGTCTTGGGACATGACTGGCTAGAAAGATATAGGAGCAGAATTAGGCGATTCGGCCCATTATGTCTGCTTCACTATTCAATCATGGCTGATATGATTCTCATCCCCATTCTCCTACCTTCTCCCTGTAACTCTTGATCCCTCTATTGATCAAGAACCTATCTATCTCTGTCTTAAAAACACTCAATGACCTGGCCTCCACATCACTCAGTGGCAAAGAGTTCCACAGATTCAACACTCTCTGGCTGAAAAATTCCTCCTCAACTCAGTTTGAAAGGAGCATCCCTTCACTCTGAGATTGTGCCCTCGATTCGAGTCTCTACCACGAGTGGAAACACCCTCTCCATGTCCACTCTATCTAAGTATCTCAGTATTCTGTAAGTTTCAATGAGATTCTAAGGAAAATCCCACCCCTTGTTGAACTGGAGTTCTTAGAGGAAGTAACATGTCTTGTAGATAAAGGGGAACTGGGGAAAGCACTTGATAAATCGCCAAATCAAATTTTCATTCTAAGTGCTGAATCTGGGCGCAATTTAGATCTGACTTGGAAACCTACTTTCAGGTGCCCCCATACGCACTTAGCCTGAAAAAAAAGTCATGGGTCTGAATCACGATGTGGATGGGGCTTAGCACGCCCGAAATGATCGGAGCTCTGAACTTTGCAGGCACACTTAGAAAAAAACTTTGGAAAAGCGCGACTGTGTCAGATCGCTCCCGGGCCACAGAAAGCGGAGAAAGTGATCAGGGAGACAAAAACGGGAGTGATGGCCCCACAGAGGGTGTGATGCAATGGTAAAATTGGGCCCTTAGTGACAGGAGGATTAGCAGAGTAAATATGTGTGGCTATGGGGATAGGGTCTGGGTTGGATTGTTGACAGTGGGCTGAATGGCCTCCCTTTGCACTGTAGGATTCATAGCATTGGTGAGACCACATCTGTGTACAAAATGGGTCTCATTATATAAGGAAGGATATA
This sequence comes from Sphyrna mokarran, assembly GCA_024679065.1. Lineage (NCBI taxonomy): Eukaryota > Metazoa > Chordata > Chondrichthyes > Carcharhiniformes > Carcharhinidae > Sphyrna > Sphyrna mokarran. Next base: position 22,144,948 of record JAGIQG010000001.1, on the reverse strand, counting down.
AATGTGTTGGAAGTCCAGGAAAGGTTTACCAGATTAATACTGAAATGGGCAGATTGTCTGAGGGAGAGGGGTTGGAAAGCCTACGCTTGTATCCCCTTGAGTTTAGATGAGTAACAGGCCACTTGATTTAAACAAAACAAAACAAAACAAAACAAACACACAAACACCCCCCCACCACCAAAAAAAAACAACCCCCCAACAAACACCCCCCCAAACACAACCCAAACCCACAACCCACACAACACCACACCCACCCAACACCAAAAAACCACCCAACCCCAAACCAACCCCAAAAACCCAAAACCCAACACATGTAAGACCCAGAGGGGTCTTGACAGGGTAGGTGTGGAGAGGATGTTTCCTCTTTGGGAAAATCTAAAACTAGGGGCCACTGTTTAAAATAAGGAATCACCATTTGAGATGTGTGGAAATGTTTTTCTCTCAGAGGACTGTGAGTCTTTGGAACTCTTTTCCTGAAAAAGTGGTGGAAGTGGAGTCTTTCAATATTTTTAAGACAGCGATAGATAGTGGTAAGAAAAGGGGTGACTGGTTACCAGAATATTGGAGTTAGTCAGGATGCAGCTTTAAAATTACTATCTGATTAACCATGATCATACTAAATGGCAGAGCCAAATGCTCGTATTTTTTGCATTTTATCAACTTTTGATGCACATGCATTTCAACTGCTAACAATCCCGAAGGGATATCTAACATCCCCAAAAGGGTACCTGATCTCTTCAAATAGGGCTAACACAGTGACAGAATGGTTAGCACTGCTGCCTCACAGCATCAGGCATCTGGGTTCCATTCCAGCCTTGGGTGCCTGTGTGGAGTTTGCACATTCTCCCCATGTCTGCCTGGGTTTCCTCTAGACACTCCGATTTCCTCCCACAGTCCAAAGATGTTAGGGTGATTGGCCATGCTAAATTCCCCCTTCGTGTTCCACATTGCCAAATTTCTAAGAGGGTTCACGAGATGGATTCCTGGGCGAGAGGTTTAGCTTGTGTGGGTAAATTGAGAAGAATTTATAAGTTTCTCTCTCTCAGCGCCATACTCAGTCAGGTGGAAGGGGCTGGAAGAGTGCTGGCTCTGATGATAAGGAGAAGGGGCTGATGATCACATGGAGCTGGGAGAGAAGAGGATGCTGATTGCAAGAGTGGAAGAAGTAGCTGATGATCATAGGAGCACTGGGGAGAGAAGGAGCTGATGCTTGTGACAGAGGGGAGATAAGGGGCCAAATTACTGTGGGGCCGTGGTGAGTAGGGGCTGATGATCACGGGGGGGGTGGGGGGGAGCAGGGAATGCTGTCTCTGTTTGGGGATGGGTTGGGGATCATCTGTGGACTCAGTAATGGTTTGGGGGCAGATGTATTGCTGCTCTGATCAGGGCACCAGGCATGTTTAAGCTTTGTCCCCTCTATGATGGCATGAATCATGCCCCCTTGATTTTTTTGGCAGAATGTGATAGAATCTGAAGGGAGAACTGACCGTTTCTCTTTGGATATTTAAATAAGGGAAAAGTTAACAAGAGCGTTGGTCTGATAGAAAATGCGTGTGGGAAATAGATAATGGAAAATAAGGAGCTGACAAATGAAGTCAATGTTAGTCTTCCCCACAGAGGATACAAGTAACATCTCAGAAATAGCTGTAAATCAGGAATGGAAGAGAGGAACTCAGGATAATTACAATCAGCAGGGAGGTGTTACTGAGCAGACTGACAAATCCCCGGGTCCAGATGGACTTCACCCTAAGGTTCCAAAATAAGTGGCCAGTGGAATAACTGATACATTATTTTTCCAAAATTTCTAGCGTTTGGGGACGGTTCCACTAGATTGGAAAATAGCAAATATCACTCCTTCATTCAAAAAGGGAGAGAGACAGAAAACTGGAAACTACAAGACTGTCAGCCTAATATCTGGCATAGGAAAAGGGTCAGAAGTTATTATGACAGGGTACTTTAAAAAATTCAAGGAAATAGGTTGAGTCAACATGGTCTGGCAAAAGGGAAATCACGTTTAAGCAATTTATTAGAATTCTTTGAAAGAGATACATGTGCTGTGGATGAAGAGGAACCAGCTTCAAGTTTTTAGGTGTCCAGATCATCCACAACCCGTCCTGGTCCATTCATGCTGACATTATATGAAAAAAGCCTCTACTTTCCCAGAAGCATAATGAAATTTGGCATGCCCGCTACAACTTTCACCAATTTATACTGATGCATCGTAGAAAGCATTCTTTCCAAGTGTATCACAATTTGATATGGCTCCTACTCTGACTGCAAAACTGCAAAAAACTACAAAGGGTTATGAACGTAGCCCAGCCCATCACCCAAGCCAGCCTCCCATCTACTGGCTCTTTCTATGCTTCCCTCTGCCTTGGCAAAGCAGCCACCATAATTAAGGACATTCTCTCTTCCGCCTTCTTCCGTGAGGAAAAAGATACCAAAGTCTGAGAACAATACCGACCAAATGAAGAACAGCTTCTTCCCTGCTGCCATCAGACTTTTGAATGGATTTACTTTGCATTAAGTTGATCTTTCTCTACATCCTATACAGGATAGCCTGTAACACTACATTCTTCACCCTCTCCTTTCTTTCTCTATGATCAGTATGCTTTGTCTGTATAATGCACAAGAAACAATAATTTTCATTGTACGTGTGACAATAATAAAGCAAATCACATCAAATCAGACCAAGTTTCTCACACTCTGGCAATTGTTCCTTTCCACAAAACTCAATTCCTTTTTGAAGCTTAGTTTATTCCTGTGCCAAATCTTGGGCGTGACCTTACCAGCCACTCACGCCAAGCTCCCGCGGCAGCGAGGTCGGAGAATTTTGTAGCCAGTCAAATCCCTGCTCACTCAAGCGGGATGGGAAAATCCCACCGGTGGGAGCGGTGCTAATTGCTCATCAGCTCCTTGAGTGAGAAAAATATGTAAACGTGTCTCCCCCGCCCACACCCTGAGTGAAAGGTTTATAGAAGCTGCTTTCAGTAGTGAACTCTGTCACTGGGATTAGAGCTGAAAGGAGTTACTGTGGCTGATGGTGTGTGGGAGATGAATTAATAAACACAGTTTAAATGGTTTGATTGTTTGACAACCTCTGGACTAAAAATGGTATCTGTCGATCAGCTCCCACGCAAATTATTTCTGCTGATGCTGTCATCAGCATATTTTAAACTAAATACATCCCGCACCTCTGCAAATAAGCAAAAATATTACTTTCCTGTTGGATGTGGCAACTGGGAAGGGAATTAATCCCAACATCCTGAATGCGCCTCCATCTTGAATTGTAGAGCCATAGAGGTTTACAGCGTGGCCGTTCTGCTCAACTTGTCCTTGCTAACCATTTTTTAACCCCCTAAGCTAGTCCTAATTGTCCATGTTTGGCCCATATTCCTCTAACACATCTTACTCATGCAACTGTTTAAATTTTGTCTACCTCTACTACTATCCCTGGCAACTTGTTCCACACACTTACCACCCTCTATGTGAAAAAATAATTTTATATCTCTTCCCCTCTCACCTTAAACTAATACCATCTAGTTTTAGCCTCTCCTACCTTTGGAATCTAGTTGATCTATACCCCTCACTATTATATAGACTTCTATAAGATCACCCCTCAGTCTTCTATGCTCCAGAGAAAAAAAAATCCCAATTTATTCTGCCTTTCCTTATAGCTCAAACCATCAAGTCCCGGTAGCATCCTAGTAAATCTTTTCTGCACTTTTTCTTGTTTAATAATATCCTTTCTATAATAGGGTGACCAGAATTGCACACAGTATTCCACGTGTGATCTTACTAATGTCTTGTACAACTTCAACACAAGATATCCCAAATCCTGTATTCAGTGTTCTGACCAATGAAACCAAGCGTACTGAATGCCTTCACCACTCTATCCACCTGTGACTCCATTTTAAAGGAACTGTGAACACGTACCCCTAGATCTCTTTGTTCTATAACTCTCCCCAACGCCCTAACATTAACTAAAACCTGCCCTAGTTTAATCTATCAAAATGTGTCACCTCGCATTTATCCAAATTGAACTCTATGCGCTATTCATCAGCCCGCTGGCCCAATTGATCAAGATCCTGTTGTATTCCAAGAAATGTTCTTCATTGCCCACTATGCCATCAATCTCGGTGTCATCTGCAAACTTACTAACCATGCCTCCTATATTCTCATCCAAATCATTAATATATATGACAAATAACAGTGGACTCAGCACTGATCCCTGAGGCATACCACTAGGCTTCTAATTTGAAAAACAACCTCCTACAACCACTCTCTGGCTTCTGTCATCAACTCAGTAAGAATTTAGCAACACCAATTTATAATCCAACCGATTTATTTGATAGTAAAAAGGCGAGCTTTCGACTCTTGTGTCTTCTTCAGGCAAATGCAGTGTTCTGGTCTGCAATAGCACACATCAGCACAGACAGTCAGAGATTGCTGATTAGAATGCGAATCCTTACATCTAACCTGCTATTCAAGTGTTAAAGTGGCTAACAATGTGTGTGAAGGGACTCCTGAGCATTGGTTAGAGAATTGTGTATTTTCTCCAGACAGCACAGTAAGTGAGGTTTTTTGCTAACCCAGGCAAGTTACGGGGGTTACAGATAGTGTGTCATGAAGCCAAGATCCCTGTTAAGACCGTCCTCATGTGTGCGGAGCTTGGCTATCAGAGGTGCCGTCGCACCTCTCTCACACTCCTCAATCACCTCATACACCAGCTCTATAGCAAACGCCACACCCTGGAAAGTAAAATGGAATACATATTCTCAACTTGCGCTCAGGACGCAGATCAGTTGCGAAACTTTGCCAAGCAGATGAGACAAAGAGACTACACCATTTACATGCACACCAAGAACAGGAAACTTGAAAAACTCAGCATTGCCACCAGCAACAACCAAACCTCCCTTGGCACCACAGTAGAAAACAACACTACCGCAGGGAGGTCCATTGTTAACTTGTCGGACTACACACTTCAATCAGAGGAAATCGAAGTTCTCAGCTGAGGGCTCAATTTCTGTCCCACCACCAAAATGGACCCCATCAGTCTTGCAGCGGACACAGAGGAATTCATCAGGCGAATGAGGCTGCGTGAGTTCTTCCACAAACCCCAAGAGGCCAATAGTGGACTCAATGAGACAGCAAATGAACCAGAACAGCCGACAGAGGGATTCGCAGTGCAGCAACCGAAGAGGAATGAATCCAATTGGACTCCTCCGGAAGGCCGCTGCCCCCGACTGGACATGTATGCCCAAGCCATCAGGAGGTACGTGAACACCAGATTTATCAACCGCACTTACAAGACAGTCCCGAACATCACCCAAGTACAACGCCAGGCCATCCGTGCTCTCAAGACCAACCGCAACATTGTCATCAAACCAGCAGACAAAGGAGGCACCACCGTCATACTGAACAGAACGGACTACTGTGAAGAAGTGTACTGACAACTAAACAATGAGAAACACTACAGACAGTTACCAGCAGATCCAACCAAAGAACACACTCGTCAACTCAACACTCTGATCAAAACCTTTGATCCGGACCTTCAGAACACCCTCCGGATTCTCATTCCACGTACTCCCCGCATTGGAGATCTCTACTGCCTCCCAAAGATACACAAGGCAAACATACCTGGCCATCCCATCGTATCGGGCAATGGGACCCTGTGTGAGAACCTCTCCGGTTATATCGAGGGCATCCTGAAACCCATTGTACAAAGAACCCCTTTTGTCTTGACACTATGGACTTCTGACAGAAACTCAGCACACATGGAGCAGTAGAACCAGGGACACTCCTTGTCACAATGGATGTCTCGGCGCTCTACACCAACATCCCCCACAACGATGGTATTGCTGCAACTGCCTCAGTACTCAATGCCAACAACTGCCAGTTTCCGGATGCAATTTTACAACTCATCCGCTTCATCTTGGACCACAATGTCTTCACCTTCAACAATCAGCTTTTCATCCAGACACACAGAACAGCCATAGGGACCAAATTCGCACCTCAGTATGCCAATATCTTCATGCACAGGTTCGAACAAGACTTCTTCACCACACGAGATCTCCAACCAAGGTTATATACTAGATACATTGATGACATCTTTTGCCTTTGGACTCATGGTGAACAATCATTGAAACAACTGTATGATGATATCAACAAGTTCCATCCCACCATCAGACTCACCATGGGCTTTTCTCCAGAATCAGTTGCATTCTTGGACACACGCATCTCCATCAAGGACGGTCACCTCAGCACCTCACTGTACCGCAAACCGACAGACAACCTCACAATGCTCCACTTCTCCAGCTTTCACCCTAGACACGTTAAAGAAGCCATTCCCTATGGACAAGCCCTCCGTATACACAGAATTTGCTCAGATGAGGAGGATCGTGACAGACACCTCCAGCCGCTGAAGGATGCCCTCGTGAGAACAGGATATGGCGCTTGACTCATCGATCGACAGTTCCGACGTGCCACAACGATAAACCACACTGACCTCCTCAGAAGACGAACACGGGACATAGTGGACAGAGTACCCTTTGTTGTCCAGTACTTCCCCGGAGTGGAGAAGCTACGACATCTTCTCCGGAATCTTCAACATATCATTGATGACGATGAACATCTCGCTAGGGCCATCCCCACCCCCCCACTTCTTGCTTTCAGACAACCGCACAACCTCAAACAGATCATTGTTGGCAGCAAACTACCCAACCTTCAGGAGAACAGTGACCACAATACCACACAACCCTGCCACAGCAACCTCTGCAATACATGCCGGATCATAGACATGGACGACATCATCAAACGTGAGGATACCATTCACCAGGTACACGGTACATACTCTTGCAACTCGGCCAACGTTGTCTACCTAATACGTTGCAAGAAAGGATGTCCGAAGCATGGTACATTGGGGAGACCATGCAGACACTACGACAGCGGATGAATGAGCATCGCTCAACAATCACCAGGCAAAACAGTTCCCTTCCTGTGGGCGAACACTTCAGCAGTCATGGCATTCGGCCTCCGACCTGCGGGTAAATGTTCTTCAAGGGGGCTTTCGTGATACACGACAGCGCAGAGTCGCTGAACAGAGACTGATAGCCAAGCTCCGCACACATGAGGACGGTCTTAACAGGGATCTTGGCTTCATGACACACTATCTGTAACCCCCGTAACTTGCCTGGGTTAGCAAAAAACCTCACTTACTGTGCTGTCTGGAGAAAATACACAATTCTCCAACAATGCTCAGGATGCCCTTCACACACATTGTTCGCCACTTTAACACTTCAATAGCAGGTTAGATGTAAGGATTCGCATTCTAATCAGCAATCTCTGACTGTCTGTGCTGATGTGTGCTATTGCAGACCAGAACACTGCATTTGCCTGAAGAAGACACAAGAGTCGAAAGCTCGCTTTTTTACTATCAAATAAATCGGTTGGATTATAAATTGGTGTTGCTAAATTCTTACTGAGTTCTTACCACCCCAATCCAACGCCGGCATCTGTACATTCTGTCATCAAGCCAGTTTTGTAACCACTTAGCTACCTCACCCTGGATCCCGTGAGATTTAACTTATACAACAACCTACTATGCAGTAATTTGTCAAAGGCTTGCTAAAGTCCATGTAGACAACATCAACTGCACTGCCTCATTTATCTTCTTGGTTACCCCTTCAAAAAACTCGATCAAATTTGTGAGACATGATTTTCCACTAACAAAGCCTTGCTGACTGTCCCAAATCAGCCCTTGAGTCTCTAAATGCCTGTAGATCCTATCTCTCAAAATACCTTCCAATGATTTACCCATCACAGATATGAGTCTCACTGGCCTATAGTTCCCACGCTTTTCCCTGCAGCCCATTTTAAACAAAAGCATAACATTTGCCACCCTCCAACCTTCAGGCACCTCACCCGTGACTATCGATGATTCAAATATCTCTGCTACGGGACCCGCAATTTCCTCCCTAGCCTCCCCCAATATCCTGGAATATTCTCCGTCAGGTCCCACTTTGATATGCTTTAAAACTTCCAGCACTCCTTCTCAATAACATGCACACTCCTTAAGGCATCACTATTTATTTCAGGCAGGATCTTCGAGGTGTCCAGGGCTTAATTGCCCTGAAGACAGGCCAGGACACTTTGGCAGCAGGCATGAGGCCTGAGCAAATTCAGGCCGAGGCTAGAATAGGCAGGTTTGAAGGTCATCATATATTCCCCAAAAAACTTGGAGCTGGTGCTTCTGAGACAATCAGCATCTCAGCGAAATACATTCTGTTGAACTAGTGGAAGGAGATCCTACTGACTATATTAAATCCACCCCCTCGCACAGTAACCACTTTTCAACCCACACCCTCAACCCCTCTAGTCACACTCCTTCACTCTCACCCACCCACATATTCATCAGCTCACCCCGCCACCTTTGTCCCTCACTCGCTTACCTTTATTCCTCACCCCCTCGATTTTGTTCCTCACCCCCTCATCTTTGTCCCTTATTCCCTCACTTTTGTCCCTCATTCCCTCACCTCCAACACCTCCCTTGTTACCTCTCCTCTAACCCCATCATACTCATGTCCTCACCTTCACCTCCTCAGCCTCACTCCCCCCCACTCCTACCACCTTACCCTCACAATATTAGCACTTCACTGATGCCGCACCCTCTTACCTCCTCATACTCACCCCCTCGCCTTCTCACACTCATCCCCTAAACCTTACTACCTTCCCCCTTACCACCACATTGTCACTCTCACCCGTAATTTTCATTGCATCACCCTCACCATTATCCCTACACCCTTATCCCACCATTCCTCTCATCCTCACTTCCTCAACCCCTCAAATCTCCCACCTACTCAAGGGTAGCACAGTGGTTAACACTGCTGCCTCACAGTGCCAGCTACCCGAGTTCGATTCTGTCTTGGGTCGCTGTCTGTAGAGTTTACACGTTCACCCCATGTCTGCGTGAGTTTTCTCCAGATGCTCTAGTTTCCTCCCACAGTCTAAAAACGCATGGGTTAGGTTGATTGGCTGTGCTAAATTGTTCCTGAGTGCCGGGAGATTGGTAGCGGAAATATGTAGGGTTACAGGGATAGGACCTGGGTGGGCTGTTGTCGGTGTGGGCTCAATGGGCTGAATGGCTTCCTTCTGCACTTTAGTGATTCTATGATTCTCCCTAGCCTTTTGTACAATTTAGGAACAGAACTCATAAGCCAGGCAATAACAGCTGGAAGCTGCACGTAGCCCATAAAACTCTCTGAGTAAACAGACTCTTAAAAACAGCTGTCGAAACAATGTGAAGAACTTCAAAGTGACTAGATGGTTGCATTGTAGCTGAGAGGCCATAAAATTCTCTGAGTAAACAAACAGGTCTAGGAAGTGCTGTCACAACACCTCGAGACTGGATATATAAAAGCAATGGGAGAAAGGTCAATATTTACATTTGGTTATCAGACTAGGCTGTCCTTTCAATATTATGAAAAGCACTCTATCTTTTTACACATTGCATGACGTAATTTATTTTTAAGTCATCTGACGACTTTCCCACATTTACAATGTCGATCTTTGAGAGTTGCCAGTTGGCAGAAGTAGATATCTGGCAAATACAATGTTTAAGTGGTAGTTACAACCTCCATTCACAACACTGTCATATTTCGCCTTATTGAATACAGATATAGCACAGGCAGCTGGTGTCAAACCTGACTGCTGCTAATATCTGGCTGCATTCATGGAAATCTAAAAAAACTTGAAATGTGAACTCAACTCTTCATTTTTCATAGGAGTAGCTGGGTTCTGGGAAGCGAGGTGGCACAATAGTTAGCACTATTGTCTCACAGTTCGTGCTCCAGGGATCCTGATTCCATTCTGGTCTTGGGTCACTGTCTTTGTAGAGTTTGCATGTTTTCCCCATGTCTGCATCGGTTTTCTCTGGGTGCTACGGTTCCCTCTCACAGTCCAAAGATGTGTAGGTTAGGTGGATTGGCCAGTCTAAATTGTCCCTTAGTATCAGGGGATTCAGCGGCATAATTACATGGGATTGCAGGAATAGGACCTCGGTAGTGCAAACTCAATGGCTGAATAACTTTCTTCTGCCCTGTAGGGATTCTATAATTTTGGGTCTCAGTTTCTCCCTTGCCATTGCAATGCAGCATGGTGGCACAGTTGTTAGCACTGCTGTCTCACAGCAATAGAGACCCATTTCCCAGCTTGGATCATTGTTTTTGCGGAGTTTGCACGTTCTCCCCGTGTCTGCGTGGGTTTCCTCCGGGCTGCACTGGTTTCCTCCTACAGCCTGAAAGATGTATTGGTTAGGTGCATTGACCCAAACAAATACCAGAGTGAAGCAACTAGTGGAATTTCACAATAACTTAATTGCAGTGTTAATGTAAGCTTTATTTATGATTAATAAATAAACTTTACTTTAAAATGGCCAAGTGAGCCCTTTGGACATGTTGCTTGGTGGTCATTGCCTTCCAATCCCACCTCCATTTGGTCCCATTGGAATTATAAAATTCTGACCCACCGTGTCAATGAGAAATTGGAGATAATTGCAGGCAACACTGACAACACTTTTGTAAAGTTTTCCTCCTTCCGCTTGTTTATTATCAATCAAAGTTCCAAGGCGTGAAAACAGAAAACAGTTCATACAACAGAGGGAGAAACAGAGTTCAAGGTAACTGAAGAAAGATGTGGGCCTGAACTTTACACTCAGAAGATGGGCACACTCAGCCCTAAAATAACTGTGAGTGCCACAAGATGGAACTATCGTGTGAGCTGCCAGGGTAAGGGGCACTTGGAGAATCTCTGACCTGTCGATGATCTGCACATTCATTGAGTGGAAACCCTTTCAGTTCATGAAGAGTGGTCCCAGCGCTCACTGTACAAACATCTGTGAGCTGCCCTCTTACCTTCACCTGAGAACACCAACCTTACCCTGATCAGAGGAGCAGGCTGTCCTCATCATTGCTCTCAGGTTTGGTGAGGGCATTGGGAACGTTTCCACCCCTTCTTCAATGCCACGCAGGATTATAGTTTCCCGTCTCCTGAAAGGGGAAAATAGAATTTATCAGGTCTCTCTCCCTGCAGGAATCATTAAATTCTGACCCACTGAGGTCACTTACCAATCGACTCAAGAACCATCTCCAACAACCCCCTCCCCCGCCCCAACGCAACCCAACACTTCTGCACGGTCTGTTAGCAGGACATGGCACAATGATACACCTCACCTCACAATGCACTGAGGCCAGGCAATTAACATCCCAGCTTTGGTAAATATCAGTGCCAATTCATACACATGCTCCTATAACCCCGTTCCACTATGACTTACACCAACTTTTACAGATGAACCATAGAACGCATCCTTTCTGGTTGTATCGCAGATTGGTGTGGATCCTGCTCTGCCCAAGACCACAAAAAACCACAAAAGGTCATGAATGTAGCCCAATCCATCGCACAAAACATGTATTGCCTCTTTCTACACTTCCTGCTGCCTCAGAAAAATAGCTAACATAATCAAGGATCCCACACACTCCAGACATATTCTCTTCTACCTGCATCCGTCAGGAAAAATATACAAAAATCTGAGGATGCGTACCACCCTACTCACGAATAGCTTCTTTCCTGCTGCTGTCAGACTTTTGAATGGGCCTACCTCGCACTGAGTTGGTCTTTCTCTACTCCCTAGCTATGACTGTAAAATACATTTTGCACCCGCTCCTTTCCCTCTCCATGAACAGTATGCTTTGTCGGCAAAGCGTGCAGGAAATAATATTTTTCACAATATACCAATTCTCGTGACAGTAAAGAATCAAATCAAATCAAGAGTGTTGTGAGGAATGGCACCTGACTACACGTCCTACGTTCCATGCCAACTCTGCGCTTTGCCTTGCCAACCATAGAATATCAATGAACCTTTTACGACATTGGAATCACATATGGGATGACCTCCTCTTGTGTTCCTGGGCATGAGTGTGTCTCGCCTGGCACTGCAACAGGCCAAGGATGGACATGTGGGCATGAGTTTGCTGAACTTAATAAGCTTGCCTGTAGCACTGTTCCAGTGAAGTGTGAGCTAGATGAGAAACAGTATCTCATCATCCGATTGGACACGCTGCAGCTCCCAGCACTCAACGTTGAGTTCAGCAAGTTTAGATTATGATCTTTCTTTTCCATCTTAGGTCCTTTTTTAAAAATACGTATTGTCTCAGTGCAAACAGCCCCCATGGCCACCCCAGCCATCTCCATACCAGACCATCTGTCTTCTGTTCTTAAAGTTGCAACATCTTGCTGTGGGCGGTGCAGTAACACAGCAGTTAGCGCTGCTGCCTCACAGCGCTAAGAACTCGGGTTTGATTCCCAGCTCTACTTACTGTCTGTCTGGAGTTTGCAAATTCTGCCCGTGTCTGCGTGGATTTCCTCAGGTTGCACTGATTTCCTCCCACTGTCCAAAGATTAACAAGGTTGATTGGCCATGCTAAATTGTCCCTTAGTGTCAGGGAGACTAGCAGGGTAAATGCATGGGGCTACGGGGATAGGGGCTGGATGAGATTGTGGTCGGTGCAGACTGAATGGCTTCCTTCTGTACTGTGGGGAAGTTATTCTGTTCTATAATCTCTCACAAGTGTGCTTTAATTTCTAACACATTCTCCCTTTCTTCAGTTCCGACAAAGAGCCAAATAGACTCGAAATGTTAACTCTACTTCTCTCCTTACACTTGCTGCCAAACCTACTGAATTTTTCCAGCATCCTCTGCACTTCAACCTAAACCAGACATGCCTTGCAAAGATGCCTGAGGTTAGAAGCGCAGACGTTCTGTCATAGCACCGTGTCTGTTCTGTAGGGCCACAAAGTCAATCAATCTGGTGATCAGCAGAGCATGTTCGCCTGCAGGGTCAGAATGCTGATAAAGAAAGTCCTTACTTTGAGTATGTGGTTGAGACTTGTGGACTATTTCACAAAGAGGATACGCTATGGAAGTGTGCAAACCACTGGATTACCATTAGAGGAAGAAGTGAGCAGATGGACAATGTGTCCATCATTCGTGAACGCTTGCCTCACTTGAAAGGAACATTCCAGAATGCGTACTGAAGGTAACAAACCAGAAGCATCAGAAGGATGCGTTAACAAGAAGTTGTGGTTGGCCCTCTATAATAACTTCAGGAGTCAGCTGTAAAGGAATAGTGCTTTTACTGTACAAAATAAAGTTAAAGAAAAACCATGAGCGAGTAGTGAACCCAACTGATCCAACCAGGACAAAGGAACAATGGACTCATTCAGGGTCTTGCTTTATACAGGGCCCAGAGTACAAGCTCCAGCTGGTTGGTTAATTACTAACCCTAGACTTGTTCGAACTTGTATTCGAATCCTACAGGGAGGTTAATTCGTGATTCCCAGTGCAAGTCATGGTGGTTATCACACTGTCCATCCCATCAGCCTCTGCCTCCAGCGCACTATGGTGCTGAAGGGTTCAGCTCATGAACGATGCCAAAACCTCAGGAGAAGTTATCCTTTCCCCACTGAACTGCTATGATACCACCCTGAGCTTTGAGACCATGTCAGCTGCCATCAGGCAGCCAGGGGTCAGACATTGACAGGAGCTCTGTCAGGGTCTATAGACTGTCCTCGCTGCAAGTCCCCACTAGGGTGGCACAGTGGCATAGTGATTAGCACTGCTACCTCACAGCTCCAGGGTTCGATTCCCGGCTTGGGGGTCACTGTTCATGTGGAGTCTGCACATTCTCCCAATGTCTCCATGTGCTCCAGTTTCCTCCCACAGTCTGAAAGACATTCTGGTTAGGTGCATTAGCCGTTCTAAATTACTCCTTCATGTCCTGGGATGTGTAGGTTAGAGAGATTAGTAGAGAAAATATATTAGTTAACGGGAACAGTTTCTGGATGGGATCATTGTTGGTGTAGGCTCGATGGGCCAAATGGTCTCTTTCTGCACTGTAGGGTTTCTGTGGTTTCTAAGTCATCATCATCCTCTTGAAACGTAGGGAATTTATACTCCCATCGCTAAGCCCATCCTATAAAAATAGAAGTGGAAAACCCCAGCTAAAGCATTTATAACACAGAATGAAACCATTCGGTCCAACTGTTCCATGCCCTATCTGAGCAACTCCCACCATCTTTCATCATCCTAGCCACACACGCTCTTTTCCCTTCTGTATTATGTACATGTCGAGGCTCCTTTTCAGGTATCTAGGTCCACATTCTGTCTGGGTAAGGGCATTTCTCCTGAATTCTCCATCACATTTATCGGTGACTACTTTATATTTATAGCCTCTAACTCTGTTCTCCCCCCACAATTTACAAATCTTCTCCATATTTACTCTTATAATACCCCTTCATTACTTTCAAGGTCCCTTGAGGCCAGAGTGAAGATGGCAGACTTGCTGAGAATGTGACAACAATGGAACGATTAGAGTTCGGCTATTATCGCTGTTGAGATGATGGGTGGGAATTTAGTTGTAGCATTCTGTAATTTCCAATGCACCACAGTGACTTTGCATTTTTGTCTTTGAATCAGTCCATATAAGTGTACCACTGTACACCGAAAATACTTTTTACTCCCATATCTGCAAAGAAATCCTGTGTTGAATCATTAGATTTCTTTCTAAAGACACATCCAGCACTGTAATAAGGAGGCAGGATAAGAGCTTCAAATGTTGCTGCAGACCTTTGTGTTCACTTTGTTTTCCAGTATACAAGCTCTCTCAAATGAATATCTACCAATTTGATACTTGTTCATTTGTCATGAAAGTGGTCAATATTTACAAACTTTTGTACATGGCATATAAAGACCTTTATTTTTTGCTTTGTATGTGTCTTAATTCCAATACTGGCTTTTTGAATCGACTGTAGCACATTCATGCATTTATAAGCAATTGCCCTTATACAGATACATATACAAATAGATGGTATGGTGACAGAATGGTTAGCACTGCAGCCTCACAGTGCCAGGGACCTGGGTTCGATTTCTGGCTTGGGTCACTGTGCGGAACCTGCATGTCTTTCCCGTGTCTGCATGGGTTTCCTCCGGGTACTCCGGTTTCCTTCCACGGTTGAAAGATGCACTGGTTAGATGCATTAGCCATGCTAAATTCTCACTCATGTACCCAAACAGCTGCCGGAATGTGGTGACTAAGGAATTTTCACAGTAACTTCATTGCAGTGTTAACATAAGAATATATGTGACTAATAAATAAATTTTATTTTTATATTCATTTATTAGTCCCCTTTACCTTGCATGGGAAGGAGCTCACTTGATCGTAGTTTTGACATAGACAGCTATGCTGAATCAGTCAAGTGAATGCCATCATGATTTCCCCCGGCTGTGGGGGAAACCTTAAACCCCAATTTTAGAGATATCCAGATTGTTTCGCTTCATATTATAGAAACATAGAAGATAGGAGCATGAGGAGGCCAATCAGCTTTTTGAGTCTGCTCCACCATTTATTACAATCATGGCTGATCATCCAACTCAGTGGCCTAATCCTGCTTTCTCCCCATAACCTTTGATCCCATTTGCCCCAAGTGCTATATCCAACTGCCTCTTGAATATATACATCACATCACATTGGTTGTATATAATGCATTGTGCCACCCTGCAATGCTCTGTATCAATACAAGATCATTCTTTCATCTCGTTAAGAATGGTAGTATTGATGAAGGCGGCTGTAACTGCAAGTAGGATATTCTAAATTAAAGCGAAGAAAGGGTACATTTTCTCAATGTCCGGTTTATGTAATAGAATCACCAGCTCCCATACTCAGAGTCAGAATGTGTACGAATGCACAGAATATAGAGGAGCTAATGTCATAGAGATTTAGGAATGCTATTAGCACGGAGATCAGCTCTTTCAAGATAATAGAAAGAATGTGTTGTTCCTTAGCTCTCCCTAAGACACACAGAGTAACCATTGTACATTCAGCCAAGCTTAATTCAGCACAATCGATCTGACAGTTAAACACTTGGAAAAGAGTGAGGCTAAACAAAGACACTTTCATACAAAATAAACCAGATTGCCAGAATATTTAAATCAGATTACACTGGTTTTGGTGACTTACGTAACTCTTGTCAGGCTGTACCTGTGGTTCAGGGTTCAGGATGATGGTAGCAACTGGTAATATCAGTAGGTGAGCTATCCAGAGATCCAGGCTAATATTCTGTGGGACATGGGTTCAAGTCCCACTACAGCAGCTGATGAACTTCAAATTCAATTCAATAAAACCTGGAATTAAAAGCTATTCTCAGCATTGGTGACCATGAATACCAATTTCCATACAAATGCATTTGGTTTACTAATGCCCTTAAGGAAAGGAAATCTGCCATTCTTAACCGATGTACGTGTGACTCCAGACACACAGCAATGTGGTTGGCTTTTAATTCCTCTCAGGTCAAGGGTAAACCTGATGGGTAACATATGCTAGCCAGTCAATACTGTCCCCATCTCATGGCAATTAAAAAAAACTCTAGCCATTAAAACAATCCCACTCATTCTGTGGCTATAGTGTGCATTATCTACAGGATGCCTTACAACTTCAAGGTTTATTCAAAAGATTTCAAAACTCATAATCTTCACCTCCTAGAAGATTAAGGGCAACAGGCACATAGTGACATCGTGACCTCCAATCTGGAAAGTATTGCAGTTGCCTGGAGGCATGGGGACACTGTGGTTAGTACTGTTGCCTCACAATGCCAGGGGTCCAAGTTCGAGTCTGACTTTGGGTGATTGCGTAGAGTTTGTACATTCTATCCATGTCTACATGGGATTCCTTCAAGTATTCCATTTCCTTCCACAGTTCAAAGATGTGCAGGTTAGGTAGATTACCCATGCCAAATTGCCCCTTAGTGTCCATGATATGCAGATATTGGCCATGCTAAATTGCCTCTTAGTTTCCAAACATGTGTAGGTTGGATGGATTGGCAATGCTAAATTGCCTCTTAGTTTCCAAAGATGTATAGGATGGGTGGATTGGCAATGCTAAATTGCCCCTTAGTTTCCAAAGATGTATAGGTTGGGTGGATTGGCAATGCTAAATTTCCCCTTAGTTTCCAAAGATGTATAGGTTGGGTGGATTGGCAATGCTAAATTTCCCCTTAGGGTCCAAAGATGTGTAGGTTGGGTGGATTGGCAATGCTAAATTTCCCCTTAGGGTCCAAAGATGTGTAGGTTGAGTAGATTGGCCACATAGGCAGCTCAGCACTACCTTCTCAAGGGCAATATTTTCAATATCAATATTCAATTTTCAATATCAGCCAATATTTTCTTATCACTCACAAATCCATGCTGACTGTCCCTAATCAGTCCTTGTGTCTCTAAATGCCTATAGATCTGGTCTCTCCAAATACCTTCCAACAACTCACCCACCACAGTTGTGAGACTCACTGGTCTCAAGTTACGGTGTACTGGCCTTCATTCATCGAGGAATTGAGTTCAGGAGTCAGGAGGTAATGCTGCAGCTTTATAGGACCCTTGTCAGACCACACTTGGAGTACCGTGCGCAGTTCTGGTCGCCTCACTATAGGAAGGACGTGGAAGCTATTGAAAGGGTGCAGAGGAGATTTACAAGGATGTTGCCTGGATTGGGAGGCATGCCTTATGAAGACAGGTTGAGGGAGCTGGGACTGTTCTCCCTGGAGAGACGAAGGTTGAGAGGCGACCTGATAGAGGTTTACAAGATGTTGAGAGGAATAGATAGGGTGGACTCTCAGAGACTATTTCCCAGGGCTGAAATGGTCGCGACGAGAGGGCACAGATTTAAGGTGCAGGGAAGCAAGTACAGAGGGGATGCTAGGGGAAAGTTTTTCACTCAGAGGGTGGTGAGTGAATGGAATCGGCTGCCGTCGGTGGTGGTCGAGGCGAACTCGCTGGGGTCTTTTAAAAGACTTCTGGATGAGTATATGGGATCCAATGGGATTGGGGGTTATAGATAGGTCTATGGCTGGGTAGGTTTTGATGTGTTCGGCACAACTTGTGGGCCGAAGGGCCTGTTTGTGCTGTAGTGTTCTATGTTCTATGTTCTATGTTAATATGGGAGGCTTTGCTAACAAGGTCTCATGTTGCACCAGCCAATATTTTCTTGTCACTCACGAATCCATGCTGACTGTCCCTAATCAGTCCTTGTGTCTCTAAATGCCTATAGATCTGGTCTCTCCGAATACCTTCCAACAACCCACCCACCACAGTTGTGAGACTCACTGGTCTGTAGTTCCTGGCCTTTTCCTGCAGATTTTCTTAAACAAAGGCGGCACAACATTTGCCCCCTCCCCCCCACCTCAATCTTCACCTGTGGCTGTTGATGATTCGAATACCTTTGCTCGGGGACCCGTAATTTCCTCCCTAGCCTCCACAATGTCCTGGGATACACTGATCAGGTCCTGTGGATTTATCAATCTTGATGCGTTTTAAGATTTCCAGCACTTCTATGTACACTCCTCAAGACATCACCATTTATTTTCCCAAGTTCCCTAACATCCATGCCTTTCTCAACAATAAATACTGATGAGAAAGATTCATTTAGGATGTCAGCCCTGTGGACCCGACATAGATGACCTTATTGATCCTTAGGAGGCCTTACTCTCTCCCTGGTTACTCCTTTGCCCTTTATGTATTTGTAGAGGCTTTTTAGATCCTTCTTTGCCTTATCTGCTAAAACAATTTCATGTCCCCTTACTCAAGTTACAAATTTAACTTCTTGCGTCTTTTGCATCACATTGATTAATGTGATGTTGATAGGCCAATGGTGCAAATTTACAGAAAAGTTGGGGCCATAATAAATATGTATTTTTCAACATGGTGAACTGAAGAAATCTGAAACATAATCGATAATAATGCATAAATCAGGAGTCAATTAATCATTCCTGCAGGAAGTCCTGCATCGTTTTCATTGTTATTCAGATTTTTATATGTAGAGAGAACAATCTGTAACACAACGACCAAAAGTTTCCTGTCTCGCCACCACGGGAATCGTAGTGAGCGAGACAGAACATTTAGCAAACCAAAATTACGCATTGGTGAAAATTGCAAATAGATGAGGCCAATTGGAGAAATGGTGCATTGGCACAATGGGGAAATCTTCCGCAGGAAAATGATACATGGCACATCACATCTGGGGAAGTTGTACACCGGGAGTTGTGTATTGAGAGAAATTCCAAAGCAAATTCATGGATGTGGAAATTGCACTTTGGGACAATGGAAATTGTGCAATGGTAGAAATTACAGGTGGAGGAAATTGTGCACCAAGGAGATTGCAAATTGGCTAAATTACATATGAGACAAATTATACATTGGCAACATAGCATATTCATTGGTCCTTTATATTGAATAAACTTACCACTTCGTAAAGATCTGGATGAATACCTGGTAAAGAATGGAAACAAAAGTGACAACAATGATCCGATATGGAATACAATGCATTGTCTCGGAATCTACAAATTAAACAAGAAAGTGCTGAAAAATCTCAGCGAGTCTTTTGATTCGATTTGATTTCATTTATTATTGTCACATGTATTTACAGTGAAAAGTATTGTTTGTTGCGGCCTACACTGACAAAGCATATCATTCCTAAAGGAAAGGAGAGAATGCAGAATGTAGTGTTACAGCCATACTAGGATAAAGGTCAACTTAATGCAGGGTAGATCCATTTCAAAGACTGTTGGCAGCAAGGAAGAAGCTACACTTGAGTTGATTGCTACAGGTCCTTAGACTTTTGTAAGTTTTTCCTGATGGAAGAAGGTGGAAGTGACAATGTCCAGGGAGCATGGAGTCCTTGATTATGCTGGCTGCTTTTCCGAGGCAGCAGGAAGTGTAGACAGAATCAATTCAGGGGACGCTGGTTTGAATGATTGCAGCACGTGTACAGATAGAAACAGAGTTAATGCTTCGAGTTGAATGGCTCTCATTTGGCACTGAAAAGAGGTAGAAACTTGATAGGGTTTATGCTGTTGAAAGGATGGAGGGAGAATAGAACAAAAAAAAAGATCTGGATTAAATAACAAAAGAGTCTCAGAACAACACACAAAATGAGAGGTAATGGTTGTAGTAAAGAGTGAAAACATTATTCTAGAATAAGCACCAGCTCTGTCAGAAAGTAAGACATGGGGCAGGAACTTCTGGTCCTTCCTGCTATAGTGGGTTCCCTGGTAGTGGGAGAGGCAAGTCACTCAAAACCCTGTTGATGGGACTGGAAAACCTCACGGTGCCCAAAGGCCTCATCCCACCTCCTCTACCACTAGGAATTTGGAAAATTCCACCCATCAAAACTCGATACAAACTGGCACTTGTCAAAAAAAATCAAAATCGAGGACGTGGTTCATGGCTTGAAGTTGTTGAACTTAACATTGACTCCAGTAGGCTGTAAAGTATCCAATTGGAAGATGAAGTGCTGTTCCTTGATGTTGTGTTGAGATTCACTGGAAGACTGCAACAGGACAAGGTTAGAAATATGTGCTTCAGAGTAAGGTGGTGTTTTGAAATGGTCAATAACTGGCACCTTAGCATCATGCTTGTGGACTGAGAAATAGGTGCTCCCCAGAGTGGTCACCCCGTCCAAGTTTTGTCTTCACAGTGTAGAGGATACAGTGAATAGAGTAGAGCAAACTGAAAGAAGAACCAGTTTATCATTACTTTACCTGGAAGGAATGTTTGGGGCCTTCAATGTTGAGGAGAGAGGATTTAATTTGATTTGATTTGATTTATTATTTTCCCATGTATTGATATACATGAAAAATATTGTTTCTTGTGCACTATACCGGCAAAGCATTCTGTACATTGAGAAGGGAAGGAGAGAATGCAGACTGTAGCGTTATAGTCATAGCTAAGGTGTAGAGAAAAATCAACTTAATATGAAGTAGATCGATTCAAAAGTCTGACAGCAGCAAGGAAGAAACTGTTCTTGAGTTGGTTGGTACATGACCTCAGACTTTTGTATCTTTTTCCCGACAGAAAAAGGTGGAAGAGAGAATGTCTGGGGTGTGTGGAGGTCTTGATTATGCTGGCTGCTTTTCTGAGGCAGCAGAAAGTGTAGACAGAATCAATAGATGGAGGTTGATTGATGTAAAGAGGCTGGTGTTACATTACCTGCAATTGCATCGGAAAGTATTGTAGGAAGGGGACAAGGTGCTGGGGCAATGGAGGAATAGATCAGGATATCACAGAGGGAATGATCCCTTCAGATCTCTAGCAGGGGAGGTGAGAGAAAGATGTGATTGGAGGTGGCATCATGTTGGATGTGGTAGACATGGTGGCAAAGATCTTTTCAATGCAGAGGCTGGGATGGAAAGTGAAGACATGGTTCTAGGAGGCAGGGGAGGGGATGAGGGCAGGGGAGTACAGGAAATGGTCAGACAAGGTGGTGGGCCCTGTTACCCACAGAGGGGAGGAATTCTTGATTGAGGAAAAGGGAAGACATGTCAGAAGTGCCAATATGGAAGATAATATCAGCAACGGAAACAGAAAAACTGGGAGAATGGAATGGATTCCTTACAGGAAGCAGGGTGTGAGATAATATAATTAGTGGGAAGTAGCTTGACTTAGTCGAGGAGTGTAGACAGATTTAGTGAAGGAGTGTTGAGAGATACAGTGAAGCTTTTCATGATTTAGTTATGGGAATGTAGGAGTAACCAGCCAGAATATTTCCTGAAAGGATGTTACTAGCAGGACAGAATGTACATGGTCCATGCATGGAAAGAACTTAATAGCTCACACAGGAGCTCTGTATGTTGTGTGTTTTGTTCCACCTCTTGAATATAAATCAGTAAGATCACTTCCAAAAAATATGATTGCAAATAAAGAACAAAGAACAATATAGGAACAGACCCTCCAAGCCTGCACCGATCATGTGTTTCTAACTCGACCATCCGTTGCATCTCTCTATTCCCAGTCTGTTCATATGGCTATCTAGATAAGTCTTAAATGACCCTGTCTCAACCACCTTGTTTGGTAGTGCATTCCAAGCCCGAGGAATCCTTTGTGTAAAATACGTTCCCCGCATATCAGTATTAGGCCTTGCTCCCAATGTGTGTAAAGCTTCTCACCCTCATATGCAAAAAAAATGTGGGTAGTATAGTAGCACCATGGTTAGCACTGCTGCTTCACAGCTTCAAGTTCCTGGGTTCGTTTCCTGGCTTGGGTCACTATCTGTGTGTAGTTTTCACATTCTCCTTGTGTGTGTGGGCTTCCTCCCACTGTCAAAGATATGCAGGGTTAGGGTGATTGGCCATGTGAAAAAATTGCCCCTTAGTGTTCAGGGATGTGTAGGTTAGCGGGATTAGTAGATATAATATGTAGGGATATGGGAGGAGGGCCTGGGTGGGATTGTTTTTGGTGCAGACTTGATGGGCCGAAGGGCCTCTTTCTGCACTGTAGGTTCTATTTAAAAGATGTTGAATCTGGTAAGCCACTGTTCCACAGGGCGAGGTCATTGCCCAAGCTATGGTGCAATAGATTTTCACATTTTATTGCAGAGACAAGCATTGAATCATAGAATCATACAGTGCAGAAAAGGCTCTTCAGCCCATTGAATTTGTATCGGCAATATCTAGCACTAAAGGCATGCTAATCCCATTTTCATGCCACAATTATCATGGAATTGGGCCAAGTTCCACCCTTCCACCCATCCATCACATCACCCATACCAAGTTCTGCCTTCCACCCAATCCTTATTGCCCCTCATGTACCTTTGTCAACCTATGGAATTTTTATATCCATTGTCCAAAACATCGGTGAGCGACGAAAGACTTGAATAAGACACTCACTGAGTGTGTTAAAATGGGTGGTGTGGGCTTGTAGGGCTGAAGGACCTGTCTCTTGTGCCATGCTGTTCTTTGTTCTTTGAGCCACTGTACACTCTCTCGAACCAATGGACTCTATAGTTTAGAGTGGGGAGAAGCTATTTGAACCAACATAATGGTTATCTGGCCTCAATATATATGCTTGGCTGAGAGCACAGATAGCTATCAGAGAACTAGAATAGCTGCCACTCACCCGGAGGAAACATTATTTGATCAATAGCTCGAGCTCACTGATCTCTGCTGTCAATTTCATTATGCTTACTTGTAGAGGTTAACTGGTTTCAAAGGTTTGTGGTTGTTAAAACATGAAGGGGCCCGGATGATTGATACTTTTATTAACTTTGCAGAACAACACAAGATAAAGTTATGAATGGATTACTTTTATCAAGGCTTTTTTTTAACACATCCCACTTGCTTGGCACTGGAGGGATGAGGAGGCATCAGGGTAGGTGGAAGTGCAGAACTTGGCGCAGGGGGCAAGATGGCCCATGAGGTGGGTGAGGGCTTTGAGGTGGCATGGATGAGGCACAGAGAGTGTTTGGAGATTGAGAGGTGAGGGATGAAGGCCTTTGTGTTTCTATTGTTACTGGGACGGATCCTCATGGCCCTGAGGGGTGTAGGGAGGGGGCTTTTAAACAACCTGCCTACACACTCGGCAATGCTTTGTGGCTGCCTCTAATCTTCTTCTTGGGGCATCTCACACTTCAGCCCACACCCAGTCCTTAACAATGAAAATCCAACCCTAATGAGCATATTCCCCCAAGGCAGGCAGCCATTCTGGGAATTTTCCCGACTTCTCCTACCTACTTTAAGGATGACAATCCAGGCCGTTTTGATGCCTTGCTTGGGAAGAATGTCAGGTGCCCACTGCTTGCCTGGTGAAGGTTTGCCACCCAGATAGTAACTGAAAAGAGGACTGAGTAGAGTTTTTAATTGACCTAAGGTGACATGCTAATTTCTGGACATAGAATCACCTCAACTCTCAGTGGTAGATTCAGAAAGAATGTTCACAATGGTAGGGGAGTCCAGAATTTTGGGCCATTGTTTAAAGCTAAGGGATAAACCTTTTAGAACTGAGTTGAGGAGAAATTTCTTCATCTAGAGGGTAGTGAATGTATGGAATTCATTACTGCAGAATGTAGTTGAAGACAAAAAATTGGGTGATATCAAGAAGAAATTGGATATAGTTTTTGAGGCTAAAGGGATCAAGGGAGAAAAGTTGGGGGGGGCGGTAGAAGGGAGATCAGGATATTGGCTGGAATTCTTCCATATAGCCTGCCGCTGAAATTTTAGTGCGTGGATTGCAAACAATGTGAAATCCCACCGACAGTCGGGTGGGAATGCCTGGATTTTTGACCAGTGCGGCCACAGAATTCTACCCATTGACTGCGATGTTCTGCCATGGTCAAAGTGAATGGCAGAGTGGGCTCGAGGGACCGAATGGCCTACTGCAGCTTCTAGTTTCTATGTTTCTACGTTTGGTAGACTTGGTATTTGGATTCAATTGCGGATCCAGTTTGGTTCATGAACTGACTGCACAATTGTGAACCTTCTGAGACACAGGGGTGCCGGGACCTGCCCTATCTATGGACACGCGTTGTCCACAGCTGGGCAAACAGCAGGACTGTGTGATGGGAATGTCATAATCTGAGTCGGCCTCACAGCAATGTGCAGTGGAGTGAAGAATGAAGCAATGTGCAGTGGGGTGAAGAATGAAGAGGAAACACTGATAGAACATTGTGTACACAGATGGAGACTATTTACAATTCAAGGCTGTCAATCTGCCCTGCATCAAAGCTGGACAGGGTAAAAATAGTGGCTGGTAAAGGAAGTGAGGGAAGCTCCTGGCTCAGAGATTGGGATTTGGGCTGGCAGGAAGTGAGCTCGAACTGGGGAGATAGCGCTGCTCCAAGGCTGCGGTGGGCAGGATGGGCTCTGGAAGCTATCTTTTCCACTAGGAAGCTCGAAATAAGCGACCAGCCAGACACCTCCTGTCCGATAAATGCCCAAAGTTACTCCACCCCAGTGAAGGAGATAACACTCAGAACCTGCTTAAGTTAACTGTTGAGTCACTGGAACTCAATCGCTGGAGCTTTGCCCTGATGAAATAAATGTTTCAAAACCCAGGAAGTGAAGAAGCTGCTACAGCAAATGGACACAAAGGAGACATGGCTAATTATCAGCGTGAAGCATTGGAAAACACTCCAACCTTACAGCGAGAGAATCCGTTTGCATTTCCGAACAATGAATTTTCACCATATCTGGAAGAAGTTTGAGGCTTTCCAGTTTTTAAGCATGGAAAAGGGATTAAAGATCAAAAGGGAAATGGCTGTGATTGGGTGAGAGGCAGGTAGAATCCTACGGTGCAGAAAGAGGCCATTCGGCCCATCAAGCCTGCAGTGAAAACAGTTCCACACAGATCCTATCCCTGTAACCCCATGAATTTACCCTGTTAATCTCCCTGACACTAAGGGGCAACTTAACATGGCCAATCAACATAACCCGCACTTGGAATATTGTGTGCAGTTCTGGTCCCCACATTATAAGAAAGATGTGGAGGCATTGGAGAGGGTACAGAGGAGGTTTACCAGGATGTTGCCTGGTATGGAGGGCAGGTCTTATGAAGAGAGGCTGAGGGATTTGAGGTTGTTTTCGTTAGAAAGGAGGCGGCTAAGAGGGGACCTTATCGAAACATATAAGATGATTAGAGGTTTAGATAGGGTGGACAGTGATAGCCTTTTTCCTAGGATGGAGAAAGCTAGCACGAGGGGACACAGCTTTAAATTAAGGGGTGATAGTTATAGGACGGATATCAGAGGTAGGTTCTTTACTCAAAGAGTGATTAGGGAGTGGAATGCCCTGCCTGCAGCTGTTGTAGATGCGCCAAGTTTGGTGGCGTTTAAGAGGTTAATTGATAAGTATATGGAAGAGAAGGGAATGGTTTAGTTTGGAGGGGCATTGCTTTTTATTTTGGTCGGCACAACATCGAAGGCCGAAGGGCCTGTTCTGTGCTGTAATGTTCTATGTTCTATGTTCTATGTTCTATCTTTGGACTCTGGGACAAACTGGAACACCCAGAGGTAACCCACGCAGACATGGGGAGAACGCACAGATTTCACACAAATAATGACCCGAGGCTGGAATTGAACATATGCGCTATGAGGCATCAGTGCTAACCACTGTGCCACTGTGCCATAGCTTGAGTGAAAAGTGAATGACGGTGCGAGGTAAATGGGAGAATAGTTGAATGCAGGCAGTCTAATGGAGGCCATTAAACGTTCCATCAAAATTATTTTAATGAAGACCTTGTCTTTTTTTTCTAAATAGGTTAAACAGCACGGCTGGGATTTCCACAGGAATCTTCCACCTAGAGGTTGATTGAACTCCTAGAGGAAAGTGCACTTGGCTAAAAGCAGTCCTTTATTCAGATTCCCCCACTGTTTCTGTGGAAGTTACAGCAGGAGGAGGAGTCCATTACAAATTTTCCAATTGTTATAATGAAGCACAAGTGAGTTTGCATCAACGCTCACACAGACTTTCACCCCCTGTCTCTCTCTCTCTCTCTCATCATGCTTCATCTCAGTGCAATCTGGGAGTTGCTGTCATGTCGGAGGTAGGATCCTTGGCCTGTTCTAGCAATACTGCTGAAAATTGATGAGAGTTTTGAAGCATCAGATCTTTGAGACCTGCTTCCTGCCCCAGGTGCCAACACTGGGGATCAACTTTGGAATCCTGTCTGGACAATTGCCACAGTGTTGCAAAGCTGTTGGCAATCAAATCATAGAATCCTTGTTGTACAGGAGTCCATTTGTCATATCGAGTTTGCACCAACTCTCTGACTGACCACTTTACTCAGGTCCTCCCCATCCCCAGAACCCTACATATTTACCCCACTAACCCTCCCAATCTATATAACTTGGGGCACTAAGGGGCAATTTAGCATGGCCAATCCATCTTACCTGCACGTCTTTGGACTGTGAAAGGAAACCGGAGCACCCCAAGAAAACCCACACTGACACGGGGAGAATGTGCAAACTCCACACAAACCTGAGGTTGGACTTGAATCCGGGTCCCTGACATTGTGAAGCAACAGTGCTAGCCTCTGTGTCATCGTGCTGCCCTGTAAAACATCAGTTAAAAAACAATGACCAGTTCATTCTTTGGGCCAGTGTCAGGTATTGCTTCCTCAGCACTTGATCATGCCAAATGCCTGTCCATTTTGGCAGGTCCAATGAAGGAGTACAATATCAAGGGCAGGGCTCTTAGCAGTGTAGGGATCAGAATGATCTTGGGGTCTGGGTCTATAGGACTCTTCATCGGCCTCGCAGGTGGGGACTGTGGTCAAGCAGCCGTATGGTGTACTGGCCTTCATTAATCGAGGGATTGAGTTTAGGAGTCGGGAGGTAATGCTGCAACTTTATAAGACCCTTGTCAGGCCCCACTCGGAGTACTGTGTGCAGTTCTGGTCACCTCACTACAAGAAGGATATGAAAGCTATTGAGAGGATGCAGAGGAGATTTACAAGGATGTTGCCTGGATTGGGAGGCATGCCTTATGAAGATAGGTTGAGGGAGCTAGATCTTTTCTCCCTGGAGAGACGAAGGATGTGAGGTGATCTGATAGAGGTTTATAAGATATTGAGAGGTATATACAGGGTAGATTCTTGGAGGCTATTTCCCAGGGCTGAAATGGTCGCTTCGAGAGGACACAGGTTTATGGTGCTGGGGAATAGGTACAGAGGAGATGTCAGGAGTAAATTTTTCACTTAGATGGTGGTGGGTGAGTGGAATCGGCTGCCGCCGGTGGTGGTGGTGGAGTCTCCTGGATGAGTGCATGGGATTTAATGGGATTGAAGGTTATAGATAGACCTAGTAGGTATGGATATGATCGGCGCAACTTGAGCGCTGAAGGGCCTGTTTGTGCTGTAGTGTTCTATGAGTCTATGCTTTGAAGTTTAACTCATTGCTCTTTGCGAATTGGGTAATTGGCCATAAGCCATGAAGATATCGCTCTCTATTGGGAACAATGTGTAGCAGGAGGGGTAACACTCTGCAAGCGTGGAGGCAGACCGCCATCAATTAAACATTTCCCTTCCTATAGCCATTAAACACTAAGTATCCAGATTAAGAGGGCTCTGCAATCAGGGTATGAACAGTGGGAGAAGGGACCAAGTTCTGGTCACATGGATACAAGCAACATACAGCAGCTTCTCCATGTGACAGAAGCCTGTAAATACTGTGGAGTCAGGAACTTGCACCCAGATAGCTTCCTAACTCTTCCTGCTCTCACACCTGCTGGTAGCAGTGCGTGAGTTGATTGGAAAATCTAGGCCATAGTGTGACAGGAAAAGGTCTGGGAGACCCACAGGAGTTCAGCAGGACAGAATCTGCATGGCAGAATTTATATGCACCAAAGTTGGATGAACCATCTTTAATCTCCCTGTGGGTGTTTGCCAATCACCAGAGCCAGTTTTGGCCTTTTGGTGTCACAATGTTCCTCCACCCTGTCATCGGTAGCACAGTCTGAATGCTTGCCAGCAGTAAGGTTGGTCATGATTGGCCATGCTAAATTGACCTTAGTGTCAGGGGGTTAGCAGGGAAAATGTGTGGGATTGCAGGAATAGAGCCTGGGTAGGATGTGATTGGTACAGACTCGATTGGCTGAATGGCCTCCTTCTGCACTGTAGGGATTCTATGATTTTATGGTTCTCTAAGAACATAAGAAGTAGGAGCAGGAGTCGGCCTTCTGACAACATCAACCTGCTCCGCCACTCAATAAGATCATGGTTGATCTTTCTGTAGACTCAGCTCCACTTACCCATCTGCTCACCATAACTCTTAATTCTTTTAACTGTTCAAAAATTCATCTTTCTTTGCCTTAAAAACATTCAATGAGGTCACCTCAACTGCTGTACTGGGCAAGGAGTTTCACAGATTCACACTTTGGATGAAGTTCCTCCTCAACTCAATCCTAAATCTGCTCCCCCTTATTTTGAGGTTATGATCCCCTGGTTCTAGTTTCACCCAGCAGTGGAACACTGGGAGTTACAAAATGGCCTGAAAACTCAGGATTTCGCAGGTTTATCTTTCATCCTCTGGATTTGGGTACCTCTGGCAGGTTCCATCAATTAGGTGGCATGGAAGGAAGGGGAGGAGTTGGCATCCCTTGGGGGGGATAGGGGGGCGGTGGTCGAGCCCCTAATGTGCATAAGGCAGTCCCTCAATGAGGTGCCTCCCCTTCCTTCATGGCTTTGATCAAGTAGTTCATGAGAAATGGCCTGCCCGTTCCTACCCAAGTGCCCACACCAGCCGAATTAGGGCATAGGCAATGTATGATTCAGGTTAGTAGGCTTGCTGACAAGCCTAATTGATCTTTAATTCTTTATTTACAGATGCCCAACTTGCCTATTAGGGAATGGTGGTGGTGTGGGGAACGGGGATTCGGGTAGTGGTAAGCCATGTGGTGATGGGTTATCCAGCCAACTGAACTTAGGCTGAATCCAACTTAGGTGGGATTTAAAATTGGTGTTGCTAAATTCTTACTGAGTTCTTACTACCCCAGTCCAACACCAGCATCTTTACATCATGACTACTATCGACACCGCATACTGCCAGATCCAAGTGGAGAGGATCTCCAAGAGGATTGCACATATCGACACAGACATCAAGTTTCTACAGAGATGCAAGAAAGCAGACAGGATACCAAAGGGACTACAGATCACGAACCCACTCAGGTCAACCTATAACACAGACTACGCTGAGAGGCTTTGCCGTCGCACCTCTCTCACACTCCTCAATCACCTCATACAATCAGCTCTATAGCAAACGCCGCACCCTGGAAAGTAAAATGGAATACATATTCTCAACTTGCGCTCAGGATGCAGACCAGCTGCAAAACTTTGCCAAGCAGATGAGACAAAGAAACTACACCATTTACATGCACACCAAGAACAGGAAACTTGAAAAACTCGGCATCGCCACCAGCAACAACCAAACCTCCCTTGGCACCACAGTAGAAAACAACAGTACGGCAGGGAGGTCCATTGTTAACTTGTCGGACTACACACTTCAATCAGAGGAAATCGACGTTCTCAGCTGAGGGCTCAATTTCTGTCCCACCACCAAAATGGACAGTCTCGCAGCGGACACAGAGGAATTCATCAGGCGAATGATGCTGTGTGAGTTCTTCCACAAACCCCAAGAGGCCAATAGTGGACTCAATGAGACAGCTAATGAACCAGAACAGCCGACAGAGGGATCCGCAGTGCAGCAACCGAAGAGGAATGAATCCAATTGGACTCCTCTGGAAGGCCGCTGCCCCCGACTGGACATGTATGCCCAAGCCATCAGGTGGTGTGTGATCACCAGATTCATCAACTGCACTTACAAGACAGTCCCGAACATCACCCAAGCACAACGCAAGGCCATCCGTGCTCTCAAGACCAACCGCAACATTGTCATCAAACCAGCAGACAAAGGAAGCACCACCGTCATACTGAACAGAACGGACTACTGTGAAGAAGTGTACCGACAACTAAACAATGTGAAACACTACAGACAGTTACCAACAGATCCGACCAAAAAACACACTCGTCAACTCAACACTCTGATCAAAACCTTTGATCCTGACCTTCAGAACACCCTCCGGACTCTCATTCCACGTACTCCCCGCATTGGAGATCTCTACTGCCTCCCAAAGATACACAAGGCAAACATACCCGGCCGTCCCATCGTATCGGGCAATGGGACCCTGTGTGAGAACCTCTCCGGCTATATCGAGGGCATCCTGAAACCCATCGTACAAAGAACCCCCAGCTTTTGTCTTGACACTATGGACTTCCTACAGAAACTCAGCACACATGGAGCAGTTGAACCAGGGACACTCCTTGTCACAATGGATGTCTCGGCGCTCTACACCAACATCCCCCACAACGATGACATTGCTGCAACTGCCTCAGTACTCAATGCCAACAACTGCCAGTTTCCGGATGCAATTTTACAACTCATCCGCTTCATCTTGGACCACAATGTCTTCACCTTCAACAATCAGCTTTTCATCCAGACACATGGAACAGCCATGGGGACCAAATTCGCACCTCAGTATGCCAACATCTTCATGCACAGGTTTGAACAAGACTTCTTCACTACACAAGATCTTCAACCAAGGTTATATACTAGATACATTGATGACATCTTTTTCCTTTGGACTCATGGTGAACAATCATTGAAACAACTGTATGATGATATCAACAAGTTCCATCCCACCATCAGACTCACCATGGACTATTCTCCAGAATCAGTTGCATTCTTGGACACACGCATCTCCATCAAGGACGGTCACCTCAGCACCTCACTGTACCGCAAACCGACAGACAACCTCACAATGCTCCACTTCTCCAGCTTCCACCCTAGACACGTTAAAGAAGCCATTCCCTATGGACAAGCCCTCCATATACACAGAATTTGCTCAGATGAGGAGGATCGTGACAGACACCTCCAGCCGCTGAAGGATGCCCTTGTGAGAACAGGATATGGCGCTCGACTCATCGACCGACAGTTCTGACGTGCCACAGCGATAAACCACACTGACCTCCTCAGAAGGCGAACACGGGACACAGTGGACAGAGTACCCTTTGTTGTCCAGTACTTCCCTGGAGCGGAGAAGCTACGACATCTTCTCTGGAGTCTTCAACATATCATTGATGACGATGAACATCTCGCTAGGGCCATCCCCACCCCCCCACTTCTTGCTTTCAGACAACCGCACAACCTCAAACAGATCATTGTTCGCAGCAAACTACCCAACCTTCAGGAGAACAGTGACCACAATACCACACAACCCTGCCACAACAACCTCTGCAAGACGTGCCAGATCATAGACATGGACGACATCATCAAACGTGAGGATACCATTCACCAGGTACACGGTACATACTCTTGCAACTCGGCCAACGTTGTCTACCTAATACGTTGCAAGAAAGGATGTCCCGAAGCATGGTACATTGGGGAGACCATGCAGACACTACGACAGCGGATGAATGAGCATCGCTTCACAATCACCAGGCAAAACAGTTCCCTTCCTGTGGGCGAACACTTCAGCAGTCATGGGCATTTGGCCTCCGACCTGCGGGTAAATGTTCTTCAAGGGGCCTTCATGACACACGACAGCGCAGAGTCGCTGAGCAGAGACTGATAGCCAAGTTCCGCACACATGAGGACGGCCTTAATAGGGATCTTGGCTTCATGACACACTATCTGTAACCCCCGTAACTTGCCTGGGTTAGCAAAAAACCTCACTTACTGTGCTGTCTGGAGAAAATACACAATTCTCTAACCAATGCTCAGGATTCCCTTCACACACATTGTTAGCCACTTTAACACTTGAATAGCAGGTTAGATGTAAGGATTCGCATTCTAATCAGCAATCTGTAACTGTCTATGCTGATGTGTGCTATTGCAGACCAGAACACTGCATTTGCCTGACGAAGACACAGTGTCGAAAGCTCGCAATTTTGCTATCAAATAAATCGGTTGGATTTAAAATTGGTGTTGCTAAATTCTTACTGAAAATACATCGGACAGAGCATTTGAATTCCTCTATAATTAATGATGACTTGGATCTGTGATGGTTGGAGGACAAGTCCTTTCATACATTGTAACATGTAAGCTGGCATCACTTCTGAAAAATCCATCCATCGTTCTATTCATGTTTCCAGCTTTGTTCTCCTTGTTACAGCTGCACGCACTGTACGGTACAGATTTCTCCACACCACTGGAGTGGTTCGCTTTGTAACTTGAATTACTGCGGCGAGGTTTCAACTTTCGTTAAAGGGAATTTCAACCTTAAAAAGATTCAAAGAACTGAACTGTTCCTGGAGTTTCTGGGCTTTGAAGATCAATTTCACTGCTATAACAGGAAATCAGTAAAAAAAAACACGTTTCTTCACATTTATTTGAACACATTCATTTGTCAGTTTGAAACAGGATTGGAAAATGCTCTGGTCGTATGGGGGGAATGGGGCAATAGGTTGGGCGGTCAGCGGCTTTCTTCAATTCCACTCACGATTAGTCCAACTGTGTTTAACTCGGCGGCACTGTGGCACAGTGGTTAGCACTGCTGCCTCACAACGACAGAGACGCTGATTCAATTCCGCCTCGGGTCACTGACTGTGTGGAGTTTGCACATTCTCCCCGTGTCTGTGTGGGTTTCCTCTGGGTGCTCCGGTTTCCTCCCACACTCCAAAGATATGCAGGTCAGATGGATTGGCCATGCTATATTATCCCTTAATATCAGAGGGACGAGCAGGAGAGATAAGTTATGGGGATAGGCCTTGGATGGGATAGTGGTCAGTGCATATTCAATGGGCTGAATGATCTCCTTCTGCACTGTAGGGATTCTATGATTAAAGCTTCGCATGGAATAGCAAAATGGTGTTTTCTTTGTGTGGGATATGGGCGTCACTGGCTGGCCAGCATTTATTGCCCATCCCTAGCTGCCTGGGGGCAGTTGAAAGTCAACCACATTGCTGTGACTCTGAAGTTGCATGCAGGCCAAATCAGATAAGGATGATGATTTCCTTCCTTAAAGGACACTAGTGAATCAGATGGGTTTTCCCAACAGTAGTTTCATGGTCATCAGTAGATTCTTCATTGCATATATTTTTAATTGAATTCAAATTCTGCCATCTGCCATGGCAGGATTCGAACCCGGCTCCCCAGAACAATCGGTGATCTTCTGGATTAAGAGTCTATTGTTAACACCACTAGGCCATCATCTCCCCTCAGATGCCCTCTGACATTAAGGCATGGTTGCAGCAGTGCTAGCCACTGTGCCACAGTGCCGCCAAGTTAAACACAGTTGGACTAATCTATCTGACCTTTTTCCTAGGATGGAGAAAGCTAGCACGAGGGGACACAGCTTTAAATTAAGGGGTGATAGTTATAGGACGGATATCAGAGGTAGGTTCTTTACCCAGAGGGTGGTTAGGGAGTGGAATGCCCTGCCTGCGGCAGTTGTAGATGCGCCAAGTTTGGTGGCGTTTAAGAGGTTAGTTGATAAGTTTATGGAAGAGAAGGGAATGGTTTAGTTTGGAGGGTTATTGCTTTTTTTTTTCAGAATTGGTCGGCGCAACATCGAAGGCCGAAGGGC
Organism: Sphyrna mokarran; assembly: GCA_024679065.1. Taxonomy (NCBI): domain Eukaryota; kingdom Metazoa; phylum Chordata; class Chondrichthyes; order Carcharhiniformes; family Carcharhinidae; genus Sphyrna; species Sphyrna mokarran. Next base: position 22,111,003 of record JAGIQG010000001.1, on the reverse strand, counting down.
CTGTTCTGCGCTGTAATGTTCTATGTTCTATGCTCTATGTTCTATGAGCTGCACATCTTTGGACTGTGAGGAAACTGGAGCACCCGGAGGAAACCCACGCAGGCACAGGGAGAATGTGCAAACTCCACACAGACAGTGACCCGAGGCTGGAATTGAACCAGGGTCTCTGTCGCTGTGAGGCAACAGTGCTAACCACACTGTTAAACCCAGTTGGACTAATCATGAGTAGAATTGAAATAAAAAGAGAAAATGCTGGAAACAATGAGCAGATCAGCTAACATCTCCCAATGGAGAGAGGTAGAGAGGATAACCCTCCCTCGTCTTTCTCCAGACTCTGCTCCACATGCTCTGGGAAACATCTTAGGATATGTTTTCGATGTGTCTAGGGATGAATTTTTCCATTATCTCAAACATTTACATGGAAGCTCTCCCATTCTTTCCACGAGAGTTATGCTGCCAAACTATTGCTCCCAGAGATCGGTCTTGATGTTCTTTAGCTGATGGAGCTGATTTACTGCTCTTATCTCACATTGTCCGTATAATTAGAGCCATCAGTGGGATAATGATTGGGTCCCATTGGTGTTATCAATACTGGAAGTCGTCCGAGCAAGCAGGAGCACTTGGAGTAGGCCCAGGATTTGACAGTACTTGCAAAAATAAATCTTAAAGATTTCTGAGAGTCTCGTGCACATTTTCCCAGGAATTTTTTTTTAATCTGTTTATGGGCTGTGTGTGTTGCTGGCTGGATTTTGATGGTACTGCAGAGAGGGGAAGGTTTTTAGAACATTTTGTTTTCATTCATGCGATGTGGGCATCACTGGCTAGGCCAGCATTTGTTGCCCATTCCTAATTGTCCTTGAGAAGGTGGCGGTGAGCTGCCTTCTTGAACCGCTGCAGTCCCTGTGGTGTAGGTAGGGAGGGTATTCTAAAATTTTGACCCAACGACAGTGCGAGAATGGCGATATATTTCCAAATCAGGATGGTGAGTTTCTTGGAGGAGAACTTCAAGGTGACATTGCTCCCATCTGTCTGCTGCCCTTGTCATTTTAGATGGTCACTGCAGTATGTTCAGAAGGTGTTGCCTAAGGAGCCTGCAGTGCATGTTGTACATGGTACACATGGCTACAACTAAATGTTGGTGGTGGAGGGAGTGGATGATTGTGGATGTGGTGCCAATCACACCAGCTGCTTTGTCCTGGACAGTGCCAAGCTTCTTGAGCATTGTTGGAGCTGCACCCATCCGGGCAAGTGGGGAATATTTCATCACACCCTGACTAGTGCCTTGTAAATGCTGGACAGGGTTGGGGATCAGGAAGTGAGTTACTCATTACAGGATTCTCTGGCCTGCTCTTATCCATCGTGCTTATATGGCTTCTTCAGTTTAGTTTCAGGTCCATTGTGTTGATAATGGGGAATTCAGCAATGATAATGCCAAAGATTATCAAAGTTTGAAGATTAGATACCTTCATTTTGAAGATGTCATTGCCTGGTACTTGTATGACATGAATGTTACTTGCTACTTGTCAGCCCCAATTGTAGATATTACCCAGGTCTTGCTGCTTTTGGACATGAACTGTTTCAGGAGTCATGAATGTGCAATCATCAGCGAACATCCCATTTCTCACATTACGATGGAAAGAAGGTTGTTGGACCTCAGTCATTGCCCTGAGGAACTCTTGTAATGATGCTCGGAATGAGATGATTGATTTCCAAAAACCAGAGCCATCTCCTCTTGCGCCAGGTATGACTTCAACCATTAGAGAGTTTTCCCCTGACTCCCATTGACTTCAGTTTTACTCATGCTCCTTGATACTGCTCTCGGCCTTGATGAGAAGGATAATCACTTTCGCCTCAGCTCCAGTCTTAGCCCAGCTCTTTAATCCATGTGTGATCACAGGCTGCAATGATGTCAGGAGCTGAGTGATCCTCGTGGAACCCAAATTGAGAGTCAGTCAGTAGGCTATTTCTGTCTAAGTTCCACTTGATAGATCCGTCTGTCATTTTACTGATAATCGAGATTGGACTGGTGGGGCAGTAATTGGCGGGTTGGATTTGTCCTGTGTCTCGTGTACAGGATGTAACTGGGCATTTTTTGGGTATTGTTGTAGATGCCAGTCTTATAGGTGTACTGGGACAGCTTGGCTAGCGGGTGAGTGGCAAGTCCTGGAGAACATAGAACATAGAACATAGAACACTACAGCACAAACAGGCCCTTCGGCCCACAAGTTGTGCCGATCATATCTTTACCTACCAGGCCATAGAACTATCTGTAACTCCCAATCCCATTAAATCCCATGTACTCATCCAGAAGTCTTTTAAAAGACCCCAGCGAATTCACCTCTACCACCACTGACGGCAACCAATTCCATTCACTCACCACCCTCTGAGTGAAAAACTTACCTCTAACATCTCCTCTGTACTTGCCCCCCAGCACCTTAAACCTGTGTCCTTTCATAGCGACCATTTCAGCCCTGGGAAATAGCCTCCAAGAATCCACCCTATCTATTCCTCTCAACATCTTATAAATCTCTATCAGGTCACCGCTCAACCTTCGTCTCTCCAGGGAGAAGAGACCTAGCTCTCTCAACCTATCTAGAGCACAAGTCTTGGAGGACAATTCATAGAATAAAAGAGTTATGGAGGTTTACAACACAGATACAAGCCCTTTGATCCAACTTAGCTTTGTCACCCTTTTTTCTAAACCCTTAACAGCCAAATTGCGTGTGTTTGGTCCATATCCCTCTATACCCATCTTACTCACTAAATGCTTTTTAAAGACAAAATTGTACCTGCCTCTGCTACTATCTCTGGCAGCTTGATCCAGCCACTCACCACCCTTTGGGTGAAAAAATTGCCCCTCTGTACCCTTTTGTATCTCTTCCAACTCAGCTTAAACCTATGTTCTCTAGTTTTAGATTCCCTTACCTTTGGAAAAAGATATTGACTATCTGGCTGATCTATGTCTCTCATTATTTTATAGACTTCTATAAGATCAACCCTCAGCCTTCTACCCTCCAGAGAAAAAAGTCCCAGTTTATCCAGCCTCTTCTTATAACTCAAACCATCAAGTTCTGGTCGCATCCTAGTAAATGTCATCTGCACTCTTTCTAGTTTAATAATATCCTTTCTATAATAGGGTGACCAGAACTGTACATTGTATTCCAAGTGCGGCCTTGCCAATGTCTTGTACAACTTCAACAAGACGTCTCAATTCCTGTATTCAATGTTCTGACCAATGAACAGTGTGAGTCTTCCACAATATTGGGCAAGTTCAGAAAACTGGGCTTATTGGGGGAGAGCTTGTGAAGTCTAAGGGAGGGAGATTCAGGGTTCCAAGCATTAGAACAGGAAACAGTTGAAATATTGCTAGCAGTTTTTGAGAACTGAGAATGGGTCTTGCGGTTTGCAAACAAGTTTAGTTGCCTAATCAGTGTTGAGAAGGGGGCTATGATGCATTGGACGGGGAATGGAGTCTAGCAATATTGGGGGAAGCAGGGTGTTAGCAATTCAGAAGTGGAAAATTTTGCGTCGTAATAGTGAATTCATCAACTTTTCCAGTCTTTAAGCAATACGGGAACATTCGTTTATACAGATTTTAAGTGTTACATTTTTTTCCAAGCTATTAATAAATGTAACATATTTAAAACCATATATTTATACGCACGTCCTGTCTTCACAGTTTGACTTCCTTTGATTAAAAGTTCATCGTTTACGTAGTTTCCGACTTTAATATATTTGTCCAGCTAGTTAAAGCACTCTGGATTAAACATCCGTGCACACATCCTGTTAGTACAAAATGATTGACTGTTGCTGTATTTGTGTCACATCTCTTGAGTTTGTAATTATAATTTCCAATTCTCGCATTTATTTTGAGTTTTGCCTATGGTTCCCGCTAGTCTCTCAGAATGCTTTCTGAATTTCTCTTTTCATGTCATTGTTCCTTCTATTTCCTAACTGTATATAGTGTATATCCATATCCAGTGCTACTTCAGGTTATTTCACTTGATAATTACAAAATTGACCATGATTCTATATAGTTTTGAAATTTTACTTGAACTTAGGGCACTATCTTAACTGGCTACTCATGACACAAGGATGGAGGATTGGGACATAACACAAGGATGGAAGATCCTCTACCAGGTTGTAAACTGGGTAGGATTGAGGTTCATAAGGAGGAGGTGTTAGCGAATCTTGAGGGTATGAAAATTGATAAGTCCCCTGGGCCAGATGGGATTTACCCCAGGATTCTCTGGGAGGCTAGACAGGAGATTGCAGAGCCTTTGGCTTTGATCTTCATGTCGTCGTTAGCTACAGGTATAGTGCCGGAAGACTGGAGGATGGCAAATGTTGTCCCTTTGTTCAAAAAGGGGAGTAGGGACCATCCTGGAAATTATAGACCGGTGAGCCTGACTTCTGTTATGGGCAAGGTCTTGGAAAGAATTATAAGGGATAGGATTTATAAGCATCTAGAGAGAAATGAATTGATTAGGGATAGTCAGCACGGTTTTGTGAAGGGTAGGTCGTGCCTCACAAACCTTATTGAGTTTTTTGAGGAGATGACCAAAGAGGTAGATAAGGGTAAGGCAGTTGATGTAGTGTATATGGATTTTAGCAAAGCCTTTGATAAGGTTCCCCATGGTAGGCTACTGCAGAAAGTACAGATGCATGGGATTGAAGGTGATTTAGCAGTTTGGATTAGGAATTGGCTAGCTGATAGAAGACAGAGGGTGGTGGTTGATGGGAATATTCAACCTGGAGTGCAGTTACAAGTGGTGTACCTCAAGGATCTGTTTTGGGGCCACTGCTGTTTGTCATTTTTATAAATGACCTAGATGAGGGTGTAGAGAGTTGGATTAGTAAATTTGCTGACGATACCAAAGTGGGGGGAGTTGTAGACAGCGAGGATGGATGTTACAGTTTGCAGAGGGACATAGATAGGTTGCAGAGCTGGGCCGTGAGGTGGCAAATGGAATTCAAGACGGATAAGTGTGAGGTGATTCACTTTGGTAGGAATAACAGGCATATGAAATATAGGGTTAATGGAAGGACCCTTAATAGCATTGTCGAGCAGAGGGATCTTGGGGTACAAGTACATAGCTCTTTGAAAGTTGGCACCCAGGTTGATAAAGTTGTTAAAAAGGCGTATGGTGTGTTAGCTTTTATTGGTAGAGGGATTGAATTTAGGAGCCGTGAGGTTATGTTACAACTGTACAAAACTCTGGTGCGGCCGCACTGGAGTATTGCGTACAGTTCTGGTCGCTGCATTATAAGAAAGATGTGGAAGCATTGGAAAGGGTGCAGAGGAGGTTTACCAGGATGTTGCCTGGTATGGTGGGAAGGCCTTATGAGGAAAGGCTGAGGACCTGAGGTTATTTTCATTAGAGAGAAGAAGGTTACGCGGTGACCTAATTGAGGCGTATAAGATGATCAAAGGACTGGATAGGTGGATAGTGAGAGCCTTTTTCCTCGGATGGTGATGACCAACATGAGGGGACATAACTTTAAATTAAGAGGTGGTAGTTATAGGACAGATGTCAGAGGCAGGTTCTTTACACAGAGGGTGGTGAGAGCGTGGAATGCCCTGCCTGCGGCAGTTGTGGACTCGCCTACTTTGGGAGCATTCAAATGTTCGGTGGATAGGCATATGGATGATATTGGAATAGTTTAGGTTAGAGAGTCCACTGGCCGGCACAACATCGAGGGCAGAAGGGCCTGTACTGCGCTGTAATGTTCTATGTTCTATGTTCTATGGAGGATGGAGCAAGGATGGAGATCTTGGCACCTAACTAAATATCTGTTCATTGCAGTGGGGTGAGAAAATCCCGCTGGTGTGAATGGCAATGGGATTCCACCATTAGTGTTCATAAATAAAATGGGCAGTTTATAATACCACTTTTATTGACAATTACATGGCAGGTGACCAGAGCTAAGAATTGGGGAAAATTAAGAATAAATCCAAAGTGAAACAATGGATTAAAAAAGGGAGTTGATTAGAGGTAGAAGTCTGGAGAAATGATGAAATACAAATTAACCTATCATTGGGTTAGAGGAAATAATGAGCTATTAAGGGAGTAACTTCAAAGCGGAGGGCTAAGGAAATTGACAATTCTATAGAGTGGATAACATCAGAAGAAAGAAATGGTATAACTATAGAACTACCCTCTGAGTAAAGAACGCACCTCTAACATCCATCCTATAACTACCACACCTTAATTTAAAGCTATGTCCTCTCGTGTTATCTATCTCCATCTGAGGAAAAAGGCTCTCACTGTCCACCCTATCCAACCCTCTGATCATCTTATATGTCTCAATTAGGTCACCTCTTAGCCTTCTTCTCTCTAATGAAAATAACCTCAAGTCCCTCAGCCTTTCCTCATACAGGATATCGTATGTATGTGCGTATAGTCATCAGTATACTAGTGAATGCCACTCTCAGGCAGTTTGTTCAGATGGTTGAATGGCTGGTGGGTGATGCAGCAACGTGGGTTCAATTCCTGTACCCGGCTGAGGTTATTTATGAAGGCCCATCTTGCCCCTCATCTGAGGTGTGGTGATCCTCAGGTTAAATATGGAATTGGCTGCCAGCAGTGTGGTGGAAGCGGATTTGATAGGGTCTTTTAAGAGACTTTTGGATGACTACATGGGACTTAGTAAGATAGAGGGTTATAGGTAAGCCTAGTAGGTAGGGATATATTCAACGCAACTTGTGGACCGAAGGGCCTGTTTGTGCTGTAGTTTTTCTATGTTTTAAATCACCACCAGTCAGCTCTCCCCCTCAAAAAGGGCAGCCTATGGTGCTTTGAGTGAGAAGGGTGCTAGTTAATCAAATACACATCACGTGTCTGCTTCACATTATTGCCCACTTCCTTCCCTCATGTGATATCTACTTGCCACAGTCCTTTAATCTTTTGCGCATCTTCTTACAGATATCCTGCTCACAGTGTATATTACAAATCAGGAGTAACAGGCCAGATTTTCAAAGCAGGCTCAAAAACCTGATACCCAGATGAACTCTGGCTGCTGATTCTGCGCCAGAACTACGTCACTGTTACGAGCTATTTTTAAATTCAATTACCCTGCTTGGACGGGCAGTGAGTTTGGTGCTCAAGCAGATGTGTTGGTTGCGTGCAGGGAGTGTCTGATGCAAAGGCAGGTGGCAAAGGGTTGATGGTTGCCACTGTCCTGCTGAATATCATAGAATTATAGAATTCCTACAGAGGCCATTTGGCCCATTGAGTCTGCACCGACCCAGGCCCTATTCCTGTAATCCCACAAATTTATCCTGCTGATTTCCTTGACACTAATGGGCAATTTAGCAGGGCCAATCCACCAAACCTGCACATCTTTGGAGTATGGGAGAAAACTGGAGCAGCTGGAGGAAACCCATGCAGACATGGGGAGAATGTGCAAACTCCACACAGACGGTGATTCAAGGGCGAATTGAATCCAGGTCCCTAACACTGCGAGGCAGTAGTGCTAACCATTGTGCCAGTGCACTGCTGTAGAGCAGGTATCTCCTTTAGAGAGATGGCAGTGCCAGCAAACATGACCATGCAGAAAAGAGATGGGTACAGAGCCTGAAGTGGCGCTAACTAGCCCATTGAAATTTAAAAGAACGTTTCAGTGCTTCTGAAACTAAACCAGGCAACAGCGCTAGTAAACAGCAGACTATTCAGTTTGCCAGGGCAAAAAAAGATGAAAAACAGTATTCTTCATTGGCCAACGGGATTCTAAACAGCTTAACACGCTGTTAATTGGAGACAAAGCGATCTCCACTTCCCGCTTCTTTCCCTGCTCACCCTTTGAAACTTTAAAACTTTCCCAGAGAAATCAGGATTCTGAGAGAAAAGAGCCATCATTCCGAGTCCAGATGTCCCTTTGGTAAAGCTTTATCGAATTTTGACAAAGGATCATCTGGACTCGAAACGTCAGCTCTTTTCTGTCCTGACAGATGCTGCCAGACCTGCTGAGATTTTCCAGCATTTTCTCTTTTGGTTTTGGATTCCAGCATCCACAGTAATTTGTTTTTAAATCAGGATTATGAGTGGCCTCAGCACCCTTGGTTTTAAAATTTTATTCTTCATTCCTTGCTGGGTCAGCATTTATTGCCCATCCCTAATTTCCTTCGGGAGGCTGACAGTGAACCGCTTTCTTGAACTCCCGAAGACTGTGTGGTGTCGGCACACAATCAGTGCAGTTAGGACCAGCACTGGGACCTGGCCAACAACCCTCTGAAAATTCAGCTGGATGGCATTGAATATCAGCAGTTTGGCCTGGTGAGTGAACAAGGTATCTTCACATTGACGATACCCTCCTTCATGTTGTGTGGCACTATCATTATGCTAAAACAAAAGTTTCAAACAGATCTAGCAACTCATTACTGGGCATCCCCGTGAGGCACAGTGGACCATCAGCAGCAACAGCAGAATTGTAATCAACCACAATCTGTAACCCACATATCTCCCACGCTACAGTCAAACCAGGAAATCAACCCTAATACATTTTTCTTTCACTGTTATTTTGGGTTGTGGTTGTCACTGGCAAGGCTAACATTTGTTGATGGTTGACTGAGGGTATTTGAAAGTTAACCACATTGTTGTGGGTTTGGTGTCATCTGCAGCCCAGGCCAGGTAAGATTGGCAGTTCAGAAGGAGGCCATTTGGCCCTTTGAGTCTGCACTGACCACAATCGAACCCAGGCTCTCTTCCTGTAACCTCACATATTTACCCTGCTAACTTCCTCTGACACTAAGGTCAATTTTCACATCAACCTAATCAGCACATCTTTGGAGTGTGGGAAGAAACTGGAGCACCCGTAACAATTGATAAATTTCATCAAATCGTTGAATTCCTTCAGTGCAGAAGGAGGGCCATTCAGTCCGTCAAACTCTTAGCAACAACAATCCCACACAGGCCTTACCCTGATAATCTCACGTATTTATTCTGCTAAAACCATGCACTAAGAGGCAATTTAGCTTGGCCACTCCACTTAGCCTGCATGTCTTTGGACAGTGGGAGAATGTCCACAGACAGTGACGGAATTGAACCCAGGTTCCTGGCACCGTGAGGCAGCAGTGTTACACCTTGCTGCTCCTTCCTGAAAGGAGAGACTAGAGGGATTTTTACAACAATTGATCATTATTTTGCTCCCCCCCCCTTACTGAAACTCAATTTATAAATTGAATTCGAATTCCTCCAGCTGCCATGGCTGGATTTGAATTCATGCACTCAAAGAGAACCCAAAAGCTCCAGTTTTCTTCTGCAATCCAAAGACATGCAGGCTGGGTGTATTGGCCAAGATAAATTGCCTCTTAGTGCATGGTATTAACAGAGGGGATTATGGGGTAGGGCCTGTGTGGGATTGTTATTGTTAGGGGCTCGATGGGCCGAATGGCCTTCTTTCTGCACTGAAGGGATTCAATGATTAGATGAAATTTATCAATTGGTTTTTCGAGAGTATCCTAGTGCTTCATGTTGTTAGTGTACGCTTGACCTGGACCATTTGATGTGCAACACGACAGCTCAGTGACTATCGCTGTGCTGTGCAGATACATGGATTTGGGCCTGTGTCTGTGGGAGTTTGCGCATTCTCCCCGTGCTTGCGTGTGTTTTCTCCGGGTGCTCCAGTTTCCTCCCACATCCCAAAGATGTGCTCTTAGGCTAATTGGCAAAACAAATTCTCCCTAAATTGTCTCAAATTTGGTTTTTAATCCATAGATCTATAAACATGGACAGGGATCGCGGGTGGAGGTGGGAACATCGGGGTGGGGCGCGGGCTCGTTGGGCCGAATGGCCTGTTTCCCGTACTGTTTTGTTCTTTGTTCTTTGTTCTTTGGTTGCTTTTCTGTATCTTTTCTTGCCACTATTAAAATTTTCTGTTAAAAGCCTCTTCTGACGCACTTGTCTGGGAACTGCCACATCTGCTCAGAGCCCTGACTGAGTTTGGATTGTTCAGTATGAGCACTGACAGACGTCAGGCTACCTGACTTTACAGGAAACATCAGACAGCTGGCATTACCCACCCAACAATTTGCTTCAGTTCCGCTTCTGTGCCTCTTCCTCAAGTAAGTTTCAAGAACAACAGGACAGCTGAGATAGAATTGAATATGTTGAAGAGGATGTGCCTGCGGAGAAAGAGAGAGTGAGAGATATGATAGCATTTCTCAACTGCTGTGACTTTATTTTTACTTGCACCAAATCTCATAAGGTGCACAAAGTCGACAGGATGTGCGAAAGAGAAAGAGTGGGCTGTGAGAGACTCAAGATAAGAAGCAGTTTGAGAGAAAACGTCAACAGCAACTGAATTATGAAGCTGACTAATTATATTTTCTTTTCATGGAATCATAGAATCTCCTTAGTGCAGAAGGAGGCCAATTGGCCCATTGAGTCTACACCAACAAAAATCCCATCAAGACTTTATTACCATAACTCCACATATCCCCCTGCTAATCCCCCGATACTAGGGTCAACTCACCATGGCCAATCCACTTAACATGCACATCTTTGGGCTATGGGAAGAAACCAGCACACCGAAAGAAAACCCATGCAGGCACAGGGAGAACGTCCACATAGACAGTGACCCGAGGCTGGAATTGAACCTGGGTCCCTAGCGCTGTGAGGCAGCAGTGCTGACCACTGTGCCACCGTGCTACCCCTTTGTTGACAGTTATAAAGCTTCATGCAAATCAAAAACAGAAGACCAAGGAGGGTGGTGGCATAGTGGTCTCGTTAACGGACCAGTAATCCAGGGATCAGCTCTGGGGATCTGGGTTCGCACCCCACTATGGCAAATATTGAAATTTGAATTCAATATATATCTGGAATTAAAAGTCTAATAATGACCATGAAACAGTTGTAAATCAAGTTCACTAATGCTCTTTAGGAAAGGAAATCTGCCATCCTTAATCAGTTTGGCCTACACATGACTCCAGAGCCACAGTGTTGTGGTAGAGTTTGAAATGAAAAGGCAATTAGAGATGGGTAATAAATGTTGGGCACATCCAATGCTGCCCATATCCACTGACTAAACTTTTTAAAATCTATTTATTCAGGGAGACTCTGGAACACTGGCAGGCATTGGTGTGGTGATACAAGGGAATAGATATATGTTAATATATTAAATATACATGTAATTCTACTGAATAAAATAATCTATCAAAATAAATAGGAGCACCAATAGGCCATATGATTCCTCTGCCTGCTCAGGCATTTAAGAAGACCATGGTTCACTCTACTTTCCTGCCCTATCCCCCACTCCCGTCGATTCCTTTTGTATCTAGGAATCTGCTAATCCCAGACCTGAATGTCAACAGCTGAACATCCTCGGCCCTCTGAGGTAGAAAATTTCCAAATACGCACAACCATTTAAGTGAAGAATTTTCTCTTCGTTGTACCCCTGACTGGTTGATCCCACGTCCCGAGCCTTTGACTCCCTAGTTCTGAATCCTTGAGCATCCACACCGTGTCAAGCTTTCGGAAAATTTTGTTCTGACAAGGTTGCCTGTCCGTTTTAACGAGGGACTTCCTCTCGCTCTTTTAAATTCCAGGGAATATTCCCTCCTCAGATACAGGGTTGTTGCCAGAGGTCTGGAGGAATTGCAAATGTTTGCGCACTTGTTCAAGACAAAGGGTGTGAGGAGAAGCCCAACAACTACAGGCCAGTCCATTTAGCCTCGAGGTGGGAAAGTTAGGGTAGGCCACAGTGGCACATGGTTAGCGCTGCTGCTCCATGGTGACAGGAGCCGGGATTCAAATCCTGGTCTCGAGTCACTGTGTGTGGAGTCTGCACATTCTCATCTTGTCTGCATGGGTTTCCTCGGGGTGCTCCGGTTTCTTCCCACAGTTTGAAAGACCGTCTGGCTAGACGCAATGATCATGCTAAATTCTCCCTCAGTGTATCAAAACAGGTGCCGCAGATCGGCAGCTTGGGGATTTTCACAGTAACTTCATTGCGGTGTTACTGTAACTCCATTTATGACTAATAAGTAAACTAAGAAACTTCAGTTTTGATAAACAGGGCTAAAATTAAATCACTTGGCCAAGTATGAATTAACAATGGAATGCCAGCGTGGATTCATTTAATCGATTGCCTTATTTGACGAGGTAACAGAGCGTTGATTAGGGGAAGACACTTGATGTGATATTCATGGATTTCCAAAAGACAAAGAACAAAGAACAATACAGCACACGATCAAGCCCTTCGGCCCATCAAGCCTGCACCGATGAGGAGGTGGGGGGGTGGTGTGGTGGTGGTGGTTTCTATCCCTATGTTCGCCTCCTGTTCATGTGTCTATCAAGATACACCTTGAACATTGCTAACGTGCCTGCTTCCACCACCTCTACTGGGCAGTGCATCTCAGGCACCCACCCCCTTCAGTGTGAAAAACTTTCCCAGCGCGTTGTTATTTGATAAAATGCTATAATGCAGGCTTGAAGCCCGTGGAGTAGAAGGAACAATGGCTTTATGTGTAAATCATTGGCTCAGTGACAGGAATTGGAGAAGAAGTGACTAGTTGTTTCTCAGACTGAAGGAAAGTAAACAGTAAATTTCCCAGGGCTCGATACAGGGAGTATTGCTTTTTTATTCATTCGTGGGAATGAATGAATTTCAGAAAGCAGTTTCAGGGGAAATAAGAGTCAACCACATTGCCTCTGGAGTCACATGTAGGCCAGACCAGCTAAGGACAGCAGATTTCCTTCCCTAAAGGACATTAATGAACCAGATGGGTTTTCCAACTATGATTTCATGATCATCTCTAAACTTTTAATTCCAGATTTGTTTTGAATTCAAATTTCACCAGCTGGTGTGGTGGGATTTGAACCCAGATCCCCGGAGCATTATCCTGGATTACTTGTCCAGCGACAATACCACTTTGCCAACCCCACCCTACTCAGACATCAAAGATAGATAAAAGGAATACTAATCTTTGACCTTACCATGTGCAATGCCACAGGTGACAACTGATGTATAAGAACTCTGTAAACCTTTAACATTATCTCAGAATGGTCTTTCAAAGTGTCATTTTCAAATATGAAAAACAACACTCCTACTTTTCATTAATTACAACCAACAAAAATCGATGATCACAGATGTTGCTCTCATCTGTTTGTGAAAATAAATTTGATAAGTTACCACAGTTCACGGAAACAGAAGTTATGAAAATTCAATTTACAGCATTTTGAAGAAAAAAGGTTGAGTCTCCAAGAGGTGGTTAAATCACCTCATGCTGAGGGGTCACATCTTTCTTGCTTTCACGCATCTGTTGGCGCACTCTGCATGCTGGGATCTTCTGCAAACTCATTACAAACGAAATTCGCGGATTGCAAACTTGCTACCAATGGCAACAATTTCTAGGTTTACAAGTACCTCTAATGCAATTGGGGGAGATGGTGGTATAATGGCATTGTCATTGGTCTTATAATCCCAGAGATCAGAGGTAATGTTCTGGGGATCTGGGTTCGAATCCCACCACGGCAAATAGTGAAACTTGAATTCAATAAAAATCTGGAATTAAAATTCCCTGAAACTATTGCCGATTGTTGTAAAAACCCTGTCTTCTTCACTAATATCTTTAAGGGAAGGAAATGTACCATCCTTAACTGGTCTGGCCTAAAAGTGACTCCAGATCCTCAGCAATGTGGTTGACTCTTTAATGCTCTTAGGGATGGGCAGTAAATATTGGCCCAGCTAGTGACGCCCACAGCCCATGAATGAATAACAAAAAAAGTACAATTCAAAAAAACACAAGCCACTCTAAAACAAAATATGACTTTGAGTGCCAAAGGAAATATTAGATCAGGTGACGAAAAGGTGTGGTCAGTAGGGTAAGTTTTATAGAATATCTTAAAGGAGGAAATAGGGACACACAGGAAGGGAATCCCAGAATTAAGGGTTTAAACTAAATGATCCAATTGAATCCCTGTTTTCCACGAACCATGAAGCTAACATTCAGTTCAGTTATTAAGAGTAAAATTCAGTGAATGCATTGAATCATGCTACAGAAGATGCGTTTATGTTCTTTTCTGTTTGCAATCTTGTGTTCTTAAGGGCAAGGGAGTCCAAAACTAGAGGGCATAGAGTTAAGGTGATAGGGGAAAGATTTTAAAGGGACCTGAGAGGCAACCTTTTCACACAGTGGGTGGCGTGGATACGGAATGAGCTGCCAGAGGAGATGGTAGGTACAATTGCAACATTTAAAAGACATTTGGAGAGATATATGGATAGGGAGGGATATGGACCAAATGCAGGGAATTGGAACTAGTTCAGCATGGATGAGTTGCGCTGAAGGGCCTAATTCCATGCTGCATATCTCTATCACTCTATGGGGAGAATTTCCTATCCCACTTGCCATGGGAATTGTAGTGGGCAGGGAGAGCGGAACATGCAAAGGTCCGTTGACCTTGAGTGGGATTTCCCAGTTTCAAGGTGAGTCTGACCGGAAAATCCCGTCCATTAACCCTAAATCATGCAGCCAATTTGCTGCCCCATTTTCAATCAGGAACTGGGTAGTTGTTAAATTTAAAGTGACGTTGCCCCACTTACCACCCAATTCCAGCAGGTGCTCAAAGATCCTGCTGCCGTATGGGAAGAAATGGATACATGGTGCGGAGCACAGACTACACACAGCTCATTCAATCTAACACACATCTTGGCTCGGGGCAAAATGATCAAGTTTGGACTTTAAACAAGACAAGGCTTTAATAAAAGCTTTAATTAAAAAGTTAAAAGGAACAGGAGGTAAATTTGATCGTGTTGTTATGAAAATTAAATCTTTTGCTTAACCCATCAGAAATATGGACTGCAGGTAAAATAAAATGGCTTTGAGGTTTTCATAGGTGTGGTGCAGAAGGAGGCCATTCAGCTCATTGAGTCTGCACTGACAACAATCCCATCCACTTCCTATCCCTGTAAACCCACATTATTTACCCTGCTAATCCCCTGACACCAAGGGGCAATTTAACATGGCCAATCAACCTAACCAACACACTGCTGGACGGTGGGAGAAAACTGGAGCACCCGGAGGAAACCCACGCAGACACAGGAAGAACATGCAAACTCCACACAGACAGCGACCCAAGCCAGGAATTGAACTCAAGTCCCCGCTGCTGTGAGGCAGCAGTGCTAACCGCTGTGCCACCATGTCACCCTTTTTGTGCAGAAAGAATTTAGTGTTTATTATAGTATAAGTTAGTTACTTGGGGTCAGGTTTTCATGCTTCTGGCCATGCCGAATGGAGACAGACTGCCAAAAAATGGGATTCCCACCACCATTTCTGCCACTGGCAATTTTCAACATGGTGTGAGCCCATAGGCTGCAGTTTCATTACAGGGGTGCATATTTCAGACACCTCCCACTCCCCACAATTTTTATGGAGTTGGGGCAGCTTCTTAACAGGTAAGCCAGCATTAAATTGACCAGCATTGTGAAAGTGGAAAAGTCTTCCAGTGCATTAGAGTTCATCATCCACTAGCTAAAGTGTATGGAGTAATATTGCTGCTTAGATTTGAATGTGTCAATTATCTCCTGTGATTTTTTTTTAATTGAATGACATAGTCCATCCTTCAAAGCTTAACAGATGGCTGAGCTCTTTCGTTGATAGCTCAGACATATGTCTCATTACTTCAAATCTTAAACAGATTCTTCAGCTCTTTGATTGACTTCAACATTTTTAATGTATGAAATTATGGAGGGTTTGACACAGTTGTGCAATGAAATCTCATTACAAATGCTTTACTAAAACCTAAACCTCACCAATGGATCGGCCAGGTTTGCTGATACATCTGTCAAGAGGCTGTAGAGTTTTCTTTACTTTAACAGTTTTATGAATGCATAATTGGATATCTTAAGTGGTTTCTGAATAGCAGTTGTTTATCTTGATAGCTCCAGGACTAATGAATAGGATCACTTTTTGAAGTGATTTTTGAATTGCTCCTTATTTTGACAAGTGTTTTTTGTTTATTTGGGCAGATTTAAGACCATCTAAAAGCCTCCCAAATGTTATTTTTGGGCTCAAAAGTTCTATGCTTGTTAAGTGGTCATGGGGGATATGAGGTCGAAAGAGGACTATGAGAATGCGGAGGTAGCATAGGGATGTGGGGATATGGTGGTTTGTTGAGTGACATGGGGATAAGCAGGCACAGCATGTATGGGGGTGAATTATTGGCAGCTGGTAAGGTCAGACTCATTTGATTTATGTCCTGAGGAGCCAAGCTGGACCTTTTAACATGACCCTAATGGCATCCACTTTTCTCCATTCTTGCCTTAAGCCTGCCTCTATAGGTGACTGTCCCAATTCCAGTCTCTGTCTGATTCCCCACCCTGAAAATGGCATGGCCTCTGGGGAAGTCAGGCTTGAAATGTCAAGAAACAACTTGAGTCATAACTCCAGCTCGAACACAAGAATCCAGCCAGGAACTCTGCAAGATATTCATTAAGACACAGGCACTATGTAACGGATAAGTGGATGTATTTAACACATAGGCCACAAATAAGTAAGTGTTTCTGCCAATTTTCCAGCTGAACGTATTACAGGAACGCAAGTGCAGCTTTGAGGATAAATATGATTTGATTTGATTTATTACTGTCACATTTATTTGTATGCAGTGAAAAGTATTGTTTCTTGTGTGCTATACAGACAAACATACCATTCATAGAGAAGGAAAGAAGAGAGTGCAGAATGTAGTGTTACAGACATTGTTAAGATATAAAGATCAACTTAATGTGAGATACTTCCATTCAAAAGTCTGACAGCAGCAGGGAAGAAGCTGTTCTTGAGTTGGTTGGTACGTGACCTCAGAATTTTGTATCTTTTTCCCAACAGAACAAGTGGAAGACAGTGTTTCCAGGGTGCATGGGGTCCTTAATTAAGCTGATTGCTTTTCTGAGACAGCAGGAAGTGTAGACAGAGTCAATGGATGAGAGGCTGGTTTGTGTGATGGATTGGGCTTCATTTATAAACCTTTGAAGTTTTGTGCAGTGTTGGGCAGAGCGGGAGCCATCCAAGCTATGATACAACCAGAAAGAATGCTTTCTATCATTCAGGGCGAGAATCGTAGTGGACCTGCCAAATTTATGACCCAAGTAGCCTATCACAGCACCATCTAGAGTGACCCCAGGTTACTACAACAAATTGGAAATTCAGCATGTCAGCTACAGCTCTCACCAACTTCTCTCTTCCACTTTCTTCTTTCGGGAGAAAGATACAGAAGTCTGAGATCATGTATCAATGGACTCAAAGACAGCTCCTTTCCTGCTGCTGTCAGACTTTTGAATGGACCTACCTTGCATTAAGTTGATCTTTCTCTACACCCTAGCTATGACTGTAACACTACATTCTGCACTCTCTCATTTCCTTTTCTATGAATGGCATGCTTTATCTCTATAGTGCGCAAGAAACAATGCTTTTCACTGTATTTGATACGTGACAATAATAAATCAAATCAAAATCAAATTCAGCTCACATGCTATTACTTGGAATGATCAGAGGACTGCTCCACAAGATAAAAACACAATATCTGCTGCCTCTACATTGTCCATCCTGATAGATAGCCTCAGTAGCAAGGCGGCAACATCTACTCAAAATGGTTGGAAATTTCCTGGTTAACATTTTATGAAGCTTCGAGGCAGCATTTTATGGTAAGCGTGCAGGTGCAACAGGCAGTAAAAAGTGAATGGCACGTTAGCCTTTATAGCGAGAAGGTTCAAGTACAGGTTGTTAGGTTCAAGCAGGCCTCTTGCTGTTGTTATATGGGGCATTGGTGAGGCAACATCTGGAGTATTGTGTGCAATTTTGGTCTCCTTATCTGAGGAAGCATGTATAGAGAGAGTACAGTGAAGGTTTACCAGCCTGATTCCTGGGATGGCAGGATTGATGCATGAGGAGATAATGAATTGGTTAGGATTGTATTCGCTGGAGTTTAGAAGGTTATTGCGGAGGCGAAGGGAGGAGGGGAATCTCGTAGCAATTTGTAAAATTCTAACAGGACTTAGACAGAGCAAATGGAAAAAGGATGCTCCTGATGGCAGAGTATTCCAGAACCAGAGTCACAGTCTAAGGAAAAGGGGTAAACCTTTTAGGACTGAGATGAGGATAAATTTCTTCACAGAAAGAGTGGTCAGCCTATGGAATTTGCTACCACAGAAAGTAGTTGAGTCCTAAACATTGTGTGTTTTCAAGATGGAGCTAGATATAGAATGTGGAGTGAAAGGATATTGGAAGGAAGGCAGGATCAAGCCATTGTATTGGGTGATCAGTCACAGTCACAATGAATGGCTGAGCAGGCTCAGAGGGCAGAATGGCCTCCTCCTGCTCCTATTTTCCATGTTTCTATGTTTCAGAACAGTGACCTGAGTAAGAGTGTGAGGAACGATGGCTACATCTGAGGAGTAAGTACTCTTTCATGTTTTCTCTATGTATTGCCAGTACCTAGTGTGATTACTACGCCCAGGGGTTAATGTTAAGGGGCTATGCAACGGGTAAATGTATTTGGACTGTGTGTCTCTTCCTAATTCTAGAAGTTACCAGCTCGGAGTGGTTAACTGTGTGTAATAGTATCTCATTACTCACTGCTGCTAGTCATTGTGTGCTAATCAGCAAAGGATTAGCAGCTAAAGGAGGGTGGCTCAGAGAAGTGGAAAATAAGTGGTGCAGATGGACCACTTCTTGCAATCGCTGGCGAACAATCAGGATGTATTGCTCACTTCCCACATCAGCTGAAGTGGCAACAGGAAATAAGGAGGGCATGTTCAATGAGAGTGATCTGTCCCTGGGATTCATGCATGCTGGAACCCAAGCCTTAGCATTGTGTGCCACAAAACATTATCCAACAGTTCTATGGCACCAGCTAAACTACAAAGGCATTTGGAAACAAATCATCCTGATGTGGGAATAAAGACGTAGGTTTCTTCATAAGACCATGAGACATAGGAGCAGAATTAGGCCACTCGGCCCATCGAGTCTGCTCTACTACCCAATCATGGCTGTTTTTTTTTCTCATCCCCATTCTCCTTTTGCCCATAACCCCTGATCCCATGATTAATTAAGAATCTATCTACCTCTGCCTTAAAGACACTCAATGACCTGGCCTCCACAGCCTTCTGCAGCAAGGAGAAAACTGATGAGTAGTAAATCCATGGTCATGAGATCTGCCTACATTGATAAAGGACTGCAATAGAAACATCCTCCAGATTTAAGTCACCACATTAAACTTGTGAGAGAAGTCCAAACGATTAGGGAAAACTTTCTACAGCCTTACACTAAAGACAATTTAATGTTGAACTGGATGAGTGTACAGGTAGAAAGATTGAAGCTTTACAGCTTTCCAACTATACTGTTGCCCACCAAATTCACATTGATCTCATCGAGAACAGGACTTCATGGCCTCACTCAGCACAAACCTATAAATCCCCGCCTGAGGTCAATGGATCTTTCCATTTTTTGCCCCTGTCCCGTTCTGATTCCTGTGGCGAGTGACGATGGTAAAATCCCAGTGTGAGAGTCAGTTAATCTCTCGTCTTAAATGTTTCAAAGCATGTACTTGCAGCTTGACAAGTCCACTGACATGCCAATGTTGGCAGGCTTGCTTGTATTTTCACACTGTGAGCAGAATTTTCCTGTCCCACCCACCACATGAATCGTAGCGAGTGTGGAGGCAGACCATGCAAAGGTTTGTTGACCTCGGGTGGGATTTTCCGGCCTCAAGGCGAATGCAGCTGGGAAGTCTCGCCCTATGTCTCTGGTGAGGCTATTGAGGAGGACTTGCTGCTTTGTGACCCTCTGCAAAGGTGGCACCATCACTTCTCACACAGAAATGACAGGAAGATCATCCTTCAGTTCTCCCTTGGATAAAATAATCATGCTTTATTCACAACATAGATATTGATGTAGTTGAAACAGGCTTGTTCATATTTGATTCCTGTGTTCACATTTAAAAGGGAAAAAAAAAGTAGACATTGACATCATGAGAATGTTTAGAGTTCTCCGAAGCTCTTGGGAGTTCCCTGCCTGAAAATGTTTGGAAAACCCTGTTCTTTGTAATCCTATCTAATCTAATCCTCTGGTATCAATCTGGTGAATTTACACTGGAACTCCTTTGAAAATTAGCAAGATTTCTATGTTTAAAGTCGTTATCTGTGAATTGGTTTTAATCTGATTTATTATTGTCACATGTATTGACAAACACAAGGGATCACAGGTTTGAGGTGAGGTGGCCAAGGTTTAACAGAGATAACACAGAGGGATGTATTTTACACAGAGGGTGGGGGGGGGTGCCAGGAATGCACCACCAAACAAGATGGTAGACGCTGGGATCTGGATAAGACCTATCTGGATAGTCACATGAGCAGACTGGGAATGGACGGATACAGAAAAATTGTCGAGTTGAAAACATGAGCAGCGCAGGCTTGGAGGGCCCAAGGTCCTGTTTCCTGTGCTGTATTGTTCTTTGTTCAGTGAAAAGTATTGTTTCCTATGCACTATACAGGCAAAATATACTGTTCATAGAGTTGGGAAGATTGAAGGGGAGAGTGCAGAATATAATCTTACTGTCATAGCTAGGATGTAGAGAAAGGTCAGCTTAATATATCCATCTCATAGAATCCCTATAGTGAAGAAGGGTATTTGGTCTATCAAGTCTGCATCAACCCTCTTACTCAGGCTCACCTCATTCCTGGAATCCCATGTATTTATCCCATTAATGCCCCTAACCTACACATTTTAGCATGGCTAAAATGGCACATAGCATGGCACATTTAACACTAATTTAGCATGGCTAATCCACCTAACCTATACATTTTTGGACTACAGGAGGAAACCAGGAGGAAACCCATGCAGGCACGGGGAGAACGTGCAGACTTCACACAGTCACCCAAGGCTGGAATTGAACCCAGATCCCTGCCCTGTGAGAAAGCAGTGCTAACTATTGTATTACTGTGCTGCCTATCCCCCTTGAGAGAGAGGCAATTTCTACATGTACAGTGGAAAAAAATGATTAAATTCCATCAAATCTCTGTCACTGCCTCCCAGTATTCCATGTGTGTGGATCTGAAATGACCATAATATAGTTCAAAGAACAAAGAACAAAGAACAAAGAACAAAACAGTGTGGAAAACAGGCCCTTCGGCCCAACAAGCCCGCGCTGCCAATGTTCCCACCTCTACCCGCGATCCCTGTACATGTTTATAGATCTATGGATTAAAAACCAAATTTGAGACAATTTAGGGAGAATTTGTTTTGCCAATTAGCCTAAGAGCACATCTTTGCGATGTGGGAGGAAACCGGAGCACCCGGAGAAAACCCACGCAAGCACGGGGAGAATGCGCAAACTCCCACAGACACAGGCCCAAATCCATGTATCTGCACAGCACAGCGATAGTCACTGAGCTGTCGTGTTGCCCATCAGATGGTCCAGGTCAAGCGTACACTAACGATGTGAAACACTAGGATACTCTCGAAAACAAAATCCAAGAGCAGTCCTCTCATGACCCATCGCGTGTATGCCCCTCGTTAGGCAACAAGGTGGACCAAAACACCTGTAGGATAAAAACAAGTACATCAATATCATCATCTATTTACACACTTCCCAGGGACTCCCAAGGCTCATGATCCCTATTTTAAATCAGTTTTCTATACCCCTCCATTCCCATTCTGTTCATGTGCCCATCTAAGTATTTCTTAAATAACTCCAGACTACCTGCCTCCACCACTTTACTTGGCAGTGCATTCCATACCCCCACCACCCTCTGTGTGAAAAAACTCCATCTAGCATCCAAATTATACCTTACCCCCCCCTCACCCTAAGCCCGTGACCCCTCATGCTATTTGAGTTCATCCTAGGAAAAAGCTTAACCCTGTTTACTCTATCTATACCACTCATAATCTTGTACACCTCTATTAGATCTCCTCTAAGTCTACGCCTTTCTAAGGAAAACAGTCCCAATTTGCCTAACCTCTCCTCGTAACTCAGACCTTCCATACCAGGCAGCATCCTGGTAAACCTCCTCTGCACTCTCTCCAGAGTCTCCACGTCCTTCCGGTAGTAAGGCGACCAGAACTGGACGCAGTATTCCAAATGAGGTCTAACCAACGTTTTATACAACTGCAACATTAAAGGTCAGCTCTTGTACTCTATACCCCTTCCTATAAAGGCTAGCATACTATATGCTTTCTTCACAACCTTCTCCACTTGCTCTGCCACCTTCAGAGACTTGTTCACCTGCACCCCCAGGTCCCTCTGTGTTTCTATACTCTTAATAGATCTACCCTTTATCATATACCTCCCCCCTACATTCTTTCTCCTGAAATGCATCACCTCACATTTATCAGGATTGAATTCCAACTGCCATCTATCTGCCCAAGCTACCAGCCTATCTATGTCCTGCTGCATCACCTGACAATGCTCCTCACTATCCGCAAGTCCAGCCATCTTTGCATCATCTGCAAACTTGCTGATCACTCCACTTACTCCCTCTTCCAAGTCGTTTATATATATTACAAATAGAAGAGGTCCCAGTACCGAGCCCTGCGGCACACCACTAGTGACTGACCTCCAGCTAGAAAAACACCCTTCCACTATTACTCTCTGTCTCCTATTACCAAGCCAGTTACTTATCCAACTTAGCACCAAAGATTTCCGTGTAGCTGGGTGTTAGAAAGGGCCAGGCACTGTCATTTGTGATCCAGTACATGGTCGTATTTTGTAACAAAATTGTTGTGGTCAGCGTTTTGTTTCAGTTCCACTTCTCCCTTCTAACAGCCAACGCTGACAGATCAGGTGAGGTGTAATGATGGTTCTGTTATTGAACAATCTAGAGGTCTGGACTGATAATCTGACAGCATGTGATCAAATCCCACCACAGCAGGTTGTGAACTGACTTCAGCCACTTAAATAAAGTGGGAATAAAATGACTGCATTGATAATGATGACCATGAAGTTGTCATATTGTTGACTAATGTCCTTTAGGGAAAGAAAGCTGCAATGCTTACCTGCTCCGGTCTACCTGTGACTCCAAAGCCACAGCAATGCGAATAATTCTTAACCCTTCACTTAGAAAAAAAACTACCATCTTCTTGGGGGCAATTAGAGAAGGGCAGTAAATATTGGCCTTATCAGGATCTCCCCCGCTACGAGTGAAAAGGCCTCAAGCTGGTTAGCATCCAAATCCCACTTCAAAAATAATGTATTAAGAGGATTCTTTCACGCGGTATGAATGTCACTGGCTCAGCAGCATTGTTCCCTGTGCCAATTGCCCTTGATTATTTTCATGATTTAATATTCAGCGTGAGTAGTGCGTTTCTTCCCCATGATTCCTCGTTTTTTAGCCAACGATTGTTCATCACCTTCCGCCCCTCGCCCCACCTAGTTGCCAGGAAATATGATGGGCTGCTTCTCCTCCCTCACAAAAGCATTGTAATCATGAGCGTGTGATTGTTCTGTGCGGCAGAGGTAAGCATCGCTTTGGAACGGGGAAAGCAAGCGTGAGTGTGGATGAGATTATTGCACATGCAAAAGTGAGCAAAGCTTGTCTTATAGAGTCAGAAAGGATTGAGACAATGCTTGTCTTTCAGATCCAGTAATGCAACACCATAATGCAACACAATCCAACAAGGTCCATTGTACTGAGCAATAATGAGGTCAATGAAACTTAAAATGGCTGAGTTTAGGGTGTCTAATAACCAGACGATTGGTGCCTCCGGAGGATATTAATTCACTTTTGAAAGAACATCAGACCTCAGTTAGAGCTGCACCTATAGATATCATGATGTGTACCATATACGGGATCTCTTCTCCTTATTAAATGTTCACTGCAGCAGCTGACTGAACCTGAATAATAGATGATGTGTTTGCACGCATTTTCGAATCAATCATGTGTTTTTTTTTCTCCCCCCACTAGCCCCATGAAGAGAGGCTGTTTGCGAAAAGGGTCAATGATTCCATCTGAGAGGCCAGTTATAAGTGACAGAGAAACTCATGTGGCTGCTACAAGCTGAAGTGAAAGAAAACTGAAAAAGGGAACTATCACGGTTTTGCGATTGCAGCAAATCAACTTCTTTAATGAAGGCTAAGTCATGTGTTTTCCGTGGAACAGAGGTCAGTGAGATGTAACCGTTTTCCATAGCTGTGAGGAAAAATGTCAAAAGGCACTTTTCAGGCCAGCACGGTGGCACAATGGTTAGCATTGCTGCCTCACAGCGCCAGGGACCCAGGTTCATTTCCTGACTCCCGTGTGGAATCTGCATGTTCTTCCCGCGTCTACATGGGTTTCCGATGGGCGCTCCGATTTCCTTCCAAAGATGTGCTGGCTATGCTAAATTCTCCCTCAGTGTACCCAAACAGGCACCAGAATGTTAACATAGCAATGAAGTTTCTCACAGAAACCTCATCGCGGCATTAAGCCTACTTAACGCATTAAGAAAAGAAAGTAAACTTTTCACCCATGTGGAAAGACTTTGGAAGACATCTGATGTTCATAATTTAGGACGCAGCAGTGATGATACATTGCCCTGCTGATCATCCTGATGTTTACTAATGAGGTGGACTGGACACTGCAGAGTGTAAGTTCAAATTCTGCTGACAACACAGGCTCAGAACTGTAATAAACAGTGAGAAGGATAGTAACAGACTTTCAGAAGCTGTGAACAGTCTGGTGAAATGGGCAATTGGACAGTTGGCAGATGAAATATGACACAGAGTAATTCATCCTGGAGCAATTATGAGGCAATATAAACTAAATAGTAATTTTAAATATGGTATACGGAAATGTAAATACGCCAGTCTTTGAAGGTGGAAGGGTAAGTTAAGAAGACTGTTAATAAAGCAGACAGGATCTTTGTCTCAATAACAGGCTTGAGTATAAAAGCCTGTTAAACAATAGCTGGTCCCAGCTGGAGTATTGTGTTCAGATTCTGGGTAGCAGATCCTGGACACAATATCAAATTCTTAGAGTAGATGGGGGTGTGCCTTACTAGATTAGTACCAAGGATGTGAAGGATTGTGTATGTGTGAAAACCAGCACTGTGTTTTCTGACGCTGTCACCAAGGGGCAGGACATAGAGTGAAATAGACAGCAGGATAAGATGTTGCACTGCAATCTCAGCTTACATCGTGGCACCCAAGTTTCTGGTATGGGACGGGAGTGCATAGGCCTGAATTTTAAGCCTTGAGTCAGGTAGCATGATTTAATTCACAGTACTTCCCTGGAGAGAAGTAAGGATGGGCTCTTCTTCATTGCTATAGGATGGAATCTTCATTGCTGTAAGAATGAAATCTTCTTTATTGCTATAGGGACGGGATCTTCATTGTTGTGGAGGTGGGGGAGGGGAGTCTGACTGGTGTTGGAAATTATGTGCAGAGATCAGAGAGTCAGGACTGTCAATTAAGCAGTGCTTTCTTTGGGGCACAGCTGTTTCAATAAAGAAAGGAGAATAAAGAAAAGTACAGGACAGGAACAGGCCCTTCAGCCTTTCAAGCCTGCACTGATCATGATGCCTGCCTAAACCCAAATAGAGTCCATATCCATCTATTCCCACCCTAGAACATAGAACATAGAACATTACAGTGCAGTACAGGCCCTTCGGCCCTTGATGTTGCACCGACCAGTGGAACCAATCTAATGACCATCTAAATTAAACTATTCCAATATTATCCATATGCCTATCCACTGACCATTTGAACGCCCTTAAACTTGGCGAGTCCACAACTGCTGCAGGCAGGGCATTCCACGCCCTTACTACCCTTTGAGTATTCATGTATTTATCTAGTTGCCCTTTAAATGCCACTATTGTAACGGCTCCCACCACCTCTCTGTGTGTTCCAGAGATTCACCACCCTCTGATGAATGGTGAATGTGCCTTGCACATTTCCTCTAAACTTTTGCCCATGCGCTTTAAACTTATGTCCCCTAATACTTCACTTTCGACCATAGGAGAGAGCATCTGACTATCTGTCCATGCCACTCATAATCTTGTAAATCTCTATTAGGTCACCCCTCAAACTCCATCATTCCAGTGAGAACAAATTGAGTTTATCCAACATCTCCTTATAGCTAGTACCTTCCAAACCAGGCAACATCCCGGTAAACCTCTTTTGTATCCTCTTCAAAGTATCCACATCCTTCTGGTAGTGTGGCGACCAGAATTGTACACAATATTCTAAATGATACCCAACTAAGCTGCAGATGACCTGCCGATTTTTATACTCAGTGCCCTGACCGATGAAGACAAGTATACTGTATGCTTTCTTGACTACCTTGTCCACCTGCACTGTCGCTTTCATTGATAGATGGACAGGTACACCCAGATCTCTCTGCCTGTCAATATTACTAAAGGTTCTACCATTGTATCATTCCTACATACACTGGACCTTCCAAAATGCATTATATCATATCAACATCTGGATTAAACTTCACTTGCCATTTCTCCATCCAAGTCTCCAATCAGTCTATATCTTGTTGTATTCTTTGATAATCATCTTCACTATCCGCAACTCCACCAATTTTTGTGTTGCTTGCAAACTTTCTAATCAAACCAGCTACATTTTCCTCCAAATAATTTATGTATACTTTAAACAACAAAGGCCCCACGACTGACCCCTGTGAAACACGCTAGTCACACTGTTCATCTAGAAAAGCATCCCTGTACAACTACCCTCTTCTTCTACGGCCAAGCTAGTTCTGTATCCATCTTGCCAGTTTTCCTCTGATTCCATGTGTGACTTCACCTTTTGTACTCATTTACCATGTAGTACCTTGACAAAGGCTTTATTGAAGTCTGTGTACACAATATCCACTGCCTTTCCCTCATCTATCATCTTCATCACTTCCTCAAAAAATTGGGAAAAAGAATGATGAATGTCTGAGCTCTCAGCCAAAGGGCATGAGGGGCCATCGGGAGGGATGGGGAGGGCACAGCTTAGCATGGGGGACATGAGAAGAACCTTTCAGTGAATCATGACAAAACGGTTAGCACTACTACCTCACAGCACCAGGAACTTGAGGTCAATTTCAGCCCTAGGTCACTGTCTGTGTAGAGCTTAGTTTGCACACTCTCCCTGTGTCTGCGTAGGTTTCCTCCAGTGCTCTGGTTTCCCTCCACATGTCCAAAAAATATGCTAGTTAATTTGATTAGCCATGCAAAATTGGGCCTTAGTGTCAGGGGGATTAGCAGAGTAAATACATGGTGTTAAGGGATAGAAATTGGATGGGATTGTTGTCAGTGCCAACTCGATGGGTCATGTGGCCTCTTTCTGCACTGTAGGGATTCTATGTTGCTACGAACTTCCCTTTGAAAAGGTCCCTTCACTCAGGCTAGGGTTCATGATTCCTCTGAGTTTTTGTGAACCGCGATTTTTTTTTAAAACATTTGTTCATGGAATGTGGATATCACTGGCTGGACCAGCTTTTATTATCCATCCCTGAGGGCAGTTGAGAGTCAATCACATTGCTGTGACTCTGGAGTCACATGTAAGCCAGATCAGGTAAGGACAGCAGATTTCTTTCTGTAGTGGACATTAGTAAACAAAATGGGTTTTTACAGCAATCGACAATGTTTTATGGCCACAGTTAGACTTTTAGTTACAAATTTTGTTGAATTTAAATTTCACCATCTGTTTTTTAAGTTTATTTAAAAAATAAACTTATTAGTATCGCAAGTAGGCTTACATTAACAGTGCAATGATGTTACTGTGAAAATCTCCTAGTCCCCACACTGAGGGAGAATTTAACACGGCCAAAGCACCTAACCAGCATGTCTTTTGAACTGCCAGAGGAAACCAGAACACCTGGAGGAAACCCACACTGACACAGGGATAATGTGCAGACTCTGCATGGACAGTGCAAACTTGGGTCCCTGGCACTGTGTGGCAGCAGCGCTAACCACTATGCTGCCATGCCATCCTGTAGGTGGGATTCAAACTGGGTCCGCAGAGCATTACCTCAGATTTCTGGATTACTAGTCCGGCGACAAGATCACTGAGCCACTGCCTCCCCTTTAAGTACTCGTTAAATACCTGGCCCAACTCTATAAAAGTTGCAGAGGAGTAGGACATGTCTATCTCTGCAATGGAGCTGGCCAGGTTGAGAGTGCAAGGTGCGATTTTTGACCTGAACCAGCCACCGTATTCTTCAGAAAATCAGATAGGCCAGAATGGGGTCAGCAATGCCAGAATCGTGACCTGTCTGCCATGTTTAAAGAGTTCTCGGTTCATCCTGACTTAGCGGGAATCCACTCCGTAGTTTTCTGACTCCCAGACAATTGGCCACAATGGAATTCTAGGGGAAAGAAATAGGAAATGAATATCTAACCGGTCGAGTCAGAGGGTACGGAACTTAATTGTTAAGGCAACAGCAATCAGTGTGGAAAGTGGTAACCATTGCTGGACTACAGGGAATATTTTGCATAATGAATAAGTAAAATAATAATTCGGGTTAAGGAATGGCAGCTATATTCTCCAGTTCTGCTGCTGGTACCAACTTAGGAAGGGTCATTAATGGTCAGGTGAATCTATTAATAGTAGCCAAGCATTATCGACAACGTAGAACCATAGAAAGTCACAGTTCAGAAATAGGCCTTTTGGCCCTTCTTGTCTGTGCCGAACCATTTTTTGCCTAGTCCCACTGACCTGCTCTTGGACCATATCCCTCCACACCTCTCTCATCCATGAACCAGTCCAAGTTTTTCTTAAATGTTAAAAGTGACCCTGCATTTACCGCTTTGTCCGGCAGCTCATTCCACACTCCCACCAATCTCTGCGTGAAGACTCTCCCCCATCCCGCCTAATATTTCCTTTAAACTTTTCCACTTTCACCCTTAACCCATGCCCTCTGTTTTTTTTCTCCCCTCACCTCAGTGGAGTGTGGAGAAAAGGCAATTCTCAGGGGCTATTAGGGATGGGCAATAAAATCGTGTCCAAGCCTGAAACGCCCACATCCCGTGAAAGGTTACATTTTAAAATAAAGTCAAAATTTGCAAATTGGTTACAATAAATGTGATCTGCCAAAAATGAAATGTCTTGGGTCATGGATTTGAATACTTTGCTGCCAGTAACCAAGCACAGAAGTTTAATCATGTTTTCTTGGGCAGTTGTTCAAGTAACAGAATATGAACAATCCGTTCAGGCAGGGAAAGGTCAATTTATTTGTGTTTAGATTTTAGTTCTGGTGAAATAGAAACAATTTTAAGATGCAATGTTGACTCAGCGTAGGGTCATTGTGTTTTCCAATATTCATTCATGTGGATGTTAGGGGTAATTGTGTGGTGACAATGTCGCTGGACTAGTAATCTAGTAGACCCAGAGTAATGCTCAGGGGACCCGGATTTGGATCCCACCATGGCAGATGGTGGAAGTTGAATTCAATAAGAATCTGGAATGAACAATCTACTGATGACTGTGAAACTTCCCATTGCCTCGGCAAAGCAGCCAGCAAAATTAAGGATCCTGGACATACTCTCTTCCATCTTCTTCTGTTGGAAGAAGATACAAAAGTCTGAAGGCATTTACCAACTGACTCAAGAACAGCTTCTTCCCCGCTGCCATCAGACTTTTGAATGGACCTACTTCGCATTAAATTGATGTTTTGCTACACCCTAGCTATGACAGTAACACTACATTCTGCACTCTCTTGTTTCCTTCTCTATGAATGGTATGCTTTGTCTGTATAGTGCATATGAAACAATACCTTTCACTGTATGTTAATACACTTGACAATAATAAATCAAATCAAATCAAATCAACTGACGTCAATCGTCATAAAAACCCATCTAGTTCACTAATGTCCTTTTGGGAAGGAACTCTGTTGTCCTTACCCGCTCTCGCTTACATGATGCCTCACAGTGCCGAGTATGACTCCTGGTTTGGGTCACTGTCTGTCTGGAGTTTGCTGTTTCTCCTCGTGTCTGCGTGGGTTTCCTCCGGGTGCTCTGATTCCCTCCTACAGTCCAAAGGTGTGTGGGTTAGGTGGATTGGCCATGCTAAATTGCTCCTTAGTGTCCAGGGGCCTAGCTAGAGTAAATGCATGGGGTTATGGGGATAGAATCTGGGTGGGATTGTGGTTGCTGCAGACTCGATGGACCAAATGGCCTCCGTCTGCACTGTAGGATTCTATGATTCTACATGTAACTCCATAGCAATATGGTTGGCTCTTAACTGCCCTTCAAGAGCAACTAGGGATGGACAATAAATGCTGACCCAGCCAGCGATGCCCACATCCCATCAACGAAGATAAAGAAAAAATATGGGCTTCGCTGGCTGGGTCAACATGTATTACCCATCCCTAAGTGCCCCTCAACTGAGTGATTTTGCAGGGAGAGACTATTTACAAGTCAACCACATTGCTGTGGGTCTGCAGTCAGACATAGGCAAGACAAAGTAAGTGTGACAGATTCCCTGCCTAAAGGATATCATGAAACAGATGGATTTTTACGACAATCGACAATGGTTTCATGGTCATCGGTGTACTGCTGATTCTAGATTTTTATTAAATTCCATTTTGATCACCTACTGTGTGTCTCTGGACTACTGGTCTGGTGACAATAACCCTATGCCACCACCTCCCCTACCTGTAGTATCTATTCTTATTGAACTTTAATGGCAATTTGTTAAGAATTGTAAAGCACAGACTGAAGCCATTCAGTCCATGGTGTTTGTGCTGCCTTAAGCCAGTTAGTTCCACTTCCCTGTTCTTTCCTTATTCATCTGCAATGTTTTTCACATACTCATCCAATTCCCTTTTGAAAGTTACAACTAAATTTGCTTCCTCCAACATTTTTGATTGTACATTCCAGATGATGACAAGAATAAATTCTGATGATTACACAAATTTCTCATGCTGTGTGACATGAGGTCATTAACAAGAAATGATAATTAGACTGAAAGTGCTAATTGTTGATGTATTTTGTTCGAATGTATCTTCTAATACATATGTATAAGGAAATTTGGCATGTCGGCTACAACTCTCACTCATTTTTACAGATGCGCCTTACAGAACTTCCTTTCTGATGTATCACAGCTTGGTATGGCTCCTGCTCTGCCCAAGACTGCAAGAAACTACAAAGGGTTGTGAACGTAGCCCAGTCCATCACACAAACCAGCCTCCCATCCATTAACTCTGTCTACACTTCCCGCTGCCTTGGAAAAGCAGCCAACATAACCAAGGACCCCATACACCTCGGGACATTCTCTCTGCCACATTCTTCCATCGGAAAAAGATACAAAAGTCTGAGATCACGTACCAACCGACTCAAGGACAGCTTCTTTCTTGTTGTCATCAGCCTTTTGAATGGACCTGCCTTGTATTAAGTTGCTTTTCCTCTGACCATAGCTATGACCGTAACAATATATTCTGCACCCAACTCCTTTTCTTCTTCCCTATGTACTCTGTGCATGGTATGTTTTCTCCTGGTGGCACAGTGGTTAGTGCTGCTGCCTCATAGTGCCAGGGACATGGATTCGATTCCTGGCTTGGGTCACTGTGCAGAGTCTGCATGTTCTCCCCATATCTGCAAGGGTTTCCTCCAGGTGCTCTGGTTTCCTTCCACAGTCCAAATGACATGCTAGTTAGGTGGATTGGTCATGCTAAAGTCTGTCTCGTGTATCCAAACAGGCACCGGAGTGTGGCGACTACGGGATTTTCACTGCAATGTCATTGCACTGTTGATGTAACTTTACTTGTGGAACGAATAAAATGAACTTTAGAAAACCTGCCTATATAGCACGCAAGAAACAATACTTTTCGCTGTATATCAATATATAAGTGAGCTTGTGTATGTCAGTGGGACAGAGACTACGACAGTGAGAATGACTCTGCAGCTGTGTTTTATTTCTCTTAGCCTTACTGGACCCATTCACTGAGTTTTCCACAATCTGTGGAGAACTCAATGAGTGGGTCCAGCAAGGCTAACAGAAATAAAACACAGGGTGAGTATACAAAACATGACAGAACAGACCTGAAGTGTGTTTGCTTTAATGCAAGGAATATGACAGGTAAGACAAATGAAACCTGCAGTGGAGTGTTAGACTTGATTCTTACATTCAAATCCTGAAATGAGACTTGAACTAAATCAAAAGTTAATTTGTTATCAACAGAATCATAGAACTTGTACAGTACAGAAGAAGGACATTTGGCCTGTATCGACTACAATCCCACCCTGGCTCTATTTCCATAACCCTGACATTAGGATCAATTTAAGCCTAGTCAGCTTAGCAATGAATGTATGTTGATGGAATTGACCTTTAAATTGATGACCTTTTGCTGCCAAAGGATGCTGAGGGTACATCTGAGACAGCGAAGGTGAAAACTGTTCAGCTTCTCGGTTGACTAGCTTATGTTGTCCAAGTATTGCAATCAGAAAGGTGCACTGAGGACGCAGGCTTGGTAGATTCATTTTGGTGCTCTCAGTCAAGTTGCTGTGCATTCACATTCTTTTACTCAGCTTGGATGTAACAGCTTTTGCAATGCATGTGTTGATTTTAGAATCAAGCAATAAATTATGGAGCCTGGATATGCAAAGCCATCAACTGCAACATCACATTGTCAGTGCTGATTATTGGCAACATCCTGGAATATGATATTTGTTTTCCTGATGCTGATGGTTTGGTCAAACCAAATCCTTTACAAATCTGTCCATTTGCTACTGCAGGCCTTCCTTAGTATAAGATCATTTGACCATAGGACATTACAGTGCAGTACAGGCTCTGTGGCCCTCAATCTTGTGCCAACCTGTGAAACTAATCTAAAGCCTATCTAACTTACACTATTCCAATATCATCCATATATTTATCTAAAATCATTTCACATTGTTCTGTATTCAATTTCAACTGTCCATTTTCCTCTCCATTTGGACCGTTATCTCAAATTTCTTCCATTTAAATGACTTTATTCCTTGACAGTGGCAATCATTTTTAATGATCTCTATTCAATCATGGCTGATCTGGATAGAGTGGATAGACAGAGTGGATTTCTTCCGGGTGAAAGAGTCAATTACTAGGGGACACAGGTTTAAGGTGTGAGGGGCAATGTTTAAAAGAGATGTGTGAGGCAGGTTTTTTTTACACAGAGGGTTATGGGTGCTTAGAACTTGATGCTGTAGGAGGTAGTTGAAGTAGATACAATAGTGATTTTTAAGAGGCTGGGATATTTGCTGTTTGTAATACATATAAATGATTGGAGGAAAATGTAACTGGTTTGATTAGTAAGTTTGCAGATGACATAAAGTTGGTGGATTTGCAGATAGCAATGAGGACCATCAGAGGATATAGCAGGATATAAATCAGTTGGAGACTTGGGCAGAGAGATGGTAGGTAGAGTTTAATCCAGACAAATGTGAAGTAAAGCAGTTTGGAAAGTCTAATGCAGATGGGAACTATACAGTAAATGGCAAAACCCTTAAGAGTATTGATAGGCAAAGGGATCTAGGTGAAGTGATACACAGGTCACTGAAAATGGCAATGCAGGTGGAGAAGATAGTCAAGAAGCCAGGGCACTGAGTTTAATAATTGGCAAGTCATATTGCAGCTTAATAGAACCTTAGTTAGGCCACACTTGGAATATAGCGTTCAATTCTGGTCGCCACACTACCAGAAGGGTGTGGAGGCTTTGGAGAGGGTGCAGAAAAGATTTACCAGGATGCTGCTTGGTTTGGATGACATTAGCTATGAGGAGAGGTTGGAGAAATTTGGTTTGTTCTCATTGGAACGATAGATGTTGAAGGGCGACCTCAAGATTATGAGAGGCATGGATGGAGTGGATAGCCAGAAGCTTTTTCCCACGGTGGGCGACATAGGTTTAAGGTGCGAGGGACAAGATTTAAAGGAGATGTATAAGGCAGATTTTTACACAGAGAGTAGTGGGTGCCTGGAATTCATTGCCGGGGGAGATAGTGGAAGTGGAAGTGACTTTTAAGGGGTGTCTTCACAAACACATGAATAGGATGGGAATAGAGGGATTTGGTCCCTGGAAGAGTTGGCAGTTTTAGTTCAGTTGGGCAGTATGGCCAGTGCAAGCTTGGAGGGCCGAAGGGCCTGTTCCTGTGCTGTAATTTTGATTGTTCTTTATTCTTATTCCAGTTGCCCCTGAGAAAGTGGTGGTGAGCTCCCTTCCTGAACTGCTGCAGTCAATGTGGCACCTTACCAAAGGAAGGGGCTGGCCAACTTGAAGTGGGTGATGGGTGACCAGTGAGGCATGATGGCCTCACACACCATTGGCAACAGTCCATAGCACTTGTTCTTTGTCCCAGTCGAATTGGGCTTATCATCACTCGTTGCTGTCCCCTGCGTTTTGTTGATGTTCTGCAGTGAAACCAGAGAGTTCTTTCCAGGGTTTAAGCCTGAGAAGAATGTATAGAGGCACTGGGTGGTCAGAGTCCTTCTGTTGATCTTGTCGGTCGAATCCAAAGAAATGCAATGCTTTATGTTTGGCACTGGCTTGGTTGCAGTATTTTCCGGAAAGATGAGTTATTTAGAGATCAGTGTCCCTTCAGGCTCCACTCCAGATTTTTTTTGTCAGGTGTTACAAATATCTAATTCATAGTTCATGTAAATATTTCAGAGGTCACATTTAGTTCTAGGAAGATTATTGTTGTGAAGGGAAAGTAATCGAAATGCTTGTCTTTAGTGATTGTCAGAATGCTTAAAGAAATAGCACTTCAGAAGGTTACACACATTCATTTAAAAGTGTCAGAATGGACAAGAAAAACAGCAGGAGGGCTTAATGTACTGGAGAAATTGTATATGATGAATAATCAGCTTGGAGATTGAGTTGAGTGTTGCCCAGGGCAGGAGAAGGGTAGATGTTAGGAAAGAGTTCTGGCTTTAATTTATCTGAATGTTTGCCGAGACAGGGTTCTAGTTGCATTTTGGACCTTGTACGGTTTGCAGCTCATTGGGAAATGTGGTTTGACAGGCTGGATGCAGTGCTGATGTTTTTTTGTGGGGGGGTGGGGTCGAGAATAAATGGATCACAGTCTCAGAATATGGAACAGAAGCTGGAAGATTACCTAGTTTGAAGCTAGTGGGAGAATCTACCTAGAGCCTTAATGTCTTATGGCAAGAAAATGAAATGAGCAGATTAGCATGAAAGTATTGAAAAAGTAACCAGAACAAAGAACTGAGGCCTCCATGGTCAAGAGGTGTTTTACCTCTGAGAATGGCTAGAGCTAAGAAAAACTCTCCAGAAGACCACGGCAGACTTACAGGTTGTTGTTAAAAAAAAAACTTTAAGCAAAGTTTATTTATTAGTCACAAGTAAGACTTCTATTAACACTGCAATGAAGTTACTGTGAAATTCCCCTGGTCGCCACATTCTGACACCTGTTCGGGTACACCAAAGGAGAATGTACCATGTTCAATCAACCTAACCTGCATATCTTTGGACTATGGGAGGAAACTGGAGCACCCGGAAGAAACCCATGCAGACCTGGGGAGAAAGTGCAGACTTCACACAGACAGTGACTTAAGCTGGGAATCAAACCCAGGTCTCTGGCGCTGTGAGGCATCAGTGCTAACCACTGTACCACCGTGCCACCCGTCACTGCAAGGACTTGCTGATGGAGGGACCATATGATCAACTCTGTCAACTGCAGATTGATGTCTGTATAAGTTGTGCATGTTTATTGATGTCTTTTCTTTTGATCCACAGGTGATTTGATCTGCCTTGTTGTCCAACAAGGGGCATACACACAGTGGGTCGTATGAGGGCAGCTCTTGGATGTTGCTTCGAGAGTTGCCTAGTGCTTCACGTTGTTAGTGTACGCCTAAACTGGACCATTTGATGGGCAACATGACAGCTCAGTGACTATTACTGTTTGACTATTACAATGACTATTACTGTTATACTGGATTTGGGCCAGTGTCTGTGGGAGTTTGCACATTCTCCCCATGCTTGCATGGATTTTCTCTGGGTGCCCCGGTTTCCTCCCAAACCCCTTAGGTTGATTTGTGTTAAAAATTGTTAAATTAGTTGTCCCTCAATCTGGTTGTGGTTTGGTTATTGTGGAGTCCAATAGGTGTAGACAAAGGTCATAGGTAGAAGAGGGCACTCAAATGTTAAAATGGTGGCACGGATTCATTGGGCCAAAGGGGCTGTTTCCCGTGCTGTGTTATTCTTTGTTCTTTGATGAGGAGGGATAATTTGAGTCTCTCACAGTCAAACAGGGTACCATTTGTCTTTGCACTTCCATCCTCCACCAGAATGGTGATGGGTTTTCCTATTGGGATGGCACGGTGGCAGAGTGGTTAGCGCTGCTGCCTCACAGTGTTAGGGACGTGGCTTTGATTCCCAGCTTGGGGGTCACTGTCTCCATGAGTTTGCACATTCTCCCCATGTCTATGTGTGTTTCCCCTAGGTGCTCTGGTTTCATCCAAAGAACATGCTGGTTAGGTAAATTGGCCATGCTAAATTCTCCCTTAGTGTACCCAAACAGGAATGTGGCGACTTGGGAATTTTCATAGGAACTTCATTACCATGTTAATGTACTTGTGACTAATAAATAAACTTTAAACTTTAAATTTATTCCTCCTTGCATGACTCAACCAGTTTCCATTCCTCACCACCCTCCCCAGCCTGGCTGAAAATGCTCTCACATTACATGGAATTAGATTCCTGGCACAGAAACAGGCCATTCGGCCAACACATCAGTCTTTCTTTTACATTCCCATTTTCCATCCTCTAAATCTATTATCGTAACCCTATATTCCCTTCCTCCACGTATGCTTGTGTAGATTTCCTTTAAGTACATCTAAATTACACATTTCCAGCACTCCAGACTCACTCACAACTCTTTGGGTAAAGCCACTTCTTTTAAATTCCCTATTGGATTTCTTGATGACTATCTTATATTTTTGACCTCTAGTTATGTTCTTTCCCACAAAAGGAAACATTCCCTCTGGATCCGCTCTTTAGACACTTGAAGTAATTCCTTTAGTAATCTCATTTCCTTCGAACAGAATCTGTTGCAATGGGTACAAGCTATACCTGCCTTTTTGTGGGGTATGTGGAATATTCTTTGTTCCAGTTCTATTTGCACCCCAGCCTCCACCACCCCCCTCACCCTCCCACCCCAACCCGTACCTCTGTCAACTCTTAAGGACATTGATGGTGATGGACAGGATTTTATGGCCTTGCTCATTCTGAAACCGTAAAATCCTGCTTGAGATCAATAAATCTCCACCCCTCGCCTGCTCCAATTCCTGTGGCAGGTGGGGGTGGCAAAATTCTGACTAGTATCAATGTTGTTTCTTGCTTTTGAACTGAACAGGAACAATTCATCAGCAATGTTTCTCAATGTCACTCTTATCTCATGTTCAAATTCTACCTTACCTCATTTTCAGGAGACAGGGACCTTTACATCATTCATGTTTGACTCATTTCTTTCTCAGTCTCTCTGTTCCCATTTGTAGGGTTAGGCTCAATGACTCCCACAGCTGGATCAAAGTGTTCAATTTCCCTTCCAAATAGCACTTTGGTTGTAGCTACACCACATGGGCTGCAGTTGTTCAGGGAGATGACTCATTGCCTCAAAGGGCAATTAGGGATGGCCGGCAAATGCTGGCCTAGCCAATGATGACAAGGGAGTACACAAAGAACAGAAGGACCCTGGGAAGCACCAAGGATCAGAGTAAACTCGGTGTGCATATACACTGGTCTGTTAAGATAGCAGGACAGTTGGATATAGTTAGGAGGGCATATGGTACACTTGCCCTTATTAGTTGAGTTATAGTGTTTAAGAGCAGGGAGGCTATGCTGGAACTATATAAAACTTTGGCTAGAACACAGCGAGGGCATTGTGTGTAGTTCTGGAATCCACATTATAAGAGGAATGCGATAACATTGGAAAGGATGCAGAGGTGAATTACCAGGATATTACCTTGACTGGAGAGTTTGAGTTATGTAGAGCGATTGGATAGACTGTGGGTTTATTATTTTCCTTGGAGCTGAGGAGCCGGTGAGTGGGGTGGGGGGGGGGTTGGGGGGGGGGGGGGGGGGAAGTGGGGAAGAGAGATTTCATTGAGATGTAGGAAGACTATGGGATCGTAGATAGAGTGGATAGGGAGAAACTTTTCCCCTTGGTTGAAGGATCAATGATCAGGGGGCATAGCTCTAAGGTAAGAGGCAGGAAGTTTAGGAGGGATGTGAAGAAAAATGTTTTCACCCAAAGGGTGGGAGTCTGGAATTCACTGACTGATAGGATGTTGGAGGCAGACACCCTCATTTAAGAAGTACTTAAATGTTCATTTGCAATAACAAGGCATACAAGGCTATCTATAGGTCAAGTGCTGGAAAATGGGATTAGAATAGTTGGGTAGTTCGTCTTTGACTGGTGTAGACCCCGAAGGATTGACGGAACTTTTTCTGTGCTGTATGTCTTGATGACTCGAAATAAGGAGACCAAAAACTGTACACGGTAGTGAGATGTTGTCTCCCTCATACCTGCATAATTGAAGCACAACATCTTTACTATTATGTTCAATTGTTCTCTTAATAAATGAAAGCATTCCACTGGCTCTGAAGAAAAATCAAAGGAGATGAAACGTTAGCTCTGTTTTTCTCCAACAGATGCTGCTATAAGTGCTGAGTTTCCCAAAATTCTCCGTTTTTAATTTCAAATTTCCAGCATCTTCAGTATTTTATTTTTATTCCTTGAACTTTCTTGATTACTTGCTGTACCTGAATATTGAGCTTTTGTGATTCAGCACCTCAGAATTCTGCAGTCGGTCTCTGTTTAAGTAATTCTCTGCCTTTTTCGGCGTCTGCCAATATGAACAACTTCACATTTTCCCATATTATACTCTAGGAAGTTCGACAAGGCATAAGGCACCAGATGGTCTCAATCTTGGTGACAAAGAAATGCACAAGCTCTGCACACATGGAGGTGAGGTGAGGAGGAGATAAAGCCAATTTGCAGTCAAGGAAAGAAGTCGGGAGTTCCCTCTGCACTCAAAGAACAGTATACTGTTCTTTGGAACTTTGTTCTTTGTTCTTACAGGAACGAGCCCTTCAGCCCATCTAGCCTGCGCTGATCATGTTGTCCTATCTAGACCAACCGGCTGTATCCACCTATTTCCTGCTAGTTCACGTGTCTATCCAGATAAGTCTTAAATGTCGCTAATACCAACTGCATCACTGCATTTCATTGCATTTCAGGCCCCCCCTCACTGTTTAAAAAATTCACCCACACATCTCCACTGAACCTTCCCCCTCCCTTACGTTGAATTCCCCTGTAATTGTCATTTCTGTCCTGGGAAAAAGCTTCCAACTATTCATCTTATCTATGCCCATCATCATTGTATAAATTTCTATTAGGTCACTCTTCAGCTTCTGTCTTTTCAGAGAGAACAATCCCAGTTTATTCAATCTCTCCTCATAGTTAATACCCTTCATACAAGGCAACATCCTGGTAAACCTTTTCAAAGCCTCCAAGTCCTTCTGGTAGTGTGGCGACCAGAATTGGACATAGTAGTGTAAATGTGGCCTAAATATTTTATATAATTGTAGCATAGTTTGCCAATTTTTATACTCAATGCCCTACTGATGAAGGCAAACATGCCGTATGTTTTCTTCACCAACTTTCCCACCTGTGCTGCCACTTTTAAGGATCTGTGGATTTGTATTCTCAGAACTCTCTGTTTGTCTATGTTCCTGATGGTTCTGCCATTTATTTTATACCTCCCACCTGAACTGGACTTACCAAAGTGCATTACCTCGTGTTTATCTGGATTAAATTCCATCTGCCATTTTTCTGCCCAATTATCCTGCTGTATTCTCTGACAATCTTCATCACTATCCACAACTCTGCCAATCTTAGTATCATGCACAAACACTAAACAGGCCAGTGATAATTTTTTACAAGTCATTTATATATATTATGAACAACAGAGGTCCCAGCACTGATCCCTGTGGAACACACTAGTTACAGACCTCCATTCAGAAAAGCTCCTTCCATGCTACCTTCTTTCTTCCATGACCAAGCTAGTTCTGAACCAATTTAGTTAGTTCACCCTTGATGCTGTGTAATTTAACCTTTTGGACCAGGCTACCAGGACAGACCTTGTCAAATACTTTCCTAAAGTCCATGTAGACAACATCCATGGCCCTTCCCTCATAGATCATTTTTGTTACCTCCTCAAAAAACTCAATCAAATTAGTGAGACATGACCATCTGGCCCCTTGAGCCTGCTCCACTATTCATATCTTTTCTCAAGTAAGGAGATCAAAACTGTACACAATACTCCAGGTGTGGTTTCACCAGTACCTTATAAAACTGCAACATAATCTCACTGCTTTTAAACTCCATCCTTCGAGCAATGAAGCACAAAATTCCATTTGCCTTCTTAATTACCTGCTGCACCTATAAACCAACTCCTTGTGATTCCTGCACAAGGACACCCAGGTCCCTCTGCACAGCAGCACGCTGCAAATTCTTACTATTTAAATAATAGTCTATTTTACTGTTATTCCTACCAAAATGGATGACCTCATATTTACCAACATTGTACTCCATCTGCCAGACTCTCGCCCACTCAATTAGGCTATCGATATCGCTTTGCAGATTTTTAGCATCCTCTGCATACTTTGCTGTCTTAGTGTCATCTGTGAATTTTGACACACTAGGTCCTCAAGTCCAATGCATCTATATAAATCATAAACAATTGCGGTCCCAACACTAATTCTGAGGTAGAACACTAGTCACTGATCACCAACCAGAAAAACATCCATTTATCCCCACTCTTTGCTTTTTGTTAGTTAGCCAATCCTCTAACCATGCTAATATATTATCTATAACACCATGCATCTTTATTTTATGTGGCAGTCTTTGTGCGGCACCTTGTCAAATGTCTTCTGGAAATGCAGAAAACCCACATCCATGGGTTCCCTATTGTCCATTGCACATGTAATGTTCTCAAAGAATTCCATCAAATTAGTCAAAAATGACCTGCCCTTCATGTACCCATGCTGCGTCTTACCAATGGGACAATTTATATCCAGATGTCTCGTTATTTCTTCCTCGATGTTACCATATTAAGTAAGTTTTTTTCCAATTTACAGCAATCAACTTAGCAACCATGTTCCACAGCCTTGCAGTTAAAATAAGTTTTGAAAGCAGTCATTTAAAAACAAGGTCCCATCAAGCATTCATGGCTCTCCTGTGTCATCATCACTTCCACCGATGCAGCTGTCCTTCATTCCACCTTTCTTCACCTCTTCCACTTCCTACACAGAATCAATCACATTCTGTGGTTTACTATTTCTGAAAGGGGTTTCATTGTAGGGAAGCTAACTTGCTTACAGTTACGTGCCTCTGTCTACCTCCTTTTTTAAACATCCTTGCTAGCCTTCTTAAATAATGGGACAACATTGGCTATCCTCCAATCCTCTGGGATCTCACCTGTGGCCAATGAGGAAACAAAGATTTCTGTTAGAGGCCCAACAATTTTCCTCTCTTGTCTCTCTCAGTTATCTGGTATAGATGTCATCCAGCCTTGTTTACCTTATTTGTTTTGTTTACCTTAATGCTTTTTCATACACCTAAAACTTCCTCCCTTGTAAAGATGACATGTCTAGAAGGTTTACACACCTCTCAAAGATACCATCAATCAACATGCCCTCTCCTTTGTGAATACCAATGCAAACTCATTAAGAATTTCACCCACTTCCTTTGGTTCTACACATAATTTTCTGCCTTTGTCCTTGTGAGTGGACCAACTCTTTCTCTAGCTACCTTTTTGTTCCTAGCATATGTCTGTAATGTCTTGGGATTCTCCTTAATCTTGCATACCAAGGACATTTCATGACCTTTTTTTGCCCTCCTAACTCCGTTTGAGTTCTTTTCTACTTTCCTGTATTCCTGAAGTGCTTCATCTGCTTTTAGTTGCCTAGACCTCATCTATGCACCCTTTTTCTTTTTGATTAGACTCGCAATTTCCCTGGTCATTCACTGTTTCTGAACTCCTGTCCTTCCTCTTCACAGGCACAAGCCAGTTTTGCTCTCCGATCAACTGCTCCTTAGAAGACTCCTGCATGCCCGATGTGGATTTACCCTCAAGCAATAGCCTCCAAAATCCTTCCTCATTTGATTGTAGCTAGTCTTCCCCCAGTTTAGCACTTTAACTTTAGGACAATACTTGTCCTTTTCCATTAGCATCCAAAACCTTACGAAATTGTGCACTGTTCACCACATGTTCCCCCACTGCGACTTTGATGACCTGGCCTAGCTCATTCCCTAGTACTAGATCCAGTAAAGCTCCCTCTCTAGTCGGGCTTTCTACATATTGCTCCAACAAACCTTCTGGACACTCTTAACAAATTCCTCACCATCTGGACCCTTAGCCCCAAGGGATTTGCAGTCAATATAAGGGAAATTAAAGTCTCCCACCACAACAACCTATTATTTCTACATCTGTCCAGAATCTGCTTACATATCCATTCTTCAACTTTCTGTGGGCTGTTGTAGTACATCCTCATCACAGTAATTGACCCCTTCCTGTTTCTGAACTCTACCCACAGTGTCTCATAACAAAGCTTCTTCCAATTCTGGACAATCCTGGAATATTGCTTCTGTGAAGCACCTTGGGCTTTTTTTGTGCCAACTCTATCTTCTTTTGACTGGGAAAAGATAGTCAGAATCAGATAGCGAGGTGGTAAACAGGGTGACATGGTGGTTAGCGCTGCTGCCAGGGACCAATGGGCAGGATCACCTCCTTCTGCACTGTAGGAATTCTATGAATAACCCAGGTGTCAGATTTCAAAACGTTTCTGTAAAGTAGTTAGATTCAGCAAGTTGCAAAATTTAAAAAAAAATGACCATCCCCATGAAAAGACAGAGACAAGTTAATATGTACATACATATATAAAAATCAGATTCAATCTTTGGTGTTTTATAATAAGCCCCACCAACAATTATGTCATGCACAGTGGTTAGCACTGTTGCCTCACAGCGCCAGGGACCTGGGTGCGATTCCTGTCAGGGGTTCCTGTCTGTGCGGAGTCTGCACTTTCTCCCTGTTTCTGCGTGGGATTCCTCCGGGCGCCCCGCTTTCCCCTCCAAAAGACGTGCTGGTTGAGGTGCACTGGCCATGCTAAATACTCCTTCAGTGTACCCCAAACACAGGCATCGGAGAGTGTGTGTGTGTGTGTGTGTGTGGGGGGGGGGGAGGTGGAGTTGGATTTTCACAGTAACTTGTCATTTTTGCAGTTGTGACCCTAAGTAAATCAAATAAAAAAAACCCATCAGATGGGGCAGGAGAATGGCAGAATAAGGGAACGGAGATGGGGCTCTCTGCACCTGCAGCTTTGTTGTGAGTGGCAGTGAGTGAGTGAGAGCCAGTGAGTAAGTGAGTGAGAGACAGCCAGTGAGTGAGTGAGTGAGTGAGAGGCAGACAGTGAGTGAGTGAGTGAGAGCCAGTGAGTGAGTGAGAGACAGCCAGTGAGTGAGTGAGTGAGAGGCAGACAGTGAGTGAGTGAGTGAGAGCCAGTGAGTGAGTGAGAGACAGCCAGTGAGTGAGTGAGTGAGAGGCAGACAGTGAGTGAGTGAGTGAGAGCCAGTGAGTGAGTGAGTGAGTGAGAGCCAGTGAGTGAGTGAGTGAGTGAGAGGCAGACAGTGAGTGAGTGAGTGAGAGCCAGTGAGTGAGTGAGTGAGTGAGAGCCAGTGAGTGAGTGAGTGAGAGGCAGCCAGTGAGTGAGTGAGTGAGTGAGAGCCGTGAGTGAGTGAGAGACAGCAGTGAGTGAGTGAGAGGCAGCCAGTGAGTGAGTGAGGGGCAGCCAGTGAGTGAGAGGCGGCCAGTGAGTGAGTGAGAACCAGTGAGTGAGTGAGTGAGAGCCAGTGAGTGAGTGAGAGGCAGCCAGTGAGTGAGTGAGGGGCAGCCAGTGAGTGAGAGGCAGCCAGTGAGTGAGTGAGAGGCAGCCAGTGAGTGAGTGAGAGGCAGCCAGTGAGTGAGTGAGGGGCAGCCAGTGAGTGAGAGACAGCCAGTGAGTGAGTGAGTGAGAGACAGCCAGTGAGTGAGTGAGTGAGAGACAGCCAGTGATTGAGCGGATATGTGGCAACCTCAGCAGCACCAGCAGGAGGGAGGGAGCGGGGGTGGGGGGAAAACCCGGCGGGTGCGCGCGCAGCCCCGGTTGAAATTGACAGTGAAATTGACACAGTGGCGGCGAGCTGCGCCTGCGCCGAGCTGGTTACTTCTGGGTTTCTCCGGATCAGCAGCTAAACAGCCGGAGACACAGAGAGAGAGAGAGGGAGAGAGAGAGAGAGGGGAGCGGGGGAGACGCTGGGCAAGCGGAGACCGGGGCTCAGCTGGAGATTTGCGGAAGGACGATCGAGGCGAGGTAGTAGAAAACCACTCGTTCTTTTCTTTTAAGGAGGAAAGAAACGCTTGGGTTTAAAAAGAAAATCTGACTCCTTGCAATGGAGGATCAGCAGTGTAATGTATATATATGTATATACACACACTCTCCTTTGTCGGGAATACAAGGCTGATGGTTCGTTACATGAACATCTCTGGGATTTCGGCGTGCCTTTTTCATGTTGTTTGTAACTGTCACCCTGATCTCTCCTTGCGGGTGTTGTTCTACTATTGTGAAGTGCTTCTTTTTCTTGTCTTCGGCGAGGGTCTGTGTGTTGTCTCCCAGAGAAACCAAGTGCTTTTGT
Organism: Sphyrna mokarran; assembly: GCA_024679065.1. Lineage (NCBI taxonomy): Eukaryota > Metazoa > Chordata > Chondrichthyes > Carcharhiniformes > Carcharhinidae > Sphyrna > Sphyrna mokarran. The sequence goes on along the minus strand of JAGIQG010000001.1, from coordinate 22,066,377 downwards.
TCCACACAGATACACAGCGTTGCTTTGTCCACCTTCGGTACGTGGCTGTTAGCTTGCCAGAGACTTATCTCAGCTGGATTGAACGCATTCAAATGTATTTGTTTTTTTTAAAAAAATATATATTTTAAAAAATTGTAATCTCCAAAATCGCCCATGCCCTGGCTTTTCCACGTATTTTTGGGTCAGTCTTAAGTGCTGTCATTTGTCAGCACTTCTGAAAAATCACCTCCCCACTGGGTCTATTTGATATCCTGTTTGGGAACAGAACTGTTGCTTGCAAACAAGATTCGTCTTTTGGCTCTCTGACACACAGACAGAGCAAGCCTCATTATTATTTACTTAAAGTTTCTTTTATCCGGTGCGTTCAGTCGTAAGGACATAGATTTCCTCTTCAGAGTAATTAACTATTGTGAGCAGACGTTCATTTTCGGAGTTGTGGCTTGTCCACCTGTTTTGGGGGGTGATGGTAAAGACTGATGCTGTTTTGAAAAGACAGAGAGATTCATTTCTATTTGGGCTAAAGTTCGCAAATGTCTTCGCTTTCTCTCAGAGTAACTGCGCAGGCCATTCGGTCCCACCGGTCCATTCTGGCGTTATTATGTATCAACCAGTCCTTTTTTTTTTGATTTGATTTATTATCGTCACATGTATTAGTTCACAGTGAAAGGTATTGTTCTTTGCGCGCTACGCAGACAAAACATACCGTTCATAGAGAAGGAAAGGAGAGAGAGCGCAGAAGGTAGTGTTACAGTCATAGGTAGGGTGTAGACGAAGACCAACTTAATGCGAAGTCGGTCCATGCACGTTCCCACCCATCTTCATCTAACTTTAGACTCCCCGTGGCATTGCTCGATTTAAAGTGACATTACTTGTTAGAAAGTGTGCGGCAAATTGTTAAGTTCCATATACACGGTGGATGGCACAGTGGTTAGTACTGCTGCCTCACAGTGCCTGAGTTCAAATCTGGCCTCGGGTCACTGTCTGTGCGAAGTTTGCATGTTCTCCAGGTGACTCTGTGGGTTTCCGCCAGTGCTCTGGTTTTCTCCTACAGTTCAAAGATATGCGGGTTAGGTTGATTGACTGTGCTAAATTGACTCTTAGTATCAGGGTACAGAAGGATAAATATGTGAGGTTATGGGGATGGGATCTGGCTGGGATTGTTGTCGATGCAGGCGTGATGGGCCACAGCTCCTTCTGCACTGTAGATTTTATGATTAGCTGTTACACAATGTCAGGGGCAAAAAGCAGACATACTCCCCTCCCTCTCGTTTCATCGCTTTGTTTAAATGTGGATTTTGGAAGAAAGCTGGGATCTTAGTCAATTGGGCCGATGAATGGCAGATGGAGTTTAATTTATATAAATGTGAGACAATGCATTTTGTTAGATCGAATCGGGGCAGGACCTACTCCATTAATGGTGGGGCATTGGGTACAACAGAGATCAAGGAGTACTGATTCATGGCAGCTTGAAATTGGAGTCACAGGTAGACAGATTAGTGAATAAGGCATTTAGCATGCTTGGTTTCGCTGGTCAGAACATTGAATATAGGAGTTGGGACATCTTGTTGAAGTTGTACAAGATATTGGTAAGGCCACGTTTGAAATACTGTGTACAGTTTTGGTCAGCCCATTACAGAAAGGATATTATTAAACTTGAAAGAGCGCAAAGATTTATTAGAAAGGTACTGGGACTTGATGGTTTGAATTATAAGAAGAGGCTGGATTGACTGGGAATTTTTTCCCTAGATCATTGGAGACTTAGGTGTGATCTTATAGAAGCCTATAAAATAATGAGGGACATAGATTAGCTAGATAGTCATTATCTTTTCCTTAAGATAGTGGAGTCTAAAACTAGAGGGCATTGGTTTAAGATGAGAGGAGTGATGCAAAGTGTTCAGAGGGACAATGTTTTCACACACAGAATGGTGGATGAGTGTCTGGAACCAGCTGTCAGAGGTAGTAGTCGAGGCGGGTACAATTTTGTCTTTTAAAAAGCATTTGACAATTACATGGGTAAAATAGGTATAGAGAGATATGGGCAATTGGGACTAACTTAGTGGTATGGACAAATTGGGCCAAAAGACTTTCATGACATTTGTGTTACTTTGTCACTAAGTTATTATTCTCCAGAAACAAAGGATATGTCTACACCCTCTCCGTCCCTCTGTCTCTGGTTGTGTTGAAACAGATTTATTTCAGCAGTGGCCTGGCCCGTTATTCCCTGTCCACACAACTATGTTGCCTGGTATGGAAGGCAGGTCTTATGAAGAGAGGCTGAGGGATTTGAGGTTGTTTTTGTTAGAAAGAAGGCGGCTAAGAGGAGACCTTATTGAAACATATAAGATGATTAGAGGTTTAGATAGGGTGGACAGTGATAGCCTTTTTCTAGGATGGAGAAAGCTAGCACGAGGGGACATAGCTTTAAATTAAGGGGTGGTGGTTTTAGGACAGATGTCAGAGGTAGGTTCTTTACCCAGAGGGTGGTAAGGGTATGGAATTCCTTGCCTGCGTCAGTTGTAGATGCGCCAAGTTTGGTGGCGTTTAAGAGGTTAGTAGATAAGTTTATGGATGAAAAGGGAATGGTTTAGGTTAGAGGGTCACTGCTTGTTCCTAATTGGTTGGCGCAACATCGAGGGCCGAAGGGCCTGATCTGCGCTGTTATGTTCTATGTTCTATGTTCTATGTTCTATGTTCTATGTTCTATGTTCTATGTTCTATGTTCTATGTTCTATGTTCTATGACTGGGAAGGAAATGCCAGAAAGGCAATTTATGATTAAGTGGGAGATAGAAAGGTGGAATGTCACTACAGGACATTAAACAGTGTCCCAGCCCCATAAGTGAGCCAAGTCTCTTTCTCCGTCTCTACTCCCTGTCTCCCGTTCCCCCGCTCTTCCTCTTCCTCCCCCCCAACCCCCCCCACCGCCGCCGCCGCCCCCCCCTCTGCTGCTGTAGCCCTGAGAGATAGTCACTTTGCATCCAATTCCTGATAAATGGGAGAATTTGGGAAGGATTGTCTGGAGCTTTTTTTGCACGTCACAATGCAGTGCCAGGGCTAGACATAGTTTGGGTGTTTTGAGTGAGTGAGTGTGCAGGGGAAGGATTGCAGTGAACAGACAGACAACTGAGGAAAGTGACGAGGAACCTCTGCTGGGATCATGTGATGCTGCCCCTTTTGCAGCGCCTTCAATCACGGGGAGGGGTGAGGTGGAGGAAGGTGCCTTGCTTTAAAACACATCCGTCCCCACTCCTGAACACAACATTGGGTTGCTTCATTGCTGGCAGCTGGGTCGCACACCACTAGGATTGCTCACACCTCTTGCCTGTTCACTTTCCAGGTACGTGGCGCTATACAAATGCCTTATGCATCCCTCTATCTATTCCAAAGAAGTCAGGGGACCTTGTAACAAACACCAACTCTTTGGCGCATGCCACAAGATGTCGCATCTCATCCAGTATTCCTTTTGAACCCCACACCAGTAGATCGCTTTAACCTCAGGAAAGCTCAGCATCCTGAGAAGGATGTGATGGCATTGAGTAAGTTCAGAGGAGGTTCATCAGATTGATTCCAGGGATGACAGTATTGATGTATGAGGAGAGATTAAAAATTTGAGCTTGTATTCCCTGGAATTTAGAAGGATGAGAGGGGATCTGATCGAAGTATATAACATTTTAAAAGGGATTGATAGAGTAAATGTAGACCAAATGTTTCCTGTTATGGGGTAATCTCGAACAAGAAGTTACAGGTATGGGTTGAGAGGCAGTAGATTTAAAACTGAGATGAGGAAGAACTATTTCTTGCAGAGGGCAGTGAATTTGTGAAACTCGCCGCCCCATAACGCAGTGGAATCTGAATCATTGAATGGTTTCAAGAAGAAGATGGATATATTTCTAATAAAAGGAAAAGAGGGATATGGGGAACAGGTAAGGAGATGAATTTGAGACCAGGGAAAGATCAGCCATGATTTGATTGAATGGGGAGCAGGACAAAGAGCTGAATTTGCCTACTAATTCACATGTGCAGTTCTGGTACCTCACTATAGGAAGGATGTGGACGCTATTGAGAGGCTGCAGAGGAGATTTACAAGGATGTTGCCTGGATTGGGGGGCATGCCTTATGAAGATAGGTTGAGGGAGCGAGGTCTCTTCTCCCTGGAGAGACGTAGGTTGAGGCGACCTGATAGAGGTTTATAAAACGTTCAGAGGAATAGATAGGGTGGATTCTCGGAGGCTGTTTCCCAGGGCTAAAATGGTCGCTATGAGAGGACACAGGTTTAAGGTGCTGGGGGGCAAGTACAGAGGAGATGTTAGAGGTAAGTTTTTCACTCAGAGGGTGGTGAGTGAATGGAATTAATTGCCATCAGTGGTAGTAGAGGCGAACTCGCTGGGGTCTTTAAAGAGACTTCTGGATGAGTACATGGGATTTAATGGGATTGGGAGTTACAGATATATCTATACTTACCAGGCCATAGAACTGATCGGCACAACTTGTGGGCCGAAGGGCCTGCTTGTGCTGTAGTGTTCTATGTTCTATGATGTCTTATCTGGTGCTGCTTTGCACTTGTGCTTCATGAGCAGTAGGCAAAGTCTTAGTCATGATAAAGAAGCAAAATACTGCAGGTGCTGGAAATGTGAAATAAAAGTAGAAAATGCTGGATAAACTCAGCAGGACTGGCAGTATCAACAGAGAGAGAGAGAAAAAAACATAGTTCAAAGGGAGATGGTGCAGCAATGGTCACTTTTCTCAATTCCAGGAAACAGCAAAGGCTGCTGCCGGGGATGGAGTGGGGGGAGGGGGTTATATAGCACTCACTGCCAGTGTGACGAACCACCTTTCCCACCACTCTTCCCTGATGGCCATGGAGAATCATGGCACAAAACCTGCAGAGGCAAGGTGAATGTGTCAGCTGTCTCTGCATAGGAGACCGTTCCAACAGAGGAGATGCATTGAACCCTGTGCATCGACCTGAGCCATCCAGTTGAGTCCTGGCAGACTCTGTGAACTCCTGTTGCCTGATCCCCTGCTGCACGCTGTCCCTTAAACTGTATTTCTCTCTCCACAGATGCTGCCAGACTTGCTGAGTTTATCCAGCATTTTCTGTTTTTATCACAGTCATGAAGCTTATTTGGAGAACCAGTAGAGACATAATGGGCCAAATGGCCTCCTCTGAACTGTAATGAGTTTATTTATTTATTAGTCACAGTAAGGCTTACGTTATTACGACAATGAAGTGACTGTGAAATTAATAGTTTGCAGTGGGAATGTTGACTTTGAGACTCACTGGACTTGACATTAGTGCGCGGATGTTTGAGATTTATTATAATAATGGAGTCATTTAACCTGTTTAAAATAAATGGTAGTTACTGTATCCAGATAGCAAAGCCAGGTCACAATGATGTGAAAATATTTGTCCTCTTTTATTGCATTCTTTTCCAAGCCGCATTATTATTTTGAGTTCTAGCTCAGGCATTTGTTTGCTTATCCTGCCCACTAAGTGTTGTTTATTTTCTGTATCTAAATGCTCGGCTGGATTCTCAGGATATGAGTGGCTTTGGTATGGCTCCCTTTACTACCTCGAGAACCAATCTGTGTGACGGGGAAACTTATAGAAACAATGGTCTGGATCAAAATTGATACGAGGCTTAACAATTTAAAAATCTGCATTCGTGGCAAGTTGTGTTTGACTTGATTTAATTATTAAGTAACTGAAGAGAGTTGTGAGTTTTGATGTGAGTGTAGACTTTTAAAAAATGTTTTTTACATTTGATTTATTATTGTCACATGCATTGGTATCCAGCGAAAAGTATTATTTCTTGTGGGCTATACAGACAAAGCATACTGTTCATAGAGAAGGAAAGCAAAGAGTAGTGTTACAATCAGAACTAGGGTGTAGAGAAAGATCAACTTAATATAAGGTAGGTCCATTCAAAAGTCTGATGGCAGCAGAGAAGAAAATGTTCTTGAGTCAATTGGTCCGTGATCTCAGAATTTTGTATCTTTTCCTGACGGAGAAAGGTGGAAGAGAGGATGCCTGGGATGCTTGATTCCTTAATTATACCGGCAGATTTCCGAGGCAGTGACAAGTTTAGACAGTGTCAGTAGGTGGGTGGGTGTTTTGAGTGATGGATTGGGCGACACTCGTGATCCTTTGTAGTTTGTTGCGGAATGGTCAGAATAGAAGCCATACCAAGCTGTGATACATCCGGGAAGGATCCATCTCTAAAAGTCAGTGAGAGTTGTAGCTGACATGCCAAAATTCCTTAGCCTCCTAAGAAAGTAGAGGTGTTGGTGACTTTCTTAACGATAGTGTTGGCATGGAGAGACCAGGACAGATTGTTGATGATTTGGATACCTAGAAACTTGAAGCTCTTGACCATTTCCACTTCACCTGAAGTCCCACCTAATAGATCTAAAGCCAATTTGAAGCTTGTGGGATTAAATGGACACAGCAGCGCAGTTGCAATATTCACTCGGAGACTGAATGCAGAAACTAATAGTGACCTTTTGTTTTCTGGGCTGGAGGGATGTGTACAGCTGCGTCACCCCTTAGTACTGGCATCACTGTCTTTCTGATATGTTAGTGAGCTGGACTTGGGTACAGAGAGCAGAATTTTCAGATATGGAATGGAGTGAACAGTGAGGACTGCAGCAACAACCTTCAGGAGGACGTGGACAGACCAGTGAAGCGGACAGAGCAGACTCGTGACAATAGAAATTGAATGCCAAGAAGTGTGAAGCAGGTTATTTACGTAGGATTTATCGGGAGAGGCCACATAAGCTGAATGGTTCAATTTTAAAAATGGATGCAGAACCAGAGACACCCAGGAGTGTACTTCCATGAGCCTTTGAAGGTGGCAGGACCTGGCAGGCTGACCGTGTTCTCCCAAAGGGGAAGTGACCAACACCTTAACATCACTATTCTGCATCCTGAAGACATCTGAGCACTTGTATAGCATGGGGCACAACTGCCTCACAGCTCCAGGGACCCAGATTCAATCCTGGCCTTAGGGTGATTTTCTGTGTGAAGTTTGCACATTCTCGCCGTGTCTACATGGTCTGAAGATATGTAGGTTAGATTGTTTGTTTGGCCATGGTCAATTGCCTCTTAATGTCAAGGGGATTAGGAACATAACTATGTGGTGTTAAAGGGGTAGGACAGGACCTGGATGAGATTGTTCTCTGTGCAGCTTGATGGGCCAAATGGCCTCCTTCTGCACTATAGATTTTATGATTGACTATTCAATGACCTACTGAACACTCTGTGATCTGCATCCTTGTTAGTATAGCTGAAAAAGAGACATGCTGTTGAAACTTCTTGTTTTGCACCCATCAAGACAAAAGCAAGAATGCCAAATTTCAAAGAGGACTGTTAAACAGTTTATACTGCACATAGGAAAAGGGATGCTGATTGGTTAGCATTGGACTCTGGTCAAAATGCTGACATGGACAATGCATCAATAAACAATTACACTCCATTCTTTTATTTAATTGAAGAAGTTGCAATGCCTCGACATGTTCTTTTTTACATAGGACAAGGCCCTGGGAATGTAGTTAGAATATACATTTTTGTTAGTAACTCAAGCGGAGTGATTAGAGCGATTTTACTGGCTCACCCTGCTGATCGATGGATGGAGTGAACAGGTAAAATTATGCGGGAGCAGAGAAATCCGGATTATGCTTGATACCTCGATTCTTGTGATCTTGTTGACACTGGATTTCCAAAGCAGTCAGCCTCTTGCCCACTTCCAACAAGAGGCTGGATAGATTATTTAAATTTATTTAAAGCAGCATTTATATCTGTTTATCGTACCCAGCGCTCAATTGTCTGAGCTTACTTGCCTTTGTGGTCTCACTGGGAGCGATTCTGTCGGGCATGGAACACAACTCCCACATGAACTTACACCAGAACTAGGCGTCATAGGATAAGGGGTAAACCTTTTAGAACCGAGGTAACTGGGATGGCAAACTGGAGTTCAATTAGAGGACCTCCCTGATCTGGATAAATGGTGGAGCAGAGATAACTATATGGGGGGGTCGGTGGAATAAGATTACTAAGTTTGCAGATGACACAAAGATTGGACAGGTTGTTGACAGTGAGGCAGAGTGTTTTGGGCTACAAGAAGATATAGATGGAATGGGCAAATAAGTGACAGATTGAATATAACCCTGAAAAGTGTGAGATGATAAACGTTGTAAGGAGTAATTTGACAAGGATGCATTCAATGAATGGTAGGATTCTAGGAAGTTCTGAAACAAAGGGATCCGGGCTGTAAATGGAAGGGAATATGAGTAAGGTAGTGAAAAAGGCATATGGGACACTTGCCTTTATCAATCAAGGCATAGAACGTAGAACATTACAGCACAGAACAGGCCCTTCGGCCTTCGATGTTGTGCTGACCAATACAAAAAGCAGTGCCCCTTCAAACTAAACCATTCCCTTCTCTTCCATATACTTATCAACTAACCTCTTAAACGCCACCAAACTTGGCGCATCTACAACTGCATAGATTACAAAAGCAGAGAGATCATGATGGAGTTGTGAGAGCACAGTGACTTCAGTGAGGCCACAGCTGGAGTAGTGAATGCAGTTCCAGTTGCCACGTTATCGGAAGGATGTGATTGCACTGGAGGGGTCGCAGAAGAGATTCACCAGGATGTTGCCTGGGATTCAACATTTAAGTTATGAAGGTTGCGTCGAATTGGGTTGTTTTCATTGGAGCTGAGAAGACTGAGGGGCGATCTGATTGAGGTGTTCAAGATTATGTGGGACGTGGACATAATTGGATTGGGAGTAGCTGTTCCCCGTAGCTGAAGGGTCAGTGACGAGGGGACATAGGCTTGAGGCGAAGGGCAGGAGGTTTACGGGGGATATGAGGAAAAACCTTTCTGCCCAGAGGGTGGTGACAGCCTGGAATGAGTTGCCTGGGAGGTGATAGAGGTGAGGTGCCTCACATCCTTTAGAATGTACCTAGATGATCACTTGGCACATCATAACACTCAGGGCTATGGGCCAAGTGCTGGCAAATGGGATTAGGTGGGAGTTCAGGTGTTTCTTGCAAACTCGATGGGCTAAAGGGCCTCTTCTGCATGGTTTATTTCTAGCAGACTCGGGCCGAATGGTCTGCTTGTGCTCTTATTTATGTTTTTGATCAGTTGTGGTTTGTCCTGATCACAATTTGTATCGTTTCCTTCTAGTTTCCATAGAAGAGCTTGGGCGGTATGCAAAGTTGTGAAATATCTTCAGACAGCGCTGATGATCCTCTCAATAGTGGCTCACAGACAAAGCGACAACCTCGAATAGTAGTTATCGGTGCTGGACTCGCTGGCTTATCTGCTACAAGAAAACTCCTAGCGAATGGATTCACAGACATTGTCATTCTAGAAGCATCTGAGCGAATCGGCGGCAGAGTGCAAAGTGTTAAACTCGGTAAGCCTGTTCCTGTGTTGTTTGAAACAGAGTAGACGGAAGAATCTCAGTGTACAGTGTTTCATGCCAACAACTCCTATACAGACAATCAGGACGGGATGGTGGCATAGTGGTTAGCACTGCTACTTCTGGGCAGCATGGTGGCACAGTGGTTAGCGCTGCTGCTTCTGGGCAGCATGGTGGCACAGTGGTTAGCACTGCTACTTCTGGGCAGCATGGTGGCACAGTGGTTAGCACTGCTGCCTCCGAGTGCCAGGGATTCAGGTTTAATTCCTGGCTTGGGTTATTGTCTGTGTGGAGTTTGCACATTCTCCCCATGTCTATGTGGGATTTCTCCGGGTGCTTCAGTTTGCTCCCACCGTCCAAAGATGTGTGGGGTTAGGTAGATTGGCCATGTGAAATTGCCCCTTAGTGTCAGGGTGATTAGCAGGGTAAATGTGTGGGGTTACGGGAATCGGGCCTGGTGGGATTATGGTTGGTGCAGACTCGATAGGCTGAATTTCGGCACTGTAGAGATTCTATGACACGGTGACGTGGTGGTAATGTTACTAAACCAGTAATCCAGAGGCCCAAGTGAGTTCCCTCAGACATGGGTTCAAATCCCACCACGGCAGCTGATGGAATTAGAATTAGTAAATAAATCTGGAATTGAAAAGCTGGTAGCCATGAGACAAACTTAAATTATTGAAAAAAAACCCATCTGGTTCATTATTGTCCTTTAGGGGTGGAAGTCTGGCCAGATCCACAGCAATATGATTAACTCCTAGCTTCCCTCTGAAACAGCTAAACCACTCGGTTCAAGGGGTGGGTAATAAATACTGTCTTGAACAGCTGTGCCCATGTCCCAAGAATGAATAAAAAAACCTTTTGCACTGCTCGCAAAGACACAATTAATTCCATTCTGTCTTCAAACAAATATATTTATTTTCAACACGGCCAGCGTATGAATCATGAAGTGGTTATAACACAGCAGAAAGCCATTCAGTGCGTTGTGTCCCTGCTGTCCCTCTGCAAACGCAATTCACCTTGTATCACTCCCCTGCCTTTTGCCTGTAGTCATGCACACTTTTCCCCTCCCAGATAATGATCCAATGCCTCCATTGACCCTACCCTATCCACTACCCACTCGGGCAGTGCATTCCACAGCCTAACCACTTCAGTTTTAAGTTTATTTATTCATTGGCACAAACAGGCTTACATTAACCCTGCAATGAAGTTACTGTGAAAATCCCCTAGTCACCACACTCGGGTACACTGAGGGAGAATTTAGTATGGCCAACACATCTAACCAGCATGTCTTTCGGATCGTGGGAGGAAATGGAGCACCTGGAAGAAACCCCCCCCCCCAGAGACGGGGAGAATGTGCAGTCTGTATACAGACAGTGACCCAAGCCAAGAATCGAACTGGGGTCCCTGGCTCTGTGGACCAGAAGGGCTAACGGTTGTGCCGCCAAAAGGGTTTTCCTCCTGTCACTGATGCTTCTTTTGCCAATTGCCTTCAAAGGTTGATCCTATGTAGAGTTTTGAGATAATATGTTCCTGTGTTCTGTGCCCAGGCTGTGCTACATTTGACGTTGGGGCAACTTGGATTCACGGTGCTCATGGGAACCCGATTTATCAGCTAGCAGAAGACCATGGTCTCCTTGAAGAAACTACAGATGGGGAACGGAGCACTGGCCGCATCAGTCTCTACTCCAAGAATGGAGTGGCACACTACTGCACCAGCAGTGGTCAGAGAATACCGAAGGATGTCATTGAGGAATTCAGCGATGTATACAACGAGGTGAGTGGGCCATCTCATAAATACACAGTGCATGTTATTTCTTCTTGAACAGTGGGGGGGAAGGGAGGTTTGAGGAATGGGAGAGGGTTGCGGGGGATGGAGAGGGAATGGGGTGGGGGCAACATTTCAAAGCAGTTTAGCTTCCATACTTCCCAGCACTAATGCAGCGTCCATGGCACTCTCAGTAGTGAACACCTCTCACAGGGAGTGCAACATCTCCTCGTTCTGCTAGCATGTCCTGAAGCTTCCTTGTCGCTTTTCATTTCAACTTTCCACTTTGCTCACACTCTGATCTTTTTGCTCACAGCTTGTTTGAGTGAAGCTAAATGAGGAGGAGCAATCCACTCTACACTCTGCTCAACTCAATATTCAATTCAACCATTTTTAGATCACAATCTCTGCCTCTATCTTATTTAGTGTGTGAGGTATTTTTTTTTTTTTGCTGGCTTTTTCTAACCCTTCCTGTAGCTGGCTTTGAAGCCGTTCGCACCTCATCATCTGTATACAACCTTGGTTTCTTGAGCTCTGAAGACTTGCAACGTTGACTCTATTGTCTCCACAGATCTGTCAGACCTGTTGAGATTATCTAATTTTGTTTCAGATTCCAGCATCTCACTTTTGCCTTTGTCAGCATTTCTTTACTCAGAATCGTAGAATTGCTACAATGCAAAAGGAGGCCGTTTGGCCCATCGAATCTGCACCGAGTCTCTGATAGAGTATCTTGCCCAGGCCCTCTCCACGTACCCTCTCCCCATAACCCCACACGCTCACCATGGCTAGTCCGCCTAAATTGCCCATCATAAAGGGAAAGCGGAGCACTCATTACTCTACCCATTGCCATTCTCTTTGGCTTGTGCACCCTGAAATCTTTTGTTATTTAATCTCTCCCTCTCCCCACCCGGTCACATTTCCCTTTTTCCCTTTCCTGTCACCTGCCATCTTTCATGTGTTTAAACACTCCTTATGTTCCTATCTCCCTTTAGCTCTGAGGAAAGGCAGTTATCCTGAAACCTTCCCTCCGCTGACCTGCTGAATGTTTTCAGCATTTTCTCATTTTTATTACCATTGTGGCTGGCATGATGGTACAGTGGTCAGCGCTGCTGCCTCACAGTGCCAGGGCCCCTGGTTTGATTCCTGCCTTGGATCACTATCTCCCTGTATCTGTGTGGGTTTCCTCCCACAGTCTGAAAGACATGCTGGTTGGGTGCATTGGCTATTTGCTCTCAGTGTACCTGAATAGGCGACGAGGATATTTTCACAGTAACTTCACTGCAGTGTTAATGTAAGCCTACTTGTGACACTAATAAATAAACTGTGTTAAGGGGAGGGGCAGCACTGTGGCACAGTGATTAGCACTGCTGTCTCTCAGTCCAGGGATCCAGTTTCAATTCTGGCCTTGGGTCACTGTCTGTGTGGAGTTTGCACATTCTCCTCATCTCTGCATGGGTTTCCTTTGGGTGCTCCAGTTTCCTCCCACAGTCCAAAGATGTGCGGGTTAAGTTGATTGGCCATGTTAAATTGCCCCTTAGTATCAGGGGATTAACAGGGTAAATGCATGGGGTTGTGGAGATAGGGCTTGGGTGGGATTGTGTCGGTGCAGACTCAATGGGCCGAATGTCCTCCTTCTGCGCTGTAGGGATTCTGAGCATTTTGCCCTTTCAGGTTGCGCAACTTGATGCTTTCATTCACTCGGTTATTAATGAAAATGTGCAGCAGGGTTTCCATGCTTCTGAACTTCTTTTGATTAGGTCTACAACCTGACTCAGGAGTTCTTCCAGCGAGGAAGACCAGTTGGTGCAGAAAGCCAAAACAGCGTTGGTGTTTTCACACGGAACGTGGTGCGAAAGCGCCTCAAAGCTGATCCTGAAGACTCAGATGTCACAAAGAAGCTGAAGCTGGCAATGCTTCAGCAATTCTTGAAGGTATGGGCTAGCTTGAAATGGAATAGTAAAGAGTTTTACCGCACAGCCAGAGGCCCATAGTGCTCACACTGGCCATCAAGCATTTACAAATTCTGACAGGATTAGAAGGGTAGCTGCAAGAAGGATGTTTGCTTATTGGGAGTGTCTACCACCAGGGAATCACCGTCCGAAGATACAGGGTAGACCATTTAGTACAGAGATGATGTTTCTTGCACGTTATACAGACAAAGCATACCGTGCCTAGAGAAGGAAAGAAGCGGTTGCAGAATGTAGAGTTACAATCATAGCTAAGGTGTAGAGAAACATTAACTTAATATGAGAGAGATCTATTCAAAGGTCTGATGGCAGCAGGGAAGAAGCTGTTTTTGAGTCGGTTGGTACATGACCTCAGACTTTTGTATGGAAGAGAGTATTCCTGCGGTGCTGCCTGCTTTTCCAAGGCAGCGGGAAGTGTAGATGAGTCAATGGAAGGAAGATTGGTTTGTATGATGGACTAGGCTACATTTATGACCTTTGGTAGTTCCTTGCAGCCTTGGTCAGAGCAAGCTGTGATACATCTGGAAAGAATGCTTTCTTAAAAAAAATTGCTTGGCTGCATGTGAATCCTAACTGTGGTAACGAATTGGCTTTTCCCCCAATAATGGCAATCTTGTAATGTGTATAAATGTGTATGTGTATAAATAATAAATGTGTAGAGTATAGGGCAAATGGTAGGATTCTTAGTAGTCTAGATGAACAGAGGGATCTTGGTGTGTATGTGCATAGATCCCTGAAAGTAGGCAGTCAGGTTGAGAAGGTTGTTAGGAAGGCATATGGAGTCTTGGCTTTTATTGGTAGAGGGATTGAATTTCGGAGCCGCAACGTCATGTTGCAACTGTACAAAACTCTAGTGCGGCCGCACTTGGAGTATTGTGTGCAGTTCTGGTCCCCACATTATAAGAAAGATGTGGAGGCATTGGAGAGGGTACAGAGGAGGTTTACCAGGATGTTGCCTGGTATGGAGGGCAGGTCTTATGAAGAGAGGCTGAGGGATTTGAGGTTGTTTTCGTTAGAAAGGAGGCGGCTAAGAGGGGACCTAATCGAGACATATAAGATGATTAGAGGTTTAGATAGGGTGGACAGTGATAGCCTTTTTCCTAGGATGGAGAAAGCTAGCACGAGGGGACACAGCTTTAAATTAAGGGGTGATAGTTATAGGACGGATATCAGAGGTAGGTTCTTTACCCAAAGGGTGGTTCGGGAGTGGAATGCCCTGCCTGCAGCAGTTGTAGATGCGCCAAGTTTGGTGGCGTTTAAGAGGTTAGTTGATAAGTATATGGAAGAGAAGGGAATGGTTTAGTTTGGATGGGCATTGCTTTTTATATTGGTCGGCGCAACATCGAAGGCCGAAGGGCCTGTTCTGTGCTGTAATGTTCTATGTTCTATTGTATATCAAATTAACTAAAGTTCAATATGGCGAAATATTTGGAAAGCAAATGCAACATTTTAATAGAGAACAGGAACAGAAACACATTTCACTATATTCTGTGCTAGTCTGACGAGCTCCAGTCTTGTGTAACAGATAACGTGTATTCAATCTCCTTACTTATTCTCCAGGAATGTACTTCACAAAACACTTTACCATCTTAGATTCTACTATCTGTCTTAAGATAAAGATAGAAACACCTTTTTCACAATGCTTTGTTAAAATCTCCAGCTGTCTACACATTGGAAAGGATACAGAGGAGGTTTACCAGGATGTTGCCTGGTATGGTGGAGAGGTCTTATGAGGAAAGGCTGAGGGACTTGAGGCTGTTTTCGTTAGAGAGAAGAATGTTAAGAGTAACTTAATAGAAGCATACAAAACGATCAGAGAATTAGATAGGGTGGACAGTGAGAGTCTTTCCCTCGGATGGAGATGGCTAACACTTGGGGACATAACTTTAAATTGAGAGGTGTTAGACATAGGACAGATGTCAGAGGTAGGTTCTTTATTCAGAGTAGTAAGAGTGTGAAATGCCCTGCCTGCAACAGTAGTGAACTCGCCAACAGTAAGGCCATTTAAATGGGCTTTGGATAAACATCGATGATATTGAAATAGTGTAGGTTAGATGAGCTTTAGGTTGGTTTCCACAGGTTGGCACAACATCAAGACCAAAGGGCATATACTGCGCTGTAATGTTCTATATTCTATGTACATTAGCAGCCATTTAAGAGAAGCTTTCACATCATGAATGTCAGTGAGTAGCAGAACCGTCCCTCCTCCTCCTTTAGTAAACTGTTTGGTCTGACCGGTCTATCCCCCACAAAAGCTGTGGGCTTATTCCCATTATCCTTCCCATCTCACTTCCCTTCAAACGCTTTTGGAACCTGACAAGATGTCACAGTGATTAATGTTGCTGCCTCACTGCACCGGGGACCCAGGTTTGATTCCCAGCTTGGGTCACTATCTATGTGGAGTCTGCACATTTTCCCTGTGTCTGCCTGGGTTTCCTCCTATAGTCCAATGACATGCTGGTTAGGTGCATTGGCCATGCTAAGTTCTTCCTTAGCGTACCCGAACAAGCACTGGAGTGTAGTGACTTGGGGATTTTCACAGTAACTTCATTGCGGTGTTAACGTAAGCCTACTTGTGACACTAATAACGAAACTTAAAATGAAACTAACCTAATTTTAATTGTAAACATGGCGTTGGATTTGCACATTCTCCGTGTGCCTGCGTGGGTTTCCTCCGGGTGCTCTGGTTTCCTCCCACAGCCAAAAAGATTTAATGGTTAGGTGCATTGACCATGCTAAATTGCCCCAAGTGTGACAGACATACATGGATTAGTGGGGTAAATACATGGAGTTACAAGAATAGGGTCTGGGTGCAGTCCTGATGGGCTGAAAGCCTCCTTCTGAATTGTTGGCATTTTATGATCTATGATTCTCCAATCTCACCTGCAGCTCCGGCTCCATTGCGGAGATTTGGCTGGGCACCAAATTCTCCATTCTTGCTAGTTCTGCGTGAATGTCTGCAAAATTCCGACCATTATCTCTGCTTTAATCACTAACTTTGCCAATACTGTCCGTAGCCTCTGTGTGCAGAAATAAATCTTCTGCTCTTTGCTCTCAATCTCTCGGCCTGTAGTCTTCTGTCTGTGATCCCCTTTTACTGGCCCCTCAACCAAAATCTGGGCCAAAGGTGTAGGTTTGGAGGGGGGAATAAAGAGAGTGGCTCAGAGGTTTGTGACAAGGGAGTTCCAGAGTGTGTGGCCTTGCCAACTGAAGACATGGCCACCAAATGGCGGAGCAGTTAAAGTGCGGCAAATGCAGAAGGTCAGAATTTGAGGTGTGCAGATATGAATGTTGTGGGTCTAGAAGAGGTTACACAGGTTAGAGGTGGAGACTGTGGACAGACTTCAAAAGTCAGGATGAGAATTTTAAAATCAAGGTGTTGTTTGACCAGTGTAGGTCAGTGAGCACAGAGGTGATCATTATGAATACGTCTGACTAAATACATCTCCAGATAACGGCGGTCAGGTGGTACAGTGGTTAGCACTGCTGCCTCACAGCGTCAGGGACCCGAGTTCGATTCCCAGCTTGGGTCACTGTCTGTGTGGAGTCTGCATGTTCTCCCTGTATCTGCATGGGTTTCTTCTGGGTACTCTGTTTTCCTCCCACAGTCTGAAAGACGTGCTGGTTGGATGCATTGACTCGAACGTGTGCTGGAGTGTGTCAACTAGGGAAATTTCACAGTAACTTCACTGCAATATTAATGTTAGCCGATTTGTGACTAATAAATAAATGTTAAATATTTAGGTAACGTGGAAAAGACTGCCAGTCAAAGAGTAAAATAATTTGAAGGTGGCCTGCCAATGGCCAGCGGCAGGATTTTCTGGTTCCACTGCTGTCAACACACCCGGGGAACCTGCAATGGGAGCATGACTGATGGTGAGAGCGGGAGATCCCATGGGCAGGAGACTACGGTGTGATTTTTTTTTTATTCATTTGTGGAACATGGGCATGACTGGCTGGCCAGCATTTATTGCCCATCCCTACTTGCCTGAGGGCAGTTGAGAGTCAACCACATTACTGTGGTTCTGGAGTCACCTGTAGGCCAGGTCGCATAAGGACGGCAGATTTCCTTCCCTAAAGGACGTTGGTGAACCGGATGGGTTTTGCCAACAGAAATGAGGAATATTTAAAAAAAAAAAGAACAGTACAGCACAGTACAGGCCCTTCGGCCCTTAATGTTGTGCTGAACTACGTTCCCACTCCCTATGAATATGTCCATTGATTACTTTACGGTGGGGGAAAGGTGAAAGTCGTCTCGATAAGTGCAGCCAGCTAAGTTTTTCTCTGGGGTTAGGTTTGGGGATTTGAGGACGATGCACAATACTTACCCTGGAGATGAATAAGTCGGTGGGCGATCTCAGGTGGGATTTTACAACCTCGCTTGGGTGAGATTGTGAGGCCTGAGGCCAACAGCGATCTCGGTTCCCTGAGCCTCACCCACTCTGATTTTGGGGCTGGTGAGGCGGTAGAATTCTGGCCCTCGTCCCCGACAGAGATTATTTAAACGATTTAGGATGGGAGTAAGTTGGACGGCCCCCCTCTACTCGATACGTTCTCACTTTGGTTTGAATCACAGCGACGGGACTGTATGCCGCTTGGGTTGGGACTTTGTTTAAGAATGTAATGATCTCTCTCCTTCTTTCCCGCTGGCAGGTTGAAAGCTGTGAGAGCAGTTGCCACAGCATGGACGAAGTATCCCTTAGTGAGTTTGGCGAGTGGACGGAAATCCCTGGCGCCCACCATGTCATTCCCAGTGGCTTCATTAACATAGTGGAGATCCTGGCCCGTGACATCCCGAAATCCATGATCCAGCTGAACAAGCCGGTCAAGTACATTCACTGGAACCACTCCATCAGCAAGCAGATCTACTTGATCAGCAGCTCATTCGCCGACCACAACCTGGACAGCCGGGAGGAGGAGGGCTACCGGGTGTACGTGGAGTGCGAGGATTGCGAGCTTATCCCGGCCGATCACGTGATTGTCACCATGTCCCTCGGGGTGCTGAAGAAATACCACGAGACCATGTTCCGCCCCCGCCTCCCGGAAGAGAAGGTCTCGGCCATCCAGATGCTGGGTATCAGCACCACGGACAAGATCTTCCTGGAGTTCGAGGAGCCCTTCTGGAGCCCCGAGTGCAACAGCATCCAGTTTGTTTGGGAGGACGACGCGGAGAACGAGAGCCTCGCCTACCCGGAGGACCTGTGGTACAAAAAAATCTGCAGCTTTGATGTGCTGTACCCACCCGAGCGGTACGGCCACGTGCTGAGTGGCTGGATCTGCGGAAAGGAAGCCATCATCATGGAGAGATATGACGATGAGACGGTGGCGGAGACTTGCACAGAACTACTGCGAAAGTTTACAGGTTATTAATGTCCTTTTCCATTGCTGCCTCTCTGGATCTAGTGTAGAGTCGCACTGTATATAAGCTGCTTCCTCCCTCATTCTGTACAGGGATTGTCGGTGAAGGAATAATCACCTTTTTTTTTTGAAATCTGTGTATCCCTTGCTAGTTCGGAGGGGAAGCTGGGCAAGGACATCTCCCGTTGCAATAAAAGTGACTCTCCAAGTGGAAGAGGGGCCAAATGATTTATTCCTGTTCCTGTCTTCCTGAATATATTAGCTACTCTTGGAATGTGGCTGATCAGTGTTACCCAACGGGCTTGACAAACGTTTCCTCAATCGAGCCAGGGCCCCTGCATGGCTTTCAGGGGGTTTCCCCTGCAGACAGGAGTATTGGAAACGTCTTTGATGCCTCCCCAAATATCTTGGCCAAAATGATCCTTGAATTGTTTCCTCAACAATAGCGTACTTGCGGTTTAAGAGGATGCCAAGGAAAAGGATGCCTGGTTGAATATTTTGTTGTTGGGGTACATCGAGCACAACACTGTAAG
Source organism: Sphyrna mokarran (assembly GCA_024679065.1). Taxonomy (NCBI): domain Eukaryota; kingdom Metazoa; phylum Chordata; class Chondrichthyes; order Carcharhiniformes; family Carcharhinidae; genus Sphyrna; species Sphyrna mokarran. The sequence goes on along the minus strand of JAGIQG010000001.1, from coordinate 22,047,319 downwards.
CTTGTTAGCTTCCGAACTGTAAACGTGGCTCACCGTCGCAAGTAGCTTCTGGAATGTTCTGACAAGCTGAGCTGATCTTGGCTCCTTTTATTTTTAAACAGCCGTACCTGGTACAGCGGCTGAAAGGCAGCTTATAATTGTGCCTTGGATGTGGGGAGTAAGAAGATCTCCAAAGTACTTCGACAAACGGGCGTTACAATTAAAAAGGTTCTGCGCCATAACACAAAAGAAATGCTGAAGAAGGAAAGGGCAGGTTAACATTACTGGGAGAGACGCTTCATCCTTCAGTATTTTAAATGTCTAATCCAGCGCTGTAACATTTTCCATTTCTCCTTCCTAAACATTGGTAAAATGTATCCTGGAGGAAGTTACTTTAATAGTTAGGGTTTGGTATTAATAAGAAAGAAACATTGATATTTGAATGCCCTTTGGCATGCAATAGAGTTTTGTGGAGGAATTGAAACTTGGCACGATTGAAACTTGGCACGATTTATCCTCGGCACAAGACATTGTGCAATTGGCTAAAAAGTTCAAGCATCACGTCTGATGAGAGAGCCATGGCTTGGTAAAGTTCAGCAGGAATATTGTGGTTCCTATGTAGGCGTTGTACATGTTGGGTGTTCTGTTCTCTATCCCTTTTATCCTGCTTTTTGGAAGTACTCCAAGACTATCTCCACCACTACGTTTTTGATCTTGTTTCCTCTCTGGGGTCAGCTGGTATCTTCTGATGTAGTTAGATACGGTTGCTAATCTCACTTGCTCTACAAAATTCTCACGCCCTGCTTGTCCTGTTCAAATTTCCCAAAGTCCCCCGCTGCAACTTCTGCTAGATGGGCTTGTGCCCCAGGATCTCAGTCAAAGCAGCGTTTGGAGCTGACAGTGACGAGTTTGTGCAGTCGATTCAGGTAATAATTCGATCCACATCTGGCCTGCCTTTGAAACCTCAAATGACTCCGAGGCCCATGGAAACAACCAACTATGATGGGGCCAATCTGTGCCTCACCTAATCCACGTACCTCCACTATCAGCTAAGCCCATGAGTCCCCACCATGAAGCAAGGTACTGGAGGCTGGTTACACTGTTAGAATGCTTTATGGGTATAATTTGAATAGAATGCCCTAGACCTGCACTGTTCCAGAAAATTAAGCTTTCCTCTGGACACGTGGTGGATTTGCATGGGAGCATACCATTGCATGCATGCACGCATACACAAATACATCTGTACAAACATGCACACATGCATACACACACCAACTGTGTGCACAAATGCATATATACATACATGCACAAACACCGATGCATGCATAAACGCACAGATGGGAGGAAAAGCACATGAGGGAGGTTTCAATTTATATTTTTTTGTCCTCAGGGTATCCCAAAAGATTTTACAGCAATTGATGTAATTTTGAACTGAGGTGACTCCAGGTATTGTAATACGGGAGGTGAAACAGATGGTGAGTGTACAGCAAGCCCTCATCACCAAAAATGAGATGGTTTTTTTCCTTTTTTTTTCAAAAGTTTAACGTTTTTATTTATTAGTCACTAGTAAAGCTTACATTAACACTGCAACGAAGTTACTGTGAAATTCCCCTAGTCGCCACAGTCTGGCACCTGTTCTGGTCAATGCACCTAACCAGCACACCTTTCAGACTGTAGGAGGAAACCCATGCAGATATGGGGGGAATGTGCAGATTCCACACAAACAGTGACCCAAACTTGGAATCAAACCTGGTCCTTGATGCTGTGAAGCAGCAGTACTAACCACTGTGCATCCCCCAAACTTTGTTAAGGTATCAATTTTTGGTCAGGACACTGGGGAGAATGCCACTACTCTTTTCTGAAGTATTGTCATGGAATATCTTTTACATCAATTCGACAACCAGACAAGACCTTGGTTTAATGTTTCATTTGAAAGCTCTCTCAGTGCTCCACTGCTCTGTCAATCTGGATTATTGCTCAAGCATCTGAGTGGAACTGGATTCCACGGTCTTTTGAGACAAACATTGTGCCTGTCAAACCAAGGCGACACCTAAAGAGGGACCTTGTGAACGCTGAAAAGGGCACCTGGCTGTATGCTTTCTGTGGGCAGCTGTTTTAAGTTGTGTTTCCTAGATGTTTCTCGGCGACTTGAATCAGACTTTTGACTCTGAGTTGCTTGTTGGCTTTGCCGTTCTACAAGCTCGGAGCAGCATTGCGTGTGTGTGTGTGCCTTGTGTCTTTAGTTTGCTGGCCTCCGCTCCCTCGCTTCTGGTGGCTGGTGGGCTTCCTGGAAGAAGCGGGATGCTGTGCTTCGAGGGCTGCTGGAATTGAGCTGATGTTGTGGGTGGGCAAGGAGAAGAAGCTGCATCCTCTGCCAGAGTGGCAGAGATGCCCGAAGCAGCTGCTGAGAAAACATGCTGGAATTTGTCAATGCCACCAGTACCTTGCTACTGGTTCGGGGCAAAGCAGGCAACTGGCTTGAGCTCTTTACTAATGACCTAGATGCTGCACCTTTGCATGCCTCAGAATTCCTCATCTTTCCCAAGGAGAGACTTCATATCCTCGAGGGTTCACTCTTCACTATCTCTCTTGCACAAGCACCCATACGTGCTGACAAACTAGCAAAGGCACCTACAGCTACAAGTACCCTTCTAATCACAGATGCCCTTTGCTCACTCAGTCAGCCTGCAGGAAATGAATCATTCGAGGATTGGAGTCTGACTCCTGCTGTCGTTGGAAGTATTTTATGACCATGATCCACTGGAGCTGGTGGAACATGTGTTTCACAAGGGCAATCCAGCACTTCTCTCATTTCCATCCCTTTTATAATACAATCTTGTTTCTATTTTTGCAGTACATCTGAAGCTTCAGGACCCAACCCATTGCCAGCATTGGCCAACAAGCAACCCCTTGTCATGGCATCTTCCCTGTCCACTATCAGCATCTGCCTCAAGGGAGATTTAATCATTGTTTTTATTATTCATCCATGGAACGTGAGCATCGTTGGCTGGCCAGCATTTATTGCCCATTCTTATTTACCCCAAGGGCAGTTGAGAGTCAACCACATTGCTGTGGCTTTGGAGTTACATGTAGTCCAAACCAGGTAAGAATGGCAGATTTCCTTCCCTGAAGGACACTAGTGAAACAAATGGATTTTCCGAACGTTCGACAATGATATCATGGTCAACAGTAGATTCTTAATTCCGGGTATTTTTTTTTTTATTGAATTCAAATTCTGCTATCTGCCTGGCGGGATTTGAACCCAGGTCCTCAGCACATTAGCTGGGTTTCTGGATTAGTAGTCCAGCGATTAATACCACTAGGCCATTGCCTCAGCTTGAACGTGAGGCACAAAGCAATGGCTTAAGAGGGACAGGACTGCAGGCAAGAGGGAGAGAAGCAAGTCCCTCACTGGCGTGACCATTACAGCCCCTGACCAGAAAGGAAACTGCACCAGTTAAGACCATGCCACCTCATTCTTGGGCTGCAAGGTAACCATCTTAGTGGCTGAATAGCAGATGGGCTGGCCCAAGTGACAAGTGATATTGGAAAAGGCTTGTGTGCCATTATCATTGCTGGCGGAGGTCTTGCTCAACCGCAGTGTATCGCCGTAAAGTTACCCTCTACATTCTTACAGGCCGGTTGCCTTAGCATGCTGCTTCCAAGATCCCCTCCTGCATCTCATGAATCACAGTGGGCTTCAGCAGTTTGCTATTGATAGGAGTTCACAATCGCACTGTGTAAACACACTGACGGTTTTACTTCTTCTCTCTCCCACACGTTACACGTACTAATTGTCTATTCCAGTGGTTGCGATCCATAGCTCTCTTTCAGGCCAAGTAGGAATATCTGGCTTTTAAAATGTATTAATCATAGAATCCTCAGTGCAGAAAGAGGCCATTCAGCCCATTGAGCCTGTACCGACCACAATCCCATAACTCCACGTATTTACCATGCTAATTCCCCTGACGCTAAGGAGCAATTCAGCATGGCCAATCCACCTAACCTACACACTATTGGACTGCGAACCCAAGTGAATCCTCTCAGCCTGATGGTCCTGGTAGGATTGGGAAATCCGTGAGAATGCTCCGGGTGCTGTTTTTTATTTTGCCGCAGTCGAAATTTCCACTGAGTTTAAATCCAGTCTGTAATGACGATGAGAACAACTGGCTTACGCTTAGAATCCCACAGCCCTGTTTCTGCCGAGATTCCGCTGTGGCCCTGGGTGGAATTCATATGGAAACTCTGGGCTGGTATGTTTTAATCTGCAACGAAAGTGTACAATTGCATGGTAGCATCCTCTCAACAGTGGATTATTCGTAGTTGCAAATCCAGCAATAAATGCTTCATGTTAGCTAAATTGCATGATCAGCTTTGCAAAGATACATTGGGTGCCTTATTAAATGTGCACAGGCGGTTCAAACTGCACACAGTACGTACTAATCCCACAGTTCAGATTTACTTTGTAAGTTTTTTTGCATTTGATTGCTTATTTGATATCAAGTTCCATTTTGTAGCTAAATTTGCCATGTTCAGTCAGCTTTCCATCTGTAACTGGTGCCTTAGCACCTCCACATTGCTCAAACCTAATTTAGATTGTAACAAAAGTATAACTGAGATGTGCTGTTCAAATTCTAATTTGTGACGTATCTCAGATTGTCAATTGGTCAATGACTCATGTTGAAAACTTTGTTTATAAACTTAATTCCTGTGTAATTTCATAGAATCCCGACAGTGCAGAAGGAGGCCATTTAGCCCAATGAGTCTGCACCAATCACAATCCCATCCAGGCCCAATTCCCAAAACCCTACGTATGTTCTCTGCTAATCCCCCAACACTGGGGTCAATTTAGCACGGCCAATCAACCTAACTCATACATCTTTGGACCAAAACACCCAGTGGAAATCCATACACACACACAGGAAGAACATGCAAACTCCACACACACTGACCCGAGGCCGGGAATCGAACCCAGGTCCCTGGCGCTGCGAGGCAGCAGTGCTAACCGCCGTGCCGCCCCAAGTTCTCCAGGATCTGAGTCAATTGTCAAAATCAACTCGTTTTTAAGTTGTTTCGGAAGTGGAATTTTATTTTACATTTGTCAAAGAGACTTTTGACAGAACTCTGAAGGATGTACAACTGAACTCTTTTTAAATTCTGTCTGCAGGCAACCCGCACATTCCGAAACCCCGGAGGATCCTGAGGTCTGGATGGGGCAGTAACCCTTACATCCGTGGGTCTTACTCCTACACGCGGGTTGGGTCGAGTGGAGCAGACGTCGAGAAACTTGCAAAGCCCCTGCCTTACGCAAAAAGCACAAAAGCGGCTGTAAGTCAGTATTTACAACGGGTGGTGGGAGGGAAAGTGAATTTGCCATCTGTGAGCCTAGTTCTTATTTGTCAGGACTACTGTTTAGTGGGAGTTCCACACGAATAAACAAGATAAATAATGAATAGGAACTGCACACATCCTAGACACTGCTGCACATTATATAGATTGGAAAGTATAGATGGTAGAACCTAGATCGATTCCAGAGATGAGAGGTTTATGAAGTGAGATTGGGCATTTTAGGCTTGGAGTTCAGAAGAATGCGAGGAGGTCTTAATGAGGTGTACAAGATGATAAAGGGGGATTGACGAGGTTGACGTGGTGAGGCTTTTCCCTCTTGTGGGGCAATCTAGAGTAAGAAGCCATGGTTTTAAGATAAGGGGAAGTAGATTTAAATCTGGGGTAAGGAGAAGTTACTTCTCTCTGAGGATCGCGAGTCTAGAATTCACTGCCCCAGTGCCATGGTGGATGCCGGGACACTGAGTAAATTTAAGGACGAGGTGGACAGATTTTTAATGAGCAATGGGTTTGAATGGCGATGGTGAACAGGCAGGAAAGTGGAGTGAAGGCTAAGATCAGATCAGCCACGATTGTATTAAATGGCAGAACAGGTTGGAGGGACTGAATTGCCTCTTCCTGCTCCGAGTTCCTACGATTCTTTCTTGGAAGTTCCTATTATCATTATTTAAGCGAAAGGGCGAGTAAGGTTAAAAATAGTAGGAGAAAATAATTAGGTAAATAAAGAAGTGCTGATTAGATGGCGACAACCTTGGGAGTTTCAATACCTGTAGCTAGAAGCAGAACAATAGTCTGATTGGGGGGGGGGAAGGGCAGTGGGGAGCACGCGTTGCAGCATAGTTTGAAAATCTTGAAAAATCAGGTTGATTTAGGAATGGTGCAATGATTCTTCACATTTATTAATATTAAAGAATTTCTTTTGATGCAACCCAGAAAGCTCTCATTTGACACGAGGACTTGCGATCTAAATTGTTGCTAAGAGATTCATTATTCAATAACTATCGATCGCCCCACTTGCATTCATAGAATCAGACAGCATTGAAAGTGGCCACTGGATCCATTATATCTCTGCCAGCTGTCTAATGTGACCTTTCCAAATCTTCTCAGTTATCACCGTTCTTTCCCCATTGGCTTGAAAATTTGTCCACTTAAAAGGGATTGGTAAAATAAATGTTCCCTCTTATGGGACCACCTAGGACAAGAGATCATAGCTATAAATCGAGAGGCGGTAGATTTAAAACTGAGACAAAGGGGGAGTATTTTTAACATTTATTTACGAGTGTCACAAGCAGGCTTACAAAGTTACTGTGAAAATCCCCCTTTCACCACACTCCGGCACCTGTTCGGGTACACAGAGAGAGAATTTAACATGACCAGTGTGTCTAACCAGCACATCTTTTAACTGTGGAAGGAAACTGGAGCTCCTGGGGGAAGCCCTCGCAGACATGGGGAGCACTTCTGGCAGAGGGTGCTGAATTTGTGGAACTTGCTGCCCCATAGTGCTGTGGAATGGTTTTAAGAAGGAGACAGATATATTTCTAATTTTTAAAAATGGGATATGGAGAACAGGTGGGCAGGTGGATTTGAGACCAGAAAGAGATCAGCTATGATTTGATTGAATGATGGAGCAGGCTCAAAGTGCTGAATTTGCCTACGTCTGCTTCTAATTCCTGTGTTCCATTTCAAGTAGAAATCCAGTGGTCATGTGAAAGTTAATATTAAATCTGCCACTGCTACGCTCTGATCCTCACTGTGTTGAAATAAAGACTGTCTCCTCTACCAATCCATCCTTTCCCTGGAAATTCCCTACAATCCTCAGCCTTTCTCCAATAGTAACAGATTGGAAACCTTATAGATGCACTGTCTTGAATGTTTTAACTTAGATTTGTACAAATTTAAACATTTTAAAATCATAGTGCTTAAACAGACCATACCCATCCTTCCAGAATGCTTGGGCTGAATTCTCTGGGGTTCACAGTGGCAGGATTAGAGTCATAGAAGTTTACAGCATGGAAACAGGCCCTTCGGCCCAGCTTGTCCATGCACCCTTTTTTTTTTAAATCCCTAAGCTAATGTCAATTGTCCAACTTTGCCCTATATCCCTCTATGCCTATCTTACGGATGTAACTGTCAACGCTTTTTGAAAAGACAAATTTGTACTCGCTACTACTATTCCTTCTGGCAGCTTGTTCCAGACACTCACCCACACTCTGTGGGAGGGAAAAAAATTTTTTTGTATCTCTTCCCTCCCACTTAACTGTACGCCTTCCAGTTTTAGACTCCCCTACCTTTGGGAAAAGAGATTGACGAGCTCACTCCTGTCTCCTGTCCGGCTGCGGTGAATGGAGATTTGGTTGAGTGCCACATTCTCTGCCCAGTGTTGCAGTGGATGTGAGGAGGGAATAGTTGGAGAATTTTAGCTTTTTGCACCTCCTCTAGTAATTTGTGACTTCCACACCGTGTGGTTTTTTTTTTTTGATGCCTTTTGGACCTCTTGTTCCAACGAACAACCCTAATTCAGATCAAATCCAACTCATGGTCTCCACATGAGGAACAAATAAGATCCTAGCTGACAAGATGAGACATGACACCCTCTCCTGGGTTCGATCTAATATTTCACTTTAGCCTAAAGATCGAGATGGCTTTGAAACTTTGTATCGAGTGGGGGCTTGTTTAACCTCATTGGCAACCCTGATCCTTTACTCTATCCTAGCCTGGGCAAACCACCATCATAGGTGTCAACACAACTGAGTGTCATGGGCTAGCTTCAACTTTCTTGACCCCTGGCAAAAAGTGGATCTGTTTGAGCTTAACATTAATTTCAAATAGCCCTTCTGACGTTGGGTCCCGAATTGTATGCAGAACCCCTTCCTCTAACCAATGAAAATGCTATTTATCAGAATTGGGGGCCAGATCTCCACACTCAAACTCCACTCACCATTTTTAAAGATCTCTTTTTAAGATTATTTATTAGTGTCACTAGTAGGCTTACATTAACACTACAATGAGGTTCCTACGGAAATCCCCTAGTCACCACACTCTAGCACCTATTCGGGTACACTGGGGGAGAATTTAGCACTGAACCAGCACGTCTTTCCGACTGTGGAGGAAACTGGAGCACCCAGAGGAAACCCACACTGACACGAGGAAAACATGCAGATTCTGCACAGACAGTGACCGAAGCTGGAATTTGAACCCAGGTTCTCAGTGCAGTGAGGCAGCAGTGCTAACCACTGTGCTACTGTCTGCCCAAGTGTTGGCCTGGCTCCGTGAAAATGTGACCCCGGGTTCCAGACCACCGCCATCCTTTGGATGAAGAAAATTCCTCCTCGTCTCCCTCTAAACCTACTGCCAGTCACTTTTAAATCTTTTCATAGGGTCATTGGCCCCTCTGCTAAAGGAAATAGATCCTTCCCGTCCACCCAGTCTTGGCTGTTCATAATTTTAAATCCCCTTCAGCTTCTTTTAATGCCAATAAACTAGGTCCAACCAATCCAATTGTTTCTCATGGCTATAATCCTCCAACCCTGCCAACATTCTTCGAAGTCTCCCTTCTCAGTGCCATCACAAATCTGTTGTCAAGCTGTGGACTGTGTACAGTACACCATCGGAGGCCTACCTAAAGTTTGAACAGAACCTTTCCTGCCTTTATGTTCTGCATCTGCACCAATAAAGTAGCTTAAGAATTTTGAGCAAGCAGTGATGAAGACAAGGTAGCAGCAGCACAGTGGGTAATACTGCTTCATCACAGCGCCAGGGACCTGGGTTTGATTCACGGCTTGGGTCACTGTCTGTGCGGAGTCTACATGTTCTCCCTGCGTCTGCATGAGATGCTCCCGCTTTCTCCCACAGTCCAAAAGAAAACGTGCTGGTTAGGGGCATCGGCCATGCTAAGTTCTCCATCAGTGCGTCCGGAGATTTTCACAGCACCTTCACTGCAGTGTTAATGTAAGTCTTACTTGTGACACTAATAAATAAACTTAAAGTACTCTGTATGCCTTAACCGTTCTCTTTGTGAAATGGTGGAACTAAGTTTTAAATGTAGTAAAGAGGAAGGGATTGGAAGTTTAAGCGGCAATTTAGTAATCGGTATCTTTGCTTTTATTAGCCAATGCAGATATTGTTTGCTGGGGAGGCCACTCACAGAAAATATTACTCAACTACTCATGGTGCTTTGCTGTCTGGGGAGCGAGAGGCTGCGCGTCTCATCGAAATGTACCAAGACCTCTACCAAGGCAAGGGCATGAAGTTGGACAACTAAAAGAAAGAAAACACCTTAGATGGACTGGACTTAATGTGTTCAGTGTGCTATTTCTTAAAGTGGGGCATTATGATCTTGTTCGAGTGTATGCTTTGAATCATTTTCAAGTGGATTTATGTATGATTAACGCAGTCTGGTAAACGCTTTGGCTGTGCAAATGTTTACACTTCTGTATTGTTTTAAAATGAATGCACTCCTAACCTCACTTTGATTTCCTGCAGCTTAAGTGCCTTCTTGTGTTAAGCGATGGGTCTAATAGAGGCTGTTTGGAGACTTGTAATTCAGTCACCTATCTATAGAGCTGAAACCGAGAGGGACCCCCCCCACCTCCCCGCCAAACACGTTACAGCTGTCTGAAAATACACCGCAAAATCATGTGTATTTTTCTCTGCACCTTGCCATTAGATACTATAGCCTTGAAATAAAAGGCCTCCTTTCATATGTGCCAGCTGTGTTTCAGGGGTAACATGCTTGCTTCTGGTTCAGGTGGCTGTAGATTCTATTCTGGAGACTCTTGTGCAAAGTTTAGCCAGATGCTGTAGTACCGTATGGAGGTGATGCTGCATTGCCATTGGGGTTGTCTTTTGAATAAGCTGAGTCTCAGATAGCTGTGCAAGATCCCCTGGTACCATCCAGAGGACCAGGGAAATAGGAATAATACACATATTCAAATTGGCAGGATATTACATACGGTGACTCCAAGAGGTCCAGGGCCTCAGCTTTTTACTACATTTATAAATGATTTAGATGAAGGAACAGACAGCGGATATATAGGCACCAAGGCAGCAAAGTAAACAATGTAGAAAGTTGCTTGCAGACATTGCTAGATTAAATAAGTGAATCATAGAAACTGGAAGCAGGAATAGGCCCTTTGAGCCTGCTCTGCCATTTATGGCTGATCATCAGATTCAATATTTTGAGCCCCTCTTCCTCCCATATCCCTTGATCCAAGAGCTACATCTAATTTCTTCTTGAAATCAGACAACATTTTGGCTTCAGCTATATTCTGTGGTGGTGAATTCCACACACTCAGTACCCTGTGAATGAAGAAATTTCTCCTCCCCTCAGTTCTAAAAGATTTACCCCTTATCCTCAAACTATGACCCCTAGTTCTGGACTCCCCCGCCATTGGGAGCAATCTTTCTGTATCTACCCTGTCTAACCCTGTTAGAATTTTGTAAATTTCTATGACATCTCCTCTCACGCTTTTAAACTTCAGTGACTATAATCCTGACCGATTTAATCTCTCCTCATATGATAGATCTGCCAAACCAAGAATCAGACTGGTAAACCTTCACTGCACTCCCTCTTTAGCAAGGACACCCTTCCTCAGATAAGGAGACTAAAACTGCATACAATATTCCAGGTGTGGCCTCATCAACTCTCTACACAATTGCAGCAAAACATTCCTATCTCTATACTGTTTGTTTTGACCACTTATTCAGAAACAATGATAGATGCATTTCAATTCAAGAATTGTAAGAATTCTCACCCTTGACCATGAGAGAGATAAATCAGTGTATTTTATAAATAGTGAAACAGTAGGATCTGTGATGGGGCAGAAATTTTAGGGTTTACATAATTTTAAAACTTAACAGAATGTTTGTCTTTACCGTAAATAGGTGGACGCAAATGCAAATTCTTTATTTCTCTCCCATTATTACCCTACCCCCTAAACTTTGCTTGATTTTAAACACTTCAGATTAGTACATGGCTGAGGGAAACTGTTTGACACAAATAGTCTAAACTGGGTCAATGCTAGATCAATAGTCTAAACTGGGCTGATCACATGCTAAACCATGTCTGATTTTTCTTTTTGGTATAAAGTGAGCTGCCAAATCACCAAACCTTGGAATTTCCTGGGAAAAGAATGGAGGCTGTAGGAAGAACTTGTTTTCTATCAATAAACGATGGGGAGGTGAAATCTGTTGCTTTACAGCTTAAACATAAGCATTCTCCCTCTTTCCCTTCTGCCCCAAGGCACAACACCATTGACTGCCTTTAGCAGACATAAACACATCCCACGTGTGTTTATATGGGTTATCTATGACTGATAACCCAGGTTGTCCCTTCTAATTATTGAACTAAATGTTGATGCAATGCAGAGCGCAAAAGAAGGTAGCGATATCCGTGTCTTAAGACCTGTATCTAAAATTAATTCAATGACTGCCTACAACCCTGCTTTACTGTGACCTGCTGGTCAATTTTTAAGCTTGACAATGTTATACTTTGCCTAATCACTGGAATTCTGTTGCTATGCATTTACATTACGATTATATATTTTTCTGTTATATGGAGAGAATGCAACAAAAACAATGTGCTTGAAGATGCAGATAGTCTTGGAATTGGGCAGGCAAATATAATTGTAACTTCTGAGAAATGTGAAATAGTGCACACTAAGTCCAGATAATGTGGGGTCCAACTATTCAATAAAAACAACTGAATTAACACAGTTTAATTATGTGGTTCTGCTTTTTTTTGACTTAAAGCCTTCATTGAGTAGAATACAAAGCAACACCCAGGCATCAGCTCCTTGAGTTTATATTGCTAATACTGGCTGCTTTTTTTCTCAGTGTTGGGAGTGCATATGTACAGCAATGAATAACTGCATCAAGCAATACAAATAGATGTGTTGGGGGCAAATTACTCCCAGGCCATGTAAGCCATGTCTATCAGTGTTTATCCTGCTCAGGAAAGTGTTCAACTTGCCCAGGGGTGAACTTATTCACTGATCTGCCAGACTGAATCAGGTCCATACGTTTCTGTTTTTATTAGATTCCAGCATCCGTAGTAATTTGCTTTTGACTGCAAACATTATCTCTGCAGGCAACTTAGATTGAATCTTTCAGTTTTGTCTACCCTGGGAATCGTAGCAGGTGGGACATGGACTATGTAAAGGTCTGTTGATCTTGGGTGAGATTTTCTGGTTTTGGGAAAAACCTGCCTGTGTTCTTTAATCCATGGAACATTCCATTCCTTCCATCCCACCTCCCCTGCCTCCATCTCTATGGCCCTAGCCTTATTTTTAACACAACTGAAAAAGACATACTTCACACATGTATGTTACACTGTCCTTTAAGTATACATTTAATTCAACCAGAATCACTCTACAATGACTTTTTAACTCCCAATTGTTCACTCCTGTTCTTTTCATTCCTCAGCCTTGTAACTCAGAGCTATCTATTGCAGTGAGAGTATTCTTGGAAATCCTCGCTCTAGCGTGAGCCATGTGAATCTTCCAGCTTTATATTAATTCTTTTGTAATTTGTTCTTTTCAATCCAAACACTAGCCTTCCACTTGCATTCTGGCATGGTGAGCCAATGCAATGTTCAGCCTCTGGCTGCTCTCTCTCTATGTGGAGATGCTGGCGTTGGACTGGGGTAAACACAGTAACAACGTGGTGTTGTGAGACTTCTTGCTGTGCTCTCCCTATCTCGTAGAGCCTGGCAGACTATACTGTCTGGGATATTCAGTCGTGTTGCAGGAAAGCCTGTAATCCAATATCACAGTGGCTTTCTTTGTACCCTTGCCATTTCAAAGCCCATCGCCAAGGCACCATGTTATTGTTGCGTATCCTCACGTCCAAACTGTTTATTACCCTTTCGGGAAATACTAGTGGAAGGATGGAAGAATCTCTGTGCTGCTTATCAGCTCATTGAACACTCCATCCCTAGCCAACAAATCTTGGCATGAGACTCATTTTTGTATGGACATGCATGTCCTACATTTCAATCGTATAATTCCTACAGTGTAGAAGGAGCCATTCGGCCCATTGAATCTGCACCAGCCAGAATCCCACCCAGCTCTATTTGCCTAACCCCACGTATTTACCCTGCTAACCCCCTGACACTAAGGATCAATTTAGCATAGCCAATTAAGCTAATCCACACATCTTTGGAGTTTGGGAGGAAACCGGAGCACCTGGAGGGAACCCACACGGACACGGAGAATATATAAACTCCACACAGTCACTTGAGGTAGGACTTGAACCTGTATCCCTGGCGCTGTGAGGCAGCAGTGCTAATCACTGTGCCACTATGGTGCCCATATAAACAGCCTTTTAAAAGACTCCCACATGTCAGATGTGGATTTGACCTCAAGTAGTCACTCCAAATCCACATTCCCCAGTTCCAATTACATCTAATTTGGATGTAATTGGCCCTCGCCCAATTCAGCACCCTCACCCAGGGGCTATTCTTCTCCTTATCCACGACTACCTGAAATCTTAGGGAATTATGGTCGCTAAACCCAAAATGTTTGCCCACTGAAACAGTTGGGCTTGTTAGCAAACACACAACTGTTGCTTCTTGACAGTCCTCACTTTTTTGACCACTCCGGAAAGTGTATCCAATTCCAGCTCCTGTAATTTGCCCTTCATCAGTGGAACGATAGAGTCAGGATGGCTGGAGATGGATTCTGGATGACCATGGTACTTTGAGTGACCTGACCCCACAACCTCAGTGCTCCCAACGCCTTGCTCTGTCACCTTTGAATTGTGCTGACCTCACTCACCCATTCACTGAATAATTCTTCGCCAGCAAGAATAAGCAAACAGGAGCAAAGAGGTTCCTCTCTGACCAATCCATGTAGCCCAATCCATCACACAAATCAGCTCCCATCCATTGACTCTGTCTACATCTCTGTTGCCAACATAATTAAGGACTCCATGCATCCCGATCATTCTCTCTTCCACTTTCTTCCTTTGGGAAAAAGATACAAAAGTCTAAGATCACGTATCAACTGATTCAAGAACAGCTTCTTCCCTGCTGCCATCAAACTTTTGAATGGACTGACCTTATATTAAGTTGATCTTCCTCTACACCTTAGCTATGACTGTAAGAATACATTTTACATTCTCCTTTCCTTCTCTACATATGGTATGCTTTGTCTGTATAGTGTGCAAGAAACAACATTGTATTCTAATACATGTAACAATAATAAATCAAATCAAACCCTCAGTTGCCAGTGGGGAGACACATTAGCTTGGTTTAGCCCACTTGTAGAGACAGGTTGCCACTGGCTGTCGCACACAAACAACCACAGGTGAGAGATAGGTGCCAGTGGGGACCAAGGGAAAGTGAACCCCTCTGAGGAGTGTAGCAGAGGGACAACCTCTCCTGAGTGAACCCTATAAAACCCATTAAAATATTACAGACACAGGAAATAGCTCAATAGCTGTTGCTAGATGATAGAAATGAACTGGCCTGCTCCTGTGATAATCTACTCAGAGAATTCTGAACAAGGCATTTTTTTAACCCCTCCATCAATCGTAATTTTTCTCTGTTTGCTGCTACTTCCAATCAGCTTTCCTCTCCTCCTACCAAGGAGTTTGCCCTTTTCCAAAATATGTCCGGCGTGAAGGACTGATTTGCCTCGTGAAGGGGTCATTTTTAACCAGTTGGGAGTATGTAGCGGAGAGTAATGGAGCAATTTCCCATTGTTGCATACAGCAGTTTAACGTGAATTTACACCCACTGTAACCTTGAAGGATTAATATAACACAGAGGAGAGTTTTCCATGGATGTGTTAAGTGTTTTGATGATCAGACAGCTCACTATAATTTCTGCAGAAAAGTTTTAGCCTGTGCCAAGGACCACCTTATCTGGAGTTCATGAGTTCTTGATATTCAGCGCCTAAAAAAAGTAGCAGTCTAAATACATGCTGATTTCCTAATTACTGTCTGGGCATGGTGAAATGATTACTGTCATTCTATGTAAGTGAGGGTTGCACAGACCTAATTGCAACCTTCCTGCACCTTTCATGTTTTATGCATGTTTTCTTGTAAAATAGCAGGCAAATCTAGGAGAATGTGAATAGTAAATTGTCTCATGTGGATAGGAAAATAAAGATTACCTAACCAGCACACAGCTGCAAGGTCCTTTCTTATGCCTGAGAGATTAGGGTATCAAAATACGATGAGAAAGGCTATTCCCTCTATATCGAGGCTGTTCCCCAGAAGGGACCAAACCTACTTGCTCCAGCACATGATCCAGTGTGACATGATAGTTAGTACTGCTTCTTCACAGCGCCGGAGACTGGGATTCAATTTGGTCTTGGGACACTGTCTGTGCAAAGTTGTATGTTCTCTCCGTGTTTGCATGTGTTTATAATCCCTACAGTGTAGAAGAGGCCATTTGGCTGATTGAGTCTGTGCTGACCACAATCCCACCTAGGCCCTATTCCCTAAACCCCACATATTTATTCTGCTAATTATTAAGGGGCAATTTAATGCAACCTGCATATCTTTGGACTGTGGAAGGAAACTGGAGCACAAGGAGGAAACCCAAGCAGACCCGGGGAGAATGTGCAAGCTCCACATAGATAATGACCCAAGCCAGGAATTGAACCCAGGCCCCTAGCACTATGAGGCAGTAGTGCTAACCATGTGCCACTATGTGCCACCATGCTGCCCACATCTAGTCGCTCTGGTTTCCTCCAAAGGCTAAAAGATGTGCGGTTTAGATGGATTGGCCATGCTAGCTCTCACCAATTTTTACAGGTGCACCATTGAAAGTATTCTTTCTGGTTGTATCATAACTTGGTATGGCTCCTCCTCTGCCCAAGACCACAAGAAACTACAAAAGGTCACAAACGTAATCCAATCCATCATGCACATAGCCTTCCATCCATTGACACTGTTTATACTTCCTGCTGTCTTGGAAAAGCAGCCAACATAATTAAGGACCCGGATATTCCCAGGTATTCTCTCTTCCACCTTCTTGCTTTGGGAAAAAGTGTACAAACATCTGAGGTCACGTACCAACCGACTCAAGATCAGCTTCTTCCCTGTTGCTGTCAAACTTTTGAATGGACCTACCTCGCATTAAGTTGATCTTTCTCTACACCCTAACTGTGACTGTAACACAGCATTATGCACAGTCTCCTTTCCTTCTCTATGAACGATATACGTTGTCGTATAGCACGCAATAAACAATACTTTTCACTGTATGTGTAATACATGTGACAATAATAAATCAAATTAAATCAAATCAGATCAAACCCTGAGTGTGCCAGGATCACTCTGACTGTGAGGAATACCTCTGGCTGTGCTGGGATATCTGCACCGGTGGATGTGGCGTTTTCAAATTTCCAGAAGGCGTTTAATGAGGTGCCTCACAAAAGGTTGCTGCAAAAGATTAGGGTGCAAGGAGTTGGGGGTAAGGTATTAGCGTGGATAGAGGATTTGTTGCCTAATAGAAAGCAGAGAGTAGGAATCAATGGGTGCTATTCTGGTTGGCAGCTGGTGACTAGGGATCGGTGCTGGGGCCTCAACTGTTTACCATATACATAGATGATCTGGAGGGAGGGGCTGAGTGCAGGGTGACGAAATTTGCTGATGACACAAAGATGGAAAAGCAAATTGCGTGGAGGGTGTGGAAAGTCTGCAGAGGGATCTGGATAGGTCGAGTGAGTGGGCGAGGACCTGGCAGATGGAGTATAATGTTAGCAAGTGTGAGGTTATCCACTTTGGTAGAAATAATAGTAGGAGGAGTTATTATTTAAAAGGAGAAAAGCTGCAGCATGCTATAGTGCAGAGGGACCTGGGGGTCCTCGTGCACAAATCACAAAAAACCTAGTCTGCAGGTGCAGCAGGTGATCAAGAAGGCGAATGGGATTTTGGCCTTTATAGAGAGGGGGATAGAATATAAAAGTAGGGAGGTTCTGTTGCAACTGTACAGGGTACTGGTGAGGCCACAGCTGGAGTACTGTGTGCATTTTTGGTCGCCGCATTCGAGGAAGGATATATTGGCCTTGGAGGGAGTGTAGAGAAGGTTCACTAGGCTGATATCGGAGATAGAACATAGAACATTACAGCGCAGAACAGGCCCTTCGGCCTTCGATGTTGCGCCGACCAATTATGAAAAAAGCAATGACCCTCCAAACTAAACCATTCCCTTCTCTTCCATAAACTTATCAACTAACCTCTTAAACGCCACCAAACTTGGCGCATCTACAACTGCCGCAGGCAGGGCATTCCACTCCCTAACCATCCTCTGGGTAAAGAACCTACCTCTGATATCCGTCCTATAACTATCACCCCTTAATTTAAAGCTGTGTCCCCTCACTAGATGAGGGGGCTAGCCTATGAAGAGAGATTGAATAAACTAGGTCTGTACTCGTTGGAGTTTAGAAGGTTGAGGGGGGATGTTATAAAGACATATAAGGTAATGAAGGAGATGGATAGGGTAGAGGTAGACAGATTCTTCCTGCTTAGAAAGGATAGCAGGACTAGAGGGCACAGCCTCAAAATAAGGGGGAGGGGCGTGGTTTAATTTGGAGTTGAGGAGGAATTTCTTCACTCAAAAGGTGGTGAATCTTTGAAATTCTCTGCCCGTTGAAGTGGTGGAGGCTACCTCACTGAATATATTTTAAGTCCCGGGTAGATAGGTTTCTGATAAACAAAGGAATTAAGGGTTATGGGGAGAAAGTGGGAAAGTGAAACTGATCCACTTCACATCAGCCATGATCTTAATGAATGGCGGGGCAGGCTCGAGGGGCTAGATGGCCTACTCCTGCTCCTATTTCTTATGTTCTTATGGTAAATGTAATTGAGAACAAGGAGTCATTGAGCCAATTGTCATTAAATCATCACAAAGTATTGCAGGGTTGTGGTGAAATTTCCTGGTAATTCAAATGTTTGGAGCACCAGTGTTTCTGACAGAGTTAAGTGATTTCCCAACCAGCTTAAGCTCTGCAGTCCTGCCACATCATTCGTGAATAGTGGTGGACAAATAAATACACTGTACTAGGAAACTCCACAACATTCCCCTTCTCAGAAATGGAAAATCCCAGCACATCAGTGCAAAAGATGAGTCTTAACACTCTTTAGCCAAAAGTGTCGAGTGGATGATCCATCTCGGTCTCCTCCAGTAATCCCTAACATCTCAGATACCAATCTCCAACCAATTCGATTCACTTCACGTGATATCAAGAGATAGTTGGACATACTGGATAACTGTAAAGGCAATGGGCCCTGATAACATTCCGGCAATAGTACTGAAGACTTGTGCTCCAGAACTTGCTGCTCCCTTAGCCAAACTCTTCCACTACAATTGCAACACTGGCAACTACCCAACAATGTGGAAAATTGCCCAGTTATGTCCTGTACACAAAAAGCAGGACAAATCCAACCTGGCCAATTTCCATCCAATCAGTTTACTCTCGATCATCAGTAAAATGGTGGAAAGGGTCATCAGGAGCCCTATAGAGCAATATCTGCTCAGCAATAACCTACTCAGTGATGCCCAGTTTGGATTCTGCCAGGGTCACTCAGCTCCTGACCAAATGTTTAAAAATTCGCTTATCGGATGTGGGTGTTGGCTGGGTCAGAATTTATTGCCCATCCCTAGTTGCTCTTGAACTGAGTGGCTTGCTAGGGCATTTCAGAGGGCAATTAAGAATCAACCACATTGCGATGGGTCTGGAGTCACATGTAGGCCAGGCCAGGTAAGGGCAGCAGATTTCCTCTCCTAAAGGACATTAGCAAACCAGATAGATTTTTCTGACAATCCACAATGGTTTCATGGTCATCAGCAGACTTTTAATTCCATATTTTTATTGACTTCAAATTTCAACATCTGTTATGATAAAGTTTGAACCAGGATCTACAAAACATGACCCTGAGTTTCCGAATTACTAGTCCAGTGGCAATGCCACCAAGCCAATACTTTGGTTCAAACATGGACAGAAGAGCTGAGTTCTGGAGGTGAGAGTGACAGCCCATGACATCAAGGCAGAATTTGACAAAGTACATCATTAAGGGGCCTTGGCAAAACTGGAGTCAATGGGAATTAAGGGGCAAACCCTCTGCTGGCTGGAGTCATTCTTTGCACAAAGGAAAATGATTATTGAAGATCAATTATCTTAGTTCATAGAAATTAGTTCATAGAGTCTTGGCAGTGTTGAGGAGCAGAAGGATCTTGGGGTCCGGGTTCATAGATCTCTTAAATCTGCCCCACAAGTGGAGGATGTGGTCAAGAAGGCATATGGTGTACTGGCCTTCATTAATAGAGGGATTGAGTTTAGGAGTCAGGAGGTAATGCTGCAACTTTATAAGACCCTTGTCAGACCCCACTTGGAGTACTGTGCGCAGTTCTGGTTGCCTCACTATAGGAAGGATGTGGAAGCTATTGACAGGGTGCAGAGGAGATTTACAAGGATGTTGCCTGGATTGGGGGGCATGCCTTATGAAGGTAGGTTGAGAGAGCTAGGTCTCTTCTCCTCGGAGAGACGAAGGTTGAGAGGTGACCTGATAGAGGTTTATAAGATGTTGAGAGGAATAGATAGGTTGGATTCTTGGAGGCTATTTCCCAGGGCTGAAATGGTCACTATGAGAAGACACAGATTTAAGGTGCTGGGGGGCAAGTACAGAGGAGATGTTAGAGGTAAGTTTTTCACTCAGAGGGTGGTGAGTGAATGGAATCGGTTGATGTCAGTGGTGGTAGAGGTGAACTCGCTGGGGTCTTTTAAGAGACTTCTGGATGAGTACGTAGGATTTAATGGGATTGGGAGTTACAGATAGTTCTATGGCCTGGTAAGTATAGATATGATCGGCACAACTTGTGGGCCGAAGGGCCTGTTTGTGCTGTAGTGTTCTATGTTCTATGTTCTATGTAAATCATAGAAACCCTACAGTTCAGAAGAGGCCATTTGGCCCATCTTGCCTGCACTGACAGCAATCCCACCCGCTTCTATCTCTCTTATTTATCCCGCTAACATACACATCCCAGTTCGCTAAGGGGCAATTTAGCATGACCAATCTACCTATCTCTGGACTGTGGGAGGAAATTGGTGCATCCGGAGGAAACCCCCATGCAGATATGGGGAGAATGTGCAAACTCCACATATACAGTAACCCAAGCCAGGAATTGAACTCAGGTTGTTGGAGCTGTGAGACAGCAGTGCTGACCACTGTGCCACCGGGCTGCCCTATAATGTTATAATAAGTTCCAGGACATCTCTGCAGGAGTCTCTCAGGGTACTGTTCCAGGCCCAACTATCTTCAGCTACTTTATTAATGACCTTCCTTCCATCATAAGATCAGAAGTAGGGATGTTCGTTGATGATTGCACAATGTTCGCCATATTTGTAACTCCTCAGACACTTCTCATGACTACTCAGATACTCCTCAGCCCTTCATGTCCAAATGCAGCAAGCCCTAGACAATATCCAGGCTTGACCTTACAAGTGTTAAGAAATATTTGTGCCACACAAGTGTCAGGCAATGACCATCTCTAATAAGAGAGAAGCTAAGCATTGCTTCTTGCCATTGAATGGCGTTACTATCACTGAAGTCCCCGCTATCAAAATCCTAGGGTTGCCATTGATGAGAAACTAAACAGGGATAGCTATATAATACTGCGGTGACCAGAGCAGGTTAAAGGCTTGGAATCTTGCAGCAAGTAGCTCACATCCTGACTTCCCGAAGCCTGTCCAAGCACGATGGAATACACTACGATGGAATACTCTCTACTGGCTTGGAAAGTTGCAACTCCAACAACACTCAAGAAGCTTGACGCCATTCAGGACAAAGCAGCCCACTTGATTGCTACCCCTTCCATAAACATTCACTCCCGCCAGCACCAACACACAGAGGCATTAATGTGCACCATCTGCAATCTATATTGCAGGAACCCACTGAGGCTCCTTAGATTGCACCTTTCAACCCCATGATCTTTTCCAACTAGAAGGCACGGCAAGAGCAGCAGGCAACAGCAACACCACCACCTGGATGTTCCCTTCCAAGTAACTCACCATCCTGCCTTAGAAATATATCACTGTTTCTTCACAGTGAGTCGAAATTCTGGAACTCTCTTCCTATTGTCTCTGAATTAACAATCCAGAGATGCAAGGTATTTCTCTGTGGACCTGGGTTCAAATCCCACCATATCAGATGGTGATAATTGAATTCAATTTTTAAAAAATAAATCTAAATTAAATATCTGTTGGAGACCATGTGTAAGGGGAAGAAATTTGAAAAGATTTTGGGAATGCGCTGTGGTTAACGCTGCTGCCTCACAGTGCCAATGGCACTGGTTCAGTTCCGGCCTCGGGTCCCTGTCCATGTGGAGCCTGCATGTTCTCCTTGTGTCTGCATGGGATTCCTCTGTGTTTCCGGTTTTCTCCCAAGTTCCAAAGATGTGTAGGTTAGGTTGATTGACCATGCTAAATTGACCCTAGCGTCAGGACCAAATGGGCCTCCTTCTGCTCTGTAGGGATTCTATTCTGTTGTATTCTATTCAGCACTGTGTGTGTACCTACATAACATGGACTGCAGCACTTCAAGAAAGCAGCTCACCATCGCCTTCTCAATGGCAATTAGAGGTCAGCAAAAAATGCTGGCTCAGCCAGCGATGCCCACATCCCCTGAATGAAAAAACAGTCACTGGAATGTGGTTTTCATCTCTCTTTTAATACAAATAATCATTTTGGCTCTTTTCCAGCAAATGGATTCTGAAATCTTTGATTGATATAAAACATGTTGATCTGCATTTTAACTCCATCTGCTAACTTCTGTTCTGTTAATCTTAGTACATTTGTGGCTAAAATACAGAAATTAATGAAAGTTTAGTGAAAAGCCGCAGAGAAAAATGCTAGAATCTGAAGTTTGGCCTCAGTTGTATCAATCATTGGTCAGACCCCACCTGAGCTACAACATTTAATTCTGTGTACCAGAGACTTGGAAGGATTTATTGGATGTGGAGTTTGCATAGTGCAGATTCATCAGAATGCTACTGCATTTAGAAACCTGAGGGGTGGAAGGTGATTAAATCAAGACACTGGAAATAATAAACAAGAATAGACACAATGGAAACTGGAGAAATTATAGCTGGGACTTTTAAGAGTGAATGTGGGAAGTCCTTTCTCAAATGGGATCGGGTGGAGTGTTCAACTCCTCTCTCAGAAAATGGGTGACATGGTGGCACAGTGGTTAACACTGCTGTCTGGCTGTGCCAGGGACCTGGTTCGATTCCCAGCTTGGGTCACTGTCTGTGCAGAGTCTGCATGAGCTCGCTGTGTCAGTGTGGGTTTCCTCCGATTTTCTCCCAACTCTGAAAGACATTGGTCGTCCTAAATTCTCCATCAGTGTACCCGAACAGGCGCTGGAATCTGCTGACTAGGGGGTTTTCACAGTAACTTCATTGCAGTATTAATGTAAGCCTGCTTGTGATTCATAAATAAATAAGTAAACATTAGAAGGCTTCGGATGCTGCGTGAATTGTAATTTTTGTATCTGTGCCTGATTGATTTTTATTGGATCTAGATGTCATACAGGGAAGAGGCTGGGAAGTGGGACAGAGGGACAGATCAGCCATGATTGAACAAGGTGGTGGAACACGATTGACAGGCTGATTGCCTTATTCCTGTGCCTGTGTCACTATTTTGTATTTCTTTACCAGAGGAGGAGATGCCAGCGTTGGACTGGGGTGGGCGCAGTGAGAAGTCTCACACACCAGGTTAAAATACAACAGGATTATTTGGAATCACGAGCTTTCGGAGCACTGCTCCTTCTTCGGGTGAGCCTGATAACACCACACACCTGATGAAGGAGCAGTGCCTTGAAAGCTCGTGATTCCGAATAAAGCTGTTGGACTTTAACCTGATGTTGTGACAATTGCACTGTTCCTTTGAAAGGTCAATTTTAGTCATTTCCTCTGAAGGCTACAAACTCCTATTATTCCAAATGACCCAGAATCACATGACTGTTCTCTACCTCAATTTAAGACATTAGTTCCTCTGTTTCGATGACCAGGATTGCTTACATTGCATCAGCTGCAGTGTGACTCTGACAGGCATACACCTCTGACTCATTAGTCTTTTGATTATATTGCACAATTTTCATCTTCACTCTGTCCCTTTTTAACTCCATTCATGCAGTACTTTTGCCAAACATTTATTTTCCTACCTGCTGTTCTTTATATGCTAAACTTTATCTGCCAACTACAGCACAGGAACAGGCCCTTCAGTCCTCCAAGCCTCCACTGATCATGATGCCTGTCTAAATTAAAACCGTTTGCGTTTATGGAGTCTGTATCCTTCCGTTCCCATCCTATTCATATTTGTCTCGTTGCTCCTTAAATGCCACCACTGGTGTTAGCAATTCTTAAGAGTATGAAAATAGATAGGTCCCCTGGGCTGGATGGGATTTGTTCCAGAATTGTCTGAGAGGCTAGGGAGGA
Source organism: Sphyrna mokarran (assembly GCA_024679065.1). Classification (NCBI taxonomy): domain Eukaryota; kingdom Metazoa; phylum Chordata; class Chondrichthyes; order Carcharhiniformes; family Carcharhinidae; genus Sphyrna; species Sphyrna mokarran. The sequence continues at coordinate 22,023,552 of JAGIQG010000001.1, read as the reverse complement.
GATTGCAGAGGTTCTTTATTCAGAGGGTAGTAACGGCGTGGAATGCTCTGCCTGCAGCAGTTGTGGACTCGCCAACTTTAAAGGCGTTCAAATGGTCATTGGGTTGGCATATGGATAATATTGGAATAGTTTAGGTTAGAGGGTCATTAAATTGGTTCCACTGGTTGACGCAACATTGAGGGCTGAAGGGCCTGTATTGCACTATAATGTTCTATGTTTTATGTTCTATGCATCTGCTTCCACCACCCCCCCAGGCAGTCTGTTCCAGACATTCACCATCCCCTGTGTAAAAAAACTTGCCTCACACATTTCCTCTAAACAATTCACCTTAAACCTATGTACTGATACGCTAAGATTTGACTTTTCTACATTACAGAAGAGCATCTGATTATTCACTCTGTCCATACCACTCATAATCCTGTAGACTTCTATCAAGTCACCCCTCAACCTCCATCGTTCCAGTGAGAACAAACCAAGTTTCTCCAACCTCTCCTCGTAGCTAACACATTGCAGACCAGGCAACATCCTAGTTAACCTGTTCTGTATTATCTTTACAGCGTCTGCATAATTCTGAGAGTGCAGTGACCAGAATTGAACACAATATTCCAAATGAGGCCTCAATAAGGTTCTGTACAGCTGAAGCATAACTTGTAAACTTTTATACTCAATGCCCTGACTGATAAAAGCAAGCATGCTATATGCCTTCTTGACTACTTTATCTGCCTGCGTTGCCACTTTTAGTATTTGGTGGACACATATGCTCAGACCTCCCTGCTTGGCAATAATCCTAAGGGTTCTATCATTTATTGTATAATTCCTACATGCATTGGACCTTCCAAAATGCATTACCTCACACTTGTCCATTCATTCATTCATGATTTTGTTGATGTGTGCTCCTGGGTTTTGTTCTCAGATTCAATCAGGTGCAAATTTTGAACATTTTGTATTGATGTAATTGGCCAATGAAGGAATATGAGATCGGGCTAACCTTCCCGGAAAATCATAGCATTATTTTTGCACTCAAATGCATTCAATGCACTCAAGAATGATCATCGATCATTTGACCTCAAATGTAATCAAGAATATAGTTTTCATGATGCCAGCTCTGTCATCTTAGAGACTCATAGACTCAAGGGCACAGAAACAGGCCCTTTGGCTCAAACTGACCCATGCTGACCAAAGAAAACCCATCTAAACTAACCTCATGTGTCTGTATTTGGCCGATATCCCTCTACATCTTTCCTATCCACATATCTATCCAAATGCCTTTTAAATGTTGTCAATGTCCTTGCCTCAACCACTTCCTCTGACAATTCATTCCACACTCGTACCACGCTAGGTTAAAGAAGTTGCTCGTCAGGTTCCCATTAATTCTTTCCCCTCTTAACTTAACCCTATGCCCTCTAGTTCTGAATTCTCGACCCCAGGTAAAAGACTGAGGGCAGTCACCTTATCCATGCCTCTCATGATCTTATTCACTTCTATAAGATCACCCCTCAGTCTCCTACGCCCAAAAGAAAAAAGTCCTAGCCTGTCCAATCTCTCCCTATAACTCAGTCCCTTGAGTCCTGGCAACATCTTGTAAATCTGTTCTGCAGTTTCTACTGTTTAATAACATCTTTTCTTTAGCAAGGCCACCAAAATTGAACATAATACTCCAAGTTCTGTTCAACTGCAACATAACTTCCCAACCAGTATACTCAATGTCTTGACTGATGAAGGCCAGCATGCCAGAAGCCTTCTTCACTGCCCTGTCTACCTGTCACTCCACCTTTGGTGAACTGTACACCCAAACTCCCTCTGTTCCACGATACTCCCCAAGATCTTACCACTCACCGTGAAAGTCCCATCTTGATCTGACTTTCCAAAATGCAACACCTGCCTTGAACTTTGAAATCGAGCGCAATCAAAAGTGTTTGAAGGCACCAAAAGCGGTCAGTGATGCAAAGATGATTAATGACCCAATATATTGAAAAGCGGAAAGAAAATATTATTGGAATAATATGAGTTTATTTGTTATTTTCATATAGTCCAGAAAACAATGTCACTGTGAATGCATGAGAAAACCGTAAAATCCTGCAAACACACAGGAACCAGAAAACCGCAGATCGCCACCAGTTCTTCATTCCCCGAGTACATCAATTGCCCATTCCTTATCCCTGAGTGTTGAGTTTCCTGTGTGACTATCTCACATTTATGCAGCAGCTGGAAATGGTGCAGCTGTGCACACACACACACACACACACACACACACACACACACACACACACACACACACACACACACACACACACACATTGTGGCGCTGTCTCATGAACCCTGGGAAGATGACACACATGTTTATTTGGTCAAGTCAAGGGAGGTCAGAATCCATCATCTGATGAGCAAATCAAACGGGTTTGAAAGATTTTAAAGCAAACTCCAGTGGATTGGCTACATTTTATAGTGATGGCAATTGCGGGAAATTATGTTGAATGCTGAGACTCCCGCTCTGGAAATGGAACACTTCACGAGATGGACACTTTGTCATGATTTGTGATAAAATGTGATCCCTGTAGGCTGTATTAAGTGTGTTACATAGAACATAGAACATTACAGCACAGAACAGGCCCTTCGGCCTTCGATGTTGCGCCGACCAATATAAAAAGCAATGCCCCTCCAAACTAAACCATTCCCTTCTCTTCCATATACTTATCAACTAACCTCTTAAAACGCCACCAAACTTGGCGCATCTACAACTGCTGCAGGCAGGGCATTCCACTCCGAACCACCCTTTGGGTAAAGAACCTACCTCTGATATCCGTCCTATAACTATCACCCCTTAATTTAAAGCTGTGTCCCCTCGTGCTAGCTTTCGCCATCCTAGGAAAAAGGCTATCACTGTCCACCCTATCTAAACCTCTAATCATCTTATATGTTTCGATTAGGTCCCCTCTTAGCCGCTTCCTTTCTAACGAAAACAACCTCAAATCCCTCAGCCTCTCTTCATAAGACCTGCCCTCCATACCAGGCAACATCCTGGTAAACCTCCTCTGTACCCTTTCCAATGCCTCCACATCTTGTTGGATATCTTGCCCTTCTAGGCATCAATTAAAGCATCATAATCTGTGCAATAATTATAGACATCAGTCCTAAATCTCAGAATTTCTATGATTCTATGTTTATGGACAGGAAAGGTTTGGAGGGATATGGGCCAAATGCAGGCAAATGGTCAGCATGGACCAGTTTGGGCCAGTCTCCATACCATAGAGTCTATGATTTGAATACAGCAGCTGAGATTCTCCAATCTCGCCTGTGGCTGGGATTCTCCGACTTCGCCCCTGGCTGGGATTTTCCGACCTCGCCCATGGCTGGGATTCCCTGACCTCGCCCGTGGCAGGGTTCTCTGACCTCGCCCATGGCAGGGATTCTCCGACCTCGCCCGTGGCTGGGATTCTCTGACCTCGCCCGTGGCTGGGATTCTCCGACCTCGCCCGTGGCAGGGATTCTCCGACCTCGTCCATGGCAGGGATTCTCCGACCTCGCCCATGGCTATGTAAACACTAAGAATTAGGACAGAATTAGGACATTCAGCCCATCAAGTTTTCTCTGCCATTCAATCATGGCTGATATGATTCTCATCCCCATTCTCCTGCCTTCTCCCCGTGACCTTCAATTCCCTTACTGACTAAGAACCTACCTATTTCTGTATCAGACCATGAGAAAAATCAAAGTCATTAAGTACATTGAGGACATATTGAGTCATTGTCTTATGTGTGCTGGGCCTGTTCTCCAGCATCATGCCGTGAGCTGTCAGTGAGACCCGGATTTACATTTTAGATAGCGGTGGGGCGGGGGGAAGGAGCTGATACAAGCACTTAACACATTTTCACTTACGGGCCTGCGCTCAGTGTGAACATTGGCCTCCAGGGAAAACAACGATATTGTGCATTAATTGTACATTTCCAGGAGTAATAATTATAATAGAAAGACAAAGTCATGAGTTATTTCCTCTCGCGGCCTTGGGGAATCTCAGGGCTAGAAATTTAGAAGCTGTTGGGGGTTTTTGGCTGGTTTCAGTTGGACTGATGATGTTGGGGATTTGTGGAGTGTGGAACAGAATTCCTGACTGAGGAATTCTGTTCCTGTCTTGATGCAAGTCTTACTTGGTCTGAAACTTCCGATGTTCTGCCTGTGAGACTTTTTTCTCCTCGTTTATTGTGCCCTGTGATTCTGATCGGGTCAGGGGTGTTTTACTGCTCATCAGTAGCTGGATAAAATCCCACCAACTTCATCCAACCCCTTCCACCACTCTCCCACAACATCCCTCTACCATACCCTCTTTCACCCTCCCACCCCCACTAGCACAGCTGGGGATCCAACTCTAGCATGTTTGAAGCCGGGTCGAGTGGCATGGGAGCTGGGTTGTTACTGGGCTGTCCTTGTCCATAGCATGTGAGTTCAGCTGGAAGGTCAGTATGAGACCTTGAGAGTGAGGATGGTGCCTCTGGGGACCTCTAGATTTTGTGTCTGTAATAAATCTTTGAAGGCTGAAGCCCCTTCATCAGGATCTCTTTATTTATAATTCGAACAGCAGTGCACAGAGTTCTCTCAGTCAGCAGGCTACCTTTGGGAGCTCCAGAGGAACTGACAGTCCCACTTAAATGCAAGGAAAGGGCATCTTGATTGGCCCATCAATTGACTCCTCAGTCAAGGAGATCGTGCTCCAAAGGCAAACGACAATGGCCTGATTGAAGTCATTCCAGTGGCTCAATCATTTCACTTTAATTGGATGAGTCTACAAAGAGAACAAAGAACAATGAACTGTACAGCACAGGAACAGGCCCTTCGGCGGGGTTCAAAGGTTTCTGTTAAATACACATGCCTAACTTCAGTACAGTTTCCTATGTGCTATGATGGGAATAAAAACCATGCCTCTTACCTTCAAAATCTTGGCCAAGAATTTCCCTCACCCCATCCGCTTCACCAGGCCTTCTATCCCTTCCCATCACTCTCCAGTCCCACCCAGTCTTTTTGGCAGGTATGGTTGACAAAGCCTCAATGCCTTTTAGGTTTTTCACCAATCCAGAAAACCATTATTCCTCTGAAACTCACTTTCAAACTCCGTAGCTCGGGGCTTAGCTCCTCCCCCTGTGACTGAATCCTGCACTTTCTAACCACACTCCGCAATCAGTAAGGATAGGCAACAACACCTCCTCTGTGATCATCCTCAACACCAGTGCCCCATAAAGCTGTGTTCTCAGTCCCTTACTATACTCCTTATATAATTAATGCCAACATTATAGTTAAGAAAGCCCACCAATGCCTCTACTTTCTCAGAAGACTAAGGAAATTTGGCACGTCAGCTACAACTCTCACCAACGTTTACAGATGGACCATAGAGAGCATTCTTTCTGATTGTACCACAGCTTGGTATGGCTCTTGCTGTGCCCAAGACCACAAGAAAGTACGAAGGTTGTGAATGAAGTCCAGTCCATCATGTAAACTAGCCTCCCATCCATTCACCCTGTCTACACTAATGAAGTCGTCATTAGGAGGCTGCCGGTAGTTGTAGTTTTCTGGCTATATAAGTACTAACCTCTGGGTATCGGTCTCATTGTTCCCTTGGAGCAGCACGGAGAGGCAGCGATTTGGGAGAGCGTGAAGTTTGAGTGTTAAGTAGTTTTTAACTTTTCTCTTTGTTTAAAATAGCGAGCGGGGGTAGTTTTTGCCGTTTTCATTTAAACTAACTAGAAACCGGAAGTCGTCATTAGGAGGCTGCCGGTAGTTGTAGTTTTCTCTGTCTCTATAAATTAAATTGGTTGGATTATAAATTGGTGTTGCTAAATTCTTACTGAGTTCTTACCACCCCAATCCAACGCCGGCATCTTTACATCATGACTACTATCGATACCGCATACTGCCGGATCCAAGTGGAGAGGATCTCCAAGAGGATTGCACATATCGACACAGACATCAAGTTTCTACAGAGATGCAAGAAGGCAGACAGGATACCAAAGGGACTACAGATCACGAACCCACTCAGGTCAACCTATAACACAGACTACGCTGAGAGGCTTTGCCATCGCACCTCTCTCACACTCCTCAATCACCTCATACAATCAGCTCTATAGCAAACGCCACACCCTGGAAAGTAAAATGGAATACATATTCTCAACTTGCGCTCAGGACGCAGATCAGTTGCGAAACTTTGCAAAGCAGATGAGACAAAGAAACTACACCATTTACATGCACACCAAGAACAGGAAACTTGAAAAACTCGGCATCGCCACCAGCAACAACCAAGCCTCCCTTGGCACCACAGTAGAAAACAACAGTACGGCAGGGAGGTCCATTGTTAACTTGTCGGACTACACACTTCAATCAGAGGAAATCGAAGTTCTCAGCTGAGGGCTCAATTTCTGTCCCACCACCAAAATGTACCCCATCAGTCTCGCAGCGGACACAGAGGAATTCATCAGGCGAATGAGGCTGCGTGAGTTCTTCCACAAACCCCAAGAGGCCAATAGTGGACTCAATGAGACAGCTAATGAACCAGAACAGCTGACAGAGGGATCCGCAGTGCAGCAACCGAAGAGGAATGAATCCAATTGGCCTCCTCCGGAAGGCCGCTGCCCCCGACTGGACAATGTATGCCCAAGCCATCAGGAGGTGCATGAACACCAGATTTATCAACCGCACTTACAAGACAGTCCCGAACATCACCCAAGTACAACGCAAGGCCATCCGTGCTCTCAAGACCAACCGCAACATTGTCATCAAAACAGCAGACAAAGGAGGCGCCACCGTCATACTGAACAGAACGGACTACTGTGAAGAAGTGTACCGACAACTAAACAATGAGAAACACTACAGACAGTTACCAGCAGATCCAACCAAAGAACACACTCGTCAACTCAACACTCTGATCAAAACCTTTGATTCGGACCTTCAGAACACCCTCCGGGCTCTCATTCCACGTACTCCCCGCATTGGAGATCTCTACTGCCTCCCAAAGATACACAAGGCAAACATACCTGGCCATCCCATCGTATCGGGCAATGGGACCCTGTGTGAGAACCTCTCCGGCTATATCAAGGGCATCCTGAAACCCATCGTACAAAGAACCCCCAGCTTTTGTCTTGACACTACGGACTTCCTGCAGAAACTCAGCACACATGGAGCAGTTGAACCATGGACACTCCTTGTCACAATGGATGTCTCGGCGCTCTACACCAACACCCCTCACGACGATGGTATTGCTGCAACTGCCTCAGTACTCAATGCCAACAACTGCCAGTTTCCGGATGCAATTTTACAACTCATCCGCTTCATCTTGGAACACAATGTCTTCACCTTCAACAATCAGCTTTTCATCCAGACACACGGAACAGCCATGGGGACCAAATTCGCACCTCAGTATGCCAACATCTTCATGCACAGGTTCGAACAAGACTTCTTCACCACATGAGATCTCCATCCAAGGTTATATACTAGATACATTGATGACATCTTTTTCCTTTGGACTCTTGTGAACAATCATTGAAACAACTGTATGATGATATCAACAAGTTCCATCCCACCATCAGACTCACCATGGACTATTCTCCAGAATCAGTTGCATTCTTGGACATGCATCTCCATCAAGGATGGTCACCTCAGCACCTCACTGTACGCAAACCGACAGACAACCTCACAATGCTCCACTTCTCCAGCTTCCACCCTAGACACGTTAAAAAAGCCATTCCCTATGGACAAGCCCTCCGTATACACAGAATTTGCTCAGATGAGGAGGATCGTGACAGACACCTCCAGACGCTGAAGGATGCCCTCGTGAGAACAGGATATGGCGCTCGACTCATCGACCGACAGTTCCGACGTGCCACAACGATAAACCACACTGACCTCCTCAGAAGACGAACACGGGACACGGCGGACAGAGTACCCTTTGTTTTCCAGTACTTCCCCGGAGTGGAGAAGCTACGACATCTTCTCCGGAATCTTCAACATATCATTGATGACGATGAACATCTCGCTAGGGCCATCCCCACCCCTCCACTTCTTGCTTTCAGACAACCGCACAACCTTAAACAGATCATTGTTCGCAGCAAACTACCCAACCTTCAGGAGAACAGTGACCACAATACCACACAACCCTGCCACAGCAACCTCTGCAAGACATGCCGGATCATAGACATGGACGACATCATCAAACGTGAGGATACCATTTACCAGGTACACGGTACATACACTTGCAACTCGGCTAACGTTGTCTACCTAATACGTTGCAAGAAAGGATGTCCCGAAGCATGGTATATTGGGGAGACCATGCAGACACTACGACAGCGGATGAATGAGCATCACTCAGCAATCACCAGGCAAAACAGTTCCCTTCCTGTGGGCGAACACTTCAGCAGTCATGGGCATTCGGCCTCCGACCTGCGGGTAAATGTTCTTCAAGGGGGCTTTTGTGATACACGACAGCGCAGAGTCGCTGAGCAGAGACTGATAGCCAAGCTCCTCACACATGAGGACGGTCTTAGCAGGGATCTTGGCTTCATGACACACTATCTGTAACCCCCGTAACTTGCCTGGGTTAGCAAAAAAACCTCACTTACTGTGCTGTCTGGAGAAAACACACAATTCTCCAACAATGCTCAGGATTCCCTTCACACACATTGTTCGCCACTTTAACACTTAAATAGCAGGTTAGATGTAAGGATTCGCATTCTAATCAGCAATCTCTGACTGTCTGTGCTGATGTGTGCTATTGCAGACCAGAACACTGCATTTGCCTGAGGAAGACACAAGAGTCGAAAGCTCGCTTTTTTTACTATCAAATAAATCGGTTGGATTATAAATTGGTGTTGCTAAATTCTTACTGAGTTCTATAAATTGGTACAGAGAGGAAACCCGATACTCTACACAGGTAGAGTATCCCCCCCTCCCCCCTCCTCTAACCTAATAATAAAAGGGTGTGGGAAGTTTTTTTTTCTCTCCTGGAAATTAAAGTATCAGTGATGGCAGTGCAGGCAGTACGTTGCACCTCCTGCGGTATGTATGAGGTGAGGGACACCAGTAATGTTCCTGCTGATTACACCTGCAGGAAGTGTGCCCATTTGCAGCTCCTTGAGGATCGTGTTAAGGAGCTGGAGCTGGAATTAGAGGAACTCAGGGTAATTCGAGAGGTTGAGGAGGATATTGGCAGGAGTAACAAAGAGATAGTCACTCCTAAAAGTGATTCGTGGGTAACTATTAGGAGGAGGGGTAAGAAGCAATCGGGGAGACAATCCCCTGGGGCTGTTCCCCTCCAAAATAAATTTTCTGTCTTGGAGGCTACAGTTGAGGAAGAATCAACTGGAGATGACCAAAGGGAGCAGGTCTCTGGGGGTGAGCCTGCTGAGAATGCTCAGATGGGTAGGGGGAATAAGAGATTGGGCCTCGTAATTGGAGACTCCATAGTTAGAGGGACAGATAGGAGAGTAAATAGTAATAAAAGTGACTCAGGGCTGGTGTGTTGCCTCCCAGGGGCTGGAGTCCAGGATGTCGCAGATCGGGTTTTTAAGATTCTTAAGGGAGAGGGGAGTCAGCCCCAAGTCATAGTTCATGTAGGGACACATGATATAGGTAGGACAAGGGAAGGGGATATGAAACAGAAATTTATGGAGTTGGGGTGGAAGCTTAAGGCAAAAACTGGCAGAGTGGTTATCTCTGGACTCTTGCCTGTGCCACGGGATAGTTTAGAGAAGAACAGAGAGAGGGAATGTTTGAACTCGTGGCTGCGGGGATGGTGCAGGAGGGAAGGGGTCAGGTTCCTGAACAATTGGGACTCATTCTGGGATAGGTGGGACCTCTACATGAGAGATGGTCTACACCTGAACCAGAGGGGAACTAATATCTTGGGGGGAAAATTTGCTAAGGCTATGCAGGGGGCTTTAAACTGATTCGGGGGGTGGTGGGATCCTAAGTAGTTGGGGTGCTAAGAGGGATGAGAGTAAGGGGGTCATCGAGGAAAGCTGTAAAACACAGCAGCGTACGGGTGGGGTAGGGCATGGTTTGAAATGCGTATACTTTAATGCAAGGAGTATTCGCAATAAGGGGGAGGAACTTGCAGCTTGGACCAGTACCTGGAACTTCGATGTTATGGCCATTTCAGAGACTTGGGTAGAGCAGGGACAAGAATGGATGTTGCAGGTTCCGGGGTTCAAATGCTTCAGTCGGAGTAGAGAAGGAGGTAGAAGGGGGGGAGGAGTGGCATTATTAGTCAAAGACTGTATCACAGTGACAGAAAGAAGTTTGATGAGGACTTGTCTGTTGAGGTAGTATGGGCTGAGATTAGAAACAGGAAAGGAGAGGTCACCCTGTTGGGAGTCTTTATAGACCTCCTAAAAGTTCTAGAGAGGTTGAGGAAAGGATTGCAAAGTCAATTCTGGTCAGGAGTGAAAGTAATAGGGTAATTGTTATGGGGGACTTTAACTTTACTAATATTGATTGGAATAGCTTATAGCTCTAGCTCGTTAGAGTGGTCAGATTTGTACAAAGTGTGCAGGAAGGTTTTTTGACTCAGTATGTAGATAGGCCAACTAGAGGTGAGGCTACATTGGATTTGGTGCTGGGCAATGAGCCACACCAGGTGTTAGGCTTAGAGGTTGGTGAACATTTTGGTGATAGTGACCACAATTCGGTTACGTTCACCTTAGTGATGGATAGGGATAGGCATGAAGCTGGGGGCAGTAGTTATAGCTGGGGGGAAGGGTAATTATGAGGCCATCAGGAGAGAATTAGGGTGCATAGATTGGACTAGGAAACTACAGGGACTGGGAACATCTGGAATGTGGAGCTTATTCAAGGAACAGCTGCTGCGGGTCCTTGATAAGTATGTCCCTGTCAGGCAAGGAGGAAATGGTCGAGTAAGAGAACATTGGTGTACGAAAAATGTTGATTTGCTGGTTAAAAGGAAAAAGGAGGCTTATGTCAGGATGAGGCTTGGAGGCTCAGTTAGTGCAATGGATAGCTATAGATTAGCCAGGAGGGAGCTAAAGAGGGAATTGAGGAGAGCAAAGAGAGGACATGAGAAGACTTTGGCTGATAGGATTAAGGAGAATCCTAAAGCTTTCTTTAGATATGTTAAGAATAGAAGATTGGTTAGGACAAGATTAGGCCAGTCATAGACAGCAGTGGGAAGTTGTGCGTGGAGCCTGAAGAGATTGGAGAGGCACTGAATAAATATTTCTCTTCGGTATTCACGCAGGGTGATGTAAATGTAGGTATGGAGAACACTGAGGTACAGGGTAGCAAACTGGAAGGTATCGAAGTAGATAGGGAGGATGTGCTAGATATTCTCGAGGGTTTGAAGTTGGATAAGTCCCCTGGGCCGGACGGGATTTACCCTAGGATTCTCTGGGAGGCAAGAGAGGAGATTGCAGAGCCTCTGGCTCTGCTCTTCAGGTCCTCGTTGGTTACGGGTGTGGTTCCGGAGGACTGGAGGATAGCGAATGTGGTCCCATGGTTCAAGAAGGGGAAGAGAGACCTTCCAGGGAATTATAGGCCAGTGAGTCTTACTTCTGTTGTGGGCAAAGTATTGGAGAGAATTATTAGGGATAGGATTTATAGTTACTTAGAGAGAAATGAATTGATTGGGGATAGTCAGCATGGTTTTGTGAAGGGTAGGTCGTGCCTTACTAACCTTATTGAGTTTTTTGAAAAAAGTGACCAAAGAGGTGGATGGGGGTAAGGCAGTTGATGTGGTATATATGGACTTTAGTAAGGCGTTTGATAAGGTGGCCTATGGAAGACTTCTGCAGAAAATGCAGATGTATGGGATAGAGGGTGATTTAGCTAATTGGATTAGGAATTGGCTAGCGAATAGAAGACAGAGGGTGGTGGTTGATGGGAGATATTCATCGTGGGGTTCGGTTACAAGTGGTGTACCTCAGGGGTCTGTTTTGGGGCCCCTGCTGTTTGTAATTTTTATAAATGATCTGGATGAGGGTATTGAGGGATGTATTAGTAAATTTGCAGATGACACTAAAGTCGGTGGAGTGGTAGATAGTGAAGAGGGTGTTATAGTTTGCAGAGGGACTTGGACAAGTTGCAGAGCTGGGCCGAGAGGTGGCAAATGGAGTTTAATGTGGAAAAGTGTGAGGTAATGCACTTTGGCAGGAATAATAAATGTGTAGAGTATAGGGCTAATGATAGGATTCTTAATAGTGTTGATGAACAGAGGGATCTTGGTGTATATGTGCATAGATCCCTGAAAGTTGGCAATCAAGTCGATAAGGTTGTTAAGAAGGCATATGGAGTCTTAGCTTTTATTGGTAGGGGATTGAATTTCGGAGCCGCAACGTCATGTTGCAACTGTACAAAACTCTATTGCGGCTGCACTTGGAGTATTGTGTGCAGTTCTGGTCCCCACATTATAAGAAAGATGTGGAGGCATGGAGAGGGTACAGAGGAGGTTTACCAGGATGTTGCCTGGTATGGAGAGCAGGTCTTACGAAGAGAGGCTGAGGAATTTGAGGTTGTTTTCGTTAGAAAGGAGGCGGCTAAGAGGGGACCTAATCGAAACATATAAGATGATTAGAGGTTTAGATAGGGTGGACAGTGATAGCCTTTTTCCTAGGATGGAGAAAGCTAGCACGAGAGGACACAGCTTTAAATTAAGGGGTGATAGTTATAGGACGGATGTCAGAGGTAGGTTCTTTACCCAAGGGTGGTTCGGGAGTGGAATGCCCTGCCTGCAGCAGTTGTAGATGCGCCAAGTTTGGTGGAGTTTAAGAGGTTAGTTGATAAGTATATGGAAGAGAAGGGAATGGTTTAGTTTGGAGGGGCATTGTTTTTTATATTGGTCGGCGCAACATCGAAGGCCGAAGGGCCTGTTCTGTGCTGTAATGTTCTATGTTCTATGTTCTATGTACACTAGCCCTTGGAAAAGCAAATAGCATAATTAAGAACTCCAAGCACCGCAGATATAGATCTTCTTCACCTTCTTCTGTCGTGAGAAAGATACAAAGGTCTGAGGTCATGTACCAACTGGCTCAAGAACAGCTTCTTCCCTGCTGCTGTCAGACTTTTAAATGCACCTACCTCATGCTAATTTGATCTTGCCCCAGCTATGACTGTAACACTACATTCTACATTCTCTCCTTCCCTTCTCTGTGAAAGATACGTACAGTGTGCAAGAAACAATGCTTTTCACTGTATACAAATACATGTAACAATAATAAATCAAATCAAATTAAAATTATTTTTTTGGTTGCTTACAGTTGGACTGATGAGCGTTTGGCAGAAGCACAGAGCCAGTGATTGGCATCCAGGTGCAATAACATAGTGGATAATAAGAGAATCTGATTAATAAACTGCTGAGGAGAGAGATATCTGAAAATTCATTGTGATAAGAAATGATATAATTATAGCACTCTCTGTGACCTGCGGTGAAAATTAAATGCCACTTCAAAAGGGTGACGTTATTGGGCTTCCAATAAGTCAAGAAATTTGTTTTCTCTCTGTTGACAAAGGGGTCCATATTATCTGCCCAAATCCCCCTTTAAGCATCAGTGTAGTGTCCCTTAGTGCAGGAGGACTCAGTGAGGTTTGTTTCACCTCACTACCTACTTAGTATCATCCCCTCCTCTTTTTCCACCCACTCCCTACCAAGGTTTTGACCTCTCTGTACTGTGTGGATGGCAATAATTTGGAGTCGTAATCTTCAATTCATCACTAATCCTGGACTTTATCCCTTGTTGTTACAATCCTTTTTATAATTTTGTGATATTGTTTGTTATGTTGACATGGCTAATCTAAAGTTTAAAGTCCATTTATTAGTGTCACAAGTAAGCTTATATTCACACTGCAATGAATTTACTGTGAAAAAACCCTAGTCGTCACACTCATTGCCTCTTCGGGTGCACAGAGGGAGAATTTAGCATGGCCAATGCACCTAACCAGCACCTCTTTCTGACTATGGGCAGAAACCAGAGCACCCGGATGAAACTCACACAGATACGGGAGAATGGACAGACTCCGCACAGATACTTACCCAAGCTGGGAATCGAACCCCAATCCCTGGCATTGTGAGGCAGCAGTGCTAACCACTGTGCCACTGTGCCACTCTCTAGCACACAAACACCTGTTAACTAGGGACCTCCACTTGTTTATAATGGAATGTATCTTCCAGAATGTTTCTTTAATTGCACCAAGCTTAAGACACAGATTTGATTGTATAATATCTTTGTGATGCTAGGGTGTAAGGTGACACGGGGGACTACTTGGATTGCTTCAGGTCATGTATCAATGTTGAATCTTAGTGGTTTAAGATCCTTGAAGAGCTTGAGTGTTGGGGAGTGTGTATAATATTAGGGCTGTGTGATATTTATCTGTTTTTTTCTGATAATCCTTGTGTTTATAATGGTAGTATATACTATGTGGTATCCTTTCCTCATATTGTGGCTAATATGAGTAGTACTGCTGTGGAGTGGTGATGGTTGGTTTGGTGTAGAAGCTGCAAGTACTCCCCAACCATTCCTCACAGCTAGTTAGAACCCCCCCCCCCCCTCAGAACTATTGATACTTGTAGTTTGTCTTCATTTTCTTGTTAGTTTGAGGTCAAAATGTCTCTGACTGACCCCTGTAAAGATACAGACATATGCTGGGAGAAGATGTTGGTCAGAAAGTTACTGGCACACCCATCCCGATTCCGGGGGCAGGCGAGGGTCAGAGAACGGTATTCTCTGTTAGCCTCAGGCAGGATTGTAAGGACTTCGGGCTGATGTGCCAGTAAAATTCCGCCCATTGTTTTGGACCAGTTGTACCCCTGGTGTAGCTGGAGATGAGGGAAGCATGCTTTGATGTGTGCCTAAGTGTGATGCAAGGACTTTTGACTGATCAGCCTTTTCTATATCTGTGTCAATATCCTGTATTCTCCTTGCCTGAATACAAAATGGCAGTAGCAGTATTTGAAAACCATGGAGCGTAAGTTTCAGGGCTCTGTCTCTAATATCCTGTAAGTGAGGGCATGCATCATTATGCTGTATTGTCATGGCTTTATGGTGTTATCCGATTTCCTGGATAACAAGATAGGGTGAATAGCGGGAAGCTTTTCCTCAAGTCGGAGGTGACGATCACAAGGGATCGTGGACTCAAGATGAGAGGGGCGAGGTATAACTCAGATATCAGAGGGACTTTTTTTATGCAGAGCATGGTGGGGGCCTGGAATGCACTGCCAAGTAGGATGGTGGAGGCAGGCACGCTGGCATCATTTAAGACTTACCTGGATAGTCACATGAACAGACTGGGAATGGAGGGATGCAAATGAATAGTTGGACCAATGAGCGCCACAGCCTTGGAGGGCCGAAGGGCTTGTTTCTTGTGCTGTACTGTTCTTTGTTCCTCTCAATCTCTGAAATATCCTTTCATTGCTTGTATTTTTGGAGGCTTGTTTTGTAATGTTACAATTCAGGTCAGAAACTCCAAAGTGTTTTATGAAGTCCTCCTGTATCATAAGTTTTGCGATTTGAATGTGGCTAAAATGTTTCACTTCATGTATGATTCAAATGACCCATGAGGGAGCTTTTATCAAACAAAGTTTATTTCCAAATACAATTAACATATAGCAATAATTTTTACCAATTACAAATAAGAAAAAAAATCATGATATTGTATATACCTTAACAGCTATATGTAATGTCCAACCAAACAAACCTCATTAAAAGACATTCTTGGCACAGATTTAGCACAGAATGCTCACGTGAAGCTGGAATTGAGGCTTTTGGTTGAAAAATTGAAACTGACTTCTCAGCCTTGTAACTTTCAATAGCCCTTAAGGCACTGCTACTGTTGGCCTCTGGATTTTAGCCAGTCAACCACTGCAAGAGTCAAAATTCTCACTCCAGGAATGCAAGAAGATGTGCTTCCAGTTAACCAGCAGAAGCAATAATA
Source organism: Sphyrna mokarran (assembly GCA_024679065.1). Taxonomy (NCBI): domain Eukaryota; kingdom Metazoa; phylum Chordata; class Chondrichthyes; order Carcharhiniformes; family Carcharhinidae; genus Sphyrna; species Sphyrna mokarran. The sequence goes on along the minus strand of JAGIQG010000001.1, from coordinate 22,007,637 downwards.
CCAGGAAGTGAGAGAGAGAAAGAGAGAGAGAAAACCTGCCCGCAACTTGAAAACCAAAACAGCTTCTAACTCTGAACAAAAACTGAATATGAATTCTTGAATTCCTCTGTGGAGACACCATATGATTTTGATTTGTCAATCAATCTTCCCCCAACAATTCAAAAGGTTGTAAATCCCAGACACTGCATAAGCCCCAGAGTGAAAATAAACAAAACTCCATTCAAACCATTGAAGCAGTGATGAAAGGACTTCTAAGAAAGTAGACAGTGTGACAATGAAAATATTTCTGCAGAGAATATGATTTAAAAAAAATCCTTAAGGCTGCACTAGTGTCACAATAATCAATAATAAATAATCCAAACCAACTGCCATTGTGCTCTCTTGTCTCCTTCTGTATCAATACCTGGCATGTGGGAGGCTTTCAAGTGTAAATTGATAGGGATTGAGAACCAACACATTCCTGTAAGGATTAAGGCTAAGTATGGCAAGTTTTGGGAACCTTGGATAATGAGAGATATTATGAGCCTAATCAAAGAGAAAAAAGGAGCACTTGTCAAGGCTAGGAGGCTGGGAACACTCAAAGCAAGTGTGGATTACAAGGAAAGTAGAAAGACACTTAAGTAAGGAGTAAGGAGAGCTAAAAAAGGTCCTGAAAAATCGTTGGCCAGGATTAAGGAAAATCCCAAGGCTTTTTATTCATATATAAAGAGCAAAAGGATAGCCAGGGGAAGGTTGGCCTACTCAAGGACAAGTGAGGGAATCAATGCAAGGAGCTAGAGGAAATAGGCAAGGTATTAGATGAGAACTATGTGTCAATATTCACCAAAGAGAAGGACTTAATGGATGATGAATCTGGAAAAGGATGTGTAGACAGTTTTAGTCAGGTTGAGATCAAAAAGGAGGAGGTATTGGTGTTCTTGAGAAACATTAAAGTAGATAAATTCCGAGGCCCTGATGGGAAATATCCCAAAATACTGAAAGAGGCAAGAAAGGAAGTTGCTGGCACCCTGAGAGAAATCTTTGTAACCTCACTGGTTATGGGGAAGGTCCCAAATAATTGGAAAATAACAATGTTGTCCCTTTGTTTAAGAAGAGTAGCAAAAATAATCTCAGTAATACGGGGCGGTGAGCCTTATGTCAGCAGTAGGGAAATTATTGGAGAAGATTCTTCGAGACAGAATTTACACCCACTTGGAAATAAGTGGGCATATTAGCAAGAAGCAACATGGTTTTGTGAAGGGGATGTCATGTCTCACTAACTTGATTGAGTTTTTTGAGGAAGTGATGGGTAGGGCAGTGGATGTTGTCTACATGGACTTCGAGTAAGGGCTTTGACAAAGTCCCTCATGGCAGACTGGGATGGAATCAGAGATGCGCTGGCAAGGTGAATACAGATTTGGCTCAGTCATAGAAGAGGGTAGCAGAGGAAGGGTGCATTTCTGAATGGAGGAATGTGGCAATGTAGAGTTCATCAGGGATCAGTGCTGGGACTTTTGCTGTTTGCTATATATATGGGAGAAAATGTAACTGGTCTGATTAGTATGTTTACAGATGATACAAAGGTTGGTGGATTTGCAGAAAGCGATGAGGACCATCAAAGGATACAATAGGATATCGATTAGTTGGAGACTTGGGCAGAGAGATGGTGGCTGGAATTTAATTCGGACAAAATGTGAGAGTTCGACTAAAGGTAGGAAACATACAGTAAATGGCAGAATCATTAAGAGTATTGATAGGTGGAGGCATCTGAATGCACAGATCACTGAAAGTGGCAATGCGAGTGAAGAAGGTAGTCAAGAAAGCATACGGTGTGCTTGCCTTCATCAGCCGGGGCATTAAGTTTAAAAATTGGCAAGTTATGTTGCAGCTTTATAGAATCTTAGTTAGGCAGCACTTGGAATATAGTGTTCAATTCTGGTCGCCACACCACCAGAAGGATGTGGAGGCTTTGGACAGGGCACAGAAAAGATTTACCAGGATGTTGCCTGGAATGGAGAGCAATAGCTATGAGGAGAGGTTGGAGAAACTTGGTTTGCTCTCACTGGAATGATGAAGGTTGAGGGGCAACCTGATAGATGGTTACGAGATTCTGAGAGGCATGGACAGAATGGATAGTCAGAAGCTTTTTCCCAGGATGGAAAAAGCACAAGTTAAAGGTGTGAGGGGCAATATTTAAAGAAAATGTATGAAGGCAAGGCTTTTGTACAGAGGGTGGTGGGTGCCTGGAACTCGCTGCCGCGAGAGGTAGTGGAAGTAGATACGATAGTGAGTTTTAAAAAGGGCATCTTGGACAAATACATGAATAGGATGGGAATAGGGGGACAGTTGGCTTCCTGAATTATTACAACTGACTCATGCCCTTTACTTGCAGGTTATAGATTCTCTGGTAGCATACAAGGTGGAATCAAGACATTTCTCTCCTTAATCATTCACCAAGGAAACAGTTAAGATTCAGTGCAGACTTCATGGAGAACAGACAACAGGCAAAGACCTCAAGATGTAGAAGCAGAAGTCGTCCATTTGGCCCATCAAAGGGAATGTGGCTGGGCTGCGTGGGGTCCTTGATTATGTTGGCTACTTTTCCGAGGCAGCTGGAAGTGTAGTTACAAAGTCAGTGGCAAGTGTGATGAGGGGCATCTCTCCCCTCGAACACATTAAAGGAGTCAAAGCCTTGCAGCCCAGTGCTAAAGGCAATTTGGAATGAAAGACACTGAAAAACAGGCTCAGTATCCTTTATCTTTCTGGAAATAGTTTCAGATTGTTGCACACACTGACATGTATCACGACCACTCAGTGATCTTGAAATGATCCTTCTTAATGGTTGGGATCACGCCACGGCTAGAAGCTGGTATCATCTGAAATTGAGGATCTTTTTTTGAACTGGAAAACAATCGGCACATAAGTGAATTTCTGGTGTGCGAGATATATTTCTTTGATAAACTCTGTGCCCTTTTCTGGCACAGTGACTGATAACCTGTGCATTCCTAATACGTACAAGTGTTCACACACCTACTCTCAGTTAGTTTCTTTACAGTGGTGGACACTGAAATTGAGTTCAGTGGAATAAGAGGCAAGTTCTCTTTGCAGGAAGAAAACTGAATCCAATCAGTGAAATTAATAAAGACAATTCTCTTTCCTAAGCTAGTGCCCACATTCCAGTTTCAGAAAGACCAATGTTGACTTTAGTATTAGCTATCAGGCATGGGCGTTTTAGAGTGATTCACCCCTCTGACTGATTTTCCATGTCTGATTGAATAATACTCTTGCAATAACATTGCTGTACTGCTTGTTCAGCCACTACATTGGATTGGAATCTCCTCTCAACCTTGTGGTTATTATGACATGTATACAGGTGACATGAATGACATGTACCAAACATCCCTAATTTTTCAGAAGACTAAGGAAATTTGGCACGCCTGCTACAATTGTCACCAACTTTTACAGATGCACCATAAAAAGCATTCCTTCTAGTTGCATCACAGCTTGGCATGGTTCCTGCTCTGCCAAAGACTGCAAGAAACTACAAAGTGTCATGAATTTAGCCCAATCAATCACGCAAACCAGCCTCCTATCCATTGACTCTGTCTACACTTCCCGCTGCCTCAGCAAACCAGCCAGCATAATTAAGGATCCCACGCACCAGGGACATTCTCTCTTCCACCTTCTTCAGCCGGGAAAAAGACACAAAAGTCTGACTTCACAGACCTGCTGACTCCATGCTGCCATCAGACTTTTGAATGGACCTACCGAGCATTAAGTTGATTTTTCTCTACACTCCAGCTATGATTGTAACACTACATTCTGCACTCTCTCATTTCCTTCTCAATGAATGGTATGCTTTGTCTGTATAGCATGCACGAAACAATATTTTTCACTGTATACCACTACATGTGACAATAATAAATCAAATCATATCAACAGCAAGCTGTGGTCAGCTATATGGGGATGGTGAGAGCAGCTGCCACCCTTCATTGAGGTCCCAGTAGAAGCAGTGCTGGAGAAACTATTCAAAAGATCTAATTTTCAGCAGAACAGATTCATTGCTGTGTAAAAACTGATGTGGCATAGAGGGTGGCAAAGTGGCACAATGCTTAGCACTGCTGCCTCACAGCTCCAGGGACCAGGTTCAATCCCCAGCTTGGGCCACTTTCTGTGCTGTTTGCACATTTTCCCTGTATCTCTGTGAATTTCCTCTGAGTTCTCCGATTTCTTTCCACAGTCCAAAAGACGTGCTGGTTAAGTGCGCTGACCATGCAAAATTCTCCATCAGTGTAACCAAACAAGTGCCGGAATGTGGCAACTAGGGGATTTTCATAGTAACCTCATTGAAGTGCTAATGTAAGCCTCCTTGTGACATCAATAAATAAATAAAATAAGATCATAGGAACCGGGGAGGCCCTTTGGCCTTTTGAGATTGCCCTGTCATGCATTATGATCATGCCTGATCATCCAACTCAATAGTCTAACCCTGACTTCCTCTCATATCTTTTAATTCCCTTCGCCCCAAGTGCAATATCTAACTACTTCTTGAAAACATACAATGTTTTGGCTTCAATTTTTTTTTCAGCCAATTTCTCACCTACCACCTTTGTACTTTGTTCTTTGTTCTTGTTCTTTGTACTCTGTAGCAACTATGTTTTGAATCTGAGTGATTTAAGCCCAGCCCAAATCACATTTCTTTCATCTGCTATGTTGGTGGGGCAGGTTAAGCTCATGAGCTATTTATTTTAATGAATTTCTATGTACAAGAGAATAAACTCATCCTTGCTAATCTCTGGTTTTATGGTGGAAAATGATGCGTGATGAAGTCATTTTGTGATTCACTTGAACGATCGTACAAAGTTCATTCTGACATGAGTTGCCGAGGTGAAATCAATGTAATGTTATTTCTTCATCGAATTATAGAATCACTACAGTGCAGAAGTGAATATTTGGCACAGTGAGTCTGCATTAACTCACTGCCTGAATAGCTTACCCAGGCCCTCTTTGTGAAGACTGAAACAAAATACGAACTTAACTTGGCCCCACCCTATCCTCGTAACCTCACACATTTCCCGAGGCTAATCGTCTAACCTATATATCTTTGGGACAAGTGAGCATGTACATTACCCAATTCAGTGATGAGTCTGGCTATTTGATCAGGATGTGGGGATGCTAGTCCTTGGGCTGGGGTAAAAACAGAAAGAAGTCTCGCAACACCAGCTTAAGGTCCAACAGGTTTATTTGTAGCAAACACCACAAGCTTTCAGAAGTGGCTGTCCCTTCACAAGTGGGTGTGAGTTCTGATCATAAACAGGGCACAAAGACAAAAACTTAATTTACATGAATAATGATTGGAATGTGAGTCTTTGCAGCTAATTGAGTCTTAAAGGTACGGACAATGAGATTGGAGAGAGCTTTAAGCACATGTTAGAAGTCTGTGTAATGTCTGTACCTTTAAGACTTGATTAACTGTAAAGACTCACATTCCAATCGTTATTCATGTAAATTGAGTTTGTGTCTTTGTGCCCTGCTTGTGATCAGAACTCCCACTCACCTGACGAAGGGACAGCCTGTTCTGAAAGCTTGTGGCATTTGCTACAAATAAACCTGTTGGACTTTAAGCTGGTGTTGTGAGACTTCTTTCTGTTTTACCCTGATCAGGGCAGATAACAATATGGCACAATAATGATATCACTCGACTAGTAATCCAAAGACCCAGAATGGTGCTCCAAGCACGTGGTTCAAATTCTGCCATGGGAGTTGGTGACATTTCAGTTCAATTAATAAACGTATTTAATATAAAGCTAGTCTCACTGATGTTTTTTGACCATTCTTGAAAAGCCACCTCGCACACGAATGGAGGAAACCTGCCATTCATATCTGGTCTGGCCTATATGTGACTCCAGATACACAGCAATGTGGCTGACTCTCAAATGGCCCAAGAAAGCCATTCAGTGGAAGGGCAATTAGGCTCCGGTAACAAATAGAGGCCTTGCCAGCAATACCCACATCTCATGAAAGGAAAAGAACTTGCAAGCAACCTACAAATTTGACCGTGAAAGAGTTGATAAAACTCACAAACATCACAGAAAAAAATGTGCAATTTTGGCAATTGAAGCCAAGGCAACAGGAAAGCCAGTGCAAGGAATAAAGAGTCCATCTTTGTTTTCAACTCTGGAAAGTTGTGATTGATAAAGAGAAAAAGATTTACAAGAATGAATGTAGGCCCCCTACAGTCAGAAATGGGAGAATTCATAATGGGGAAGAAAGAGATGGCTGAAGAATTAAATTTGTACTTTGCTTCACTCTACACAAAGGAAGACATGATTAATGTACAAATGTTGCAAATGTGATGTCGCTGTTTAAAAAAACGAGATAGACAAAAGGTAGGTAACTATAGGCTAGTTAGTTCCGATGTAGAGAAAATGCTCGCAATTATCATCAAGGAAGAAATTGCGAGACATCTGGATATAAATTGTCCCATTGGTAAGACGCAGCATGGGTTCATGAAGGGAAGGTCATGTTTGACTAATTTGATTGAATTCTTTGAGAACGTTGCTTGCAAAGTGAACAGTTGGGAATCTGTGGCTGTGGTGTATCTGGATTTCCAGAAGGCATTTGACAAGATGCCGCACCAAAGGCATAAGATAAAGCTGCTCGGTGTTTCAGGGAATGTATTAGTACAAATAGAGGATTGGTAACTAACAGAAAGCAAAGAGTGGGGATAAATGGTTGTTTTTTTGGTTGGCGATCAGCGACTACTGGTGTGCCTCAGGGATCAGTGTTACGACCTCAATCGTTTATGATTTACACGGTGATTTGGAGTTGGGAACCAAGGGGTAGTGTGCCAAAATTCACAGATGACACTAAGATGAGTGGCAGAGCAAATGTGCAGAGGACGCTGAAAGTCTGCAAAGGGATATAGCTAGTCTAAGTGAGTGGGTGGAAATTGAAAGAGGTAGATATTCAGTGAGATCTTGGTGTCTTCGTGCACCAGTCACTGGAAGTAAGCACACAGGTATAGCAGGCAGTAAAGAAGGCAAACGACATGTTGGCCTTCATAATGAAAGGATTTGAATATAGGGATAGGAATATTTTGCTGCAATTGTTAGGGAGTTGGTGAGGTCACACCTGAAGTATTGTGTGCAGTTTTGGTGTCATTATCAGAGGAAGGATGTCCTTGCTATGGAGAAAGTACAGCGAAGATTTACTAGTCTGATTCCTGGGATGGCAAGTCTGTCATATGAGGAGAGACTAAATTGGTTAGGATTATATTCACTGGAGTTTAGAAAAGTGAAAAGGGATCTCAGAAAATTCTGACCGTGTTAAACAGAGTAGATTCGGAAAGAATGTTCCTGTTAGTTGGGGGGGGGGGGGGGGTCAAGAACGAGGGTTTATAGGTTTGAGGATAAGAGGTAAATAGGAATAAATCAAACAGCACATGGCACACTAGAAAGTGAATGAATGTAGAGAATGCCTTTCTGCTACTCTATTCCTGTGCTGTGTGGCATTCCACCTAACGGTTTCTACCAACACCACTTATCTCAGTTGAAGCTGTTCATATATTAGGCAAAGCGAGAAAAGGAGATGCTGAGTTACCACACGTAGGTTAGTGATCATTCCTACTGTGCAATTTCTGCAGCCTTGCACATTGAACACAAGAACTAGGAGCACAAATGGACAAATACAGCCCCTCAAACCTGCTCCACTGTTCACTATGATCATGGCTGATCTCATCATGGCTTCATCTCCACCTTCTTGTCCAATCCCCATTATCCTTCAACATTCTGCTCATTAAAAATCTATCCATTTCCTCCTCAAACTTGAGTTAAAGTTTATTTATTAGTCATAAGTAGGCTTACATTAACACTGCAATGAAGTTACCGTGAAAATTCCCTGGTCACCACACTCCAGCACCTGTTTAGGTACACAGCAGGCGAATTTAGCACAGTCAATCCATCTAACGTGCACATCTTTGGACTGTGGGAGGAAGCTGGAACACCTGGAGGAAGCCCACGCAGATACAGGAAGAACATGTCGACTTCGCACAGACAGTGACCCAAGCCAGGAATCGAACCTGGGTCCCTGACGTTGTGAGGCAGCAGTGCTAACCACTGCACTATTATGCTAAATTTGTTTAGCGTTCCGGCATCTGCTGCACTCCAGGATAGAGAATTCCACAGATTTGCAACTCTTTGAGTGAAGTAATTTCTCCTCATTTCTGTTTTAAATCTGCCATCCTTTAACCTAAAACTATGACCTCTCACTTTAGAATGTCCAACAAGAGGAAACATCTACTTTTCAGCATCTTGTATACCACAACTAAATTTCCCATTCTTCTACATTCCAGTGAGTATAGCCTAAACTGCTGAATCTCTGGTCACAACACAAGTCCTTCATCTCTGGAATCAATCTAATGAACCTTTTCTGACCCACCTCTAATGCATTTAAACACTTTCTCAAGTAAGAGGATCAAAATTATCTGCCATACTCCAGATGCGGTCTCACCAATGCTCTGTACAACAGCACCTCCCTATTTTTATACTTTATTCCATTAGCAATGAATGTCAATGTTCTGTTTACCTTCTTTATTACCTGCTGAACCTGCACACTAACTTTCTGTGTTCATGCACAAGAACATCCAGGTCCATTCTGAATTGAAGAATTTTGAATTTTCTCTCCATTTAGATTATAAATTGTATTTTTATTCTTTGGACCCAAAACGGATAACCTCATACTTATCCACATTAAATTTCATCTAAGTTTTGCCCACTTACCTAACCTATCATTGTCTCTGTATAAGTTTCTTATTTCCTCATTACAGAAAAACCCATTTATCCCCAATCTAGATCATAAGATGATTAGAGGTTTAAGATGATTAAGATGATCTAGTTATAAGATGATTAGAGGTTTAGATAGGGTGGACAGCGATAGCCTTTTTCCTAGGATGGAGAAAGCTAGCACGAGGGGACATAGCTTTAAATTAAGGGGTGGTAGTTATAGGACGGATGTCAGAGGTAGGTTCTTTACCCAGAGGGTGGTAAGGGTATGGAATGCCCTGCCTGCTGCAGTTGTAGATGCGCCAAGTTTGGTGGCGTTTAAGAGGTTAGTAGATAAGTTTGTGGATGAAAAGGGAATGGTTTAGGTTAGAGGGTCATTGCTTTTTCCTAAATGGTCGGCGCAACATCGAAGGCCGAAGGGCCTGTTCTGCGCTGTAATGTTCTATGTTCTATGTTCTATAATCTCTGCTTTTTGTTGCTTAACCTATCACTAAGCTAATAAATTACTTCCAACCCCATGAGATCTTACCTTGTGTGTTAATTAAACTTTTGCGTGGCACTTTATTAATTGCTTTCTGAGATCCAGATATACTACATCCACAGGACCCCCATTATTCACATTGCTTGTCACATTTTCAAAAACTCTAGCAAATTAGTGAAACATAGTTTCCTCTTCACAAATCCATCCTGACTCTGATGGATTGAGTTTTGTCTTTGCAAATGTCCCATTACCACTTCCTTAATAAGGGCTTCCAACAGTTTCCCAACAACAGATGTTAAACTAACTGGTCTAATTTCCTACATTCTGCCTTTCTCTCTTTTTGAACAGATGGATTATATTAGCCCTTTTCCAATCCACTAGAACTTTTCCAGAATCCAGGGAATTTTGGAATATTACAACAATGTGGGCACTATCTCAGCTGCCACTCCCTTTAAGACCCTAGGATGTAGACCAACTGTCCCTGGGGACATGCCTGCCTTTAATCTCAACAGCTTGCTTAATACTATCCATGATTCAATATTGTTGATGTCAACTGATGTGTAAAACGTAATCAAATTTTGTCTTAGTCAAATTTTATCATGATTGTTATAATGTAGATTTTCCTCAAGAATCTTCTCCTTTATGTCAGTTGAATGCTTCTGAACACAAATTAATTAATGAAGTTAATCACCAATGATATTATTCTGAGCAACACACAATTTCATTTGATGCCAATTAATAACAGTGATGTGAATAGATCACTGGGATGTCAAATGATGGCTAAATGATCACTTTTGTCATATAAGTGGCATAGTGACATTGTCACTGGATTATAAATCTAAAGTCTCAGGACAATGCTCTGGCGACCTGGATTTAAATCTCCCCACAACAGATAGTGAAATTTGAATTCAATAAAAATCTGGAAGTAAAAGTCTAATGATGACCATGAAATTATTGTTAATCATCATAAAAATCTATCTGTTGTTCACTAATGTTCTTTAAGGAAGGAGACATACCATCCTTACCTATCCTGGACTCCAGAAATGCAAATGAACATTGTTGAATGCAAATGATATCAAATGTTTCTGCTGGGGAGGTAGGCCAGCTCTCAATTCTATTAGATCATGGCTATACTATGCCTTAAATTGACTTACTTACCTTTTCTCCATATCTTTCGGCTTCTTATCTAACAATAATCTAGAAATCTCAGTCTTGAAGATTTTTGTTAGCCTGTCATCTATAGTCCTTTTTGAGAGGGAGCTCCTGAGGAGAGCATTCCAGAGTATCTCATCCTTTTGTGTGGAGAATGTCTCTTGAATTTTGCTCCGAAACACCTTTCTCTAATTTTAAGATTGTCCCACCCTGCCTTGTGTTGGGTTCCTCACCAGAGGAAATAGTTTCACTATGATTACTATGTTAAGTACAGTTATTATTTTAAATGTCTCACTTGCATGACCACTCAGCCTTCTAATTTTAACAAATGCATACCAAGTTTATATAGCTACTCTTCATCATTTAACCCTTTATGAGACAGTCATTAATTCACATTAGAAACACTGGAAACTGAACTGACTTTCTTCCATTAGAAGTGGGTCAAGTTTTGCACTTCTGCCCACTGGCTTGAGCCTATCATGGCTCCCAGATCCACTTCCTATATTAGGGTCCAATATGTGTGTAAAGTAAAGGTTAAGTTATCATAGTTCCATAGGCTGTTCTTTCCTCTGAGGGGCAAAGTTGAGAAGGAGGGGGTGGGGGGGAGGGGGGTTGCTTCATGAATAACCTCAGGAATGGAACCTGCTCTGTTGGCATTGCTCAGCATCACTAACCGTCTGTCTAACCAACTGAGCTAAGGTAAGATCTCAGGAAAGTCTCAGCTCTCTACAGAGCTAAGTACAGGAAGACTATCATTTACATTTGGATCCAGCGCATGAAAGATTAAAAGTATCAAGAATCCCTGTTGTTCTGCAAAGTTAACTCTTAAATATTGCAGGTCCAGCCCTTAAATGTACCTGAGGTGGCAGCTCTTTTGGGGAGGTACAAAATATACCATTTTGTAAATTGAGTGTGTGCCTTTATATGCTCTGTTTCTGAACAGAATTCCTGCTTACCTGACGAAGGGGCAGTGCTCTGAAAGCTACTGACTTTTGCTACCAAATAAACCAGTTGGGCTTTAAACTGGTGTTGTGAGACTTCTTACAATAAATGCTGGCCAGTCAACAACACCCATGTCCCATGAGTGAATCTTGCTAGCTAACCAGCCTTATTGAACTAGAGATTCCTTGTGCTCATTCACGCGTGGTGTTTAGTTGCTCCTTCTGACCCCATGTCTATCATTTTTATTTCTAATTTTTCCTTCTTCAGTCTCTGCCCCTCCTCTCTCAATGATCCTTTAAACCGTTCCTTATGACCAGCTCTTTCACCAAGCTTTCCATCATCTACTCCAATGTCTCTTGGTGTCGAATTTTGTTTGGCACTGCTCGTACAAAGTAGTTTGAGATGTTTCATTATGTTAAATGGTGTTATATAAATGTAAGTTATTGTTGAGAGCAATTTCACACTTTGCCTCTTCGATTCTGTGGGGAGACAGTGGCGCAGTATGTGAGTGCTTTAGGTGTTCCGAATCCAAAGGGACGATTATTACAAACCTAAATCAGGCTAAGCCACCAAAAGAGGGAAATTTGTTTCTCGGCTGAGACTCACAATAGATCTCAGGAGGAGGGGAGATTACTTTTCTGTTTCTCAAACAATTAAAACAGGATTTCAGTTACTTCCTAATGGGTGATATTTGGATTTGTCACTCATAACTAAATCCCCTACCTCTGTCGGTCATGAATCCTTGTCATTTAAGGATTTCTAAGTGACAGTATAGGATCTAAGAATTGTTTGGGTCCGATTCTCTCATTGCAGCCCACAAATTTTCTGATAGGTCCAGTCGGGAAAATCGTGTGAAGGCCACTCTGCTGGATTTCCACACGTGTCGGGAACAGTCGCAGGCCAGACTGCGCTAGAAACCAGCGGGAAGAGAGATCAGTCACTTGAATCTTTTTTAATTGTAGCTTAAATATATTTTGCATGTGATTATCAGTAGCATCTCCCACCCCACCAGCAGTACTTCATTCTGGTGGAGTTTTGAGTGGCTTTCCACATTTAGGGAACTAGCGGAAAACCATGCCAGTATGAAAGGAGGGGCAATCGGGCCCTCCCAGGGGGTCAGGCATGCCCACCCCATTGGGCAATGCCAAGGGCGTGGTGCCTATTGTGGGCAGAGTCTAGGAGCAATCAGTGTGGGTGGGCAGTTCCATTGCCACTCTGTATTGGGATCGGTCTGGGCTGGAGAGAGGCCAGCGATTCGGGCTGGCTGGGGGGGCGCAGGTGTTGTCTGCCTGGATGGGAGTCTGCTGAGATGAGGAGGTGTGTAGAGATCTCCACTGCTGCGGGGGGGAGATGGGCTGGAAATCAGGGCAAGGGGGAAATCAGGATGGCCTGGGAATCATTGTGGGGCCACAATCAGGCTATGGGAGGGTTGGTGGCTGGAGCACTGCGGGGATCCTGGGCTCTGGCTAGCAATCGGGCTGACCAGCAAATTGGGGTCACTGTGCGTGCGCAGAGTTCAATCTCCAGCGCGAATAGCCCCACTCCCCCCCAACACTGGGTTTTAATGATACGATTGTGACCTCTGCAGTGCACAGAGTACAGAGATTCAGGTGAGAAGCTGCACTGAAAAAAAAACAGTGGTGATTCTAGAATAGTTTTCCCACAAATTCAGCACTTTTGGGAGAATTGCCCCCATATTCACAAAAAAAGACCATGAGGGTCTTTGTTGATGAAGCAGGCTTGCAGAACAGAATTCTTTTGAATGCACTCTTAGAAGGAGATAGAGGGAGCGATGAGTCTATAGATTCTGCCTGTTTATATACACATTTCTTACTTAACTGGCAGTATGGCTTCCTTTGTGCATTTGTCCCTTGCATTGAGTAATGTTCTATAGCAAAATATGTTTTATCACCAAGCATGTGATTTAATGTTCTTAGAGCCTGCTTGAATGTCAGGTGTCTAAGATATATAGTCACGACAGGAAGTTTGTTAGAGACACATGTCTACTTTCTCTATCTTTAATGTGTCCAACTAGATGTCCAATTAGTCACTATTCCAAATAATGATATCTTTAACAACAAAGATTAGAAAGTTTGCTTATTTTATTCTTTGCTTGTTATCTGTAGATGTCCTTTTGCACTTTAGTTAGTAGTTATAATTGCAGGAAGGTAATTAAAAGTATTTATGGGTTGTTAATTCCCACGGATCTTCAAACCCTGCTTTTGTCTTTCAGTGACTTCCTGGGTCAGCTAAAGTTTCTTAAGCTGATACTGATCTTTGAATGACCTGTCTGCTGAAATGGTTTTACAAAGACAAAGAACAAAGAACAACACAGCACGAGAAACAGGCCCTTCGGCCCAACGAGCCCGCGCCTCCGTCCTAACGTCTTAATGACATATAGAGACCAATATAGGGACAATTTGTTACCCAATCAGCCTAAGAGCACATTTTTGGGATGTGGGAGGAAACCGGAGCACCCGGAGAAAACCCACGTAACCATGGGGAGAACGCGCAAACTCCCGCAGACACAGGCCCAAATCCATGTGTCTGCACAGCAACAGCGATGGTCTCTGAGCTGTCATGTTGCCCATCTGATGGTCCAGTTTAAGCATACACTGACGACGTGAAGCACTAGGCCACTCCTGAAGTAACCTCCAGGAGCAGCCCTCGCACGGCCTGCCGAATGCATGCTTTTATTCCACTTTGAATTAAAACACTTGGTATATTAATCTCTGCTGCTTATACGTGTCCTTATTCTAAACTGAATTCCGGGATATTGTGATAATTACCATAAGCGGTATTGTTTTTGGATGATTTAATGCTTTGGGGACCCATGTTCGAATCTTACCACGATAGATGGTGAAATGTAGGCCTGGCAAGCCACTCAGTTGAAGAGGCAATTAGGTGTAGTATAAGTGAATGAATGAACAAAATGAATAGACCAGCATTTAGCGGGACGAGGGGCTTGGCATCCTGATGGACTTACTTCTTGTCCAGCTGCCCTCCAAAGTTGTTATGGGATTAAAAGCATAGAAACATAGAAGATAGGAGCAGGTGGAGCCCATTTGGCCTTTCAAGCCTGCTCCACCACTCATCGCGATTATGGATGATCATCCAACTTAAAAGTCTAATCCTAATTTCTCACCATAACCTTTGATCCCATTTGCCCCAAGTGCTATATCCAGCCATCTCGTGAATACATTCAATGTTTTGGCATCAACTAATTCCTGTGCTAATGGATTCCACAGGCTCACCACTCTTTTGGTGAAGAAATGTCTTCTCAATTCTGTCCGAAATGATCTACCCTGAATCCTCAGACTATGACCCCTGGTTCTGGATTCCCACACCGTCAGGAACATCCTTCCTGCATCCACCCTTCCAGTCCCATTAGAATTTTATAAGTCTCTGTGAGATCCCCCCTCATTCATCTGAACTCCAGTAAAAACAATCCTAACCTAATCAATCTCTCCTCAGACATCAGTCCCACCATCCCCGGAATCAGCCTGGTAAATCTTTGCTGCAGTCCCTCAAAAGCAAGAACATCCTTCTTGCTTGCACAGTAGTACAGTTGTTAGCAGTGCTGCTTCACAGCTCCAGGGTCCTGGGTTCGATTCCTGGCACGGGTCACTGCCTGTGTGGAGATTGCACATTCTCCTCGTGTCTGCATGGGTTTCCTCCGCGTGCTCCGGTTTCCTCCCACAGTCCAAAGATGTGTGGGTTAGGTTGATTGGCCAAGCTAAAATTGCCCATTAGTGTTTGGAATGCGTAGGTTAGAGGGATTAGCGCGTAAATGTGTAGGGGCTATGGGAGTAGGGCTTGAGTGGGCTTGTGGTCTGTACAGACTTGATGGGTTGAAGGGCCTCTTTCTGCACTGTAGGGATTCTATGATGATCTTTCTTTAGAAAAAAGGAACCAAAATTATACATAGTTGCCCAAATGGCAGTAACAGTCATAAGGTAACCCCGTGAAGGGAGAGGCATCTGGATAGTTTCCTCTCCTCCTGTCCTTTCTGGTCCTCCCCTGATAACTGGATAGGCTTCAGTTCCTCCTATTGTCTGGGGATGATCCTGCTGCTAGATCCATTTCTATCAATTTAGATACTGGCACCACCCTCTCTCTGCAACATCAATGGAGCTCTCCTTGGAGTTAATTAATCCTTTTGTGTTGATAACCTGGGGTAACACTTCCTCACTGTCCCCAAATATGTGAATGCACTAACACTCCAATTAATGTTGAACATAAAGGATCCAACATTGCAAGAGAAACATGGAGTTCAGCTGGTGTCCTGATTACCACTACCATCACCATAAGCACTGATGAACAGCTGGATATCAAATTTGAAATTGTTCAGCAGTCTCCTCATTAGCCTAGTGCAGGCCAGTGAGACCAGTGAAGCAGAGGCTGTGCACTTGTTGATTGTAAGCACCATGGTTTGTGCTTCCCCATTGTTGCAGTGTCTGCAATGGAAGAGGTTACTGAGGCAGCGTCTGCCTCCAATGCAAAACCTGTTCAATTTAACCCATTCACCACACGGGAGAATGAAGCCTGGTATTTCCAGCATGGGATCATTAACCAGTTGCTGACTCTGGGCTGTGTTGTTGGTTTTGTCTTTCCACAGGTCTGCAAACAGGAAGTCTGATCCTGTTTGGCTGCCTTTAGATGCTGGGTGGCTGGGTGATTTCTTACCCTAATTTCTTCCCCAAATCTGAATTTTTGTGCACTCTTTCTCGCAATCGCATTTCATGGTGGATTTGTGGTGGCACAATGCTGCAAAGCGCAGGTAGCCAATTTATGTTTGTTGACCGGATTGCGGCTGAAGTGTTCCTCAAGATCTCATTCAGATGGACATCTACAAGTTTGCAATCTGTGAGTTCTTCCAGATATAAGTACATCACTCAGCTACTGAGGAGCAGACAGCCAAAGGGAAAGGTCTTAGCGACCTGATGTTGTCTCCACAAGAAGTTCCTGTGAGTTTGCTGATGAGATTGTTGTGAGTCTTCAGTTTAGCTGAGACTTTCTGGAGATGTGGCTTGAAGGTCAGAATGTGATCCAAAGGTGTGTAGGGTAAGGTTCGAGATGACTGCCGTTTAGGTAGAGATCAAGCTGCTGGTGACTTATTGCATTGTCAATATGGTGGACACAGTTTTAGCAATACTTTGTATCCCGGTCAACATTCATCTCCCAACGTAACCCAGTAACAATTGTAAGTGGCCCCTTGTTTTAAAGTTTATTTATAATTGTCACAAGTGGGCTTACATTAACACTGCAATGAAGTTACTGTGAAAATCCCCAAACTCCACACTTCAGGTACACTGAGGGAGATTTTAGCATGGCCAATTGGCACATCTTTCAGACTGTGGGAGGAAACTGGAAAACCTGGAGAAACCGATGCAGACAATGGGAGAACATGCAGACTTCGCACAGAAAGTGACCCAAGCGCGAAATCGAACCCAGTTGCTGTGAGCCAGCTGTGCTAATAACTGTGCCACCGTGCTGCCCTCTTTCATTGTGAAACCAGAGACCTGGGTTCGAATCCTGGCTTGGGTCGATGTCTGTGTAGAATTTGCATGTTCTTCCTACATCCACGAGGGTTTCCTCTGAATGCTCCAGTTTTTTCCCACAGTCTGAAAGATGTGCTGATTAGGTGCATTGAACATGCAAATTCTCCCTCTGTGTACCTGAACAGGTGTCAGAGTGTGGCGAATAGGGGATTTTCACAGTAACTACAATGCACTGTTAATGTAAGCCTACTTGTGACACTAACAAATAAACTACTTTTTTCAGATACAATCTCCATTAATCCTCTGGCTCTTTTCAGTGTGATCAATTCAAATCTTCAGTTGGGTGCAATTGGACAAGGGCAGGAACACACTATTTGGTTAGATTGATACCTGCAGAATGAAGCTGGCATACTATAGAACTGGCTTTTTAAAGAATTGAGTTCGCGTCCTTGCCCATATTCAATTTCATTTCCATTGAATCAGGGATGAGATGGCCTAATGGTATCACTGCTAAATTATTAATCCAAAAACTTAGCTAATGTTCTGGGGACCTGAATTTGAATCCCATCACGGCTGCTAGTGGAATTTGAATTCAATAAAAAGAAATCTAGAATTAAGAATCTACTGTTGACTATGAAACCATTGTCGATTGTCTGGAAAATCCACCTCGTTCACTAATGTCCTTTAGGGAAGGAAATCTTCATCCTTACTTGGTCTGGCCTACATCTGACTCCAGAGCCACAGCAATGTAATTGACTCTCAACTCCCTCGGGCAACTAGGAATGGCAATAAATGTTGACCAGCCAGTGACAGCCATGCCCTAGGAATGAATAAAAAAAAAGCACAGAAGGAGGCCACTGAACCCTTCAACCCTTCAAGGGCTAATGAACAGGGACCATAGTCCAGAAGGGACCCCAGGGCCTATGAGGAGGGATGGGTGGGTAACAGTAGGAAGTTGGAAAAGAAAAGGAGTCACGGCACTAAGATCACCCCAGAGGTGGCATCCCAGAACATCAAGGGTAGGGCAACAGCTGAGATAGAGAGTGCAAGGGAGGGGGATCTGAATGCCCCGGAGGACGGTAGGAGTGAGGGATGTGAGATAGTGGTGGGGGATGAGAAGGTCAAGGGGATAGACAGGCGGTTCTGTGGGCAAAAGCGGGACTCCAGGATGGTAGTCTGCCTCCCTGAAGCAGGGGTTCAGGATGTTTCAGAGAGGGTAGAGGGAATTTTGAAGGGTGGAGGGGCTAAGGCTGATGTAATAGTTCACGTAGGAGAGAAGGATGTAGGAACAAAGTGCAGGGGGGACATACGTAGGCAGTTCAGGGAGTTGGGGGCTCGGCTGAAGTGTAGGGCCTCCAGGGTGGCATTCTCTGGGCTGCTGCCGATGCCTGGGAATGACAGGGTTAGGAACAACGAGGTGCTCCAAATGAATGCGTGGTTGAGGGATTGGTGTAGGGTGGAGGGATTCAGATTCTTAGACCATTGGGAAGTCTTCAGGAGGGAGGGGCATCTATACAAGAGGGACGGGGAACAGTTGTCTGGGAAGGGCACCCATATTTTAGCCAGGAGGTTAGCTGGAGTGTTTCAGCAGGGTTTAAACTAATATGGATGGGGGGTGGGGAGATAGAGGGAACTGGGAGTGGGAGAGAGATGGTGACAGGGTAACTCTGGAGAGTAGGAGGGAAGATCAGAGAGTGCCTGAGGGTCTTCAGTGCATGTGTTTTAATGCGAGGAGTGTGACTGGCAAAACAGATGAACTGAAGGCAATAACGTTCGAGAGGAAGTTAGAAGTGGTGGCGGTGTCTGAGACGTGGCTAAAGGAAGGGCAGGACTGGCAATTGAATATTCCGGGGTATAAGTGTTTTAGGCATGATAGAGGTGGTTTGAGGAGAGGAGGGGGAGTGGCGTTATTAGTTAAGGATCACATCATAGCAGTGCAGAAGGAGGGTGGTGTGGCTGAGTTAGGAATTGAGTCGCTATGGGTGGAGTTGAGGAATAGGAAGGGAGAGGTTACTATGTTGGGTGTGTACTACAGACCGCCCAACAGTCCGCGTGCCGTGGAAGAAGGGATATGTAACGAAATTTTAGATAAGTGTAGGAAGAATAGGGTAGTTGTAATGGGAGATTTCAATTTCCCTGGGGTAGATTGGAAGGTGCCGAGAGCGGAAGGTGCGGACGGAGAGGAATTTGTACAGTGTGTTTTAGAAGGGTCCTTGGAGCAGTATGTGGATAGCCCAACTAGAGAGGGGGCTATACTGGATCTGGTTCTGGGGAATGAGCCAGGGCAGGTGGTTGACATTGTAGTAGGAGAGCATGTGTCTAATAGTGACCACAACTCTGTCTGCTTTAGGGTATTAATGGAAAAAGATGAAGCCTGCCCTAAGGGGAGGGTGTTAAACTGGGGGAGGGCGTTAAACTGGGGGAGGGCTAGATATAGCCAGATTAGTCAGGATCTTAGGGATACCGACTGGGATAAGCTGTTCGAGGGTAGGTCAACGCTGCACACGTGGGAATCTTTCAAGAGAAAACTAAAATTTTTGCAGGAAAGACACGTGCTGGTAAGGAGGAAGGATGGGAAGGGTAGGATTAGAGAACCGTGGGTTACTAGGGATGTTGAGGACTTGGTCAGGAAGAAGCGGGAGGCGTACGTTAGATCCAGGCAATTGGGGACAGAGGCAGCGCTTGAAAAATATAGAGAGTGTAGACGGGATCTTAAAAGGGGTGTCAGAAAGGCAAAAAGGGGCCACGAAATGGCTTTGGCAAGTAGGATTAAGGAAAATCCTAAGGCATTTTACTCCTATGTAAGGAGCAAAAGGATGGTTAGAGGGAAGATTGGACCTCTAAGGGACAGAGGAGGGGATCTATGCTTAGAGCCTGAGGGGATGGGGGAGATCCTGAATGAATACTTTGCGTCAGTATTCACGCGGGAGAGGGGCCTGATGTCTGATGCTGGCTTTGAGGATTTTGAGGACCCGTTAAAGGAAATAATCATTACGAGGGACGAAGTGTTGGGGCTTTTAGGTAGAATAAAGACTTATAAAGCTCCGGGGCCTGATGGTATTTATCCCAGGCTGCTAAGGGAGGTGAGAGATGACATTGCTGGGCCTCTGACACAAATCTTTGTCTCTTCTTTGGACACAGGTGAGGTCCCAGGGGACTGGAGGATTGCAAATGTAGTACCGTTGTTTAAAAAGGGTCAGAGGGATAACCCAGGGAACTATAGGCCGGTGAGCTTGACTTCAGTTATAGGTAAGCTAATGGAGAGGATCCTCAGGGGCAGGATGTATGAGCATCTGGAGCGCTGCGATCTGATCAGGGATACGCAGCATGGCTTCGTTAAGGGGAGGTCGTGCCTTACGAATCTAGTGGAATTTTTTGAAGAGGTGACAAAAACGGTTGATGAAGGACAAGCCGTTGATATCGTCTACATGGATTTCAGTAAGGCGTTTGACAAGGTTCCTCATGGTAGGCTGATAGAAAAGGTTAAGGTGCATGGGATACAGGGCCAGGTATGTAGATGGGTTGAGAACTGGCTTGGGAGGAAGAGACAGCGGGTAGTAGTGGAAGGCTCTTTCTCCAACTGGAGGTCTGTCACTTGTGGTGTGCCACAGGGCTCAGTACTAGGACCTCTTCTATTTGTGATTTATATAAATGATTTGGAAGAGGGGTAGGTGGTGTGATCAGCAAATTTGCTGATGACACTAAGATGCTTGGATTGGCGGGGACTGAGGAGCAGTGCCAGGCAATACAACAGGTCATAGATAGGCTGGTAGATTGGGCAGATAGATGGCAAATGGAATTTAATCCAGATAAATGCGAGGTGATGCATTTTGGCCGGAATACTGTAGAGGGGAGTTATAGGATGAAAGGTAAAACTATCTGGAGTATAGAGACGCAGAGAGACCTGGGGGTGCAGGTTCACAAGTCTCTGAAGGTGTCAGTACAGGTGGAGAAAGTGATAAAGAAAGTGTATGGTATGTTAGCCTTCATAGGAAGGGGTATAGAATACAAGAGTAGGAGTTTGATGTTGCAAGTGTGTAGAACGTTGGTTAGGCCTCACTTGGAATACTGCGTCCAGTTCTGGTCGCCGTACTACCGGAAGGATGTGGAGGCCCTGGAGAGAGTGCAGAGGAGATTTACCAGGGTGCTGCCTGGTATGGAAGGGCTATCTTACGAGGAAAGATTGAACGCACTGGGGTTGTTTTCCCTTGAAAGACGTCGGCTGAGAGGGGATCTATTAGAGGTATATAAGATTATGAGGGGTATAGATAGAGTAAATGGTGGTAAGCTTTTTCCACCAGTAGAATCGGATAGAACGAGGGGTCACGGCCTTAGGGTGAGGGGGGCTATGTATAAGACGAACATTAGAGGGCATTTTTTCACACAAAGGGTAGTGGGGGTGTGGAATGCACTACCGAGTAAGGTGGTGGGAGCAGGCACGCTAGGGTTGTTTAAGGGTCTCTTGGACAGCCACATGAGCGGTCTGCAGATAGAGGGATATAGGACTGTTTAAATACTGTATTTGTTTCCACAGGCTAATCGGTCCACCTTGTTGATCAACAAGGTGCATGCATTCGGCAGGTCGTGTGAGGGCTGCTCTTGGATGTTACTTCAGGAGTGGCCTAGTGCTTCATGTCGTTAGTGTATGCTTAAACTGGACCATCTGATGGGCACCATGACAGCTCAGAGACTATCGCTGTTGCTGTGCAGACACATGGATTTGGGCCTGTGTCTGCGGGAGTTTGCGCGTTCTCCCCGTGGTTGTGTGGGTTTCCTCCGGGTGCTCCGGTTTCCTCCCACATCCCAAAAATGTGCTCTTAGGCTGATTGGGTAACAAATTGTCCCTATATTGGTCTCTATATATCATTAAGACGTTAGGACGGCGGCGTGGGCTCGTTGGGCCGAAGGGCCTGTTTCCCGTGCTGTGTTGCTCTTTGTTCTTTAACCCTTTGCCAGTTCAAAGTACTAAAATCCAATTCACCCTACTACCCCTGCTCATTTCCTGCTGCCCTGCAAATCTCCTTTCCAGATCCCTTTCAAAAGTACGATTGAACCTGTTTCCATCTGCCTTTCAGACTTATGCCACACTCGCTGCACTACACCACAATCCAGCTCATCCTTTACAGGCTGTAATCCTCAGCACTATCCTTCAGTGCTCTCCCCCCATCCCCCCCACCCCATCCCCCACTCCCCTCCCACCAACACCCATCACCTTGTACAAAGTACAGCATTTAAACTCATGCAACCTGTGCTCTACATCCTGCCCTATTCTATCTTCTCTCTTGTTCTGTTTGACCTTGGCAGTATTTAGTAATGTGAACTGTGACCTTTCCACCTCCTTGCCTCCATTGAAAGGTAAGCTCTGCCAAATACTTTTTGATTCGAGTTTCCCTTTGATTTCTTTTAACAGGGAGTTTGTTTCTTGGAGTTTTTAGTAAACAGCCTGACCTTTTTTTAATTTGTTAAGAAAATACGTCTCTAGTTGCAATCCAGTCTATCCAGGTTATTTTTTAAGATTACATCTGATAAACAGAGAATGAACTAATTTCATAATCATAGACTTTGTGCAGAACGTTGCAGGCAGCAAGGACAATCACCAACTCCATAGTCCAATGTAGCTACAGGCAAAACACAGTCATAGCTTCATGACTCCTAATCCCATGCTGGGAGTGTGGCAGTAATATGATACCGTCAGGTGAACACATTCACATGTTGCAGGGATGATTAATGGAAATGATGTGGATGGGGAGGGGGTGCAATCATGTCATTTATATTAATGATTTGGATGAGAATATAGGAGGCATGTTAGTAAGTTTGCAGATGACACCAAGATTGGTGGCATAATAGACAGTGAAGAAGGTTATCTCAGACTGCAGCATGATTTTGATCAATTGAGCCAGTGGGCTGATGAATGGCAGATGGAGTTTAATTTAGATAAATGCGAGGTGATGTATTTTGGTCAATTGAACAGGACTTACACAGTTAATGGTAGGGCATTTGGGAGAGTCACAGAGCAAAGAGATGTAGGAGTACAGGTTCATAGCTTCTTGAAAGTGGAGTTACAGGTGAACAAAGTGGTGAAGAAGGCTTTTGCATGCTTGGTTTCATTTTCAGAACATTGAATATAGGAGTTGGGGCTTATTGTTGAAGTTGTAAAAGACATTGGTAAGGCCACACTCGGAATACTGCGTACAATTCTGGTCACCCCAACATGGAAAAAATATGATTAAACTAGAAAGATTGTTAAAAAGATTCACTCGTTTGCTACCGGGACTTAATGGTTTGAGTTGTAAAAAGAGGCTGGATAGACTGGCATTTTTTTCTCTGGAGCATAGAAGGCTAAGGGGTGATTTTATAAAGATCTATAAAATAATGAGGGGCACAGATAGTCAATATCTTTTTCCAAATTTCGGGGAGACTAAAACTAGTGGGCATAGCTTTAAGGTGAGAAGGGAAAGATACAAAAAGATTTAGAGGGATAGTTTTTTCACACAGAAGGTGATGAATGTCTGGAACAAACTGCCTGAAGTAGTAGTGGAGATGGGTACAATATGCCTTTTAAAAAGTGTTTAGACAGTTACATGAATAAGATGAAAATAGAGGGATATGGACTAGCTTAGCTTTATAAGTAAAAGCCGGCATGGACAAGTTGAGCTAAAGGGCTTGTTTCCATGCCAGAAACCTCTACGTGATACCTGACATGGATATGCTGGCATCTTTTTGGACGGCTCCGTGGCATAGTGGTTAGCACTGCTGCCTCACAGCACCAGGGACCCATGTTCGATTCCTGGCTTGGGTCACTATCTGTGTGAAATTTGTACATTCTTTTCGAGTCTACCTATATTTCTTCTTGGTATTCTGATTTCCTTCTACAGTTCGCAGATGTGAAAGTTAGGTGCAATGGCCACATTATATTCTCCCTCAGTGTACACAAAGAGGCACATGAGTGTGTTGATTAGGTGATTTTCACAGTAACTTCATTGCACTGTTCATGCAAGCTTACTTGTGACACTAATAAATAAACTTCAAAACAACTTTGAAAGGCCACTTGGCTAACACTTAGTATAAAAAGCCATAGAACCTTACAGTGCAGAAAGAGGCCCTTCGGTCCATAGAGTCTGCACCAAACACAATCCCACCCAAGCCCCAGCTCCATATCCCTACATATTATATCTACTAATTCCTCAAACCGACACATCCCTGGACACTAAGGGGCAATTTCTTAGCATGGCAAATCATCTTAACCTGCACATCTTTGTACTGTGGGAGGAAACTGGAGTACCCAGAGGAAACCCACACAGACACGAGGAGACTATGCAAACTCCACACAGACAGTGCCCAAGCCAGGAATCGAACTCAGGTCCCTGGAGCTGTGAATCAGCAGTGCTAACCACTGTGCTACCGTGCCACCCATTAAAACTGGCTGCTGCTGTGAATGTCAGCACAGCTGGTTGGCCAAGTTTGAACTTGTTTCATGTAAAAAGTCCCCATCCTCCTTATGCAGTATGTCCAGGTCTGACATATGCAGAAGGTCATCATGGAAGAGTTGTCACCAAGTGCTCATGATTTAGTAATATCTCACTGATTGACCTTCCCCAGGGCATCTAAAGCTTAGGGAGATTTGTTTCCCATTGGGAGAGGCCATCCTGTATGGCCAGTGAGACAGGGTAACAGGTCAGGGGCAGAGCTCAGCAGATGCTGGGGTCCAGCTGCAAGATTGTGTCTAAAACAGCAATGACCTTCTCCAAACAACAAGGCCTGAATTTGTCATCCCTTGTCCAATTATCACCCCATCAGTCTCCTCTTATTCATCAATAAGGTGACGGGAAAGGTTATTAACAATGCTACCAGAGACACTTGCTCAGCAATAACCTGCCCAACGCTCAGTTTGGGTTCCACCAGGGTCACTCATCTCCTGACCTCATTACAGCCTTTATTTAAACATGACAAAAGAGTTGAATTCCAGAGGTAAGTGAGAGTGAATGCTCTTGATATCAGTGTCACACTTGACTGAATACATCTTTAAGAAGGCCGAAAAAAGTGGAGTCAGTGAGAAAACTCTCCACTGATTGGAATCATATCTGGAAAATGGTTGTGGTGATTGGAGGTCAATCATCTCAGCTCCATGACATCACAGGATAGTGCCCTAGGCATCCTCAGCTGCTTCATCAATAATCTTCCTTCCATCAAAAGGTCAGAAGTGGGGATGTTTGCCAATGTCCAATACCATTTGCGATTATCAGATAGTGAAGTGGGCCATGTCCAAACCTAGGCTTCAGCTGGCGAGTTTATATCTGGTCCACACAGGGGCTAAGCGATGATCATCTCTAACACAAAAGAATCTAAGCATCATCTCTAGGCATTCAATGGCATTACCATTGTTAAACTCCCCACTATCATCACTCTGGGCTTAATATTGACTAAAAATCAAACTGGGCTAGCTATTTGAATACTGTGGCTACAAAAACAGATCAAAGGCTCGGAATCCTGAGGTAACTCACCTCCTGACTCCTCGAAGCCTGTCCACTATCTACAAGGGATAAGTCAGGAATGTGATGGAATACTCCCCACTTGCCTCGATGGGTGCAGCTCCAACAACACTCAAGAAACTTGATACCATTCAGGAAAAAGCAGCCTGCTTGATTGTTACCCCTTCCACAAACACTCATCCACGCCAACACTAACACACATCAATGCCATCTCCAACAAGAGAGAAACAAACGTCTTGATGTTTAATGGCATTACCTTTGCTGAATTATGAAACTATAAAACATAGCAGCAAAAGTCGGCCTATCAAGCCTACTCCACCATTCAGTGATCATGACAGATCAGATGTGACAATCCTCAACTCCACTTTCTCATCTTATCCCCATAAGCCTTGATTCCTTTACTGAATGAGCATCAGTCCATCTCAGTGTTGAACATACTGAACGACCCAGCCTCTACAGCTCTCTACACATTCACTTCCCTGTCAGAGAAGGAATTCCTCTTCATCCCTTAAATGAGTGACACCATACTCTGAGATTAAGTCCTCTGGTCCTAGACTCTCCAACAAGGAGACAACTTCTCATCATGTACCCACTATCAAGCATGGCTCTAAGAGAAGGCTAAAGGCAAGGAATCGTGTATCAAGTAACTCACCTTCTGAATCCTCGGAGGCTATCCACCATTGACAAGGCATAAATCAGGACTGTGATGGAATACTCTCCACTTTCCCGGATGGGTGCAGCTTCAACAACACTTGGAGCTTGACACCATTCAGGATGAAACTGCCAACTCGATTGGCACCCCATCCACAAACAGCCCTTCCCTCTACCACTGGAGCACATTGGTAGCAGTGTGTACTATCTGTGCCACAGACAAGGCAGCACAATGGTTAGCA
The DNA here is from genome assembly GCA_024679065.1 of Sphyrna mokarran. NCBI lineage: Eukaryota > Metazoa > Chordata > Chondrichthyes > Carcharhiniformes > Carcharhinidae > Sphyrna > Sphyrna mokarran. Next base: position 21,981,417 of record JAGIQG010000001.1, on the reverse strand, counting down.
CTGCTGTTTCACAGCACCAGGGGCATTGGTTCGATTCCCAGCTTGGGTCACTGTCAATTCCCACTGGCATTGGGAAGTGTAGAGTTTGCAGTTCTCCCCATGCCTGCATGGGTTTCGTCCAAATCTTCTGAATTTCCTCCACAGTCCAAAAGACATGCTGGTTAGGTGCATTGGTGAATGTGACGGTCTTGCTCTTTCACAATGAAAACTCATAGCACCAAGTTAAAGTCTAACAGGTTTATTTGGAATCACAAGCTTTTGGACCACTACTCCTTCATCTGGGACTGCTCCCAGTCCAATACCAATATCTCTACATCATGATTTCACAATGAACGAGGGCAACCCAGTGGAACAGTGGTTAGTGCCTGGGACCCGGGTTCGATTCCCAGCTTGGGTCACTGTCTGTACAAAGTCTGCACGTTCTTCCCGCGTCTGCAAGGGTTTCCTTTGGGTGGTCTGGTTTCCTCTCACAATATGAAAGATGTGCTGGTTAGGTTATTGGCCATGCTAAATTCTCCCTCAGTGTACCCAAACAGGCATCAGAGTGTGGCGGTGTGGGGGTTTTCACTGTAACTGCACTGCAATGTGAATGTAAGGCTACTGTAACACTAGTAAATAAACTTTAAGCTTCATCTATAAGATAAAGTGCAGGAGCTTAGCAAGGCTTTTAAACACATCTTCCAAACCCATGACTACAGCCATTTGGAAGGTCAAGAGCAGCAGATACCTCAGAATGCCACCACCTGGAGTTTCCCCTTCAATTCACTCAGCATCCTGACTTGGAAATATATCATCGTTTCTTCACTGTCCTTCCCAAACTGCACTGTGGAATACAGCAGTTCCCAAAAGCAGTTCATCGCCACCTTCTGAAGGACAATTAGGGTTGGAGAATAGATGCTGGTCCAGCCAATGACACCCACATCCCATATCTGAATAAACTGCAGCACGTTAGTTGAAGCAGCACCACAGCATGTGGTGGTCATTGTTGGTATTACAGCCAACCGTCACAGCCACAATGGAGGCCAATGTGTTTTGTTTGACAAATAGGTCAGAGCCAAAAAAGGGGAGCATGAGTTATTGTTCAGGGAAGGTAGTATTTCTTATGCAGTGGCCTTGCCATCATAGGTCATTACTGGGGCACATTGTGCCCCTCAGGAGGATCCCTCATCTGAGCCCACAATGATTACTCAATATAGTTTTACTGGGGGACAGCTTCCCAATGTGGAGTAACTCTCTCCCCACCATCCCCTAGTGGAATCACACAATATCAGCAAGAACAGTCAGAAGAGGTCCTTGAGTGACTTTTAATTGACCATTATTTAGGGTTGGATGTTTCTGGGGGGTGTTTCTGGGAGGATATTTCTGCGGGGAGATATTTCAGGAGGGTTTTTTTAGGGATTGATGTTTCAGCGAGGGTCTTTGAAGGATGATGTTAGCTGGAGCAGCAAAGTTGAAAATGGCATCAAATCAACATTACACATTGACTGACATCATAATCTGACGTTCAACTGACCTTTGGGCAGGAAGTCCACCCTTGACTTTTCTGCCGCTGATGGAGGAGTCGGGAATGTGACAGACATTCAGTTCGCTTCCCCCTCCCCTGCCCCGTGCCCTGTCCTGCCATGCCATCCTGCTTTTCTCTCCCAAATTTATGGAACACCCCCCCAACTCCCAGCCCTTTCCCAAGAATGGAGCTAAATTTCACCTCAGCCTTGTGGAAAATGGATTGGACACAGTCAATGGTCCCATCAACCACTGTAAGAGTGAATCGCCATTTAAACAAAAAGGACATATTCATCAGTGTGGAGTGTTGTATCATTGGGATAGATGCAGTGACAATGGAGAAACTGAGAGAATGAAACAGAATCCTGACAGGAAGTAGGTTGTGAGTACTGTCATCAGGCTAGCTGTGGACTTATAATGAATATTTATTTCACGGGGAAGGACAGAATTAGTGATGAACCGTGTGAAAGTGAGAGAAATAAAGTTTGAGGCAAAGTTGATGAAGTTTCCCAGTTTAGGTTGACACCAATACGGGTCACCAATGTACTAGAAGAAGTGTTGAGGGAGGGGAAGCCAAGTTCCACTGGAAGATGAATGATTCCACATATTCCACAAGACGACAGACCAAGCTGGAACCAGTACAGCTATATAAAACCTTACTTAGTTAATCAGCTGCATTTGGAGTATCGTGTTGTGGTCACCACACTACCAGAAGGAGGTGGAAGCTTGGAAAGAGTGCAAAAAGGTTCACCAGGATGTTGCCTGATCTCGAGGCCTTTGGCAATAAGGAGAGATTGAATAAACTAGGATTGTTTTCATTGGAAAGACGGAGGATAGAGGTCTACAAAACTATGAGAGGCATAGACAGGGTGGACATCCTCTCTTCCACCTTCTACCACTGGCAAAAAGATACAAAAGTCTGATGTCATGTACTAACCAACTCAAGAACAGCTTCTTCCCTGCTGCTGTCAGACTTTTGAATGGATCTACTTCGCACTAACTTGATCTTTCTCTACATCCTAGCTATGTAGAGAAAACACCCTCCCTTGGCCTCTTGCCTGAAAGAACATTTCCCCTCATTCAAGAAGCCAAGAGGTTATTGGCCTCTTGCCTGAGGGGGAAGATTCTTCTTCTCTACATCCTTCATAATTTTGTACACCTCAATCAGTAACATCTCAACCTTCTCTGCTCGAAGGAAAATAACCCCAGCCTTACCAGCCTCTCTTCATAGCTGAAACATTCCAGTCCAGACAACATCCTGGTGAATCTCCTCTGCACCCTTTCTAGTGCAGTCACATCCTTTCTATACTGTGATAACCAGAACTGCACACAGTTCTCCAGCTGTGGCCTAACGAGTATTTTATACAGCTCCACCATAACCTCCTTGATCTTATATTCTGTGCCTTGCCTTATCCACCTGTATTGTTGCCTTCAGCAACCTTTGAAAAAGCACCCCAAGGTCCTTTTTACTTCTTCATGTCTACCATTCATTGTGTAATTCTTTGCCTTGATAGTTATTTAAAATGCTTCACCTCACACTTTTCAGGGTTAAATTCCATTTGCCACTCTTCTACTCATATATATCATTCACCAGTCTAAGGATTTCTTTTTCATATTATCAATTTTAGTGTCATCTGCAAACTTATGCCTCCCAAATTCCCACCTTGATCATTGTATGTACATTGCAAACAGCAAGGGACACAGCACTGATCCCTGTGGTACTCCACTGGACTCAGGCCTCAGTCACAAAAACAACCTTCAACAAGTTATGTGTTTCTGGGCTGGTGGAGGATGTAGGTATCTGCTGCAAGGCTCTGCAGTTACATGTATCTCCTGAGTTATCTTCTCTCTCCCTTCTGGGCTTGGATAGGTTTCTTTCTTACGGCACCAGCCTTGCCCTTTTTCTGATGGCTCTTGAGTGTTTGAGGGGAGAACAAGTGACAATGTGGAGGCACCCTTGGTCCTGAGGTTTCTGTGACATGCGTGCATCCTTATTGGTTGGAGACTCAAACCCAATCTCCCCATCCTCAATGGCCTCTTCACCCCTGCCAGCTGGACTGACAATTCCTCGGACTCAGTCACTGCTTTGAAATATCGCTGGTAGTTTCCCATCCTCTCCCTCTCTCACCGGTTGTGGCTTAACTTATCCTGATCAAAGACAACAGAGAAGAGATTGACAAATTGTATTTAGCATCCACTTCTGCATAGCTTTCTCAAGTTTCAAGTCTTAGAGATAACTCTTTGGGTTTTGTGGCATTTTCCAAATGCGTTGCAAACTGCCCAGAAGGGGACACAATGGCCTAGTGGTATTATCGCTAGACTATTAAGCCAGAAACTCATTTAATACTTTGGAGACCTGGGTTCGAATCCCATCATGACAAAGTGAATTTGAATTCAATTTAAAAACATTGGGAATTCAGAATCTGATGATAACCATGAAATGATGGTTGATTGTTGGAAAAACCCATCTGGTTCGCTAATGTCCTTTAGGGAAGGAAATCTGCTGTCCTTATCTGGTCTGGCCTACACGTAACTCCAGAGCCATAGTTGCCCTCCACGGGCAACTAGGAATGGACAATAAATGCTGGCCAGCCAACGATGCCCATGTTTCATGAAGGAATTATAAAAAAGGGTTCTGAGTCAGCACCATTCAGAGCACTGAGTCCATACACAACAACATAAAGCTCAGGGAGACACATCCTTCGTGAAGCTTGTTGATGCCTTCTGCACCTGAACTCCTTCCCTCCCAGCACCTCTTCCAGCCACCCTGCCCCCACCTTGTGAGCTCTGAGTAGAAGGGTGAAGGATACATGCTATCAGCAGAGTGAATGGGCTGTTCTGGGACAGTGAATCACCACCTTGATGTTGCCGCATGTCCCTGACATTCATTCATTCATTGTGGAAACAGTGAGCAGCTGAGGCTTACTTTCCCCGGCAGAGTAGATCAGGCTATTCATCTTCTTTGTGCATTGGATGGGTGACCCACACTGGACATCCTGGCAGTTGTGGCAAGCTGAACCTGTATTGATGTTGGTATCATCAAGGTTGGTACTCATCACCTGGCTCCTAGCTTCTACCTGGTTGAGGAGGATGCCCAGGGATGAATCTCTGAGGTCCTTACTTCTTCTTGCCAGCTCTATGGATCCTGTCACTAAGTTGGCACCTTTTACATATGGCACTGAGGTATGATGGCAGGGCTTATGCCATCTGGTCTAACTTTACACATGGTTCAGTGGGAAGCCCCTGGCTGCGTGATTAATGATTCCAGGATGGCAAGATATCACAGGAATTCCCATCAGCCAACACTCCTGGTCTTGGGATTTATTCTGTGTACACTTCACCTTATTATAGAAAGGATATTATTAAACTAGAAAGAGTGCAGAAAAGATTTGTTAGGATGCTACTGGGACTTGATGGTTTGAGTTATAAGGAGAGGCTGGACATACTGGGATGTTTTATCCCCCAGAGCACTGGACATTTAGGGGTGATTTTATAGAAATCTATAAAATAATGAGGGGCATAGATAATGAGGGACATCTTTTCCCAAAGGTAAAGGAGTCTAAAACTAGCAAGCTTAGGTTTAATTTTGATTTGATTTGATTTGATTTATTATTGTCATATGTATCAATATGATGGTGCAACATACTGTTTCTTGCATGCTATACAGACAAAGTATACTGTTCACAGAGAAGGAAGCTAGAGATGTAGAATGTAGTGTTACAGTCATAGCTAGGGTGCAGAGAAAGATCAACTCAATGCAAGGTAAATCTATTCAAAAAGTCTGACAGTAGCAGGGAAGAAGCTGTTCTTGAATCGGTTGATACGCGACCTTAGAATTTTGTATCATTTTCCTAATGGAAGAAACTGGAAGAGAGAATATCTGAGATGTGTGAGGTTGTTAATTATGCTGGCTGATTTGCTGAGATAGCGGGAAGTGTAGACAGAGTTAGTGGATGGGAGACTGCTTTGCGTGATGGATTGGGCTACATTCATGACCTTGTGGTCTTGGGCAGAGCAGGAGCCATACCAAGCTGTGATACAACCAGAAAGAATGTTTTCTATGGTGCCTCTGTAAATGTTGGTGACAGTCATAGCTGACATGCCAAATTTCCTTCGTCTTCTAAAAAAGTAGAGGCAATGGTGGGCTTTCTTAACTATAGTGTTGGCATGGGGAGACCAGGACAGGTTGTTGGTGATCTGGACACCTAAAAATATGAAGCTCCTGATCATTAAGCTGAGAGGGGAGAGATACAAAAGGGTCCAGAGAGGCAGTTTATTCACTCAGAGGGTGGTGAGTGTCTGGACAAGGTCCGGAGTAGCAGATAGGTATAGAGGGAAATGAGCCAAATGCGGTGGGATTTGGACCAACACCCTGAGCATTAGCCTGGATCACTAGATCAAACATCTCCCCTAACCTCTAAGCAGCCTTGAGTTAACTCAATTATCCATTGCTAGCTCCCATTACTGTTCTAATGCTGGGAAACTATTTTACTGTCTATTTTTATCAATATTGCCATGCTCAGGGCTCTGCTGAACACTTTTATTCTTTCTGAGCTCCTGTACACTATCTTTAGCTAATCCAGGACTGACCTGGAATGCAAACATGTAGCAGTCTCGTACTGATTTATTCATATAACTCTTAACTATAAAACTCGATCCATTGTTCAACACTTCCTTCCTCTTCCAATCTTCAGGCTTTCAAAAAGACAAGCTTGCTATATATTTGATGACTTCCTCTTCCTTGTCTTCTCATTCACTCTTCACAGTCAGGGTCATGCCCGTACTACGAACCTTGACCCTTCACTTTTATTTCCCATTTTAAAATAGTCTCAGCATTAATTGACAATAGTGTCCTATTGTCCTGATACGTTGCGCTGCAGCCTCAGATTAAATCAAATCAGAGCTGTAGAATATTGGAAAGTATTCCATTTCCCAGCACTGAAATCTCTCAATCCGGGCAGAGGAATCATTTAGAAAGCAAAAAACAATTTGAAAACGGCCTGAGGGCCTCCAGGCCCATTGCAATCGGAGCGTATTTGCTCTGAATTCAATGACAGAGCAGAACAGGAGCTGCTTATTAGCAACAGTGCAGTGCACATGGAAACTTAGGCTCATCTGTCATCAGGAATACCACAGTTCTCACTTGAGGGTGCCAAGGCAGTCATTATGATCCACATAATAAGAACCCTTGGAGCATTCAAGCCTAAAAGTTTATTTTTAAAAAATTGAGGACATAAACTATTCCCAGCAAGTCCCGTGTGAAGATCCCAGCCAGTTCTTGGTTGTGGTCTGCTCAATGAAATAAAGGTAAAGTTTATTTATTTGTCACAAGTAGGCTTCCATTAACACTACAATGAAGTTACTGTGAAAACCCTTAGTCATCAAACTCGGGTGCTTCCCTAAATTGAGGGAAAATTTAGCCTAGCTTTGCACCTAACCAGTACATTTTTTTTGGATTGTGGGAGGAAACTAGAGCACCCAGAGAAAACCCACGTAGATGCAGGGAAAATGTGCAGATTCCACACAGACAGTGACCCAAGCTGGGAGTTGAACTCAGCTCCCTGTCACTGTGAGATAGCTGTGCTAACCACTGTGCCATCATGCCACACTGAGCAGACTTCCCCTGAATTCATATTCATGGTCCTAAGTGGGGATTAGCTGGTCAGACTCTGAACTGTGAATCAAGAGTTTGTGGATTAAAAAGCACTTTAGGGACTTGTTCACAAAATACATAGCCTAACACTCCTAGTGAGACACTATTGGGAGTGCTGTCTTTTTGAGAAGACATTTAGCTGAGTCCCCATCTGCCACCACGTATAGATGTATAAGACCCTATGGCACTACATTGATGAAAAGCAAGGAATTATCCTTGATGGCCTGACCGATGTCCATCCCTCAATCAGCACCACAAAATCTGATCAATAGATCATACCCCATTCTGTTTATGGGACTTTATTGTGTTCAAATTGGTTGCTGTATTCCCTATTTTTACAATAGAGACTAGACTTCAATGGCACTTGGTTTGTTTCAAGACATAGGGCGGCGGCATGGTAGCCCAGTGGTTAGCACTGCTGCTTCACAGCTCCAGGGGCCTGGGTTCAATTTCCAGCTTGGGTAACTGTCTGAGTGGAGTTTGCACATTCTCCTTGTGTCTGTGTGGGTTTCCTCCAGTTTCCTCCTACAGTCCAAAGATGTGTGGGTTATGTTGATTGCCATGCTAAGAAATTACCCCCTTAGTGTCCCAGGATGCACAGATTAGTGTGTATAATATTTAGGAATATGGAGGTAGGGCCTGGGTGGAATTGTGTTCGGTGCAGATTTGATGAGCCAAAAGGCTTCTTCCTGCACTGTAGGGTTCTATGTTCTACGTACATGAAGGTTATTACAGAATTCCTGTGGGTCACATGGTAGCATAATGGTTAGCACCACCAACTCAGATTTGTATTCCTGGCTTGACTTGCTGTCTGTGTGGACTTTGCATGTTCTCCCATTTCTGTGTGGGTTTCCTCCCACACTCTGAAAGCTGTGTGGATTAGGTGCTGGACTGTGGCGACTGGGGCAATTTCACAGTAACTTTGTTGCAGTGTTAATGCAAGCCTTATTTGTGACTAATAAACAAGCTTTAACTTTTTTACAGAGAGGAGGCTATTCAGCCCATCCATTCTGCACCAACCACAATCCCATGTAGGCTCTATTCCCGTAATCCTGCACATTCATCGTGTTAATCTCTTTAATACTAGAGTCAGTCTTAGCGTGGCCAATCGACCTAACCTGAACATTTTTGGACTGTGGGAGGAAACTGGAGTATCCAGAGCAAACCCATGCAGATACAAGGAGAAAAGTGTGGAGAAACTCCAAACAAATAGTGAACCAAGGCTGGAACTAAACCTGTACCCCTGGCACTGTGAGGGAGCAGAGCTAACCACTGTACCACCGTGCCATTATGTAAGCTTTTCCACAAGCTGGGATGGGGTGTCACAGTTCTGAAGTTGCTCCAGTGAATAAAAAAACTTGTTGCCCAGTTGTGATTCTGTTGAGCGAAGAACTGATCCAAATAACGCAGCAACCTCAGTAATCAACATTACAGAGTTGCCTGCAGAATAGAGACACACTGAAATTGCAAAATCACCCAGCGGGATCAGTGACTGCAGGTACCGAAATACAAATGCTCGCCAGTGTTGAGACAGAGTACGGCAACAGGAACCCAGTCACACGGGCATTTCACAAAAGACCATTTAAAACCCACAGGGTGGAACCTGTGGTTTGTGAATTGTGAAGCAGGCTTGGAGACTTGGAAAGAAGACTGAAAATCCTGAGTGAGGAGGTGGTTGACGCTACACAAAGAGAATTAAACAAGACCCATTTGGAATGAGGACAGGAGAAACCACAAGATTGTAAAATGTTCTGAGATCAAATCAGGCAGTAGTACCTAACCATTCTGTGTGAACATTAAAAAAGCATCTCAATAACACCCTGGAAACGGCTAAAAAGAAAACAAACTGCTGACACAGAAAGAATCCAGTCCGTCCTGAAATGAGAAGCTATCGCGTGTTTGGTTCAGGAAACAAGATTAAAGATGGATATACAACAACTGCTAACAAAAAAAAGATGACAGTCTATGAACTTAAACGAAACATTTCTTTGCTAAGTTAAAGACCAGGAGTAACAGAAATAAAAATTGCAAACTGAGTTCTGATAATTCTTTGTTATTTAAATCCTGCCAACCTTGCTCATTATATGAATTAGCTTTTGTTTTGCTGAATTCTTTGTAATTTTATAATTCTGTCTGTATTTGAATCATATGCACAGTAAGAAGTCTCTCAACACCAGGTTAAAGTCCAACAGGTTTATTTGGTAGCACGAGCTTTTGGAGCACTGCCCTCCCAGCAGGTAAATCAGATGAAGGAGTTGTGCTCCAAAAGCTTTGGCTATCAAATAAACCTGCTGGACTCTAACCTGGTGTTGTGAGACTACTTACTGTGGTTACCCCAGTCCAACGCTTTTCACACAGAGGGTGGTGGGGGTATGGAATGCGCTGCCAAGTAAAGTGGTGGAGGCAGGTACTCTGGAGTTATTTAAGAAATACTTAGATGGGCTCATGAACAGAATGGGAATGGAGGGGTATAGAAAACTGATTTAAAATAGGGATCATGAGCCTTGGGAGTCCCTGGGAAGTGTGTAAATAGATGATGATATTGATGTACTTGTTTTTATCCTACAGGTGCTTTGGTCCACCTTGTTGTCTAACGAGGGGCATACACGCGATGGGTCGTGAGAGGACTGCTCTTGGATTTTTTTTCGAAAGTAACCTAGTGCTTCACGTTGTTAGTGTATGCTTGACCTGGACCATTTGATGGGCAACATGACAGCTCAATGACTATCGCTGTGCTGTGCAGATACATGGATTTGGGCCTGTGTCTGTGGGAGTTTGCGCATTTTCCTTGTGCTTGTGTGGGTTTTCTCTGGGTGCTCCAGTTTACTCCCACATCCCAAAGATGTGCTCTTAGGCTAATTGGCAAAACAAATTCTCCCTAAATTGTCTCAAATTTGGTTTTTAATCCATAGATCTATAAACATGGACAGGGATCACGGATAGAGGTGGGAACATCGGAATGGCGGCGCGGGCTCGTTGGGCCGAAGGGCCTGTTTCCTGTGCTGTTTTGTTCTTTGTTCTTTAACTCCACATCATTTGTATCATATATAATAAGCTCTTTATTCGAAGTCTGTGATGTTAAGTTCTTTTTTGTGAAGAAATCATCACACCAATGCAAAGAAACCTTCACTGCAGTAAAGTTTGTGTGACCATAAGGGCCATCTAAAATGGTGATTTGGGTCAATTAACATAAGAGCATAAGAACATAAGAAATAGGAGCAGGAGTAGGCTATCTAGCCCCTTGTGGCAGGCACAACACTTGCTTACTTTTGTCTTCATTCACTCATAGAATATGGATGTCGCTGGCTGGCCACCAGTTATTGTCCATCCCTAGTTGCCTAGTCCATCCCTAGTTGACTAGTCCATCCCTAGTCAACCGCATTGCCGTGACTCTGGAGTCACAGGTCGGCCAGGTAAGAATCAGCAATTTCCTTCCCTAAAGGATATTAGTGAACCACATGGGTTTATTCCATGAGGGAGAGGGGATATAAAATTTGTATTTAACTTAGTGTTGAGTTCGGGGGATTAGAACTACAGGCCCCAGTGGTCTTCCGTCTTGCTGCATGTGTGTAGACTGGGAGTGGGCTGAACTTGCGCAGTTTTACATCTTTGATGTTCCTTGAGCTGAGCAGCAGCCCAGGGCACTAGTGCAGAAGAAAACTCAGGTGCCCAGATGTGAGACACCAAGCCCAGGGAGTGACCTAGACAGGAGGTAAAGGAGAGGACTGGGAGAAGTTCCAAAAGGACATCGCAGATTTGGGACAAAGCCAAAAATATGTCCCATTCAGTTCAGTTAAAAGAGGAACAGAGAAACAATTAGAGAAAGGATTGCAGGCAGCAATTACAATTACAGTAGGCCACTAAGGTAAAGTTACTCCAATGGAGCAGAAGTTGGTTAACTAACAGAATGTAAAGAGTGGGGGTAAATGGGTGTATTTCTGGCTGGCGATCAGTGTTGGGACCCTAAATTTTATGATTTACATAGATGATTTGGAGTTGGGGACGAAGTGTAGTGCGTCAAAATTCACAGATGACACTAAGATGAGCGGCAGAGCAAAGTGTGCAGAGGACGCTGAAAGTCTACAAAGGGATATAGATAGCCTAAGTGAGCGAGGATCTGGCAGATGGAGTACAATGTTGGTAAAAATGAGGTCATCCATTTTGGTAGGAATAACAGCAAAATGAACTATTATTTAAATGATAAAAAATTGCAGCATACCTGTGCAGAAGGTCCTGGGTGACCTTGTTCAGGAATTTCAAGGAGTTTGTTTGCAGGTGCAGCAGGTAAATCAGAAAGCAAATGGAATTTTGTCCTTCATTATTAGAGGGATGGAGTTTAAAAACAATAAGGTTATGTTGCAACTGTATAAGGTGTTGGTGAGGCCACACTGGAGTACTGTGTACAGTTTTGATCTCCTTACTTGAGAAAGGATATACTGGTATTGGAGACGGTGCAGAGGAGATTCACTAGGTTGATTCTGGAATTGAAAGGGTTGGCTTATGAGGAGAAAGTGAGTAGACTGGGGCTATACTCATTGGAATTCAGAAGAATGATAGGAGATCTTATAGAAACATAAAAGATTATGAAGGGAATAGATAAGATAGAAGCAGGGAAGTTGCTTCCACTGGCGGATGAAACTAGAACTAGGGGGTATAGCCTCAAAATGAAGGGGAGTAGATTTAGGACTTCTTCACACAAAGGGCTGTGAATCTGTGGAATTCCTTGCCCAGTTGAAGTTTCCTCATTGAATGTTTTTAAGGTAAGAATAGAGAAAATTTTCAACAGTAAAGGAATTAAGGGTCATGGTGAGCCAGTGGTTAAGTGGAGCTGAGTCCATGAAAAGATCAGCCATGATCTTATTGAATGGCAGAGAAGGCTTGAGGTGCCAGATGGCCTATTCCTGCTCCTCGTTCTTATGTTCTTATATCCTTATCCCTGCAATGTGTGCCATCATTGAAGCTTTCCCCGTCGGAGCAACCATTGAAAAGAATTCCAAGGTGAGATCTTTGAATGTGAAGTTTGGAAATCCTCCAAAAGAGACAGATTTTCAGTAAGATTAGTTGACTCACAGTGTGGCTAATATTGGAATAGGTCTGGGGGAGGCAGCACAATGATATCAACAATAGATTACTAATCCGGAGATCCAAGATAATGCTCTGGTAATCCAGGTTCAATTTCCACCACAGCAGATGGTGAAACTGAATTCAATAAAAATTTGGAACTGAAGTCTAATGATGAATATGAAACCATTATCAAAATTCATCTGCTTCACTAATGTCATTTAAGAAAGAGACCTCTGGCCATCCTTACCTGGGTTTGGCCTACATGTGACTCCAGATCCCACATCAGGGTGACATGGTGACACAATGGTTAGCACCACTGCCTCACAGCACCAGGGACCGGGGTTTGATTCCTGCCTTGAGTCTCTGCCTGTGTGGCATCTGCATGTTCTCCCCATGACTGGGTGGGTTTCCTCCGGATGCTCTGGTTTCCTCCCACAGTCTGAAAGATGTGCTGGTTAGATGCACTGGCCATGCCAAATTCTTCCTCAATGTACCCGAATGGGTGCTGGAGTGTGGCAACCAGGAGGTTTTCACAATAACTTCATTGCAGTGTTACTTTAAACTGACTTGTGACACAAATAAATAAACTAAAAACTTTAAAACTTTGTTTACTTGAAACAAGCACTATCAGTCCCTAGCTAGTTCTCGCCACAAACTTGACGGTCTGGCTGAGGATCATAACAATATAGAATATAGATACTGGACGGGCAGCACAGTGGTTAGCACTGCTGCCTCAGAGTGCCAGGGACCCAGGTTCAATTCCTGGCTTGGGTCACTGCCTGTATGGAGTTTGCACATTCTCCCTGTATCTATGCAGGTTTCCTCCAGGAAATCCTGTTTCCTCCCACAGTGCAAAAAACGTGTTGGTTAGGCCCATTGGCCATGCTAAATTGTTCATTAATGTCCCAGGATTTGTAGATTAGAGGGATTAGCAGGGTAAATATGTGGGGTTACAGGTATAGGGCCGGGGTGGGAATGTTGCTGGTGCAGATTGATGGGCTGAATGGTCTCCTCCTACTCTATAGGGTTCCAATGATTCGATAACTCGTTGCACTGAGATATCCATGCACTCCTGAAGTGTTGATAATTATTTTGCTGGATACCTGATGAAAATATGTTGGTTTGTGATAACGCGCAGTAGATTGCTCAGAGGAATAAACGCTGTATGCAGGTTGTACCATATTCCAGCTTTTCATCCATTTCAGGAACTGTTGTCCAGTTTAAATAGAAAGCAGTGGCTCGCCTTAACGTTAGAATGTTTCTGACAGCCTCAGAATTATTTCTGCTTGGATGAAGAGTTCCTGCAACAAACCTTCCGCAACGTTATGGATTATATTATATCAGAAGGTTTTGTTTCCTCTGAAAGATGCATTTGTGAAGCCACCTGTTACCAAATTACTACATGTGGCCTTCTAGCCCAGTTGCTAAACTGATTACTTTACAGGAACCAGCAACTGTACACTGCACACAGCCAAGGAGAATCTCCGGAAAGCTTTGACTTGCGATTATTCCTGCACCAAAAACACTGAAGAGACAGCATGGTTTGCAGCCCCTGTTCAAAGGCAGCTCAGTGGAGGCCTTGACCTTAAAGAAAGCGATAAAAATTACCGAGTGGTTGGAAGTTGCTGAAAGGAGTGAAAGGGGTTTGAGCAGGGGTCAGAAGTGGTTGAAGAAAATGCAGCCCTGTCAAGCACAGTCTGGTGTGTCTACTGCCCTACAACATCAGTGCAAAGATATGAAAGCCCTGAGGGACCACAATGTTTGATCTTCAGGCCATTAAAGCGACTGTTTATCATAGCTCATGAACCATCCCCTATATGGCAATGAAATGCATCAATAGTGCCCTCATAGATGGTCTGTCTCACCCAGATGATTGCTGAGAAGGTCAGCAGGATTAACATTCTTCTGCTTTAGCAAAATAGTAAATTCACTCAAAAAGACCTTTATGATTTAACCGAGCCCAATTCCTTTCTGTGATGTTCCAGCCTAGTTCATCCTATCTTCAATTACCAGAAGGTTTGAAAATAGAATCATAGAATCCCTACACTGCATAGGGAGGCCATATGTTTTGTTGAGCCCGAACCGACAACAATCCAACAAGGTCTAATCCCCATATCTCCGGGTGTCATGGTGGCACAGTGTTTAGCACTATTGTTTCACAACAACGCCAGGGATCCAGGTTCGATTCCCAACTTGTGTCACTGTCTCTCTGGAGTTTGTACATTCTTTCCGTGTCTGCGTGGGTTCCCTTCAGGTGCTGCAGTTTAGCCTCATGGACAGAAAAACGTGCTGGTTGGGTACATTGACCATGCTAAATTCTCCCTCAGTGTACCTGAATAGGTTCCAGAGCATGGTGACTAAGGAGTTGTCACAGTAACTTCATTGCAGTGTTAGTGTAAGCCTTATTATTATTGTGACAATAATAAATAAAAATAACTGCACATTTTTACCCTGTTAATTTACCCTAACACTAAGGGGCAATACAGCATGGCCAATCTGCCTAACCTGCACATATTTTGGATTGAGGGAGGAAACTGAAACACCAGGAAGAAACTCATGCAGACACCAGGAGAACTTGCAAACTCCACACTATCACCTGAGGCCGGAATTGAACCTGGGTCCCTGGCACTGTGAGACAGCAGTGCTAACCCCACTGTGCCCTCGGGAACTGAACAGGCAGGTGGCAGACAAAATGTACGTTTTACATAGAAATGGTAAACAAAATCCAAGATGGGACTATTACTTAAAATAAAAGGAACACTATTGCTTAGGAAAAATGAAGCAGGGTTGGGTTTCCTAAGTGACAATAGCCTGAAGGATTCACAGCGAGTGAGGCAGACTAAACATTGAGATGGATCAAAAGATTAATCTTCAGCCAAAGTAGTGAAGCATTGCTGCCACTTTATAAATGATTGGTATGACTACACTCTGGACAGCTCTGATCGTTGCAATACAGAAAGATATCACAGCTATTGAAAGGGTACACAAGTGGGAAATCAGAGAAATGTTTATAGAAGAACGATTATATAAATATTATGGCCATTTTCCACCGGAAAAGAGAAGGTTGCTATTTTTAGAACTCTAAAGGGACCATGGATCATTTGCACTCTGTAACCCAAAATATTATTTCCCAAACTGAATCTGCCTCTTTTGCGGTTGGGTGAATTAGGATTAACTTAGAATACTGGCGCACCCGGAGGAAACCCTCGCAGGCATGGGGAGAACGTGTATAATGCTCCACACAGACAGTCACCCAAGGCCAGAATTGAACCCAGGTCCCCGGCCTATTCAGGTGCACTGAGAGAGAATTTAGCATGGCCAATGTACCAACGAACACATCTTTCAGACTTTGGGGGGGGGGGAAGGTGGAGAAGCTGGAGGAAACCCACACAGACACAGGGAGAATACGCAGACTCCACACAGGCAGTCACCCAAACCAGCAATCAAACCGGGATCCCTGACACTTTGAGGCTGCAGTGCTGACCCTGTTCTG
The DNA here is from genome assembly GCA_024679065.1 of Sphyrna mokarran. Classification (NCBI taxonomy): domain Eukaryota; kingdom Metazoa; phylum Chordata; class Chondrichthyes; order Carcharhiniformes; family Carcharhinidae; genus Sphyrna; species Sphyrna mokarran. The sequence goes on along the minus strand of JAGIQG010000001.1, from coordinate 21,965,704 downwards.
CAGATAGACTAATCACTTGCTAAAATATTGGGTAGTGATTTATCTCCTCTGAGGATATCCTGATGCCAGGATGCCTGGCGGGTGATATTGCAGTGCCAGGGGTTGATATAGATGTAGGCTAGCCTATGAAGAGGACATGGGCATGAAGGAGGTTAACTCAACCTGAGCGGCAGAAACAATGGATGGAATGTTTTCATTCTGGCATGATTGGTTTGGAGGTGGGCAGGCTGGTAAAATGGTTGAGGGCACCCTCACAACAGATGCCCAGCATGTTCTTACCGTGACTGAAGTTGCCTAGATGTGACTGGGACTGCTGTTTGGAGGCCCTGTTCATCAACATCAGCCACACAATTGAGCTTGTTCAGCCTGTCCAGATGCCAATTAGTGGGATTCGTCATAGATTTTTAATGCTTTTTCCTTTTTATGGGAGGTGGGTGTGCTGGCTGGGCTAGCATCCGATGCCCATCCCTAATTATCCCTGAACTGAATAGCTTGCTGGAAGATTTCAGAGGGCATTTAAGGGAGGAAAACAATCAGAGTGATGGCTGACGTTAGCAAGTTATAGCATTACAGCAAAGGAAAGATGCAAACAAATAAAACATGGGAGTGAACAGCTAAAGGCTGGGCTAACATGATAAACACATCAGGGGGCTTGAAGAGTGAGATGTCTTTCTAAACTGCATCTTCAACATGTCAATTCGGAGGAGCTCGAGGCCTCTTGATGTGGGTAGCTGCAAATTGAAACGTGTCTCATGTCCTCCAGCTCCTGCCATTGCGCGACTATTGCTGGTCTCTTTTCCAGTGCCCTTTGAATGTGCTGTCTGCTTCTCCACAGCTGGATAGTCAGGAGCTTTCTCCCATGGTGGAAGAGTCAATTACTGAGGGTGTAGGTTTAAGGTGCGAGGGGCAAGGTTCAAAGGAGATGTACAAGACAAGTTTTTTTATACAGAGGGCGGGGGTGCATGGAACTTGCTGCCGGGGAAGACAGTGGGAGCAGACACGATAGTGACTTTTAAGGGACGTCTGGACATGAATAGGATGGAAATAGAGGGATATGGTGCCTAGCAGGGGAACTTGTTTTATTTAGTCAGTACAGGCTAGAAGGACAAAAGGGCCTATTCCAGTGCTGTAATTTTCTTTCTTCTTTGTTCTCAGGTGTAAGGATATCCCCTCGCCCACTCCCTGATATTGGGCCACTCAATAAAATTTCCTTTCAGCTTCCACCACTTTTTTTCACTCAGAGAGTGGTGGGTGAGTGGAATCGGCTGCTGTCAATGGTGGTTAAGGCAAATTCAATAGGGTCTTTAAAGAGATTTCTGGATGAGTACATGGGATTTAATGGGATTGAAGGTTATAGGTAGGCCTGGTAGGTAGGGATATGATCAGCGCAACTTGTGGGCCAAAGAACCTGTTTGTTCTGTAGTGTTCTATGTTCTATGTTCAGTCTCTGAATGCATCCTGACATCAAGACTTATTTACTAGAGACAATGGAGTGAAATTTTCCATTCCACCCACCTTGGGGATAGTAGCCGCCGAGGGGTGGACCATGGAAAAGTCCGTTGACCTCGGGTGGAATTTTCTGGTTTTGGTGCGAGTGCAGCCGGAAAATCCCACCCAGCATTTTAATGACTGGGTTATAAATCCACAGAACAGCATTGCTGGGGAGCAGTTAGTCTTAATTCGTTCCAATGTACAATAGGCAGAATTAATTTAGGAAAAAATATTTGGGGATACAGCACCGATTTTACCATCAAGTTGCACCCGTTTTCGGGTGTGCAACTAGGTAAGGTTGGGTGTGAGGCAAGTATTGAGGCAAATGTATTGAATGCATTTAAATTGACATAATAGGCTGCACACCCAACCTTGCCGGCACTTCCCCCTTTACCACTGTGTTCGCCCATCCAGAATCAGCGCAAAACAGACATGCTTCACAAAAGTCTGCTTGGATGCGCCGATCAGAGCTGTAGGATTTGGGCACGTTAAGCTTTCAGGATTGCTGATATCTTTTCAGGCAGAGTGCGTAGGGGGCCTTGGATCTAAAAGTCGGATCTGAAACACTCCCAGATTCAAGTCCTTAGAATCAAAAGGGCCCACAGTGTATCAATGATTTGAGATGTGACATGTGGTAAATGTAGCATTCCTGGTGAAAGAGGTGATTTTTGGATCTATGATCCCCAAAGGACATTATTGCTGAGTTTTCCATGTCTGAGTCTGCTGTAGATTAATTAGTAGAGATTTATTACTATAATTAATCAACATCTTCATTATCATTGGATTATGCAATGTCAGAACGATGGAAGATGAATTGATGGTTGGGGAAGTGAAAGTGGGGCAAAGAGGAGGATGTATTCCTATTTCCTTTTTCTTCAGCATGTGGGTTTCTTTCTTGATGACTGGGAAAGTGATGTTGGTGCTAAAAATCCTTTACTCCCTAATGAGACACTTGGGGCAGATGTTTGAGGGCCATGTATTGAAATGGAGAAAATATTTTCCCTCTGGACTATAATTGTTTCAGGATTGCAAGGGGGAGACCAACTTATGCCCAATGTTTGGACTTTCAGGTGTCCTCCAGAATACTTGCCCCATGAATTAAAGTGTTCACTTATAATGGTGGTTGATTGAATGTGAGGTGAAAACTCCAGCAGGGCTGGCTGAAGTGGTGCCCATGTGAGCTGGATGCTGAGTAAATTAATGCAAGACAGGTCCCCTAACCCTGGCCCTGAATATTCTGCAGTCAGGAGTGAGTTGAACTGGAGATTGCACCATGACACTCCTGTGACTTGCTGGCAATTATTGAATGCATGGGGCAGAATTTTCCTGTCCCGCTCGCCATGGGAATTGTAGCAGGTGGAATACGGACCATGCAAAGTTCCATTGACTGTGAGGGGGATTTTGCAGTCCTGGGACGAGGGGTGGCAAATCCCACCCATGACATCCAACGTTCGAGAGGCAAAGTCATCGGGACCCGAGATGTTACAGGAAATACAGGCCGTATTGTCTTCTTTCCTTACACCATGGAAACAGGCCCTTCAGCCCAACTTGTCCATGCCGCCCAGTTTTAAACCATTAAGCTACCCCCAATTGCCTGCATTTAGCTCATATCTCTCTATACACATCTTATCCATGTAACTGTCTAAATGTCCAATTTCTTGTTGTGGCTTAATACCAAAGAATGTCTACTGGCCAGTGATGGTAAGAATCACTCAAGAGAGTTATACAGTCATGGACAGTGCTTCAGGAAAAAGAGGATTGACAAACAAAATACCTAACCATAGAATCCCTACAGTGCAGAAGGAAGCCATTTGGTCCATCGAGTATGCACCAACCACAATCCCACACAGCCCTGTTTTCGTAATCCTACATATTTACCCTCGCCATCTCTGTAATATCCTTGTGCTCCCTACAACCTTTCCTATCTCCGTAACCTTCTCTAGCCCACACCACTCCCTAAATCTGTAATCTACTCCAGCTCTTAGGCTTCTCCCTCTCTCTGTATCCTCCTCCAGTCCACTGTATCCCTCCCTATTTTTATAACCTCCTCCAGTCTCAACATTGCCCCCAATCTCTGTAACCTACTTCAGCCCCTACAACCCTCTTTACCTCTGTAACATCCTTCAGCACATACAACCCCCTCCCTATCTCTGTGATTTTCTCCAGCCCCGGCAACTCCTCCCTATCTCTGTAACCTCCCCCAGCCCCCTACAACCCCCTTGTAACCTCCTCCAACGCCCCCAACCTTCCCTAACTCTGTAACCTGCTCCAGCCTTTCCAACCCTCTGTATCTCTGTAACCTCCTCCAGATCCAACAATGCCCCTGTCTCTGTAACCTCCTCCAATCCCTACAACCCTCCCTATCTCTGTAATCTCCCCCAGCAACATCCAATCATGAGAGGTTCTGAGTACAGTAGCAGAGATGTGTTGTTGCAATTATACAGAGCCTTGGTGAGACCACCCCAAAAATATTGTGCGCCGTTTTGGTCTCCTTTTCTGAGGAAGGATGTCCTTGCTCTCGAGGGAGCCCCTCGAAGATTTACCAGGCTTATTTTGGGGATGGCGGGACTGATGTATGAGGAGAGATTGACTAGGTTAAGATTGTTTGGAATTCAGACGAACAAGGGGGAATTTCATAGACACTTATACAATTCTAACAGGTCTTGACAGCGTAGATGAGGGGAGAATGTCCCTGATGGTGAGGGAGTCCAGAACTAGAGGTCACAATCTGAGGATTCAGGTAGATTATTTAGGACGGAGATGAGGAGACATTTCTTCACCCAAAGAGTGGTGAACCTGTGGAATTCATTACCATAGGAAGTAGTTGATGCCAAAACATTGAACGTATTGAATGGATGGCTGGAAGTGTCGTAGAACTCAGAATATACAGATGGAGGCCATTGAGCCCATCAAGTCCGCACCAACAACAATCCCACCCAGGCCTTATTCTCGTAATTCCCCACAAACTAAGGAGCAATTTAGCACGGCCAATCAATCTAACCCACGCGTCTTTGGACTGTGGGAGGAAACCACAGCACCTGGAGGAAACTCATGCAAACCCCACACAAGCAGTGACTTGAAGCTGGAACTAAATTGAGGTTCCTGGTGCTGTGAGGTAGCAATGCTAACCACAGTGCCACTGTGATGCTGTAGGACAATATACCCAGATTGTGACAAAAGCTTGCTGCAGATTTTGTGTGAAATAATAAAATCTTTCCATGATTAGCAAACTGCTTCAACTATTACTTTGAACTGATATTCTTTGCAGACATGAATGAGCATTAGTTATCAATGTGATGAAGTCAGCCTGCATAGCTGTGAGAAACTCAATAAATTCAGGCAACCTGCCACATTAGACATCCACCGAGTTCAAAAGATTGGCAGATCAATGACACTTCAAAAGTACCTTTGCTAATTTATTGTTCAGAGGCCAATAATCTTGTGTGTGCTCATTGTAAAGGACATCATCCTTCCTTAGCTAGCTATGAAAAATCATTCAAAATCATAGAATCATAAAATTCCTAAGATGCAGAAGGAGGCCATTCAGCCCATCAAGCCTCCACTGACAACAAACTCACCCAAGCCCTGTTCCTGGAATCTGATGTATTTACCCTACTAGTTCCTCTGACATAAAGGAGCAATTTAGCATGGCTGATGCATATCTTCGGACTGTGAGAAGAAATCGGAACACCCGGGGAATGAGAAAAGTATCAACTATGATTGAATGATAGAGCAGACTCGATGGGCCAAGTGGCTTAATTCTGCTGCTATGTCTTATGGTCTAATAGAGGGGCAGGGAGCCGGAGCAAGAGGCATAGACTGGGAGTGGCAAGATTAGGGGTGGCGGCTGGTTAAGGCTGGGGTTGGGGCGAGGATAGCTCCTGAAATGATGCAACAGATTGGGTTGGCAAGAGACTGGTGATAGTCAGGGCATCAAGCAGCAGTGCAGCAAGACACTGGCATCTTTTGGGTGGGCGGGGAGAAGGTGACCCAATACAGCCAGGACTGGCAGTCCCCAGTGTCTGAAATTATCCTGGAAAGGCACAGTATAACAGTGCTTGGATCAGCCATGATCTTATTGAATGGTGGGACAGTCTTGAAGGACTAAATGCCCTACTCTAACTCCTCTGTTCCTATAATCCAATGTTCCTCTGCAGCCATTACATGGAATGGTCTTGCCACATGTCCAAAATAGTGTTCTGCCTATTGTATAATTGAGCTATATTTCATATCAATTTGAATACCAGTCCGATTCCTGGTATATGGGCCATATATCCCAATGGTTGACTGATTGAGCTGAACACTATGTTCCTTCAGTTATTCAGGCAGAGTACTGACCATACTCAACCCAAGCCAGGAATTGAACCCAGGTCCCTGGTGCCCGTGAGACAGCAGTGCTAAACAGTGACACAACTTGTTATGTAGAGTCTGCATGTTCTCCCCATGTCTGCATGGCTTTCCTCCAGATGCTCTGGTTTCTTCCCACGGACCAAAGATGCACAGTCAGGTTGATTGGCCATGCTAAATTGATTCTAATTTCAAGGGGATTAGCAGGGTCAATATGTGGGTTTATGGGGATAGGATGGGATTGTGATCAGTGAAGGCTGAATGGGCCGAATGGCCTCTTTCTGCACTGTAGGGATTCTGTGAATCTGTGATTCTATGAGCCACTGTGCCACCGTGTCACCTCAAATTCCTCTGCAGTCAGATTAAAGTTTGAAGTTAGAATGAATAGTTGGAACAACAGCTGTTGTAATTGCTGCTTAAGTTGTTTCCTTCCAGTGTATTTGAAGGAGTGACTGGGTTTAGATTAAAGAGAACTCGATGTAGAACCCGCAGAACCACGAGGTGCCAAAACTGATTGCAGTTATTTAGCGTCCTAAAGTTAGCCAGGGTTAGATGCATTCAGCCAGCTGGGCACAGAATGCTTACGTTAATAGATTGGAAACATTGGTGGTCAGTGGCAGAGTGGCTCACTTATCCTCTGAGTCAAAAAGAAGGCATAATTTCAAACTTCAGTCCGAGTCTCGAACGCACAGTGTAGGCTGCCTCCACTGAGGAAGTGTTGCATTGTTGGATGTGTGCAAATATGATGATAAACTGAAATCCCAGCAGCCAGGTTAAGGTGGGCATGAATGCTGTTATGGCACCCTTAACTCCTGGCCAATGTTCAGTCTCTTCAGCCAACTTTGCCAAAAGACATAGAGGCAAAAGACTGAACAAATGGAAATGCAATTGGATGAGATTGGGGAGGCGATGGTCGAGTAGTATTATCACTAGACTATTAACTCAGCAACTCAGCTAATGTTCTGGGGATCCAGGTTCGAATCCCGCTACGGCAGATGATGGAATTTGAATTCAATGAAAAACAAACTGGAATTAAAAATCTATTGATGACCAAGAAACCATTGTTAATTGTTGGAAAAACCCACCTGGTTCATTAATGTCCTTTAGGGAAGGAAATCTGCCGTCCTCATCTGACCTGGCCTAGGTGTGACTCCAGAGCCACAGCAATGTGGTTGACTCTCAATTGCCCACCAAGGGCCACAAGGGATGGGCAATAAATTTTGGCCAGCCAGTGATATTCTTATAAATGAATAAAAAGATAATTACCATTTACCAGCTGGGCTTGATGTTAACCAACTTCCCAAAATCCTGGGATCAACTGACAAATTGTGTAATTTCAAGAAGAAATTAGATATAACTCTTGGGGCTAAAGGGATATGGGGGAAAATAGGATCAGGATGTTGAATTTGATAATCATCAAATGAATGGCGGAGCAGGCTCAAAGGGCCAAATGGCCACCTCCTGCTTCGAGTTTCCATCAATGTTTTTTGAGCTGATGGCATCACCTTCTTGGCATAGTTGGGTGTTGCTCCAAGTGTTCAGAGGGGGATGAGGGAAGGAGGATTGCTGCAGTGTGTTAGGCATGATATATAACCCTACTTGAAAAAGTGACAGTGACACTCAGCAACCAGTTGCTGTAAGGGAAGCAACGTTCAGCCTATTATTGGGCCAGGATTGTGGTTGGATTCAGCGCTGGCGGGAAGTTTGTTTCCACTTTGTATAGCAACATGGCAACTCGGGAAAAACCGGCAGAATTCAGAATGTTACCCCGCCAGTCCCACCTCCCCATGCTTCATCAACTCGGGAGGTGGATGTAACCAAATGACAGTAATTCCCCATTTTCAATCTCCCCTCTGAATAGCTCGAGTTAAGAGGAGACTTGATAGTGGGATTCACGATCATGAAAGGTTTTAATAGAGTCCGTGGGGAGATATAGGGTGGAATTTTCCAGCTGTTCACACTGACGGGATTCTCTTGCCCCGCTGCAGTGAACAGAGATTTGACTGAGTGTTAAATTCACCGTCCCTGCTTGCAGCGGTGAGGGGACGTGAATAGCCAGAAAACTGCAGCCATGGTTTTGAACAGTGAAAGGGGTGACCATCAGAGGGACATAGGTTTAAGATGATTGCCAGACAGCCAGTGGTGATTGAGAGAATATTCTTTTAGTGGTGAATCATTGTGATCTGGAATGATCTGTCTGAAGGACTGGTGAATGTTGATTCAATATTACTTCCAAAAGACAATTGAATAAAAAGTAAAAAAAATAAATAGCTCGGCAAAAGAGCCTGCACTGAGTGGTGGGCCTAACAGCCTTAGTTTGTTCCATTCCATGATTTTAATTAGATCATGCCCCTATCCAACCGCCCAGATTAAACAATTCTTAGCACGATGAATGATGATGAAATACCTATCTCAATGTATGGTTGTTTAATGGGAATCTTAAGCCGCTGCTTTCATCCACATAGTAAGTGAATACATTTTTAAAATAATTCATGGGCTTTCTAATGTCACCAGGCTTGAGAGCAAAATAAAGCTCTCTCCAATCACAGATTTGTTCTTCAACAGTGTAAAATATTTTGTCCTAACCATATAAATTTTTGGAGATGTTCCTCTGCTTTTAAACTCTGCATTGTTAATCTGGTCATAAGTTTGTAGTCTCACAACAGTAGATTAAAATCCAACAACTTTATTAGGAACCACGAGCTTTTGGGAATGCTGCTCCGTCATCAGATACAACAAAGAACAAAGAACAAAGAGCAAAAGAGCACGGGAAACAGGCCCTTCGGCCCAACGAGCCCGCGCCGCCGTCCTAACGTCTTCATGACATATCCATGACATTAGGCTATGCCTATTGTGGAAGATTCCCATATAAGGACCAATATAGGGACAATTTGTTACCCAATCAGCCTAAGAGCACATTTTTGGGATGTGGGAGGAAACTGGAGCACCCGGAGAAAACCCACGCAACCATGGGGAGAACGCGCAAACTCCGGCAGACACAGGCCCAAATCTATGTGTCTGCACAGCAACAGCAATAGTCTCTGAGCTGTCATGTTGCCCATCAGATGGTCCAGTTTAAGCATACAGTAACGACTTGAAGGACTAGGCCACTCCTGAAGCAACATCCAAAAGCAGCTCTCGCACGACCTGCCGAATGCATGCACCTTGTTGGTCAACAAGGTGGACCGAATTGCCTGTGGAAACAAATAAGATATTTAGACAGTCCTGCTATATCCCTCTATCTGCAGACCGCTCATGTGGCTGTCCAAGAGACCCTTAAACAACCCTAGCGTGCCTGCTCCCACTACCTTACTCGGCAGTGCATTCCACACCCCCACTACCCTTTGTGTGAAAAACTGGCCTCTAATATTCGTCTTATACATAGCCCCCCTCCCCCTGAGCCCATGACCCCTCGTTCTATCCATTTCTAATGGTGGAAAAAGCTTACCACCATTTACTCTATCTATACCCCTCATAATCTTATATATCTCTAAAAGATCCCCTCTCAGCCGACGTCTTTCAAGGGAAAACAACCCCAGTGTGTTCAATCTTTCCTCGTAAGACAGCCCTTCCATACCAGGCAGCATCCTGGTAAATCTCCTCTGCACTCTCTCCAAGGCCTCCACATCCTTCCGGTAGTATGGCGACCAGAACTGGACGCAGTATTCCAAGTGAGGCCTAACCAACGTTCTACACACTTGCAACATCAGACTCCTACTCTTGTATTCTATACCCCTTCTTATGAAGGCTAACATACCATATGCTTTCTTTATCACATTCTCCACCTGTACTGACACCTTCAGAGACTTGTGAACCTGCACCACCAGGTCTCTCTACGTCTCTATACTCCGGATAGTTTTACCTTTTATCCTATAACTCCCCTCTACATTATTCCGGCCAAAATGCATCAACTCGCATTTATCCGGATTAAATTCCATTTGCCATCTATCTGCCCAATCTACCAGCCTATCTATGACCTGTTGTATTGCCTGTCACTGCTCCTCAGTCCCCGCCAATCCAAGCATCTTAGTGTCATCAGCAAATTTGCTGATCACACCACCTACCCCGCCTTCCAAATCATTTATATAAACCACAAATAGAAGACGTCCTAGTACTGAGCCTTGTGGCACACCACTAGTGACAGACCTCCAGTTGGAAAAAGAGCCTTCCACTACTACCCGCTGTCTCCTCCTCCCAAGCCAGTTCTCAACCCATCTACATACCTGGCTCTGTATCCCATGCGCCTTCACCTTTTTTATCAGCCTACCATGGGGAACCTTGTCAAACGCCTTACTGAAATCCATTTAGACGACATCAACGGCTTGTCCTTCATCAACCGTTTTTGTCACCTCTTCAAAAAATTCCACTAGATTCGTAAGGCACGACCTCCCCTTAACGAAGCCATGCTGCGTATCCCTGATCAGATCGCAGCTCTCCAGATGCTCATACATCCTGTCCCTGAGAATCCTCTCCATTAGCTTACCTATAACTGAAGTCAAGCTCACCGGCCTATAGTTCCCTGGGTTATCCCTCTGACCCTTTTTAAACAACGGTACTACATTTGCTATCCTCCAGTCCTCTGGGACCTCACCTGTGTCCAAGAAGAGACAAAGATTTGCGTCAGAGGCCCAGCAAGGTCATCTCTCACCTCCCTTAGCAGCCTGGGGTAAATGCCATCAGGCCCTGGAGCTTTATAAGTCTTTATGCTGCCTAAAAGCCCCAACACCTCTTCCCTCGTAATGATTATTTCCTTTAATGGGTCCTCAAATTTCTCAAAGCCGGCATCAGACATCAGGCCCCTCTCCCGCGTGAATACCGACGCAAAGTATTCATTCAGGATCTCCCCCATTCCCTCAGGCTCTAAGCATAGTTCCCCTCCTCTGTCCCTGAGAGGTCCAATCTTCCTCTAACCATCCTTTTGCTCCTTACATAGGAGTAAAATGCCTTAGGATTTTCCTTAATCCTACCTGCCAAAGCCATTTCGTGGCCCCTTTTTGCCTTTCTGACACCCCTTTTAAGATCCCGTCTACAGTCTCTATATTCTTCCAGCGCTGTCTCTGTCCCCAGTTGCCTAGATCTAACGTACGCCTCCCGCTTCTTCCTGACCAAGTCCTCGATATCCCTAGTAACCCACGGTTCTCTAATCCTACCTTTCCCATCCTTCCTCCTTACCGGCACGTGTCTTTCCTGCAAAGATTTTAGTTTTCCCTTGAAATACTCCCACATGTACAGCGTCGACCTACCCTCGAACAGCTTATCCCAGTCGGTATCCTTAAGATCCTGCCTAATCTGGCTGTATCTAGCCCTCCCCCAGTTTCACACCCTCCCCTTAAGGCAGGCTTCATCTTTTTCCATTAATATCCTAAAGCAGACAGAGTTGTGGTCACTATTTGACACATGCTCTCCTACTACAACGTCAACCACCTGCCCTGGCTCATTCCCCAGAACCAAATCCAGTATAGCCCCCTCTCTAGTTGGGCTATCCACATACTGCTCCAAGGACCCTTCCAAAACACACTGTACAAATTCCTCCCTGTCCGCACCTTCCGCTCTGGGCACCTTCCAATCTACCCCAGGGAAATTGAAATCTCCCAATATAACCACCCTATTCTTCCTACACTTATCGAAAATGTCCCTGCGTAAGGGGAGGTCGTGCCTTATGAACCTAGTGGAATTTTTTGAAGAGGTGACAAAAACGGTTGATGAAGGACAAGCCGTTGATGTCATCTACATGGATTTCAGTAAGGCGTTTGACAAGGTTCCCCATGGTAGGCTGATAAAAAAGGTGAAGGCGCATGGGATACGGGGCCAGGTATGTAGATGGGTTGAGAACTGGCTTGGGAGGAGGAGACAGCGGGTAGTACTGGAAGGCTCTTTTTCCAACTGGAGGTCTGTCACTAGTGGTGCGCCACAGGGCTCAGTACTAGGACCTCTTCTATTTGTGGTTTATATAAATGATTTGGAAGACGGGGTAGGTGGTATGATCAGCAAATTTGCTGATGACACTAAGATACTTGGATTGGCGAGGACTGAGGAGCAGTGACAGGCAATACAACAGGACATAAATAGGCTGGTAGATTGGGCAGATAGATGGCAAAAGGAATTTAATCCGGATAAATGCGAGGTGATGCATTTTGGCCGGAATAATGTAGAGGGGAGTTATAGGATAAAAGGTAAAACTATCCAGAGTATAGAGACGCAGAGAGACCGGGGGGTGCAGGTTCACAAGTCTCTGAAGGTGTCAGTACAGGTGGAAAAAGTGATAAAGAAAGCGTATGGTATGTTAGCCTTCATAGGAAGGGGTATAGAATACAAGAGTAGGAGTTTGATGTTGCAAGTGTATAGAACGTTTGTTAGGCCTCACTTGGAGTACTGCGTCCAGTTCTGGTCGCCGTACTACCGGAAGGATGTAGAGTCCCTGGAGAGAGTGCAGAGGAGATTTACCAGGATGCTGCCTGGTATGGAAGGGCTGTCTTACGAGGAAAGGTTGAACGCACTGGGGTTGTTTTCCCTTGAAAGACGTCGGCTGAGAGGGTATCTATTAGAGGTATATAAGATTATGAGGGGTATAGATAGAGTAAATGGTGGTAAGCTTTTTCCACCATTAGAATCGGATAGAATGAGGGGTCACGGCCTTAGGGTGAGGGGGGCTATGTATAAGACTAATATTAGAGGGCATTTTTTCATACAAAGGGTAGTGGGGGTGTGGAATGCACTACCGAGTAAGGTGGTGGGAGCAGGCACGCTAGGGTTGTTTAAGGGTCTCTTGGACAGCCACATGAGCGGTCTGCAGATAGAGGGATATAGGAGGACTGTTTAAATACTTTAATTGTTTCCACAGGCTGTTCGGTCCACCTTGTTGACCAACAAGGTGCATGCATTCGGCAGGTCGTGCGAGGGCTGCTCCTGGATGTTACTTCAGGAGTGGCCTAGTGCTTCATGTCGTTAGTGTATGCTTAAACTGGACCATCAGATGGGCAACATGACAGCTCAGAGACTATCGCTGTTGCTGTGCAGACACATGGATTTGGGCCTGTGTCTGCGGGAGTTTGCGCGTTCTCCCCATGGTTGCGTGGGTTTTCTCCGGGTGCTCCGGTTTCCTCCCACATCCCAAAAATGTGCTCTTAGGCTGATTGGGTAACAAATTGTCCCTATATTCGTCTCTATATGTCATTAAGACGTTAGGATGGCGGCGCGGGCTCGTTGGGCCGAAGGGCCTGTTTCCCGTGCTGTGTTGTTCTTTGTTCTTTGTTTGTTCTTTGTTGTATATCCCTTCTTCCACGGCCTGTGGACTGTTGGGCGGTCTGTAGTACACACCCAACATAGTAACCTCTCCATTCCTATTCCTCAACTCCACCCATAACGACTCAATTCCTAAATCATCCATACCACCCTCCCTCTGCACTGCTATGATGTGATCCTTAACTAATAACGCCACTCCCCCTCCTCTCTTCAAACCACCTCTGTCATGCCTAAAACACTTATACCCTGGAATATTCAATTGCCAATCCTGCCCCTCCTTTAACCACGTCTCAGTTACCGCCACCACTTCTAACTTCCTCGTGAACATTATTACCTTCAGTTCATCTGTTTTGCCAGTCACACTCCTCGCATTAAAACACATGCACTGAAGACCCTCAGGCACTCTCTGATCCTCCTTCCTACCCTCCGGACTTACCCTGTCACCCATCTCTCTCCCACTCCCAGTTCCCTCTGTCTCCCCACCCGCCCTCCATATTAGTTTAAACCCTGACGAAACACTCCAGCTAACCTCCCAGCTAAAATACGGGTGCCCTTCCCAGACAACTGTTCCCCGTCTCTCTTATACAGATGCCCCTCCCTCATGAAGACTTCCCAATGGTCTATGAATCGGAAACCCTCTGTCCTACACCAATCCCTCAACCACACATTTAGTTGGAGTACCTCATTATTCTTAACCCTATCAGTCCTGGGCATTGGCAGCAGCCCAGAGAATGCCACACTTCAGCTGAGCCCCCAACTCCCTGAACTGCCTACGTATGTCCCCCCTGCTCTTTGTTCCTACATCCTTCTCTCCTACGTGAACTATTACATCAGCCTTAGACCCTCCTCCCTTCAAAATTCCCTCTACCCTCTCTGAAACATCCTGGACCCCTGCTTCAGGGAGGCAGACTACCATCCTGGAGTCCCGCATTTGCCCACAGAACCGCCTGTCGATCCCTTTGACCTTCCCATCCCCCAACCACTATCTCACATCCCGCATTCCTGCCGTCCTCCGGGGCATTCTGATCCTCCTCCCTTGCCCTCTCTACCTCAGCTTTTGCCCTACCCTTGATATTCTGGGATGCCACCTCTGAGGTGATCTTAGTGCCGAGACTCCTTTTCTTCTTCCACTTTTTCCACTCACAGATCCTTCACTCACCTGAGCAATACTCCAAAAGTCTGTGATTCCAAATAAATCTGTTGGACTTTAACATGGTGTTGTGAAGTTTCTTACTGTGCCCACCCCAGTCCAATGCTGGCATCTCCACATCCTGGTTATGTGTTGCTTGGTTTAGTTGTAATGAATGGAAATGCTTTTTCAGTGAACAGATTTAACAGACCAAACAAAGGATGATTCCAAAGCTGGGCTGGGAAACAGCAAAGTGGATCATTTCACTCTTCTCTGAATTAGAACATAGAACATTACAGCGCAGAACAGGCCCTTCGGCCTTCGATGTTGCACCGACCAATTAGGGAAAAGCAATGACCCTCTAACCTAAACCATTCCCTTTTCGTCCATAAACTTATCTACTAACCTCTTAAACGCCACCAAACTTGGCGCATCTACAACTGCAGCAGGCAGGGCATTCCATACCCTTACCACCCTCTGGGTAAAGAACCTACCTCTGACATCCGTCCTATAACTACCACCCCTTAATTTAAAGCTATGTCCCCTCGTGCTAGCTTTCTCCATCCTCGGAAAAAGGCTATCACTGTCCACCCTATCTAAACCTCTAATCATCTTATATGTTTCAATAAGGTCTCCTCTTAGCCGCCTTCTTTCTAACGAAAACAACCTCAAATCCCTCAGCCTCTCTTCATAAGACCTGCCCTCCATACCAGGCAACATCCTGGTAAACCTCCTCTGTACCCTCTCCAATGCCTCCACATCTTTCTTATAATGTGGGGACCAGAACTGTACACAATACTCCAAGTGCGGCCGCACTAGAGTTTTGTACAGTTGCAACATGACGTTGCGGCTCCGAAATTCAATCCCCCTACCAATAAAAGCTAAGACTCCATATGCCTTCTTAACAACCTTATCGACTTGACTGCCTACTTTCAGGGATCTATGCACATATACACCAAGATCCCTCTGTTCATCAACACTATTAAGAGTCCTACCATTAGCCCTATACTCTACACATTTATTATTCCTGCCAAAGTGCATTACCTCACACTTT
Organism: Sphyrna mokarran; assembly: GCA_024679065.1. Lineage (NCBI taxonomy): Eukaryota > Metazoa > Chordata > Chondrichthyes > Carcharhiniformes > Carcharhinidae > Sphyrna > Sphyrna mokarran. Next base: position 21,950,441 of record JAGIQG010000001.1, on the reverse strand, counting down.
TCCACATTAAACTCCATTTGCCACCTCTCGGCCCAGCTCTGCAACTTGTCCAAGTCTCTCTGCAAACTATAACACCCCTCTTCACTATCTACCACTCCACCGACTTTAGTGTCATCTGCAAATTTACTAATCCATCCTTCAATACCCTCATCCAGATCATTTATAAAAATTACAAACAGCAGGGGCCCCAAAACAGATCCCTGAGGTACACCACTTGTAACCGAACTCCACGATGAATATCTCCCATCAACCACCACCCTCTGTCTTCTATCTGCTAGCCAATTCCTAATCCAATTAGCTAAATCACCCTCAATCCCATACATCTGCATTTTCTGCAGAAGCCTTCCATGGGCCACCTTATCGAACGCCTTACTAAAGTCCATATATACCACATCAACTGCCTTACCCCCATCCGCCTCTTTGGTCACTATTTCAAAAAACTCAATAAGGTTAGTAAGGCACGACCTACCCTTCACAAAACTATGCTGACTATCCCCAATCAATTCATTTCTCTCTAAATAATTATAAATCCTATCCCTAATAATTCTCTCCAATACTTTGCCCACAACAGAAGTAAGACTCACCGGCCTATAATTCCCCTGAAAGACTCCCCAAAAATTAAGCGCCATTCACCATGTGTTCCCCTCTCCCTCCATCCTCCACCAGCTTTGATTGAAGTCCATCATTGTCCTCTTCAACGTTCTACATTTTCCGCTAATTTTGCAATTATACCCTGCATACTCAAGTCTAGGGCTGAAACCCTAGCCTTTCACACCAGCGGTCAAAAATGGCATTTTCTTTTGTTCTGGAATAACCCAATTAGCCTTGGTGCAGTGAAGATACAGAGGCAAGTGTTAATCATTATAAGAAGTGGAATATATTAACTTCTTCCCTGCTGCCATCAGACATTTGAATGGACCCACCTCATAGTAAGTTGACCTTTCTCTGCATCCCAGCTATAACACTACATTCTGCAATCTTCCCTTTCCTTCTCTATGGTTGGTGCGTTTTTTTTCTGTATAGTGAGGAAGGAACAATACTTTTCACTGCATACCAATACATGTGATAATAATAAACGAAAGTAAATTAATTGTTATCTAAATGAACTTGTAAATTCAGACTGAAATGTTTCTTATAAGTATGATTGTTGTAAATTGCAATAATTCACTTACATAATGGGGAATCTTCAATTGTCCCTGAAGTCTTGGTATTACACACATCATTAAGTGATTTTTCCCATTGGGTTCTCATTGTAATTAGCCATGGGGACAGTGTAATTATTCTCTGTACACAGAAGGTAAAATAATAATTATCTCAGTACATTTAGTGATTACAAGTATGTTGATAATAGGTAAGTACTATTGGTTCCTGTTTTCAATTGTTTTGTATAATTTATAATTTGTGTTATTTACAATGCAGAAAAGCAGTAAAATTCATTCATACATTCATTCCTACTGTGCACTGTGACACCACATACCTTCAGACTCTAACCTCCCTCTGCAATTATTTATGATCATCAAATGCAGGTTCCCTAGCTGGAACTGGGAATATAGTTAAGAAAGCCCACCAATGCTTTTACTTTCTCAGGAGGTTAAGGTAATTCAGCATGTCCTTTATGACCCTTACCAATTTTTACAGATGCATCATAGAAAGCACCCTTTCCAGATGTATCACAGCTTGGTATGTCCAAGATTTCAAGAAACTACAAAAGTTTGTGAATGTAGCCCAGTCCAACATACAAACTAGCTTCCCATCCATTGGCTCTGTATACACCTCCTGCTGCCTCAGCACAGCAGCCAGCATAATCAAGGACCCCATGCACCCTGGTCATTCTCTCTTCCACTTTCTTCCTTTGGGAAAAAGGTACAAAAGTCTGAGGTCATGTACCAATCGACTCAAGAGCAGCTTCTTCCCATCATTAAGCTGATCTTTCTCTTCACCTTATCTATGATGGCAACAATACATTCTGCACCCTGTCCTTTCCTTCTTTTCTATGTACTTTATAACAGTATGCTTTGCCTGCATAGCATGCAAGAAGCAATACTTTTTTCTGTAAACCCAGTACATGTTGCAATAATGAATCAAATCAAATCAAATCAGAAGAATTCTGGAAAACGTGGAAAGGGGGGCTGGAAGCGTGTAAGACACTGAGGCATTGATAGGGGCTTCACTAATGCACAGGATGAGATCAGGGAGAAGCAGTCCAACATTCTGGAGATGGAATTGGTAATGGATCAGAGATGGGGTCTGAAATTTAGCTGAGTGTCAAAGAAGAGACTAAGTCTGAGCAAAATAAAAGAGAGAAATGGAGACATTGAGAGGAGACTTATCATGGACTTCAGGAGAATATAGACAGGCTGGTGAGATGCAGGGCTAATGACATAGAGTGCATTGAATGTGGCATGAATTAAATACTACAACTTTTCTTTATTAATTTACAGGATGTTGGCATTGCTGGCTAGGCCAGCATTTATTGCCCATCTTTAGTTGCCCTTGAGAAGGTGATACTGAACTGCCTTTTTGAATGATTGATAAAACTGAGTGACTTGCTATGCCATTCCACTGGGCAGTTGAGGAGTCACATGTAGGCCAGGTTGGGTAAGGATGGCAGGTTTCCTTCCCCAAAGGACATTAGTGGACCAGGTGGTTAATATCAATCGTGAGGAAGAGAGACATGAAGGTGTGGTCACAAGTTCACAAACATTCCACCGATAAGCAAGGATAAATTAAACACCAATGGATCACTGTGAATAATGGTGGGAGCAGGCACGCTAGGGTTGTTGAAGGGTCTCTTGGACAGCCACATGAGCGGTCTGCAGATAGAGGGATATAGGAGGACTGTTTAAATACTTCAATTGTTTCCACAGGCTGTTCAGACCACCTTGTTGACCAACAAGGTGCATGTATTCGGCAGGTCGTGCGAGGGCTGCTCTTGGATGTTGCTTCAGGAGTGGCCTAGTGCTTCATGTCGTTAGTGTATGCTTAAACTGGACCATCAGATGGGCAACATGACAGCTCAGAGACTATCGCTGTTGCTGTGCAGACACATGGATTTGGGCCTGTGTCTGCGGGAGTTTGCGCGTTCTCCCCGTGGTTGCGTGGGTTTTCTCCGGGTGCTCCGGTTTCCTCCCACATCCCAAAAATGTGCTCTTAGGCTGATTGGGTAACAAATTGTCCCTATATTGGTCTCTGTATGTCATTAAGACGTTAGGATGGCGGCGCGGGCTCGTTGGGCCGAAGGGCCTGTTTCCCGTGCTGTGTTGTTCTTTGCTCTTTGTTCTCTGTAATAATAGCATAAGGGGAACATTGAGAGGAAGGATAGGGGCATCTCTGTAGTTGCAGGAGAGCACTAGGCAATATAAAGAAGTGAGGAACTGAGTGCTAAAAAACAAATAGGAAGGCAAAAAGAAACCATGGAATTAGAATATCAAGAAATATAAAAGAAAACAATATTTAAGGAATTATCATGAAGGGTGCATGGAATGTGTTGTAGATGTTAAAAAACAAAGAGTGGCCTTTTCCAACATGGAAATTTCTAGGGGAAAAAGAGGCTGAAATTTGATTTAATTTATTATTGTCACATGTACAGTGAAAAGTATTGCTTCTTGTGTGCTATACAGACAAAACATACCATTAATAGAGAAGGGAACGAGGGAGTGCAGAATGTAGTGTTACAGTTAGAGCTAGGGTATAGAGAAAGATCAACTTAATATAAGGTGAGTCAGCTCAAAAGTCTGATAGCAGCAGGGAAGAAGTTATTCTTGAATCAGCTGGTTTGTGTCCTAAGACTTTTATATCTTTTTCTTGAAGGAAGAAGTTGGAGGAGAACGTTTCCGGGTATATGGGGTACTTGATTATGCTGGCTACTTTTCCGAGGAAGCGAGTCAATGTACGGAGGCTGGTTTGTGTGATGGATTGGGCTTCGTTCACGATACTTTGTAATTTCTTCAGTCTTGGTCAGAGCAGACCATACCAAACTATGATACATCTGAAAAGGATACCTTCTGTGGGTACTTTCAAAGCTAAATTGAAGACTGCCTGAAAATATATGATGGTTGGGAACAAGGCCAACATGTTGGGTCGCAGTATTGTGGTTCAAAACTTGTGAACATCTTGATTTGGGCTCAAAAAAAAATCTCTAGGTACTAGCTTCATTTTCGCTGAAGTGCAGATGTGAAACCTTTGTCTTTGATGTTGTGATGGCGAGTGTTCAAAGCGGTGAGTGGGAACGGTGAGACTGTACGATGTATGAGGAGAGACTGAGAGATGTCAGAAGGAACTCAGGCAGGGCCAAATTATAAAGAACAGGCAAAGCTACAGCTTTGCAACTCAAAGGGCTGAGTTTTACATTTCAAAGCAAAATAGTGGATTGGAGACTTGTTGAGACCTGAAGACATTAGAGCCTGAAGCATGCGTGCTGAATCTCACCAACATATCCACAAACACAATTCTGCTTAAAACAGAGAAAGTTCAGTATCCAGTAGGAGTACTAAAGGGAGCCTGAAAGAGAAATATGCATATAATACTGTTCCCCTTTTTCCATTTCATAATCAATCCAAGTGTTTATTATTTTTTGTTCTCAGGGTTTCAACTCCTCTGAGACTATTGCTTCTTCACCAAATGTAGATTTATTTACATTGTTAGCAACACTCAGACAGGTACTCTCCTGTGTAGAGTATAAACCCTGACACTCCACATTATGGAATAAAGGGACGACCCTTTAGAACCAAGATGAGGAGGAATTTCTTCAGCCAGAGGGTAGTGAATCTGTGGAATTCATTACCACAGAAGGCTGTGGAGGTCTGGTCATTGAATATATTTAAGACAGAGATAGATGGGTTCCTGACTGGTAAGGGGATCAAAGGTTATGGGGTAAAGACGGAAGAATGGGGTTGAGAAGTTATCAGCCATGATTGAATGGCGTAGCAGACTCGATGGGCCGAATGGCTTAATTCTGCTCCTATAACTTATAGACTTGTGATCTTATGTATACATGCAATGCACTTTGATTGGATAAACCATTACTACTTTAATCTGGAGTTTGTGTTCTAAGAGGTCCACACCGCGGGCCTTGTTAATGTCATTATACCCTACGAGGATTGGCCTCTTCAGTCTCTGTCCAGCTCTTGTAGACAGGGTGTTGACACGACTAGTTCAATGGCCAATGGAAACCTCTTGAACATAATAAAATGATTCCTCATTATCCAAGCTTGACTACTCAGTACAATCACTGCAAGGGTTATAAGACAAAATTATACTTTCCAGTTTCTTGCATACTCAGAGGGATTGATCTCTGCATATGTTAAACACCCTATTGCCCTGACTGGCTCCCTAGTCTTAGAACATAGAACATAGAACACTACAGCACAAACAGGCCCTTCGGCCCACAAGTTGCACCGATCATATCCATACTTACCAGGCCATAGAACTATCTATAACTCCCAATCCCATTAAATCCGATGTACTCAAATCTTTTAAAAGACCCCAGCGAGTTTGCCTTTACCACCACCAACAGCAGCCAATTCCACTCACTCACCAATCTCTGAGTGAAAAACTTATCCCTGACATCTCCTTGATGACATCTTGGTGAATTACGTCACACAATTCTGGGATGGCAGGATTGACATATGAAGAGCGATAAGTAAGTTAAAGTTTATTTATTCATGTCACAAGTAGGCTTACATTAACACTGCAATGAAGTTACTGTGAAAATCCCCTAGTCACCACATTCCAGCACCTGTTCAGGTACACTGAATTTAGCATGGCCAATGCAACTAACTAGCAGAGAACATGCAGAATCCAACTTGGACAGGAACCCAAATTAGAAATCAAACCCAGATCCTTGTAAGGCAGCAGTGCCACTGTGCCACCATGATTGAGTCGGTTAGGATTACATTTGCTGGAATTCAGAAGAGTGAGGAAGGATAAAATTCTAACAGGAGCAGACAGAATACATTCAAGAATAATGTTTCCGAAGGTGGGGATGTCCAGAATCAAGAGTCACAATTTGAGGATATATGGTAGATCATTTAGGACAGAGGAGAGGAGAAATGTCTTCACCCAGGGAGTGGTTATTCTGTGGAACTGATTGCCGCAAAAATCAGCTGGGGCCTAAGAATTGCATGATTTCAAGAAAGAGCTGGATAGAGGTAGTAGTAGAGGCAGGAGCAAGTTTGTCTTTTAAAAAGCATTTAGACAGACACATGGGTAAGATGGGTATAGAGAGATGTGGGTCAAACATGGACAATTGGGATTAGCTTAGGGGTTAAAAAAAATGGCTGGCGTGGACAAGTTGGGCTGAAGGGCGTGTTTCCATGCTGTAAACTTCTATTACTCTATGACTAGATATAGCTCTTGGGGCAAAGGGGACCGAAGGATATGGGAGGGGGAAGGTGGCATCAAGTTGTTGAGTTGGATGCTCAGCCATGATCAGAATGAATGGCAGAATAGATGCGAAGAGCCAAATGGCCTCCTCCTGTCCTATTTCCCTTGTCCAGAATATATACTGAGGTGAGTTCCTTCTCATCCAGACTTGAGGTAACGACCAAATCAATCATTTAACTGATTTTTTTTTCCTTTATTCATTTGTGGGATGTGGGTACCATGGAGAGGCCAGCAGCTGTGCCTGTCCCTTGATATTGAGTGGCATACTTGGCCATTTAGGATTCAATCAGCATTGAACCACATGTAAGCCAGACTGGGTACAGGCAGATGATTTCCTTCCGAAAAGGGGCATTAGTGAACAATGTTTTTAAACAGGAACTGAACTGTCACGATTGAACTTGTAATGCCACTGGCATGTCTTTGTGCGATTTGAACTCATGTCCCCAGAGCTTTAGACTGAACCACTGGATTACCAGTCTAGTGACATTACCATTACACCACCTTCTCTTCCCCTGAGACAGATTAAGGAGTTAATATCCTAAAGGGAACAGGATGATTGAGATAATCCCAGGTATTGGACTAAGGTGACACGGTGGCACAGTGGTTAGTAATGCTGCCTCACAACTCCAGAGACCTGGGTTCGATTCCTGACTTAGGTCATTGTCTGTGTTGAGTTTGCACATTCTCCTTGTGTCTGCATGGGTTTTCTCTGAGTGCTCCCCTTTCTTCCCATAATCCAAAGATGTGCAGGTTAGGTTAATTGGACATGCTAAAATAACCCTTGGTATCCCAGGGTGTGATATGTTAGAGGGATTTGCAGGGTAACTAAGCAGGTAAAGGGTGGGATTGTTGTTGGTGAAGATTCGATGGGCCGAATGGCTTCCTTCTATGCTGTAAGATTCTATGATAGTACTTGGGTACTTCCATTGTTGTTGCCAATCTTCAATACTTGCAACTGATGTGGGGAGTTGCCAACATCTCATTCCATTGTTCTGCCTAATTCTCAATGTTAACACAAGTCCAAATTCAAATATGACCCTAACGGCACTCAGGCAAATTCTCCGATAACCCCGTGTGTTTTGAAGAGAAGGTACTCAGTCAGGGTGCTCCAAGGAACAATGCTGGACTTTTCGCTATTCCAGGTTGCCATTACCTGCTATTGGCCTGGATGCGAATGTTCCTCCTCAACACTGTTTGAGAACTACTACTGTTGCTATTGTTATTGAATTCCCACCCACGGCGCAAACAGCTGGAATGGCGTCTATTAGTGTCAGAGGAGCAGTGTTAAAGAAGGTCAGAGCCAGATGTGGTGATTTTTGTCTGCAGATGTTGTTATGTGGATTTATCCCCTGACATCAGGTTAATGGTGTAGGAGAGACCAGTTGGACGCTGTCTTCCCTTTCAGCTCTGAGAACTGGGATTGAGGGTATTGAGGGATAAAAGTCTAAGCCGGAGGGAGGAGGGAGTAAGTGGCCCATGCCTGTCTCTATGCGCGGTGGCACAGTAGTTAGCACTGTTGCCTCACACCAGCGGGGACTTGGGTTCAATTCCTGGCTTGGGTCATTGTCTGTGCGAAGTCTGTGCATTCTCCTCGTGTCTGCATAGGTTTCCTCTGGGTGCTCCAATTTCCATCCACACTGCAAAAAATATGCTGGTTGGGTGCATTGACCATGTTAAATTCTCCCTCAATGTACCCGAACTGGTGCAGGGGTGTGGCGACTCGGGGATTTTCATAGTAACTTCATTGCCCTGTTAATGTAAGCCTGCTTGTGACCAATAAATACAATTTTAACTTTAATTATGTTCCTATCATCTTCAAACAATGGCATTCACTCACTGCAACATTCTGTGTGAAATTTCTTAATCTCAACTCAGTTCATCCGGAATCTCAAAAGTGGAATTGGTAACCTCATTCAGAGAGATGTGGAGAATGACTGAGTTAGGAAATGTATCATACAGGCAGGGTTCTGCAGTTGGAGCTAATGATTACATTGTTGGGTTAGGGTGGGAGACAGATCTGCAGCTTGCCCCCACCATACACATCATCAGCTGGGAAGAAAATGCTTCATTTCTCTGGAGCACAAAGGGGAGGAAGTGAATGTTCAGTTGCACCGAGCCTTGCTGCTCAAACCCTATTTCACTGCCTTCAGTGCTTTGGGAAAAGCACCTCAGGGAGGATGTGCGATCGAGTGGCCATGTGAGAACCTGATGATGCGGCTACACAGGAAGTCACACGCCAGGAACACCGGAATTATCCCTGGGGATCTCGAACAGCACAAGTACTGAATGAAAGCTGTTGAGTGAAGTGGGCTGTACAGTGGTAACACTGCTGCCTCACAGTGCCAGGGATCCGGGTTCAATTCCTAGCTGTGCATCTCTGCAGAGTCTGCACATTCTCCCCGTGTTTGGGTGGGTTTCCTCTGGGTGCTCCAGTTTCCTTCCACAGTCTGAAAGATATGTTGGTTAGGCTGCTAACAATAGCAATGGCCATGCTAAAGTCTCCCTCAGTGTACCTGAACAGATGCAGGAGTGTGGCAACTAGGGGATTTTCACAGTAACTTCATCGCTGTGTTAATGTAAGCTTGATTCTGACACTAATAAACTACCTTTACTGAAACTTCTTGATGTGGGTGATTTAAGGAACCCACAGACAATACATTGGTCTTGACATCAGGGAACCAACAGACCCCCCAGGATAACACAGAACCTGGAGTCTAGGTGATTGAGGGGTGATGTGGTAACACTGTTCAGAAAATTGGAAGGCTTTTATAGGGCAGATGCATTTAAATTACTTCTTCTGGTGAGGCAATAAATCGTGAGCGGGGCAGGGAGTTAAAATGAGAAATCAGGAGTGAAATCAACAAACACTTTTTCAGGCAATGGATGGGAGATATCTGGAATCTGCTCTCCTAAATGCTCAGGACTGAGGCCAGAGAATCCCTGCAGTGCAGAACGAGGCCATTCGGCCCATCGAGTCTGTACCAACCACAATCCCAGCCAAGCCCTATTCTTGTAATCCCACATATATACCCTGTTAATATCCCTGACACTAAGGTCAATTTTAGCATGGCCAATCAACCTAACCCAGACATCTTTGGACTGTGTGAGGAAACCGCAGCACCAGGAGGAAGCCCATGTAGATACAGGAAAAACATGCAGACTCCACACAGGCAGTGACCCAAGCTGGGAATCGAACCTGATCCCTTGCACTGTGAAGCAGCAGTGCTAACCATTGTGCCACCATGCTGCCTAGATAGCAGATTGTGTGATACTGTGGTAGGGAAGAATATTAATGTGCAGATGGTGTGGGCAGGGTTGAGGGTCTGATTAGAAATGCAGAAATATAGACCATAGAAGCAGGAGGAGACCACTCAGCCCTTCCAATCTCTTCCACTATTCATTTTGATCATGGCTGATCATCCAATTCAATAGCCTGATCCCCCCTTCCTCCCATATCCCTTTATCCCTTCAGTCCATTAACTTACTGCTGTTCCTATATTGCAAACATCCTTTACGTTGAGAATTATGAATGATTAGCAGACAGAGATCTATACACATGGATTGATAATGTTTAATGTTTGAAGAAACATCCCTTCCTTTCCAAATACCTTTCCAGTCAGTTAGAGACACTGAGAATGATGAGGCAGCTCTAGATCGGCAGATACATCAGGCAAGAGTATTCATTAAATGGGAGATTAAGAATGATTTTGTTCTATTTAAATCAGGAATAAAGGCAGCCTGATTTGTACGAGGACGTTTCCCTGTGTCAGGCTAACGGCTAAATAGCATTGAGCAGCACATCAGCACCATCCTGTGGTAACATCATGTCGCAACATCTTTACTGTGCAGTTGTTAGCGGACAAGAAAGCCTTTATTGGCCCTCATTTTGACTGTGGGCCAGTTTCAGACAGATTCAGGTCCTTACCAAAGAATCCCTACATTGCAGGAAGAGACCTTGTGGCCCATGATAATTATCCCTCCCTCAGTGTCCAGAAAATGAAGCAGCTAATCATTAGCTTCAGGAAGCGTGGTGGAGAACATGCTGCTGTCTCCATCAAACAGGATGAATTAAAATGGTCGAGAGCTTCAAGTTTCTAGGTATTCAGAACACCAATAACTTGTCCTGGTTCCTCCATGCTGATAATATAATTAACACCTCTACTTTCTCAGGAGACTAAGGTAATTTAGCATGTCAGCTACAATGATCATTAACATATACAGACGTACCATAGAAAGCATTCTTTTGGTCGTATTATAGCTTAGTATGGCTCCTGCTCTGCCCAAGATTGCAAGAAACTTCAAAGGATTGTAACTGATGCCCAATCCATCACACAAACCAGCCTCCCATCCATTGACATTTTATTTGTTCATCCGGGGGACATGGGTGTCGCTGGCTGGCCAGCATTTATTGCCCTTGCTCAGAAGGCAGTCGAGAGTCAACCACATTGCTGTGGCACTAGAGTTACATGTTGGCCAGACCAGGTAACGATGGCAGATTTCTTTCCCTAAAGGGCATTAGTGAAACAAATGGGTTTCCTCTGACAGTCAGCAACAACAGTTCCATGGTCATCAGTAGATTCTTAATTCCAGATTTTTTTTGATTGAATTCAAATCATGCCGTGGTGGGATTTGAAACCAGGTTCACAGAACATCAGCTGAGATTTTTAGATTAATAGCTAAGCGATAATACCACTAGGCCATCGCCTCCCATAAGTGTAGACTCTGTCTATACTCCCTGCTGCCTCAGAAAAGTAACCAGCATTACCAAGGATCACATGTACTCCAGACATACTTCCTTCCACTTTTTTTCACCGGGAAAAAAGATACAGAAATCTGAGGTCATGTACCAACCTAATTAGGACTGTAATAACATTCTCCACATTCTCCTTTCCTCCTCTATAAATGATATGCTTTGTCTACATAGTGCACAAGAAACCATATTTTTCACTGTATATCAATACACATGGCAATAATAAATCAAATCAGTGACTCTGCATCAAGAACAATCCCAACCAGGCCCCATCCTCATATTCCTCCATCCCTTCCCCTTCCTTTAGCATTGAGGCTAGGGGATTGGTGTCAGGAAAAGCTGATTATCATCTGTGTGTGGGTGAAGGGAAAGAGAGTGAGAGAGAAAGAGAGTGTAAAGGGTGAGGGGAGAGAGAGAGAGCTGAGGGGAGAGAGTGTGAGGGGTAAGGGGAAAGACTGTGAGGTGTGAGGCAAGAGAATGTGAGGGGTGAGGAGGGAGACAGAGAGAGAGGGCTGAGGGAAGAGAGTGTGAGGGGTGAGGGAAGAGAGAGTGATTGGCGAGGGGAAAGAGAGAGAGTGAGGTGTGAGGCAAGAGAGAGTAAGGGTTGAGGAGAGAGAGTGTGAGAGGTGAGCGGAGAGACAGAGAGGGCTGAGGGAAGAGAGTGTGAGGTGTGAGGCGAGAGAGAGAGTGAGGGTTGGGGGAGAGAGAGAATGTGAGGGGTGGGGAAGAGAGACAGTGTGAGGGTTGGGGGAGAGAGAGAATGTGAGGGATACAGGAAAGAGAGAGTGTGAGGGGTGGGGTAGGGAGAGAGTGTAAGGGGTCGAGGAGAGACAGTGTGAGGGATGAGAGGAGAGAGTGTAAGGAGTGAATGGAAAAAGTGTAAGGGGTGAAAGGCGAGAGAATGTGAGGGGTGGGGGAGTGAGTGTGTGAGGTGTGGGGGAGGGACAGAATGTGTGAGGGGTGGAAGACAGAGAGAGAGTGTGTGAGGATGGGGGGAGTGTATGAGGGATGAGGAGTGAATGTGGGCGGGGGTGAAGTGTGTGAGGAAGGGGAGAGGATGTGAGTTGTGGAGGAGAAAGTCGTTGAGGGTGGGGAACAGTGTGTGAGGATGGGGGAAGAATGCATGAGTGTGGGGGGAGATAGTGTGAGGGGTGGGGAGAGAGTGGGAGTGAGGGTGGGCTGCTGCCCATTACATTGAGAGAAGTGGATAAAATGATTGAGACAATGTATAGTCACCTGGAACCCGAGATGGTTAAGGCTGGGAAATACCACGTGCTCCCAAAAATAAGCAGTCTGCCAATGGATAGATAAACCATTAGCTTTAATGATGTTAGTTGAGGAACAAATATTGCCCAGAATAGCTGCAAGAATTTTTCGCCTCCTCTTTGAAGCAAAGCCAGAGGGTCCTTAATATCTAACCGGCAAGCTTTGGTTTAAATTTAATTCAGTGCAAGTTTTATTTCTAACATGTGACCTGTTCTAAATTTGCAATGTTTTCTATTTCTGTTTTAGAATCCCAGCACCGCCATTTTTGCCACAGCTACATGGTGGTACAATGGTTACCACTGCTGCCTCACACTGTCGGGGATCCGGGTTCGATTCCCATCTTGGGTCACTGTCTGCGTGGAGTTTACGCATGCTCCCCTTGTTTCCGTGGTTTCCTCCCACAGTCCAAAGGTTAGATGCATTGGCCATGCTAAATTAACCCTTAGTGTCTGAAGATGTGTAGGCTGGGGGAGGGTTAACGGGGTAAATATGTGGGGTTATGGGAATAAGGCCCGGGGGAGATGCTCCTTTGGAGAGTCAGTGCAAACTCAATGGGCTGAATGGCCTCCTCCTGCACTGTACAGATTGTATGATTCTGAGCAGTTGGAATAACAGATTTACATCAGATAATTCACGGGAGCTTCCAGTAACAACTTGCTGACAGTGAATGAGCAATGCGTTTAACATGGTGAATGAAGAAGGTGAATGGATGATTAAACACATCCGATCGAGATTGTTGCTGTTAATCTCTGGACCTATTAATCACTTCCTGAAAGGTGTCTGCATCATGAATTGTGTAAATGAGTTTTTCACACACTTCAGTCCAGTGACACTGATGCTAATTGGATGTGGCTGTTTCTTACTTAATCCAATGGTTTTCTTATCCAAACAGTTTGGATTAAATGAGGAGGAGAATTGTGCAGAGTATGGAATGGGTGGAAAATCCTGCTCCGAGCCCTTGCCACTGTTTAATTTCGGCCCTGCATTCCAATTAGGAATCTATGGAGTCATTGGATGGGATTTTATAGCACCCCTAAACTGTAAAACCCCACCTGAGGTCAACAGACCTTTCCATGTTCCGTCCCTCGCCCATTCCAATTTCCGTGGTGGGCAGGGCAGTATCATTCCAGCCATTGAGTTTTGCAGAAAAGAAAAAGACCCTTCAGCCCATTGTGCTAGTCAATCAACACCTATCCTTTCCAATCCCAGTTTCCAACAATTGATCCATAGCCTTGTATGCTATGGGATTTCATCTAAATGCTTCTTAAATGTTGTGAGATTTCCTGCCTCTCTCACCCTTCCAGGTAGCAAGTTCCAGATTCTCACCAGTCTCTGGGTGAACAATGTTTTCCACAAATCTCTAAATTTCCTACCCCTTACCTTAAATCTACATCCCCTGGTTATTGACCTCTCTGCTAAGGGGAAAAGTTAGAACATAGCACATAGAACACTACAGCCAAAATAGGCCACTACACATTTATCCGTGTTGAAGTCTATCTGCCACTTCTCCGCCCAGTCTTGCATTTTATCTATGTGTTGATGCAACTTCTGACATCTCTCCAGGCTATCCACAACACCAACCTTCGTATCCTTCCTATCGATCCTATCCATGTTCTTCGTAATTTTGTAGACCTCAGACAGGTTCCCCCCTCTCCCACCCAGCCTTCTAGGCTCCAATGAAGATAACCCCAGCCTAACCAGGTGAACCTCCTCTGCACCCCCTCCAGTGCAATCACATCCTTCCGATAATGTGGTGACCAGAATTGCACACGGTGCTCCAGCTGTGGCCTTACCAAAGTTCTATATAACACCAAGATGATTTCCTTTCTTTTGTAATCTATGCCTCAATTAATAAAGGCAGCTGTCCCAATGCCTTTTTCACCAGCCTACTAACATGTCTGTCTGTTTTCAGAGATCTGTGGACAAACACGCCAAGGTCCCTTTGTTCCATACAACTTCCTAGTGTCATGCCATTCATTGATTACTTTCTTTTCAAATTACTCCTTCCAAAGTGTAGCACCATACGCTTTTCAGGGTTAAATTCCCTGCCACTTCAATGACAATCTGTATCTTCTTGTAACCCATGACACACCACCTCACTGTTAACTACTTGGCCAAACTTTGTGTTGTCCACAAACTTATTACTCTTACCTCCCACATAACTATCTATGTCATTTATATAAATGATGAATAATGGATGAGGCCCAACACAAATCCCTGTTATTAGACACTGGTTTCCTGTCACTAAAGTAGTCTCTGTCATTATCTTCTGTCTCTTACAGTTGAATCAATTTTGAATCCATTTTATCAAATCATAGAACACAGAACATAGAATATTACAGTGCAGTACAGGCCGTTTGGCCCTCGATGTTGCGCCGACCAGTGGAACCAATCTAATGACCCTCTAACTTAAACTATTCCAATATTATCCATATGCCTATTCACTGACCATTTGAATGCCCTTAAAGTTGTCAAGTCCACTACTGCTGCAGGCAGGGCATTCCATGCCCTTACTACCCTCTGAGTAAAGAACCTACCTCTGACATTCATCCTATATTTATCACCCCTCAATTTAAAGCTATGTCCCCTTGTGTTATCTATCACCATCCAAAGTAAAAGGCTCTCACTATTCACCCTATCTAACCCTCTGATCATCTTGTATGCCTTAATTAGGTCACCTGTTAACCTTCTTCTCTCTAATGAAAACAACCTCAAGCCTCTCAGCCTTTTCTCATAAGACCTTCCCACCATACCAGACAACATCCCGGTAAATCTCCTCTGCATCCTTTCCAATGCTTCCACATCCTTCTTATAATGCAGTGACCAGAACTGTATGGCAATACCTCAAGTGCGGCCGCACCAGAGTTTTGTACAGCTGCAACATGACCTCACAGCTCCGAAATTCAACCCCTCTACCAATAAAAGCTAATACCAATAAAAGCTGTATCCCAGGAAAGAATTTACTTTCTTTGCAAGTCTCTCATGTAAGATTTTGTCAAAAGCTTTGCTGAAATCGATATGAATTACAATGACTGCACTACCCTCAATCTACACACCTGGTCACCTTCTCAAAAATTCAATCAACTTTGTTAGACATGACTTCCCTCTGTCAAAACTGTGCTGACTATTTCTGATCAGGCTTTGCCTCTCTAAGTGGAGATAAATGTTCTCCTTAAGACTTTTCTCCAATAGTTTCCCTACCATTGATGCGTAGTATTTTAAGATGGATAGAAAGCTGGTTAGTAAAGTTTTGCAACACCAATTTAAAATCCAACCAATTTATTTGATAGTAAATCCACGAGCTTTCGACACTATGTTGTGCCTTTGTCAGGCAAATGCAGTGTTCTGATCTGCAGAGGCACTCATATCCACACAGACAGTTACATACTGCTGATTAGAATGCGAATCCTTACATCTAACCTGCTATTCAAGTGTTAAAGTGGCTAACAATGTGTGTGAAGGAAATCCTGAGCATTGGTTAGAGAATTGTGTATTTTATCCAGACAGCACAGTAAGTGAGGTTTTTTGCTAATCCAGGCAAGTTATGGGGGTTACAGATAGTGTGACATGAAGCCAAGATCCCTGTTAAGACCCGTCCTCATGTGTGCGGAACTTGGCTATCAGTCTCTGCTCAGCAACTCTGCGCTGTCGTGTGTCACGAAGGCCCCCTTGAAGAACATTTACCCTCAGGTCGGAGGCCGAATGCCCACGACTGCTGAAGTGTTCACCCACAGGAAGGGAACTGTTTTGCCTGGTGATTGTTGAGCGATGCTCATTCATCCGCTGTCGTAGTGACTGCATGGTCTCCCCAATGTACCATGCTTCGGGACATCCTTTCTTGCAACGTATTAAGTAGACAACGTTGGCCGAGTTGCAAGAGTATGTACCGTGTACCTGGTGAATGGTATCCTCACGTTTGATTATGTCATCCATGTCTATGATCTGGCATGTCTTGCAGAGGTTGTTGTGGCAGGGTTGTGTGGTATTGTGGTCACCGTTCTCCTGAAGGTTGGGTAGTTTGCTGCGAACAATGATCTGTTTAAGGTTGTGCGGTTGTCTGAAAGCAAGAAGTGGGGGGGTGGGGATGGCCCTAGCGAGATGTTCATCGTCATCGATGACATGTTGAAGACTCCGGAGAAGATGCCGTAGCTTCTCCGCTCCGGGGAAGTACTGGACAACAAAGGGTACTCTGTCCACCTTGTCCCGTGTTCGCCTTCTGAGGAGGTCAGTGCGGTTTATCGCTGTGGCACGTTGGAACTGTCGATCGATGAGTTGAGCGCCATATCCTGTTCTCACGACGGCATCCTTCAGCGTCCGGAGGTGTCTGTCACAATCCTCCTCATCTGAGCAAATTCTGTGTATACGGAGGGCTTGTCCATAGGGAATGGCTTCTTTAACGTGTCTAGGGTGGAAGCTGGAGAAGTGGAGCGTTGTGAGGTTGTCTGTCGGTTTTCGGTACAGTGAGGTGCTGAGGTGACCGTCCTTGATGGAGATGCGTGTGTCCAAGAATGCAACTGATTCTGGAGAATAGTCCATGGTGAGTCTGATGGTGGGATGGAACTTGTTGATATCATCATACAGTTGTTTCAATGATTGTTCACCATGAGTCCAAAGGAAGAAGATGTCATCAATGTATCTAGTATATAACCTTGGTTGAAGATCTTGTGTAGTGAAGAAGTCTTGTTCAAACCTGTGCATGAAGATGTTGGCATACTGAGGTGCAAATTTGGTCCCCATGGCTGTTCCATGTGTCTGGATGAAAAGCTGGTTGTTGAAGGTGAAGACGTGGTTTACTGAGTTTACCCCAGTCCAACGCTGGCATCTCTACATCAAGAAAGCTGGTTAGCAGACAAAAAACAAAAAGTTGGCATAAATGGGTCTGTTTCCAATTGGCATGAAGTGACTAGTGAGGTACCACAAGGACCCCAACTGTTCACATTATATATTAATGGTTTAGACATTAAGGGGACTGTATGTATTATCTCTGAATTTTCAGATTCAACAAAGTTGGGTGAGAGGTTAAACTTTGAGGAGGATGCAGAGGTGCTTTAGTGTGATTTGGACAGGTTGAGTGAATGGGCATTGCATTGGTAGATGCTGTATAATGTGGATAAATGTAAAGTTATTCACTTCAAAAACAATAATAGGAAGGCAGATTATTATTTGAATGAGTGTAAAGTGAAAGAGGTGGATCCTCAGTGAGATCTCTGGGGGATCTCATATATCAGTCACTGAAAGTAAGCATGCAGGTACAGCAGACTGTAAAGAAGAAAAATGATAGGTTGGCCTTCGTAGTGAGAGGATTTGAATATAGGGGTAGGGATGTTTTGCTGCAATTGTGTAGGGTTTTGATGAGGCCACATCTGGAGTATTTTCAGCAGTTTAGGTGTCCATGTCAAAGGAAGGATGCCTTTGCTACAGAGCGAGTACAGCAAATATTTACCTGGGATGGTAGATCTGTCATATGAGGAGATACTAAATTATTTAGGATTATATTAGTGGAGTTTGGAAGAGTGAGAGGGGATCTCATAGAAATATAAAATTCTAGTAGGGTTTGACAGGATAGATTCAGAAAGAATGTTCCCAATGGCGGGGGGAGTCCAGAACTAGGGGTTATAGTTTGAGGATAAGGGGTAAACCTTTTAGGGCTGAGGTGAGAAGAAATTTATCATGTAGAGGGTGGTGAATGTGTGGTATTCACTGCCCTAGAAAGTAGTTGAGACCAAAACATTGTGTGATTGTATGATGGAATAGTAAGAAGTCTCACAACATCAGGCTAAAGTCCAACAGGTTTATTTGGAATCACGAGCTTTCGGAATGTACCTCTTACTCACCTGATGAAGGACCAGCGCTCTGAAAGCTTGTGATTCCAAATAAACATGTTGGACTTTAGCCTGGTGTTGTGAGACTTCTTACTTGTCTACCCAGTTCAACGCCGACATCCCCACATCGTAGAAAGTACAGAAAGCTCTTGGGGCTGAAGGGACCAGCGGATATGAAGGGGAAGGGGTGAATCAGAGTATTGGATTTGATGATCAGCTGTGATCCAAATGCACCGGGAGCAGGCCTGAAGGGCCGAATGGCCTACTTTTGCTTCTAGTTTCTACGGCAAAGAAATTTCCCTGATTACTGTGACATTATAGTGGCATTTTAATCCAAACCATGCTTTGACGTGAATCAACCTTTTCAGGAGTTTGAGAAAGAAGAAGGTGAATGGAAAACCACTGATGTGAGGTAAACAAAGTTAAAAGAGCAGCAGTTAATTATGAACTTTGCTATCCCCAACAATATGCCCCATGATCCCCTAGAATGGATCCATATTAATATAGTGTCTGATTATTCTCACTATTAATGCGAGCTTTGATCTTGTGCTAATTTCGCACTGGTTCTGGAATGAATAGGGGAACTGCAATATTTAATACTGAACACACTCTCAACTCAAAACCCTGCCAGATATTGCAGCCGAGAGCATTGCATTGTAAATGTAAATCAGTGACTGGAGAATGCAACCAGCTTGGTGATGGCAAGCGGTAGGCAAGGAATCTCTGCGTCTTAAAAACCTGCTTCATTAAACACTTTTAATTAACATGGAGAGGACCCACTACTTGCTTCAGTTAATTACTCATGTTTAGCTTTGATGCATAGCATGGAAAATGCAAAAAAAGAGTAAGCTTTGTTGAAAGTAATTCCCTTTTTGTAGTCAGAAATTTATTTAAAAATCACGTTATGCAAATCTTGTTGACTACAAAGAGATTATTTTTGCTTTTCCTGTAACAAAAGACTTACGTTAATCAGCAAACCCATCATATTGTTGCCTAATGGACACCATGGGGCTGAACTATATACAGAGCATGATGTGAAAATAAACATCAATATCATTGACTATCAGATCTTTCAGTCAGGGGGATTTAACAGTAGGGAGCAGGGGGTGGGATTCAGTGCTCCTGGGTTAAGAGAGGGAGATTTAACTTCACATCAATTCCCAGTGTTAAGACCCAGGTCTGAAACTCCAAGGTGTTTTATGAAGTTAGCCCTGACCCTAAGTTTTACATCTGAATTTAGCGAGGAGGAGCATAAAGTGTTTCAGTCCAGGTATGATTCAAGTGACCCACTAGGAAGCTTTGAGTAAACAAAGTTTACTCAAGAACATAATATAATAAAAATAATTAACGTAACTTTTGCCAATTACAAGATTCAGAAATAATATAGTATAGTTTTAACAGCTGGCTATTTCTGTTGTTTCAAGTCAAATATCAGAAGAGATTTAAAAGGATGTTGCCTGGATTGGGAGGCAGGCCTTATGAAGATAGGTTGAGGGAGCTGGGACTCTTCTCCCTGAAGAGACATAGGTTGAGAGGCGACCTGATAGAGGTTTATAAAATGTTGAGAGGAATAGATAGGGTGGATTCTCAGAGACTATTTCCCCAGACTGAAATGGTTACTATGAGAGGACACAGATTTAAGGTGCACGGAAGCAAATACAGAGGGGATGTTAGGGGTAATTTTTTCACTCAGAGGGTGCTGAGTGAATGGAATCGGCTGCCGTCGGAGGTGGTAGAGGCGAACCCGCTGGGGTCTTTTAAAAGACTTCTGGATGAGTACATGGGATCTAACGGGATTGGGGGTTATAGATAGGTCTATGGCTTGGTAGGTATAGATGTGATCGGCGCAACTTGTGGGCCGAAAGGCCTGTTTGTGCTGTAGTGTTCTATGTTCTATCATCCAACAGAAATCCAACCTTATCCAGACTCAGCAGAAAAATAAATATGCTCATGTGATGCTGGATTCCCAGGTTTTTAACCACCTTTTGTGAGTTGATCCTTTGAATGTTGAATTCAATTTCCGAGGATTCCTAATGCTGGAGTTTTCCAGAAAGCCTCCGGAGAGAGAGATAGAGACATTTTCCTTTCGGAGCAAGCTGAGAGGAGGTTCAATTTGTGGCTGGAGGTGAAGGTAAGCAATCGACTTTTTTTTTGATCTTTTGTTTGTGGATTTTGTTTACTAGTTACTTTAACTGAAAAGTGAAAGTGGGCTGCGGGGTGACCTGAGAAGGGTTTTTTTTAAATATAAGCCCATTTCCCAATCTTAGCTTGTTCCGAAGTATAATTAGTGTAATGTAAAAGACATTGATGTCAGGCTTCCCTAGGCTTTTCCATTCTCTGTAAATCTCACCCACTGACTGATTTCATTCATGAAGAGCTCAATTTGCTTCCTTGATCCTGTCCTGTCTATTAACCATCCCAAATTTAACTTCTCTGACCATGTTTTCCGCCACCATCACCTTTTCTTTCTGTCAATCCCCATCGCTTTCAAAAATAGCACTAAAGAACTTTTAAATGCTTCAACATTGTTGGGTTTACTTTTGTTAATTCAAGGGGTGTGAGTGTTATTGACGGAGCCAGCATTATTTACCAACCCCAATTGCCCTTGAGAATGTGCTGGAACTGCTGCAGTCTATGTGGTGTAGATACAAACAGTAAGGAGTCTCACAACACTATGTTGAAGTCCAACAGATTTATTTGGCAGCAGTCGCTTTTGGAATCTCAGACTTCTTCATCAGGTGAGTAAAGTTCACAAACAGGGCACACACAGGTACAAACACATATAGTACAAGCACAGTGCTTCTAAGAAGGGAGTTTCAGGATTCTGACCCAGCAACAGTGAAGGAACGACAATATATTTCCAAGTTAGGATGGTGAATGTGTTGGAGGGGAATCTCTTGGTGGTAATGTTCCCATGAAGCTGTTGTCCTTTTCCTTCTAGCTGGGATTGGAGATGGGTATTGGAGTGTGGGATTAGGGGGAGTGTGGGTTTAGAAGGTAAGTTTGGTTAGTTACTGCAGCTTTTCAAGTTTATTTATTAGTGTCACAAGTAAGCTTATATTAAACTGCAAAGAAATTACTGTGAAATTCCTCTAGTCGCCATACTCTGGCACCTGTTTGGGCACACTGAGGGAGAATTTAGCATAGCTAATTAGCACATCTTTCAGACTATGGGAGAAACTGGAGCACTCGAAGGAAACCCACTCAGACACAGGCAGAACGTGCAGATTCTGCAAGGACAGTGACTCAAGTTGGGAATTGAATCTGGGTCCCTGGAACTGTGAGGCAGCAGTGCTAACCACTGTGCCCCTATAGTGCATCTTGTACATGGCGCACATGGCTAATATTGTGGCTGGCGTGCAGAGAGTGAATGTTTAAGATAGTGGAAGAGACAGCAATCAAGCACGTTGGAATGTTGGAACTGCACTCATCCGGGCAAGTAAAGAATGTTCCATCACACTCCTGATGTGTAGATGGTGGATAGGCTCTGGGGAGTCAGGAGGTGGGTTACTTGCCACAGAGCTCTGAGCCTCTGACCTTCTCTTGTAGCCACAGTATTTATGTATGGCTAGTCTAATTTCTGCCAATAGTGATATTGAAAGTGGGGGGAATCAATGATGATAATGCCATTGAATCTCAAGAGAATATGGTTTGAATCTCTCTTATTGGGGATGGTCACTGATAGCAATTTGTGGCGCAAGTTTTTACTTGCCAGTTATTAGTCCAAGTCTCAATGCTATCTAGGCCTTGCTGCATATGGACAGGAACAACTTCACTATCTGAAGAATCACAAATTGTTCTGGACATAGTGCAAATTCAACAAACATCCCCACTTCTGACCTTTGTTATGACCAAGTGTGGGAGAGTGAACTGGTTCAATCACCTTTGCTGGTCATAGCAATGGTTTTTCAATTTTCTTTTCCCCAGAAGATGCCTTTTAAAAATTGGTGTTGCTACATTCTTACTGTTTTCCAAATATATCCAGGCAGTGAGCAATAAAAACCATTCATATGGTTTGCTTGTGTCAAGAGAACAGTGAGTTTTTAACTAATAAAACTGAGGCAAAAAATAATAAGATGTGATTTACACAAACACTCACACACATACACACGTACACACACACACACGTACACACACACACGTACACACACACACACACACACACACACTCTGTTGGAGGGAATGAACACATTAAGTTTTCAAAAATGTCTTTATTCAACATGCATGAGGGAGAGCAGAACTCGAGGCTGTAATTCCAGCTTGCTTCAAAGCTACTCTGTTAATCATAGTTTCTTATGCATTCTGATACTTTTTCACATTACAAAGCACAATGGCTCATCGAGATATTGTGGAGGCTTGATAAGATAGTGATTTTCTTATGTTGCTGTAACCTCAGAAAGATTTCACCTGGGGTGTGACTATCTTGGATATGGTAATATGGCCCATAGTGAGTGTGAATACTACAGTCAGGCTGTCTGTTTAACCCTTTCCATTCATTCCTTTTCTGTTGCAATGCACACTCACTGGGTTTGCTCTACTAAACACACACACGCATACTTACACACTCACACACACGCATGTACACACACACACACACACAGAAAACAATCATTTCAGTATTAGTGCTGCTGCCTCACAGCTCCAGGAACCTAGATTTGATTCCAGCCTTGGGTAACTGGTGAAGTAAGCTCATAAAGCTGCAAATTACTGGCCCATTCATTTCAATAACCCTTTTTTGAAGTGGATTTTGATACCTCCAGGTGTGAAATTTCATGAAAAAAACACATTTGGACATGTTGGCAGTGCAAATGCATAGTAAATATTCAGGAGTCCCTCTTACAATTCCAAGCATCAGCTGATGGTTGCAGCCATCATTGATCAATGTCTTTTTCTGTATTTAGAAACCAATGTCCTTTAAACATTTTGGTCTGTTTTTGATTAGCTGGGGAAGTTACGAGTGGCGCTCACTCTATCACAATTTCCTGTCATTGTCACACCTTAGGAAGGAGAGAATGGGCCTCGGACACTATCCTGAGGAACTCCTGCAGTAATGTCATGGGTGATTGTCCTTTAAATGTGCCCTCTCTGAGATTTTACCTTCTTCTTCCAAGTTCTAAGATCCCCATGCAACCTCTCTCTCTCAGTAATACAGCTGGGAACAGAGTTTTCCCGTGTACGCATCTACAATCTTTGCTTACATGGTTACCACCAATATAACAGGGGTTCATCCAGGGTTCCTTCCCTTCACCATATATTTGTTATCTTTAGTGACCTATTGAAGTGCAGTGTGTAACCTACCTCACTGACTCAAAACTTGTTGCTATAGTCTCAAATTACCCACCTGATAGCAAGATCTAAATGGTGAAAAAACTGAGACTATCCTCTCTTTCTCATTCTGTTCAGTAGCTCGAAGCCCCACATAACAATTAGTCATGCACTTGACCGTTTAATTCCAAGTCCAAAGAAATTCTACCTTGAATCCCGAGAGGTGTTTGTGAGGTGGCACAGTGGCAAAGAGGTGAGCACTGCTGCCTCACAATGCCAAGGACCCAGGTTCAATTCCAGGCTTGGGTCACTGTCAGTGCCGAGTCTGTATGTTCTCCCCGTGTCCGTATGGGTTTCCTCTGGGTGCTCCAATTTCCTCCTTTAGTCCGAAAGACATGCTGGTTAGGTGTGTTGTTAGGTGTAAATTCTCCCCCAGTGTACCTGAACAAGTGCTGGAGTGCGGCAGGAAGGGTTTTTCACAATAACTGCATTGCAGTGATAATATACCTGCAACTAATAAACAAATTGTTCAATTCAGGTTGTGATTGGATTTGGAGCTGGAATTTGGATTGAGCAAGGACTAAGCCATTATCCACATCGTAAACCGTCTTTATCAGTGTCTGCACCTCTGAGAGAGCAATGCTCCCAACATTTACATATCAGACAAGAGAGCCATGTGCTGCTCACAGCATCACTCTCCCTGGAAGCAGAGACAGGTGCCGGAGGACTGAGGGCTACGGCAGGGTAAGAGCTTATATCTTTTACTCTGCGATCTTGGCTGGGATTGATGGTGATGTTGGAGGAAAGCAGTATTTTATGTCCAGCACTCAGAGCCAGGGACGCGTCATAGCCCAAAAATAAACACACACACACTCACACACTGACTACACACATTCACCACAAACACACACTCACACACTCACCACAAATACACAAACACACACGCACACACACACACACATCACACACAAAACAAACACTCTCATACACACTACATACGCTCTTTCTCTCTCTCACGCACACACACATATAAAGTTACACATACGCATACATATACACACACATATACACCACGAACACATACACAGACACAAAGTTACAAACACACACACACAGACACAGAAACAGACAGACAGACAAACAACACACACACACACACACACACACACACACACTCACACAGATACAGATACAGACAGACACACACACTCAACACATACTCTCTCACTCATACACATAGTCTCACACAAACAGAAACACAAACACACACAGAAAACCTTCTCTTTGCTGCTCTGAAGCTGCTCGGTTAAAGTGATGTGTGCGTGAAAGAAAGGGAGATTAACAAGTCCTTTTGTGAGAGAGATTTCTACACAAACCCTTATAGGGAAAGGGCTATGTGCACGGAGTTTGGGCAGTATTTTATTTAGATGGTAGTGTGAAAGCATTCTGTACATGGCTAGAATTATAGAATCCTTACAGTGCAGAGGCCATTCAGTCCAGTCTGTGACAGAGAACCTTACCCAGGCCTTATCCCCCACCTGTTCCTGTAATCCCACATTTACCATGGCTAATCTATCTAACCTTAAGATCTTGGGACACCAAGGAGCAGTTTAGCAGGGCCAATCCACCTAACCCGAACATCTTTGGAGTGTGGCAGGAGTGGGAGCACCAGGAGGAAACCCATGCAGACTCGGGGAGAGTGTACAAATGCACACAGACAATGACCCAAGAACGGAAATGAACCTGGATCCCTGGAGCCGTGAAGCAGCAGTACAAGTGTGGAGATGGACTTGTTGTGGTTTATGGGTGGGGATGGGGGTGTTTATGTTGTGGTACAAATGTGTTTCTTTCTGAGTATTTCTGTGCCAGTTTGTAGCTGAAGATGGGTTTGTGTGAGGATGTGAATGTTTGTGTATGTGTACAGTGATTCTACGTACAGTGTGTGTGTGTGTGCATGCCCTGGAAATGGATGTCACAGAGGAGTGTGGAGACTAAACTGCTCTCTTCAATTTCCCCACCCATAAAAGCTTCAAACTGCCATCATTAAAATGTAAATTATTTTGTCAAAAAGAGCATGCGCAATCATCCAGAGAAACCAGGCATCCTCTCAAGACTGGAACTCATTGCAATCAAAATTAAATCACTAATCGGAAGAAGTAATATCAAGTCAATGTCAACATCTGCCGATGGTACCAGGCTTGGAGCTATGGCCTGCAGTGAGGGTGATGGGCGAGGTGCAAGGTTTAAAGGGGATGTTCGAGGCAAGTTTTTTTACACAGAGGGTGTTGGGTGCCTGGGACTTGCTGCCAGGAGAGGCAATGGAAGCAGATACAATAGTGAGTTTTAAGGGACATCTGGCCAAATACATGATTAGGATGGGAATTGAGGGATATGGTCCACAGAAGAGGAGGGGGTGTTCAGTCAGGCAGCATGGTTGGTGAGGACTTGGAGGCCGAAGGGCCTGTTCCTCTGCTATAATTTTCTTTGTTCTTTGATACCAACTGGCTGGAACTGGACATTGTTAGGCCAACAGAACCGGCAAACAAGGGGTTAACGGAATAAGGGAAGAGTGAGGTGATGCACTTTGGCAGGTGGGATTGAGAAGCAATGTTAGTTCAAAGGGACAGAGAGACCTGGGGCTGCATGTACACATCTATTAAGGTGCCAGGGCATATGCGAGACCAATTTTTAATGTATATGGGATATGGGACTCCATTAATAGAGGTATTGAGCACGGGGAGATTAGGCTGAAACTTTATAAAGCTCTAGTTACACCACGACCACCGCACAGTGTTCAGTTCTGGTCACCGCAATTTAGGAAGGATGTGAGGTTCTTTGAGAGGGTGCGGAGAAGTTTCAGAATAATTCCAGAGATGAGGGATTTAGTTACAAGGTAAGATTGGAAGAACAAGGCTTCTCCAGCCCTTTAGTCCCTCAGGCCTGTCCACAATTCAATGAGATAGTCCCTGACCTGCGACCGAACTTCACAAACCCACCTTTGGCTCCTATCCTTTCCGTTGACAAAAATCTAATCAATTTCGGTTTTAAACAATTACATTAGCTTATATTTTACACTGCATCTATAATATGATAAAATATCTCAAGGTGCCTAAGGAGTGTTGTAAAGCAAAATTATTCACCGGTATTAGGTGATATTAGGCTAAGGTATAATACAGATGATCAAAGGTGTGGTCAAAGAGGTATTAGATAGAAACTTCCAAAAGTTGATTGGGGGAGTCTGTTGGCAAGCAAAGGGACAGCTGGTAAATGGGATGCTTTCAGAAGTGTGTTAACCAGCGTTTGAGATAAGTACATTTTCCTTAGAGTGAAGGGCAAGGTTGGTAGAAGTAGAGAACCCTGGATAACTCGGGATATTGAGGTCCTGGTCAAAAAAAAGGCGACATATAACATGTATAGGCAGCTGTGACCAAGTAGATACCTTGAAGTGTGCAGAGGTTGTTGGAGTAGAGTTAAGAGAGAAATCAGGAGGACAAAAGGAGACATGGGAATATTTTGGCAAATAAGGTAAAGGAAAATCCAAAGAGCTTTTCTAAATGCATAAAGGGCAAAAGAGTAACTGGGGAGAAAATAGGGCCTCTTAAGGATCAACAAGGTCATCTATGTGTTGGTCCACAAGAGATGGGTGAGGCTCTAAATCAACATTTCTCATCAGTACTTACTGTTGAGAAAGGCATGGATGTGAGGGAACTTGGGGAAGTAAATGGTGATATGTTAAGGAGTGTACATATTACAGAAAAGGAGGTGCTGGAAGTCTTAAAGTGCATTAATGTAGGTAAATCCCCGGGACCTGATGAAGTGTATCGCAGGACATTGTTGCAGGCTGAGGAGGAAATTGCAGGTCTCCTAGCCAAGATATTTGAAACCTCAACAGCCACAGGTGAGGTGCCTGAAGACTGGAGAGTTGCAAATGTTATTAAGAAGGGCTGCAGGGAGAAGCCTGGGAACTACAGATCGGTGAGCCTAACGTCTGTAGTTGGTAAGTTGTTAGAAGGATACAATTGGATACAAAATTTGATTGACATCAGAAGACAGAGGATGGTTGTAAAGGGTTGTTTTCCAAATGGAGGCCTGTGACCAGTGGTGTGCTTCAGGGGATTGGTGCTGGGTCCACTGTTACTTGTCATTTATGTTAATTATTTGGATGAGAATTTAGGAGGTGTGGTTAGTAAATTTGCAGATGACGTTAAGAATGTTGGCACAGTGGACTTTGAAGAAGATTATCTAGGATTGCAATGCGATTTGACCAATAGAGTCGGTGGACTGATGAATGGCAGGTGGTGTTTAACTTAGATAAATGTGAGCTGATACATTTTGGTTGGTTGAACTGTGGCCAAACGGACCATCTAAAATGGTGATTTTGTGAAACACTTGGGACAATTGGGCAAGAACTAATTGTCCCAAGTGCTTCACAAATCGCAGCCTAAGAGACAGAGATGAACAGGCTACAACCCAGACAAGTGAATACACAGGATATGGGTCATCTCCAGGATGGAAGGGACTTTCTGATCAAACTGAGTTGTTTACCAGACATAGGAGCGCCGTAATTCCATACTATCCATTCTATTCCATTTATCGATCAGGGTGACCAAGTCTGCAAGTGATCGATTGATTGGCAATGGCCAAAAGGGGCGCGAAACCCAGCAGGGTATAAAGGGTGCTGCACAACCAGGAACCTCTCTCTCTCTTTCTCTCTGATCCCACAAATGAACTACAACACCGGTGACCAGCATGAGGAGAGCAACCACACCCAAGAAAGAAGGAAGATCAGAGCGAGGGTGCCAGATCAGACCAAAGGACCAGGCTACGCAGACCAATGCAAAGATAGAGGCCCATGTGTGCTTGGGTACTTGCCAGTTACGCAAAGTTAAGTCAAGGTCTTGTATTGGACTTGAACTCTAGCACTTTCTGTGAGATAACTTATTGTTGGTTGGGTGGATGATTATTGATTGCGAGCCTTAAATAAATATTGGTTGTACTAACAAGACGTCTACTCTCAGTTATTTGTCCACCATTTAAGGATTAAAACAGACTGTGTGGCAGGCACAACAGAACCAGGGCAAGATTTACTCAGCTAATGGTAAGGTGCTGGGGAGAGTTATAGAACAAAAGGGGGGCTGGGGTGCATGGGTGGCATGATGGCACAGTGGTTAGCACTGAAAGTAAACCCATTTGCTATTTTCTTGGTACAAAGTCAGCTAGGTTCAGTAAGGTTTCACCAACAAAACTCATCAGGGTTTTCAGTCTGAGTCGAGCTAAATGTATTGTGATTACCCTTTCAAGGGGAAGGAATTTGCCATGATTGGGATATAGGATGGGAAACTGGATTTTACAGCTGCTCTGCCGATGTATTCAAAATATAACAGATAGCCCTCGCACTGCTCTCCCACCAAACTGTCACCTGTCTCCCATTTAAGGTGTACTTCTGCTCTCAAACCTTCTCGTGACACAGGCTAACGTTCCATTTGTCTTCCTAATGTATTGCTGCATCTGTAATATTAGCCTTCTGTGATTTGTTAACAAGGACCCCCAGATCTCTTTGTACATCTGCACTTTTTAATCTCGCAACATTTAGGAAATAGTCTGTGCATCTGTTCTTCCTGCCAAACTGGATAACCTCACATTTTTCCACATTATATTCCATCAGCCATGTTCTTGCCCACTCATTAAGTCTGTCCAAATCCACTGAAGCCACTTTGCATTTTCCTCACAACACACATTCCCGCCTAGTTTTGTGTCATCTGCAAACTTGGAAATATTACATTTGGTCCCAAATTGCTGATTTTTTCTCATAGTTTCTTCATGGGATGTGGGTGTCACTGGCTGGGCCAGTATTTATTGCTGTCCCTGAGGGCATTTAAGAGTCAACCACATTGCTGTGCATCTGGAGTCATATGTAGACCAAACCAGGTAAGGATGGCACATTTCCTTCCCTAAAGGATACTAGTGAACCAAGCGGGGCTTTTACAACAATCGGCAATGGTTTCATAGTCATCATTAGACTTTTAATTCCAAATTTTTATTGAATTCAAATTTCACCATTTTCTATGGTGGGGATTCTAACCAGATCCCCAGAGGATTATGAGTCCGTCAACAATATCATTACACCATGACGTCCCTAATTATATATTGTGAACAGCAGGGGTTTGAGTATTGATCCCTGCGGGATCCCATTGCTCACTGCCTATCAAAATGAGAATGACTCAGTTATTCATACTCTCAGTTTTTTGCCTGATAATCAATCCTTAACCATTGCCAGTATATTATCTCCCAGTATATGTGCTTTAATTTTACTAACCAGCTTCCACTGGAGATGGTATTAAAAACCTCTGAAAATCCAAGTACACTATGGTCACTGACTTCCCTTTATCAATATTCAGTAACATCTTCGAAAAACCCCAACAGGTTTGTCAAATTTGATTTTCCATCCATAAATCCTGACTATGTCCAATTAGAATTGCAGAATCTTTACAGTGCAGAAGAAGGCCACTTAGCCCATCAAGTCTACACTGTCTCTCTGAAAGACTATTCAATCTGGTCCCGTTCCCCGTATCCTTGCATATTCTTTCTTTTCAGAGAAAAATCCAATTTCCTTTTGGATACCTCGATTGAATCTGCCTCCTCTGTCAATCCTTTTCCCTTTGGGTGGCATGCTGACACAATGGTTTGTGCTACTGCCTCAAAATGCCAGGGACCCAGCTTCAATTCCAGCCTGTCTGGTGTGCGTCACAGTCTTTGTGGAGTTTGCACTTTCTCCCCATGTCTGTGTGGGTTTCCTCCAGGTACTCCGGTTTCCTCCCACTGTTCAAAGATGTGCAGGGTAGGTTGATTGGCTGTGTTAAATTGACCCTATTGTCAGGGGGTTTAGCAAAGTAAATGTGTAAGGTTAAGAGAATGGTGGATTGTGATGTGGAGATGCTGGAGTTGGACTGGGGTAAACACAATAAGAAGTCTGACAACACCAGGTTTAAGTCCGACTGATTTATTTGATAGTAAACTCGCCAGCTTACTGGTGGATTGTGGTCAATGCAGACTCAATGACCAAATGGCCGTCTTTGGTATTGTAGGAGTTTTATGATTCTATGGTTCAAGCCTCCGAGGCCTCTGTGTTACTCAATGGAATGGAGGGACTGTTGGAGTAAGATCTGGAAGTCCCACTATTTCCTGGTGCTCATGTTCATGGATCGCCACCAGTGCCTGGAGAATGCAGTTCAATTCCTGCACCATCCTCGTATAGAGTGACCTGTCACTTACTCTGGCAACCACAGTCTCCCAGGCAGGGGATGGTGACTTTGCTTCCTGAATGTCTGACTGATCACGGGACCAGAATGTCAGGCCTCTGCTACCTCTCTCCAGGGGTTTGGTAAGGAATCCTTCTGAGAACTTTAGCACTGTCTTTCTGGTAGCCATCCCCCCCTGACTGAACCCAGGACAAGTGCCTTGGAGGTGTTTAAAAGGAGCGTCCCACTGATTACAGAGATTAGGCTTTCTCGGGATGAATTACATAGAAGAATAAAAGTCGTTGAGGTTGTGTTTGACAGTGAACGGGACTCCGATGTCTTTTCTAATGATACCTCTCTTTCTCTCCAGGTTGGAGTTCCTCAGAGCATGGCGAACGTTTCAAGTTCCTTAAACATCACTAACTCGTCAGACTGGACAATGGCCGGCCAATGTTTACCCAGCATGGGAACGTCTGCAGGCAAGGCAGGACTTTACATCTTTCTAATGATGATCATGGCAGCCACGATGGTTGGCAATTGCCTCGTGGTCCTCGCTGTTTTCTACTTCAAGCAGCTGCGCTCCGCAACCAATGCCTTTGTGCTATCGTTATCCGCGGCCGATTTCCTCATTGGAATCACAGTGATGCCCTACAGCATGATCAGAACCGTCGAAGGATGCTGGCACTTTGGATCCACCTTCTGCCAAATCCATTCAAGCCTGGATGTGATGTTCTGCACTGCCTCCATTCTTCACCTGAGCTGCATTGCCCTGGACCGTTACTATGCCGTCTGCGACCCGCTGGTGTACCACTGTAAGATGTCACCTTGTAAGGTGGGCATCCTGTTATTGGTCTGCTGGATTGTCTCAGCGGCGATGTCATTCATCCCTATAATGTTGCAGCTACACAAGTTAGGTGTTGCTCCTGACCTGTTGACCAGGAGCGGTTGTGTTCTCATTGTGAATGCAGCTTATGCTGTCTTTGCCTCTCTAATATCCTTTTACGTGCCTATGTTTATGATGCTGGCCGTGTACTGGAAGATATATAAGGTAGCGAGGAAGCAGGCCATTCAGATTGGTGCTATGGATAATCAAATCCAGGGTTGTGTCTCTGACTTGGTAACGGCTCAGACGCACACACAATCCATGAAGCGGGAAAGAAAGGCAGCAAAAACGCTGGGGGTCATTATCGGCGCATTTCTCATCTTCTGGCTCCCGTTCTTCACAGCGAATATCGTCGATCCTTTCCTGGGTTACAAGATAGACAGGGTGACTTGGGAAGTGTTGGTCTGGCTTGGCTACAGCAACTCATCCACGAACCCCTTCCTCTATGCCTTTTTCAACCGTTCGTTCAGACGGGCGTTCCGCACCATTATCCGATGTAAAGTCTGTGTCCCCCGATCTCTGCAAAACTTCCACAGCAGGGGGCATGCTGCACAGGAGTCGGTGCACTGAAAGGGCATACCTTGGCCACGATGAAGATGTGTGCGTGGAGGATGGATGATGATAATGCTCAATGGCTTGTAGATCACATCTGAACATTCTGCCGTGTGCCACTGTAACACTGGGTGGCATGGTGGCACAGTGGTTAGCAAGGCTGCCTTGCAGCATCAGGGATCTGGGTTCAATTCCAGCCTTGGGGTGACTGTCTGCTTGCAGTTTACACATTCTCCCTGTGTCTACATGGGTTTCCTTCAGGTATTCCTATTTCCTCCCACAGACAAAAGATGCATTGGTTAGGTTGATTGGTCATGCTTATGTTTAAGTTGATTTATTAGTGTCACAACTAGGCTTACACTAACATTGCAATGAAATTACTGCGAAAACCCCCCAGTTGCCACACTCTGGCATCTGTTTGGATACACTTTGACTTATTTTTCATTTTTTAAATTTATCATCAGCTGTAGTTATTATTTTACTATAAAAATTATTACAAGCATTAGTCAATATTGAGTAAAGTTGTTTGTTATGTTATAGTCTCTTATTCCTATTACATTAAAAGTATGGCTTCAAAGTTAAATGTAATTCTGAAAGGTCTCTCCTGACATCAGTGCAATTAAGAAAATTTTTCTCAGATCTGTGTTTTTTGTGGAATCCTAGGATTTAAAAAACAAAATGCTAAATGTCATTTTTTGATATTCTTGACCATCCACCCACACAAAGGACTTGGATTGGAATTATATTTGAAGATTAGGCATCTTAGAACAAAGCACATTCACACAAGTTTATACAGTCTTTAAACAATTCTGAAATTAAAAAACAATGGATTAGGCATTGAAACTTTCTGTCAAGTCAGAACAGAGCAGGTTATCTTGGTAACTGAAAATCACATGCTATCCCCTGTGCTGGGCAGTCGCCGGTACCAGATTCTGGCCTCAAGGTTTCCTTCTGGTTATGAGCACAGTGTAATAAAGATCGGTACAGACCACACAGAGACTGGGCATTTCTTTTAAACAGGGAGTTGCTAGAGCAGGTTCTTGCTGGACTTTGAGTTAGAACATAGAACATAGAACATTACAGCGCAGAACAGGCCCTTCGGCCTTCGATGTCGCGCTGACCAATTAAGAAAAAGCAATGACCCTCTAACCTAAACCATTCCCTTTTCATCCATAAACTTATCTACTAACCTCTTAAACGCCACCAGTTAGCAGAAGGATAATTAGAAGACAGTGGCCTGAAAATCCTGAGGGTGCAATTGATTCATGGACGTAGATTCAAAAATATTTACAGCACAAAAGGAGACTATTTGGCCCATTTGTCCACACCAATCAACAAAATTCTGATTGCATTAATCCCATTTTCCAGGACTTGGCCCTACAGGTCGTATAGTTAATTTATTAATCACAAGAAGGCTTACATTCACTCTGCAGTGAAGTTACTGTGAAAGTCCCCTGGTCGTCACACTCCAGCACCTATTCAGGTACACTGAGGGAGAATTTAGCATGGCCAATGCAGCTAACCAGCACATGTCTTGAACTGTGGGAGGAAACTAGAATTCTTGGAGGAAACCCATGCAGATACAGGGAGAACGTGTAGATTCTGCACAGACTGTGACCCAAGCTGGGAATCGAACCTGAGTCCCTGGCACCGTGAGGCAGTAGTGCTAACCACTGTGGTGTTGCAGAAGTGCAGCTGAATATCTAAATATTTTTTCAATGTAACAAGCACTTCTGATTCAACAATCCTTTCAGGCAGAGTGTTTCAGACTCCTGCCCCCTCTGGGTGAAAAAGATTCTCCTCGGCTCCCCCCTTTCTGCATCTTATTTTAAATCTATGCCTACTGGTTATTGACCCATCTACGAATGGAATAAGTGCCTCCTGAGCCCCTCATAAACTGATACGCCTCAATCTTTGCTGCATCAAGAAAAACAGTTCCCGTCTACACATTCTCTCCTCATAGCTCAGAAACTCCAGTCCAGTCATTGTCCTGGTAAATCTCCTCCGCATCATCTCCAGTTCAGTCATGTCTTTCCCATACTGTGGTGACCAGAACTGCCCACAGTACTCTAGCTTTGGCCTCACCAATGGTTTATACAGCCAGCAATGCTGACCAGTGCCTCCATTATTGAGCCCATTGGAGTTACAAAATCATTAAGAGGGCAGCTAATTTGCATGGTGCAGGCAGTTTGAAACACCATACAGAGAACGTACCTTTTGTACCTGCCTGCTCCGTGCAACCAGCTAATCTGGCAGCTCTTCCGCCTCAGGAATTGTGAACGCAGGAAGATAATGAGATGGAATTTTGTTTAAATAAAGCAAGATGAGGAGGAAGCATAGCTCATTCAGAACTTTATACCATTATTGTGAAGACAAAAAATCCTGATTGCATTGAGGGTGCATTGTGTGCTTGCTCAGTTTGTTCGACGAAGCAAAGAGTTTGACTGACAAAAGTGTTGCTCTGCATGTGCTGCCTGTGAAATAAAGTTATCCCATGATTTGTGCCCCACCTCTTCTTGTCAAATGATTTCTCAGCCTGCCTTCAAAAATATTAGAGAGACATCTGGGGGTGTGTGCTGAAGGCATGCTGCCTAGTATAGATCACTTGATCATTCTGATCATTGAATCATAGGATCCTACAGTGCAGAAGGAGGCCATTCAGCCCATCGAGTCTGCACCAGCCACAACCAGGCCCTATCCTCATAACCTCATGCATTTACCCAAACCAGTACCACCCCCACCCCCCCCCCAACATTAAAGGCAATTTAGCAAGGCCAATCCCCCTAACCTGCACATCTTTGGATTGTGGGAGGAAACCGGAGCACCCAAAGAAAACCCACGCAGACACCTGGAGGATGTGTAAACTGCACACAGTCAGTAACCCAAGCCGGGAATTGAACCCAGGCCCCTGGCGCTTTTGAAACAGCAGTGCTAACCACTGTGCCCCGATAAGCCCAGGGTTCACTTTTTTTAATTCATTTGTGGGATATGGGTATCGCTGACTGGCTAGCATTTATTGCCCATCCCCAGTTGCCCTTGAGAAATGGTGAACTGCCTTCTTGAATCGCTGCAGTCCATGTGCTGTAGGTTGACCCACAATGCCATTAAGGAGTGAATTCCAGGATTTTGACTCAGTGACTGGGAAGGAACAGTGATATATTTCCAAATCAGTTGTCAAATCTGTTTTCAAAGCAGAAATAACGAGATACCTGGATACAAACTGTTTGATCAAACACAGCACGGATTCGTTAAGGGGAGGTCATGCTTGATGAATTTATTGGAATTCTATGAGGAAGTGACTAGTGCGGTAGATAGAGGGGAAGCGGTGGATGTGGTGTTTTTGGATTTCCAAAAGGCATTTGATAAGGTGCCTCACAAAAGATTGCTGCAGAAGGTTAAGGTGCAGGGAGTTGGGGATAGAATATTAGACTGGATAGAGGATTGGTTGTCTAATAGGAAGCAGAGGGTAGGTATTAATGGGTGTTATTCTGATTGGCAGCTGGTGACTAGTGGAGTGCCCCAGGGTTTGGTGCTGGGGCCTCAACTATTTACCATTTACATTGATGATCTGAAGAAAGGGGCTGAGTGCAGGGTGACGAAATTTGCTGATAACACGAAGATGAGTGGAAAAGCAAATTGCGTGGAAGGTATGGAAAATCTGCAGAGGAATCTGATAGGTTGAGTGAGTGGGCGAGGACCTGGCAGATGGAGTATAATGTTAGCAAGTGTGAGGTTATCCACTTTGGGAAGAAGAATGGTATGAAGGATTACTATTTAAATGGTGAAAAGCTGCAGCATGCGGCAGTGCAGAGGGACCTGGGGGTCCTTGTGCATGAATTGCAAAAACACAGTATGCAGGTGCAGCAGGTGATTAAGAAGGTGAATGCAATGTTAGCCTTTATAGGTAGGGGGATAGAATATAAAAATAGGGAGGTTCTGTTACAGCTGTATAGGGTGCTGGTGAGGCCGCAGCTGGAGTACTGTGTGCAGTTTTGGTCGCCGCATTCGAGGAAGGATATATTGGCCTTGCAGAGGGTGCAGAGAAGGTTTACTAGGCTGACACCAGAGATGAGGGCGTTGGATTATGAGGAGAGACTGAATAGGCTAGGTTTGTACTCCTTGGAGTTTAGAAGACTGAGAGGGCATTTTATAGAGACGTATAAGATAATGAAGGGGATGGATAGGGTAGAGGTTGAGACACTTTTCCCGCTTAACTAAGATAGCAGGACTAGAGGACACAGCCTCACGGTTGGGGGTGGGGTGGTGTGCGGGTAGTGGTTCAGATCAGAGTTGAGGAGGAATTTCTTCATGCAAATCTTTGGAATTCTCTGCCTGATGAAGTGGTGGAGGCTTCCTCACTGAATATGTTCA
The DNA here is from genome assembly GCA_024679065.1 of Sphyrna mokarran. Lineage (NCBI taxonomy): Eukaryota > Metazoa > Chordata > Chondrichthyes > Carcharhiniformes > Carcharhinidae > Sphyrna > Sphyrna mokarran. Next base: position 21,913,910 of record JAGIQG010000001.1, on the reverse strand, counting down.
AGTCAAGAGTGGATAGGTTTTTGATTGACAAGGGAATTAAAGGTTACGGGGAGAAAGCGGGAAAGTGGTACTGAACCACTACAGATCAGCTATGATCTTATTGAATGGTGAGGCAGGCTCAAGGGGCTGGATGGCCTACTCCTGCCCCTATTTCTTATGTTCTTATGTTCTTAAGTCAGGATGGTGAGTGGCTGGGAAGTGGTGTTCCCATGTGTCTACTGCCCTTGTCTTTCTCGATGGAACTGGTCATGGATTTGGAAGGTGTTGTCTAAGGATCTTTAGTGAATTGCTGCAGTGCATCTTGTAAATAGTACACACTGCCGCTTCTGAGCATCGATGATGGAGGGATTGAATGTTTGTAGATGTCAAGTCAAGTGGGCTGTTTTGTCCTGGATGGTATCAAACTTCTTGAGTGTTGTTGGAGCTGCACCCATCTGGGCCAGTAAGGATTATTCCATCACACTACTGATTTGTGTCTTGTAGATGATGAATAGGCTTTGGGGATTCAAGAGTTGAGTTACTGTATTCCGGGCCTCTGGCTTCTTTTTGTAGCTGCTATGTTTATGTGATGAGTCCAGTTGAGTTTCTGGTCAACGGTAACCCCATGGATGTTGACAGTGGGGGATTCAGTGATGGTCACACCATTTATTGTCGAGGGGCGGTGATTAGAGTGTCTCTTCTTGATGATGGCCATTGCCTGGCATTTGTGTTACGTGGATGTTACTTTCCACTTGTCAGCCCAAGTCTGGATATTGTCCAGATCTTGCTGCATTTGAACATGAATTGCTTCAGCATAAGAGAAGTTGTGAATGGTGCTGAACATTGTACAATCATCAGCGAATATTCTCACTTCTGTCCCTATGATGGAGGGAAGGTCATCGATGAAGCAGCTGAAGATTGTAGGACACTGCCCTGAGGGAGTCCTACAGAGATGTTGTGGAGCTGGGATAACTGACCCTCCACAAGCACAACCATCTTCCTATATACCAGATATGACTCCAACTAGCGGAGAATTCTCTCCTATAACCCATTGCTTCCAGTTTTGCTAAGGCTCCTTGATGTCACACTCAGTCAAATAATGTCAACAGCTGTCACTCTCACCTCATCTCTGAAATTCAGCTCTTTCGTCCATGTGTGAACCAAGGCTGTAATGAGCTCAGGAGCTGAGTGACCCGGAGAGGTGAACTGCTAGAGATTTATAAGATGTTGAGATGTATAGATTGGATGGATTCTCTGAGGCTATTTCCCAGGGCTGAAATGGTTGCCCTGGTTTAAAGTGGTGGGGAGTAGGTACAGAGGGGACATCAGGGGTAAGTTTTTCACTCAGATGGTGGTGAGTGAGTGGAATCGACTGCCGTCGATGATTGTGGAGGCAAACTCGCTGGGGTCTTTTAAGAGATTTCTGGATGAGTCCATGGGATTTAATGGGATTGAGGGTTATAAGTAGGCTCAGTAGGTAGGAATATGTTCAGCACAAGGGAGCTGAAGGGTCTGTTTGTGCTGTGGTTTTCTATGTTTTATGTTCTAAAACCCAAACTGGGCGTCGTTAAGAAAGTTATTGCTGAGCAGGTGCTGCTTGGTAGCATTGTTGGTGACCCCTTCCATCACTTTACTAATGACTGAGAGTAGACTGAGTGGCCATTGGCCAGGTTGGATTTGTCCTGCTTCTTGTTTACAGGATGTACTTGGGCAATTTTCTGCAGTGTTGGGTAGATGCCAGTGTTATAACTCTAGTGGAAGAGCTCGGCTAGCGGAGTGACAAGTTCTGGAGCACAAGACTTTAGTACTATTACTGGAATGTTACCAGGGCTCCTTGCCTTTGCAGTATCCAGCCATTTCCTGATCTCACATCTAAGATGCTGGGGACCATTGCAGGAGATGAAAAAGAGACAGAAAGTGAACCAGATGGGTTTTTTGGCAGTCGACAATGGTTTCATTGTCATCGGTAAATCTAGCATTTTTTTCGAATTCAAATTCCACCATTTGCTGTGGTGAGATTCAAACCTGAATCCCCAGAATTAACAAAGTTTCTGGGTTAATACTCTGGCGATAATAACAATAGGCCATCACCTTCCCTTAGGGCTACCCACAAGGACAAGGTAGCAAAGCATGTTTACATACGGGGCTCACAGTGTAAAATAAAAATTGGGGGAAATGTAACTGAGATGCTTATTCACTGCCACCTTGTGTTGTCCAACCACACAATGTCAAGGTTGATCTTATTGTGTGTCAGTACTGAGTCAGAGCCACTGCCAGGTATAGGGTACCTGTGTGTTCTAAGTGCGACTGGGAAGATTTTCTCATTGGATTATCTTTCTTGCAGAATCTGGACCAATGATTTGGAGATTTTTTTTCATTCTTTCAAGGGTGGCACAGTGGCTAGCACTGCTGTCTCACAGTACCACTCACAGGGGTTCAATTCTGGCCTCAGGGAAACTGTCCGTGGAGTTAGCACGTTATCCCCATGTCTGTGTGGGTTTCTGTCAGTAGTCCAAGTTTCCTCCCACAGTCGAAAAGACCTGCTGGTTAGGTGCAATGGCCATGCTAATTTCTCCCTCAGTGTACCTGAACAGATACTGGAGTGTGGCGACTAGGGGATTTGAACAGTAACTTTAGTTTCCTCCCACAGTCCAAAGGTGTGCAGGTTAGGTGGATTGGCCATGCTAAACTGCTTCTTAGAGTCAGGGAGGTAAGCATGTGGGGTTATGGGAATAGGAGAGGACCTGTGTGGGGTTGTTGTTGGTTTCAGCTCTTTCTGCCTCTTTCTGCACTGCAGGAATTCAATCATTCTGTGTAAGCATTGCTGACAAGGCCAGCAGCTGTTGCTTATCCCCAATTGTCCTGTGATGTGGGTTCAAATCCCACCATGGCATTTGGAGCATTTTAATTTAATTAATTAGTTCATGAAATAAGCTAGCATCAGTAACAATGCCCATGTAGTGACCAGATCATTGTCAAAGCTCAGGTCTTTCTACTCAGCCTAGCCTATGTGTGACTTCAGGCCTACAGAAATGAGGTTGCCTTAGAGATGGCACAGTGGTTAGCATTGCTACCTAACAGCACCAGAGATCCAGGTTCATTTCCCAGCTTGGGTCATTATCTTTGCGGGATCTGCACGTTCTCACTTTGTCTGCTTTGGTTTCTTCCGCTTTCCTCCCACAGTCATAAAGACATGCTGATTAGGTGCATTGGCCATGTTAAATTCTCCCTCAATGTACCCGAACAGGTGCCAGTGTGGTGACTGTAAGAATGTAACCAGTGACAACTTTGTGTTGAATGTAACGTAACCAATGGGAACAAGACGTAAGGGTCAGCTGACCCCAGTAAACCATGGAACCAATTATAGAGTGGTATAATAGTCAGCTGATCAGTTGATTCACTGTAAATAAGGGAACTATGTAGAATTATGGGAAGCTCAGAGTGACCCAGGGTGAGGCCTAAGTTTGGAGTAATGATGTTTCTTTATTAAACCCTTTCTTTGATTTATAAGTGGAAATAAGTTTTCTTGTATTTTCATTAGCTGCATTTTGAAGAGTTCTTCCTGATGAAACAGCAACTAGGGGATTTTCACAGTAACTCCACTGCAGTGTTAATGTAAGTCCACTTGTGTCACTAATAAACAAACTTTAAACTCTTATCTGTCCTCTGGTTGTGATTATGAAAGTGACTTACCAGCAACGTTCCATTAGGGATGGACATTCATTACTGCTCTTCCAAGTGACACAAAATCCAGTGAATAATTTTGACAAACGTTAAAAGGTGTGAAGACCGAGGGTGGAATTTTCCATTCTGTGCACAGAGTTCAGGCTGAGGTGGGAAAGCAGGCGTGCAAGTGGCTCAGCCCAGCTTTCTCTCCAGCTAATCCAGTACTCCACACAGATGCTAATGGAGCTGGAAAAACCGGCAGCTGTGAATTACAAAATCAGGGCTTCCTTTAGTGGAGAGAAAACACAGGAAATGCCTCGCCCTCAACCCTTGCAGACACACAGATTCCCCCAACCCCCCGCCACATGGAGGGAACCACTCCCTCTCATGGATTTGGAGAAAGCACTCCACTCCACCCCACCCTCCCCACCGCATGGAGGGAAGCAAGATGGTGGCACAGTAGTACTGTCACTGCGCTAGTAATCCAGGCCCAAAATAATCTGTGGACCGCAAGTTCGAATCCCACTAGAATTTCCTCAATAAAATGTCTGGAATTAAAAGTCTAAAGGTGACCATGAAACCATTATCGATTGTGTGCAGATTGGCTGCTGTGTTACCTACATTACAACGACGGCTAAATTCCATTGGTTGTTCAGCACTCTGAGATGCTTTCGGTTTAACAATGCAAGTAGCTCTGAGTTGCAAAACGTGGGAAGAGAAACGCAACCACGTCTGAGTGTGAAATAAGAAAGGAGAGAGGGATTTCAGTGACAACTTTCTCTCTCTGTTTCCTTTCTGGTTTTTAACCAGCTGAGGTCACTGGCTGCTTACAAATGGTTCAAAAGACACATTGCTACCAGCATCCACCAGCAGAGGGAGACAGGCTATTGTACACAGACTGCTCTTGGCAAGTTTTTTTTTGGCTTGTGTCTGTCACGTGGAGGTGACCCCAACACTTTCGTATTAGATATTAGACTGAGGTCTCATTTGTCCCTTCAGGAGGATGTAAAAGATCTCTCACCAGCGCTCCAGAGGAGAGATTTAAGGACCTAAGAAGGGACGCAGTGGTTAGCACTGCTGCCTCACAGCACCAGGAACATGGATTCAATCCCAGCCTTGGATCACTGTCTGTGCAGAGTCTGCATGCTTTCCCTGTGTCTGTGTGGGTTTCCTCCTGTGATGCAGTTTCCTCCCACAGCCCAGAGATGTGCAGGTTAGGTTGATTGGCCATGTTAAATTGCCCCTAGTGTCATAGAACATAGAACATTACAGCGCAGAACAGGCCCTTCGGCCTTCGATGGTGCGCCGACCAATTAAGAAAAAGCAATGACCCTCTAACCTAAACCATTCCCTTTTCATCCATAAACTTATCTACTAACCTCTTAAACGCCAATAAACTTGGCACATCTACAATTGCTGTAGGCAGGGCATCCCATACCCTAACCACCCTCTGGGTAAAGAACCTACCTCTGACATCCATCCTATAACTACCACCCCTTAATTTAAAGCTATGTCCCCTCGTGCTAGTTTTCTCCATCTTAGGAAAAAGGCTATCACTGTCCACCCTATCTAAACCTCTAATTATCTTATATGTTTCAATAAGGTCTCCTCTTAGCCGCCTTCTTTTCAACAAAAACAACCTCAAATCCCTCAGCCTCTCTTCATAAGACCTGAACTCCATACCAGGCAACATCCTGGTAAACCTCCTCTGTACCCTCTCCAATGCCTCCACATCTTTCTTATAATACAGGGACCAGAACTGTACACAATACTCCGAGTGCGGCCGCACTATAGTTTTGTACATTTGCAACATGACGTTGCGGCTCCAAAATTCAATCCCCCTACCAATAAAAGCTAAGACTCCATATGCCTTCTTAACAACCTTATCGACTTGATTGCCAACTTTCAGGGATATATGCACATATACACCAAGATCCCTCTGTTCATCAACACTATTAAGAGTCCTACCATTAGCCCTATACTCTACACATTTGTTATTCCTGCCAAAGTGAATTAGTGCCAAATCTGCCAAAGTGTCAGAGGGATTAGCAAGGTAAATGTGTGGGGTTAAGGGGATAGGACCTGGGTGAATTTGCTGCTGGTATAGATGTGATGGGCTGCATTGTAGGGATTCTAATTTGTTCTGAAGATAATTTGTGCTGAGTTTGTACGAAATGCATAAATCTTTTCTGATAGCAGGGGTCAATGGCCAGCAATCAAAAACCAAAGCCCTATCTGTCTTTCTGGAAAGGAATTCCATTAAAAGGGGTTTTGACTATGTTTCAAGGGAAGCTTTAAGAAGCAGAGAGACTGAGATTGAGGAACACCAAGAGAGAGAATGAGAAAGAGGGGGAGTCAGAGGGGGAGGCAGAGAGAAAATTAGCATTAAACTCACTGGAATGCTCTAACAGGTTGCGTGACTTGTCCAAAAACTGCTTGCAGCTGATCTGCCTTAACAAAGGAGAGCTCCATAAAAAAATCCCCAAGATTGGTCAGACAGGCAGGTGGTGCAGGGGAAAATGGCCTCCAGGAAGACAGCTCCCCGATTTTCAGAAAAACCTGGCCAGGTTGTCGAAGGCGGTAAAGGCAAGACGGGACACACTCTTCCCGTCAGGAAGCAGGACACCATCCCAGAGGAAGGGATGGAAACGCAGCCCTGGGGGGAAGGTGGCAGTGTGCGTTGGTACCAGGGCACTGGCCAGGAGAACTGGCGAGGCAGTGTTGCAAGGAATTGAATGATCTACTCGGGGCAGCAAGGCTGAGTGCTCAACCTCATCTCGTATCTAAATGACCCCCAGATCACCCTAGCACCCTGCATGCTTTCGGCCCCTGACCCCTTAGCATTTCCCTCCTTCCCCCAAGAGTATCACAGTTCTTGGCCTCTGAGGGCCACCCCCAAAATCCTGCATTTTACATGACTCCTTCTGCCCCCACGGGAGAAGAATGTCCATAGTCACTGCAACTGAGAAAAATCAAGGTGTTCAAATAATTCACTGGCTACAGCATCTGCCATGGCATTCCCAGAACTTATAAGAGACTCTCTGCCCCTCCTCCTTATTTCACCCACCTTGGGACCCTGCCTGGGTGTTTGGTGCTCTTTTATGTACCACCCAGATTTGGGTCCAGGTGCCAGCGTGCATACGGAGCTCAGGTTGGTGTCAGACGAGATTACACCAGGGCATCATCACAATGATGCATAGCAAGCCGTCAGCACTCTCCTGCCTGCCACAGGAACTCACTTAACACAGCCAGGCTTACCAAGCCAGTGTTACAGTGCTGCAGGAAATTGTAGGACCCCCAGGTGGAGAGAGGGGGGAGGGCGAATGGACATTACATGTGCAACACAGGCGCCTTGTGACCGAAGCACATGATGATCAGGGCCTCCCTCTCACCCTAGCATGCCTGATCCTTGCCGCCAGCCCTCCAGCACCTGGGTGGCGCTGCCTGGCATACTCCTCCTCTCCTTTCTCCTCAAAGAACAAAGAACAAAAACAGCACAGGAAACAGGCCCTTCGGCCCAATGAGCCCGTGCCACCACCTCGATGTTCCCACCTCTACCTGCGATCCCTGTCTATGTTTACAGATCTATGCAACGGAACCAAATTTGCGAGACCAATTTAGGGAGAATTTGTTTTCCAATCAGCCTAACAGCACATCCTTGAGGTATGGGAGGCAACTGGAGCACCCGGAGAAAACCCACGCAAGCACGGGGAGAATGCACAAACTCCCACAGGCCCAAATCCATGTATCTGCACAGTGATAGTTACTGAGCTGTCGTGTTGCCCATCAAATGGTCCAGTTCTCCTGCTGCTGGGTAGCCTCCTCCCCATTGAAATTCATTTATCCCCTGCTTGTCCATTCCACTTACTAGTCTATATCCTCCTGAAGTTCCACACTGTTCTCCCCAATGCTTCCAATTTTCCAGGATACGAAGAAGTACTTCCTCTACCTTAAATAATCGCACACCCAGAGGAAAATAATGAGATGGTCAGGAAGATGAGGACTACACAGCTGAAAGAAAGAGTACCCTTTACGTTCCCTGAATGACTAACACCAATGTGAAAACCAGGATAAAACACTCCAATGTTAATGACAGGCATGTTAAGAGGCCTCACAACACCAGGATAAAGTCCAACTGGCTTATTTGGAATCACGAGCGTTGCTCCTTCATCTGATGAATGAAGCTCACAATGATTGACAAAGAGAGAGAGAGAGAAAGGGGGATATGGAACCCAGTGCCTGGAATTCTCCCATCCCGCCCGGCACTGAAATTTCAGCAGGTGGGTTGTGGAAAATGTGAAACGTTATTGATGGTTGGGTGGGAATTTCTGGCGTTTAGACCAGCGCGGTTGGAGAATTCCTGCCCAGTGTTTCTGAGTTGAGGAAGGACTAAAATCAAGGTTTGTGCCAAAGTTAAGGATGGAATGCAAGTCATTGGATTTCATCCTTGTTTTTTCAAAACAATTCTGATTGAGGAGGAGCTTGTGTGGTTCAGAGAGGACGAGGACACTTCTTTAAACCTGATGCCCTTAGGTCCCAAAGAGACTGCCTCAGGGCATTCCTGGACTCGTTTAGGAATTTCGCTTTGTGGCCTTTCAATCTTTGAACCCTGTCACTACTTGGCATTCCTCTTCAAGAGAGGATACAACAACCTCAAACGACAAAATAAATTCCACTGATCAGAGACAGATCAGTCAGTACTTTGCTCCACATTCTGCTCGGGTATTCCCGGGCTGCAGATTTATGACTCATTGTCCGTTCCACCATCAGCATTGTTGGGAATGTTGTCCTTGTTTATTTGTCAAAGGCACATCAAGGCTTCTTTCATCTCCTCTCAGCATGAGGCCCTCCCTCCCACGCACATTACTTATCCCACACAAGCATTCCACATTTATATCCATTCTGATATCCCCATTGTTTATGTCAAGAGTATGGGCAGATGATTTGTTTCCCACTGGTTTTTTTCGTAACTTTGCCCTTGTTTCCATCTGCATCACATGGATCACACATGTCAACAGAGAGATTAAGACACATAGAAACGTCAGTCTCTCGGAGTCCAAACTTCCCATTTGACACAAGAGACTGACAGCAGCTCCGAGACAATTGGTGCCATCGAAAGTGACAGGACCGGAATTTTGTAAGGGAAGCCAAGGACCATAGAGGCTATTTGACAGCCTGAATTTGGTCCATCCAACATCCTGACTCCCAAAGCTTTTCAAATAACTGTGCTTTGAACCAAACTAAAGGTACATTTTCTTTTCCAAAGTACAAAGGGAAAATGCTGGAAATATTCAGCCGCATTTTGTAAAGAGAGTTTTTATTTATTAGTGTCACAAATAAGCTTACGTTAACACTGCAGTGAAGTAATAGTGAAAATCCCCTAGTTACCACACTCTGGCGCTTGTTCAGGTGCATTGAGGGAGAATTTAGCACAGCCAGTACACTTAACCAGCATGTCTTTCAGACTGTAGGAGGAAATTGGAGCATCCAGGGGAAACCCACACAGACAAGGTGCAGATTCTGCATAGACAATGACCCAAACGGGAATCGAACCTGGGTCCCTGGCACTATGAGGCAGAACTCTAACCACTGTGATACTATAGCACCCTTGTTTGCATCCTTAATGTCAATGATCTTTCACAGAATTGGGAAAAATTAGACATGTGATAGTTAGTAGTGGGTGGGGCAAAGACAAAAGAAAGATCTGTGAGAATAGGCAAGAATAGAGGAACATGGACCATATAGAAGCAAGAAAATATTGGTTTAGAAAGGCATTTGTGTTGGCAAAAACTTGTTTGGGCCAAAGGGCCTGTTCCAGTGCTGCTCTGTTCTTTGTTCTCTTTGTCCTTTGAGAAGCTGGAACACATGGGGGATTGAATGACAGAACAGTTAGTCTCACAGGGCTACAGGGAATGATGATGGGGCAACATAAAGAATCAACAGATCAATGGATTTGACCTTTATAGAGGGATATGAGCCAAATGTGGGCATTGGGATTAGCTGAGGGATTTAAAAAGAAAGGTGGCATGGACAAGTTGGGTCGAAGGGCCTGTTTCCACGCCGTAAACCTCTATGATTCTAATGAATGTGTATAAAGTAGGAATGTGACTGTCTGAAAGGAGAAGTGAGAGGAAAAGTGAAAGAAGCAAAGAAATTGTTTAAACCAAAGTTGAGTCTGGAAAGCCTCAAGTGTATTGCCTATCAGAAAAATTGAAAAAGTTTGTGTTGAACTTCCCTGCAACAGCACAGAAAGCCAAAGATAGGGATGTCAATGTGAGAGCAAAGAGGTGAATTAAGATGGCAAGTGTCTGGAAGCTTGAGGTTATGCTTGCTCACTAAACAAAAATATTTCTCAAAGTGATTACCCAATCTGTATTTGATCTCCCCTGGCTACAAGAGACCACATTGTGAGCAATGTAAAACAGATTGAAAGAAGTACACATAAATCACTACTTCACAAGGAAGAAGTGTCAGGGGTTTTGAACAATGAGGACAGAGGAGGTTAAAGGGCAAGGTACAATATCTTCTGTGTTTGCACAGAAAGGTACTGTCGGAAGGAACAGGGTGTTGGGGGTGACTGAAGTGCGGACTAGGTTATCACAGAGTGAAAAGCCCCTTCGGAATGATGAAAGGGGAGGGAAAATGTTTTTTGCTGGTGGCATCATGCAAAAATGGCAGATAATGATTCTTTGAATAGGAAGGCTGGGGAGGTGGAAGGTGGCAACAATGGAAACTCTAACATGGTTCTGGGAAGGAGGGAAAGGGTGAGAGCAGGAACACACAGGAAATGTGGATCCTTTCAACCACTGTGGGGCTGGGGGAGTCCTTTACTGAGGGCAAAAAAAAAAACAGCTCAAAAATGCAGGCACAGAAGATTGCATCATTTGAACAGATGCAATCAATGTGCAGGAACTAGGAGAATGCAGTGAAGTCCTTACAAGAAAACATAGTGTCAACTGTGGGAGTCAGACACTTGTCGTGAATATTAGATGCTAGTCTAACATTAGAAATAGAGACAGAGAAGTCAAGTACGAGAAAGGAAGAGTCTATGATAGACTATGCGAAACTGAGAGAAGGAGGGAAAGTAGACAACTAGTGTTTCCATCTCTAAAAGCGTTTCCAAAAAAAAATCCAAATGCAGTTTTTTTAATTGAATTTAAAATTTGATCAGCTGTTGGGCTGGGATTTGAACCAATGTTCCCAGAGCAGTTCCCAAAGCCTTGGGCTTTGGATTAGCAACCCAGTGACATCGTCAGGATGCTACCACGTAATGGAAAAAGAGCTGAGGAAGGTGACCAAAGATAGACTGTAACTCAGAATGTCCCATATTGTCCATAAAGAGACAGGTATAATTATGACATTACTTTGAGTTTTCAGCGGCCACAATGTTCTCCTTTTTGTTTAGTGTAATTTTTTTCCAGTCTGTGCTCCAGGAATGAAGACTATTTCGTAGGATTGCTGGCCCACCAAGGATGAATCTTCAGCAAACTGCCCAGGAGAAAATTACAGGGGCATCAAAAACCATTTGTTTCCATTTTATTTGAATGCTTTTCTTCGTAGACGGGGAAAGAAAATTGTTTGACTTGACAGGAGAGTTGGAAGAGAGAAGTCACTTAATGAAACATCCATTGGTGTAGCCAACCAGAATTGTCAACCCTATTGTTCTGGGACTGTCTACTGGCAAGTTTACCTTCCTCATATCAGTGTAATTCTACCTTGCCTGGGAAATAATTACCGCTCTTCTAACATTTTCTTTATCTGTTCAAGGGATATGGTCATTGCTGACGAGACTAATTGCCCTTGAGAAGGTGAGCGTGAAACCTTCTTGAATCTCTGCAGCCTCTGTGGTGTAGATGTACACACAGTGCTGCTGGAGGCCGTTCCAGGGAAATTGGTAGCACAATGGTAAGGTCAGTGAACTAGTAATCCAGCAGCCCAGGTAAATTCTCTGGGGACGTGGGTTCAAATCCCACCGAGGCAGCTGGTGGAATTTAAATTCACTCTATAAAAACTGCGATTGGAAGCTGATCTCAGTAATGGCGGCCATGAAATTATCATTGATTGTTGTGAAAATCTATCTGATTCAGCAATGTCAGGGAAGGAAATCTGCCATCCTTATCTGCTCTCACTGTGAGTTAGTCCACACTCACAGCAACATGGTTGACTTTTAACTGCCCTCTGAAATGGCCCAGTAAGCTATTCAAGGCAATTAGGGATGAGCAATGCCTTGCAGTGATGCCCACATCATGTGATTGAATACATTTGTTAAAAATTTGATGCAGCAAGGAATGCAATATTGTTCCTGAATTTTCTTACACCTTATCAATCATCTCCACATAGTTGCTGAGTGGTGGTGTTTTCAGAGTGTGGTCTGTGCATAAGCACTTTCCCAATTAAAGTCTCCTTTTTAACAATTGTTGGAATGTATGTACACATAATCGGAGGTTCAGGGACCTGTGCATCATTGACGTTGAAAATTAAAGTGGAAGTTTTACTTTTAAAGTTGGAAGTTTAGTGGGGCAGTGATGGCCCAGTGGGATTATCACTAGGCAATTAATCCAGAAATTCAGCTAATACTCTTGGGACACAGTTCAAATCCTGCTGCAGCAGTTGGTGGGATTTAAAATCAATGAAAAGAAAATCTGAGAAGTGACTGATGATCATAAAACTATTGTTGATTCTCAGGAAAAGCCCATCTGGTCTCTAATGCCCTTAAGGGAAAGAAATCTGCAGTTCTTGCCTGGCCTACATGTGACACCAGAGCCATAGCAATATGGCTGACTCTTAACTGTCCTTCAGCAACTAGGGATGGGCAATAAATGCTGGCCAGCCTTGAATAAATAAAAAAAAATGACTGCATTCCTTGGCCTTGTAGAATGTTCTTTTGTTGATTCCATATTTGTCAATCCACTGATTGGATTAATGATTACGGAATAGAATTTGTTCAACATTGTGTTCTGTTTGGCTCCAATCCATAAATTACAGCTTTATTTGTTTCACTCTCTCTTACAATTCAACCTGCTTTTTGAAGCATTGCAATTCTCTTTCCTAGAGGACATTGGAGGCAGGGTCATTGAATAATCATAGAATCCCTAGAGTGCAGAAGGAGGCTATTCAGTCCATCAAGTCTGCACTGACCACAATCACACCCAGGCTCTATTCCCATAACCTCACATATTGGCAGGGTTAGGAGAGTAAATAACCCTGCCCCCCCTCCCCCGATACTAGGGTCAGTTTAGCATAGCCAATCAACCTAACCCAAACATCTTTGGATTATCAATCCATGGCATTCGTCATGACAGTGCCACCTTAACATCCTAGTGACTGAAAAGAGAGCTGGGGAGATTGGAAGGATTATTGGTTGCTCTCCAGGTTTCCCATCCTTTATTCTTCATTTAGTTTCTTCTTTACATTTGTAAAAACTTTCTCTGCCCCTTAGGTAACACAGGCATCCTGGTCAGTGCATGGTTGTGCATGTTTACATGTGTGTATGCATGTATCATAGAGTCATACAGCACAGAAAAGATCTTTTGGCCCTTTGAGTGTGCATTGACAATATCTAACACTAAAGTCGTACAATCCCATTTCCCTGCACTTGTCCTATATCCTTGAATGTTTTGATATTTCATGTGCTCATCCAAATATTTTTTAAAGGTTGTAAATTCTCCAGTCTCCACTGTCTTCCCAGACAGTGCATTCCAGTTTCCCTTCACCCGCTGAGTGAAAAGCCTCAAATCCCCTCCGAATCTCCTGCCTCTTACTCTAAAACAATGTTCTCTTGTGATTGAGCCCCTCAACTAAGGAGAACAGCTAAACCCTGCTCACCCTGTCCATACCTCTGATAATCTTACACACCTCAATCATGTTCCCCCCCCACCCCCTCCGTCAGCTTGCTCTGTTCTACAGAAAACAATCCAAGCCTATCCAGTCTCTCCTTATTGCTCAAATGATCCATCCTGGGAAATCTCCCCCGTGCCCTTTCTAGTGCAATCCCACCCTTCCTACTGTGAGATGACCATTGCTGTTGCAATGTAAAAAGGTGAGTTCTCGTTACATGACAAATACTTGTTGTTTGACTGGGCCTAATATCTTTTCTCTTTCTTCTCATAACAGCCAGTGTTAATGACCAACAGATGGGAACAAGAAGTAGGAGTAAATCTAAATGATTACTGGGACATCTAAAAAGTTCATTTATTATTGCCACCAGTAGGTTTGCATTAAGCCTACTGCAAAAGTCCCCTAGTCATCACACTCCTGCTCCTGTTCAAATACACTGTAGGAGAATTTAGCATGACCAATGCATCTAACCAGCACATCTTTTCAACTGTTGGAGGAAACCCATGCAGTCTCTGCACAGTGACACAAAAAAGAATTGAACCCAGGTCCCTGGTGTAGTGAGGCAACAGTGCTAACCACTGTGCTACCTGTCTGTGGTTGATTATAAAGACTGAATCTCTCTAGCACCTTGTCAACTCCTTTGGGTGCATACTATTGCTTTTCACAAACAATGGGTTGCATTGAGTACAGTTATCCTTTTAATGCAGGAACAAACAACATAAATTTTATATGATTATGGTCCCAAACACATTATTTGTACAAATGATCGATCAGTTCAGGTTTGTTTTCATTGTGTTAATCACAGGAAGAACTTTCGGCCTGGAGAACTCCCTACCACAGGGTCATCCATGGGATCTGAACTGCAGAGGAAGCAAGGAGGGGTTCATAGTTCATTGCTTGATAGATGACATCTTTGAAAATGTAGCAACCTCTCAGTGCTGCGCTGAAGTAGTAGCATTCTTATCTCTTTGAGTTTCAAACACATTACCTTCTAACGAAAGAGAAAATGCAAACATCGAGACTAACTGGCAATCCATTATCCGCCCACAGAAAAACACAATTTGATGTTATAATTGAGTTATTATGCTTGATTTGTCTGTCCCAATCCCACAAGGCAGGAAATATAAATCAAGTACAAATTAATAATAAAATAACAGCATTTTGCATTGACTGATCACGTAAGCCAAATCCCACCAATGTGAACTTAAACATTCCATTTCCGGTTAATCCATTGACCTGAAGGTTCCTGCGCAGGCTGTGTGGGAAAGGCCATCTTTCTGCAAATGATTCTCCCCCTGTGGCTATGCGCCAGGAGCAAATTGCTGGAGTCGATCCAGGAGACTTGAGTTGCCGACTTTCAAGTCTCAATCAAGAGCAATTCAAGAAATCAAGAGCAATTTCGGACCAAGCCCCGCTGTGTGACACAGCTGCAGCTTTTAGCCTGAGAGATGTACCCAATATCAGTGAACTGAATGGGAGAAAATGAGAGACATAATGCTGATGTTAGTGAAAATATAGAAAAACTGGCACCTCGGCCAGAGAGTTTTCAGCTGAAGCCCCAGATATCACACGGACTGCCCAGATATCAAGTTTTGGGAGAGCAGTTAATACTATCAGATTGTTAAAAGTGAAGCTTTTTAAAATTCATTTTACTGAATTATTCTCTTATGGAAGAGAAGGGAATGGTTTAGTTTGGAGGGGCATTGCTTTTTATTTTGGTCGGCACAACATCGAAGGCCGAAGGGCCTGTTCTGTGCTGTAATGTTCTATGTTCTATGTTCTATGAATGTACATCTCACCGTCTGGCCAGTATTTATTGCCCATCTCTAGTCACCCTTGAGAAGGTGGTGGTGAGCTGCCTTCTTGAACTGCCCCAGTCCCTGAGCTATAGATACATGCATCCACAATGTTGTTAGGGAGGAAGTTCCAGGATTTTGACCCAACAATAATGGAGGAACGACAATATATTTCCAAGTCAGGATGGGTGAGTGGCCTGGAGGGAAAACTCTTGGTGATGGTGTTCCCAAGCTGCTCTTGTCCTTCCTGATGCTCGATGATAGTACTCATGGGTTTGAAAGGTGCTAAGGAATCTTGGTGAGTTCCTGCAGTGCATCTTGTAGATGGTACATCGGTGGTAGAGAGATTGTTCGTGAGAGGGATAACAATCAAGCAGGCTGCTTTGACCAGCATAGTGTTGAGTTTTTTGAGTGTTGTTGGAGCTGGACTCATCCAGGCAAGTGGAGAATATCCCATCACACTCCTGATTTGTGCTTTGTAGATGGTGGGTAGAATTTGGGAAGACAGGAGATAAGTTAATCGCCACAGGATTCCCAGGCTCTGACCTGCTCTGGTAGCCAGAGTTTTATATGGCTAGTCTAGTTCAGTTTCTGGTCCATGGTGACCTCTAGGATGTTGCCCTGGGGGGGGCGGGGGGGATTCAGCAATGGTAATGCGACTGAATGTCGAGTGATGTGCCAACAAAAACAAGGGTCATGAAAGCATGAAAGAAAGTTTATCAGGGGATCATTTTGGCCAGAAGTGTGAAGAAAGTGATTCAAGGGACTTCAATGGAAATATAGATGTCTCCTGGGTGACTAATGCAATCACAGTCATTTATATATGATTGCTCAGAATTTAAGTTGCAACATTCAAGCCAATATTGGATTGAACATAAACATTGGAAAAAGGCATCACAATATACGTAAATCAACAGATCTGTGAAGAATGGAACAGCAGACCAATTTATTCCTATATTTCTTTTCATTACAGGTTGGGCAAGATCACAAATCCCATCAGTGAGAGCGGTGAGAAAATCCTGATGGTAGTATTTTAACAAATTAGCAATATAATTAATTTAAAACGGTTCTAATGGAATGTTCCCATTTGATATATCAACTTCTTCTCTATCCAACACTGATTGCCCTGTTGTGAATTATATAGGAACATGGACAGAGGGTTAGACTAATCAGACTATTGGGCCTGCTCCACGATACAATTAAATTTAAACCTCAAGTCATCTTGCTGCCTTTGTTCTACATCACCCAATACCCTTACTGAACTAAACCCCTTTAATCTCAGCCTTCAGTCTTGCCAGATTCAATTGCCCTAGGACCAACAAATGTGCAGGTTCCAAGGATGTCTGGCTTAGGTTGTTGGGCTGTGTTAAATTGATTCTTAGCGTCAGGCGGATTAACAGGGTAAATAAGTGAAGTTATGGGGATAGGGCCTGGATGGGATTGTGGTCAGTCCAAGTTCAATAGGCCAAATGACCGACTTCTGCACTGTAGGGATTCTATGATTCCACAGCCTTTTTGGGGTATGGATGGGAAAAGAATTCCACATTTCTGCCCCCCAGCAGATAGTGCTTTTAGCTCAGAATTTCATCATCTGCATTTCTTCTTTCTGAGTTTGACTTGGTGTCCTCCACTTTGCTGTGGGTGCTATCCTGTTTCTCTAGGTTCTGCTGCTCTTGTTGCTCTCAGAGTTATTTCAGAGAGAAAGATCTTGTGGAATTTTCAGGCCAAAGATTCCAGAAGGCACCAACATGAATTAAACGTAAAAGCAGATCAGAAGAGGCAGAATGCTTCGAAAAGGAAAAAAATATTCAAATACAAAACAGAGCACATCAGGGTAAACTACAGGGAGGAGAATTCTGTTAGGCAATGAAGATTGCAAGAGCCTAGAATCAATGAAACAAACCAAATGAACTTGGCTTGAAGGATGATTTGCTTGAGGCGTTGCAAATGTTAAAGGGCTTTGATACAGAAAAGCTCTGGCATTGAAACCAGATTGAAATTAGAGCCAGACCATTGAGGGGTGAAATCATGAAGGTCTTTTTCATTTAATTTTTACAACAAAGCACGGGAGGAATAAGGAACTCTCTCAATAACAACAGCATTTGTATAGCATTTTTAATGTCTGTACAAAGAGCAAAGAACAGCACAGCACAGGAACAGGCCCTTCAGCCCTCCAAACCTGTGTCGATTATGCTGCCTGTCTAAACTAAGACCGTATACATTTAGGGAGTCTATAGCCTTCATGACTACATGACTTACCAAAGTATTCATCTAGATGCCCCTTAATTCCACTATTGTACCTGTTCCCACCACCTTTCCAGACAGTATGTTCCAGACATTTACAACCCTTGGATGAGCTCAAGTTTATGCTGGGTGGGATAGCAAATCAGTGTGAGCTCACAAGACTGATAGATCTTGTTGTCCAGGGATATGGTGCAAAAGTTTAGCAAATTCAGTTGAGATGCAGATTACCCAGCTCTTAACTGAATAAGAGTGTTGAAGCAAAGGGCTGAATAGTCTCCCCCTGTTCATCATTTCGCTGCAATGCTTACTGGTACTCAATAATGAAGAATGGCACCTTTGGGATGAAGTGCCCACTGCAGGATGAGGCCCAGCAACAGAGGAAGAAGGAATGATTGATAAAGCAATGTAATAACAGTGGGGGCACAATAAATAACAAGAGCCCTGTTACAGTAGTTGACTTGTCACCTCATGTTGGTAATTGTAAATGATTAAGAAAAATTCTTCTTGCACATCAGGGATTGGAAAGCCGTCTTATCAAATCTTTAAGATGTTTTAGAGTAAAAACATAATGGAACAGGAGTTGAAGAGCTTGTGATTTTTATGTTCTGCCTTGTGATTTTCATTGAATGCTTTGTCTCAGCTTTCCACATGAGTTCGGAAGGTGCACGGTTTAAAGCAGAAAACTGGGATGGTTTTAATTCTTTATCTGTGCAGACAGATATTATGTGGTGTCTGAGATTTGATTTGGCAGGAATTGCACATGGATGTGTAAGTAAGAACATATCTCAGCACCATTGTCTGATCTGTAGTATACCTATGAGTATATGTTTGTGTATCTGGGTTAACTACGCAAATCAAAATTATGTAGAAACATGGAAAGTAGGAGCAGGAGTAAGCCATTTGGCCCATCGAACCTGGTCAACCATTCAATTTGATTATGGCTGATCTTCTGTTTCAATGCCGTACTCCCACACTTTCCCCATGCTCCTTACACAATCTGAGTCTAGAAATCTATCAATCTATTTCCTTTATATAACTCGGCTCCCAGCCGTCCGTGGCAGAGAATTCTGTAAGTTCACCACTCTCTGAGTGAAGAAGTTCCTCTTCATCTCAATCCTAAATAGTCTACCCTATATCCTGAGACTGTTTTAGACACCGCAGCCAGAGGGAACAAAATCCCTGCATCCAATCTCTCCAACCCTGTAAGAACTGTTAACGAAGGACAGACAGCAAACCACTTTCCCTCAGCGGACTCTTCCTTGAATTTTCAAACATTAACGTATTATAGTACAGAATTCAAATAACTGTCTCTAAGTCTCGGCAAATCTTCATGCAAGTACAGATTGGTATGAGTCCAAGTATGTCTATTTGTCGTAGAGTAATAAAGACATACAACACAGAAACAGACCTTTCAGCCCAACTTGTCCATGTTGACTAGGTTTCCTGAACTGCAGTAGTCTATTGTTTGTCTGTGTTTGTCTCATCCGCTTTTCCCATCCAAGTACCTGTCCAAATGTCTTTTAAATGTTGTAATTGTACCCACCTCTGCCAACTTCTTTGGCAGTTCATTCCATATGCACCACCCTCTGTCTAAAAAAGTTGTCCCTCAGGTCCCTTTTAAATCTTTCCCTTCTCATTTTAAACTATGTCTTTGCACACATTCATGCATAAACTCCCAAATATGTGAGTGAATTACATAGAACATTGAAACTAGAAGCAGGAATAGACCAATTGCCCCTTTGAGCCTTCTCTGCCATCCATTTTGATAGTGACTGATCAACAAATTCAATATCCTGATCTCCCCTTCCCCCATCTTTATCTGTTTAGCATCTCGGGCTATAAATAATTTCTTCATAGAAAGAAATTGAATTCAGGATTGACTGTGCGCACTCATATTTCCAGCATGTATATTTGTTTGTGTGCACCGCCATGAATCTCCTTGGGCCTATATATTCTGGAATTATGGTTAATAGCAGATAACAAACTTTCATTTTTTTTAACCTGCTTATCTTGCCCTGAGATGGAGGACACACTACATTAGAAAGTATTTACATTAATCCTCATTAGGCACCAACATTCCCAGTTTTAGTAGCATTCCTATCTCTCCTCCGTAAGGGTTTTTAAATATCTGAATTCTAACTTACACCAACTCCCACTCATTCATCATTTCCTGTGATCTGGTGGGTTACATTTGCTCTAGTATAGCAATGCTCTAAATTCAAAATTCAATAATCTCCATAACCTACATCCACTCTTACCTCTACAACCTTGTACAGAGTCACATCTCTCTGAGAACTTTGAGTTCCTCCAGCTCTTGTGCATCTTTATTGGCGGCCATACCTTCAGTTACTTTCACTCAAAGCTCTGGAATTTGCTCTATAAATCTCTGTGCCTTCTTCCTCCTTTAAGACACTTATTGAAACCTTTCTTTGACCAACCTTTCGGTCACCTGTCTTAACCTCTCTTATTTTGGATTTCTATCTCCTTCCGCCTGATTATGGTCCAATGAAGCATCTTGGAACATTGCGCCATGTTAAAGATGTTTTATAAATGAAAGTTATTAGTCTTTTCTTTTCCAGCCAACTCAAGAAGGCTTATCTGTTTTTCTTGGCCTCTGCTATTAAGAAGGACTGTTTCTTTCTGGAAATACTCTCCCCACCTTCTTCTGGTTGCCATTGAGCCGACTTCAAGTCATTTATTTATTCTGTACTGAGGGGCATGAATCTAAATAAGGTTGGGCTGAATTTATACAGTTGTAAAGTATTGCAGGGTCATCGACTGGATTGAGTGCCGTAGAGATGAAGCTGGTCTGAGATTCAGAACACCAAGAATCTTAGATTGTTGAGGATGGAAGTAGAATAGTGGCAACAACCCAAAAGGAAAATGGCCGCTGAAAATACATTTCCCCCCATTCTGATTGGTTAAGATCATGATTTAGCAACTTGGCAGGGCTTTGGCATAGCTGATGGTTCAAGAAGGCAGCTCACCACAACCTTCTGAAGGGCAACTAAAGCTGAGCAATTAATGCTGGCCCAACCAACAATGCCCACATCCTATAACTGAACAAAGAACTAAGAACAATACAGCAGAAGATCAGGCCCGTTGGCACTCCAAGTCTGCGCTGTTTTCATGGTCCTATCTAGACCAACTGCCTATATCTCTCTGTTTCCCGTCTGTTGCTGTGTCTATCCAGATAAGTCTTAAATGTCACTAATGTGTCTACCTCAATCACGTTACTTGGCAGTGCATTCCAGGCCACGTTACCCACCCTATAAAAAACTTCATACGCACATCTCCACTGAACCTTTCCTCCTTTTTTAAAAAAAGTATGCCATTGAATGAAAAGCAATAGACCAATGAAATTGTGAAAATTGTTAGAAACTGTGGTGGGATGCTCTGTTGGAGAGTCAGGATGTGGAGATGCTGGCATCGGACTGGGGAGGACACAGTAAAAAGCCTCACTAAAATCCAACAGGTTTATTTGGAATCACAAGCTTTCGGAGTGCCATTCCTTCATCGGGTGAATGGAATGTTGTGTTCACAAATAAGGCATATATAGACACAGACTCAATTACAAGATAATGGTTGGAATGTGAGTCTTAAAAAGAAGACATACCAGTTAATATTCACATTCCAACCATTATCTTGCAATTGAGTCTGTGTCTATATATGCCCTGTTTGTGAACATAATTCTCCACTCACCTGATGAAGAGGCAGCACTCCAAAAGTTCATGCTACCAAATAAACCTGATGGACTTTAACCTGGTGTTGTGAGGTTTCTTACTTAGGGGGTCAGTGCAGACTCACTGGGCCAAATGGCCTCTTTCTGCACTGTAGGGATACTATAATCCTGTGATAAACAGAGACAACTTTCACTATTGTCGCAGAGCATTTTTACTAATCTCTTAGCCCCTTCTCCCCAATAGGACAAAGAAAATTATAGCACAGGAACCGATCATCTTGGTCATATGAACTAAAACCTCCTACCCTTCCAGGGACCATATCCCTCTATTCCCATTCTATTTATGTATATAAGAACAAACATAAGAACATAAGTATTTGTCCAGATGCCTCTTAAAACTCATTGCATTTTCTTCCACTATCTCCCTCAGCAATAAGTTCCAGACACTACCACCCTCTGTGTAAAAAACCTCCTTTAAACCAATGCCCCCTAGTAATTGGCTCTTCCATCCTGGGAAAAAGTTTCTGACTATCCACTCTGTCCATGCCTCTCATAATCTTGTAGGGTCTCCCCTCAACCTCTGTCACCCCAGTGAGGATAAACCAAGTTTCTCCAACCTGTACTCATAGCTAATGCCCTCCATACCAGGCAACATCCTCGTAAATCTTTTCTGTACCCTCTCCAAAGCCTCCACATTCTTCTGTGGTGTGGCGACCAGAAGATGTTCCAAGTACAGCCTAATTAAAGTTTTATAAAGCTACAACATGACTTGCTAATTTCTAAACCCCCAGCCAATGAAGGCAATCATGCCTTCTTGACTACCTTCTCCAACTGTGTTGCCATTTTCAGTGACCTGTATACCTGTACATCCAGATCCCTCTGTCTATCAATAAACTTAAAGATTCTGCCACTTGCTATGTATTTCCGATCTTAATTAAACCTTCCAAAATGCATTACCTCACATTTGACCGGATTGTCACACGTGGTGTGCCGCAGGGCTCGGTACTGGGACCTCTTCTATTTGTAATATATATAAATGACTTGGAAGAGGGAGTAAGTGGAGTGATCAGCATGTTTGCAGATGATACAAAGATGGCTGGACTTGCGGATAGTGAGGAGCATTGTCAGGCGATGCAGCAGGACATAGATAGGCTGGTAGCTTGGGCAGATAGACGGCAGATGGAATTCAATCCTGATAAATGTGAGGTGATGCATTTTGGGAGAAAGAATGTAGGGGGGAGGTATATGATAAAGGGTAGACCTATTAAGAGTATAGAAACGCAGAGGGACCTGGGAGTGCAGGTGCACAAGTCTCTGAAGGTGGCAGAGTAGGTGGAAAAGGTTGTGAAAAAGCATATAATATGCTAGCCTTTACAGGAAGGGGTATAGAATACAAGAGCTGGCCTTTAATGTTGCAGTTGTATAAAACATTAGTTAGACCTCATTTGGATACTGCGTCCAGTTCTGGTCGCCCTACTACCGGAAGGACGTGGAGACTCTGGAGAGAGTGCAGAGGAGGTTTACCAGGATGCTGCCTGGTATGGAAGGTCTGAGTTACGAGGAGAGGTTATGTAAATTGTAGATGTAAATATGTAAATGTAAGATGCTTGGATTGGCGGGTACAGAGGAGCAGTGCCAGGCAATACAACAGGACATAGATAGGTTGGTAGACTGAGCAGATAGATGGCAAATGGAATTTAATCCGGATAAATGCGAGGTGATGCATTTTGGCCGGAAAAATGTAGAAGAGAGTTATAGGATAAAAGGTAAAACTGTACGGAGCATAGAAACGCAGAGAGACTTGGGGGTGCAGGTTCACAAGTCTCTGAAGGTGTCCTCACAGGTGGAGAAGGTGATAAAGAAGGTGTATAGTATGTTAGCTTTCATAGAAAAGGGTATGGAATACAAGAGTAGGAGTTTGATGTTGCAGTTGTATAGAACGTTGGTTAGGCCTCACTTGGAATACTGCGTCCAGTTCTGGTCGCCGTACTATCGGAAGGATGTGGAGTCCTTGGAGAGAGGGCAGAGGAGGTTTACCAGGATGCTGCCTGGTATGGAAGGACTGTCCTATGAGGAACGATTAGATAGACTGGGGTTGTTTTCCCTTGAAAGACGTCGGCTTAGAGGGGATCTCATGGGTGTATAAGATTATAAGGGGTATAGATAGAGTAAATGGAGGTAAACTTTTTTCACCTTCAGAAATGGATAGGACGAGGGGTCATGGCCTTAGGGTGAGGGGGGCTATGTATAAGACAAATATTAGAGGGCAGTTTTTCACACAAAGGGTAGTGGGGGTGTGGAATGCACTGCCGAGTAAGGTGGTGGGAGCAGGCACGCTAGGGCTGTTTAAGGGTCTCTTGGACAGCCACATGAGCGTTATGCAGATAGAGGGATATAGTAGGACTGTTTAACTATGGCTTTTTTTTCCACAGGTAGTTCGGTCCATACTTGACCAACAAGGAGCATGCATTCGGCAGGTGGTGCGAGGACAGCTCTTGGATGTTGATTCATGGGTTGCCTGGTGCTTCATGTCGTAAATGAGTGCTTTATGTGGACCATCTGAAGGGCACCATGACAGCTCAGAGACTATTGCTGTAGCTGTGCAGACACTTGGAATTGGGCCGGTGTCTGCGGGAGTTTGCGCGTTAAAACATAGAACATAGAACATAGAACTTACAGCACAGAACAGGCCCTTCGCCTTCGATGTTGTGCCGACCAAATAAAAGCAATGCCCCTCCAACTAAACCATTCCCTTCTCTTCCATATACTTATCAATTAACCTCTTACGCCACCAACTTGGCGCATCTACAACAGCTGCAGGCAGGGCATTCCACTCCCTAATCACTCTTTGAGTAAAGAACCTACCTCTGATATCCCGCATTCTCCCTGTGGTTGCGTGGGTTTACTCCGGGCGCTCCGGTTTCCTCCCACAACCCAAAAATTCGCTCTTAGGCTGATTGGGAAACAAATTGTCCCTATAGTGAGAGTCTTCCATATTAGGAATAACCTAAATTTAGAATAGGATAATGGAATTGCTACTATGTAGTTATGACGGCGGCGCGGGCTCGTTGGGCCGAAGGGCCTGTTTCCCGTGCTATGTTGCTCTTAAAAAAAAAAATTGTGGCTGTTTTCCTGAGAAAGACGTAGACTTAGAGGAGATCTAATAGAGGTGTACAAGATTATGAGGGGTATAGATAGAGTAAACAGGGTTAAACTTTTTCCCAGGATAAACTCAAATATCTATCATATATGGGCTTGCGGTGAGGGGGGTAAGATACAATTTGGATGCTGGAGGGAGTTTTTTCACACAGAGTGGTGGGGGTATGGAATGCACTGCCAAGTAAAGTGGTGGAGGCAGGCACTCTGGAGTTATTTAAGAGATACTTAGATGGGCACATGAACAGAATGGGAATGGAGGGGTATAGAAAACTGATTTAAAATAGGGATCATGAGCCTTGGAAGTCCCTGGGAAGTGTGTAAATAGATGATGATATTGATGTATTTGTTTTTATCCTACAGGTGCTTTGGTCCACCTTGCTGTCTAACGAGGGGCATACATGCGATGGGTCGTGAGAGGGCTGCTCTTGGATTTTTCAAGAGTATCCCAGTGCTTCACGTCGTTAGTGTACGCTTGACCTGGATCATTTGATGGGCAACACGACAGCTCAGTGACTATCGCTGTGCTGTGCAGATACATGGATTTGGGCCAGTGTCTGCGGGAGTTTGCGCATTCTCCCCATGCTTGCGTGGGTTTTCTCCGGGTGCTCCGGTTTCCTCCCACATCCCAAAAATGTGTCCCTAGGCTAACTGGCAAAACAAATTCTCCCTAAATTGTTTCAAATTTGGTTTTGATAGATCTAAAAACATAGATCTATAAACATAGACAGGGGAACATCGGGGTGGCGGCGCGGTCTCGTTTGGCCGAAGGGCCTGTTTCCCATGCTGTTTTGATCTTTGTTCTTTGTGAACTCCATCTGCCATCTCTCAGTCCAAGCTTCCAACTGATCTATATTCTGCCGAATCCTCTGATGGTCCTGCTCGCTGTCTGCAAATCCACCAAGCTTTGCCAAACTTATCAATCAAACCAGTTACATTTTCTTCCAAATCATTTTTATATATTGTGAACAGCAAAGGTCCCAGCACTGATCCCTGAGGAACACCACTTGTCACAGGCCTCTATTTAGAAATGCACCCTTCCACTGCTACCCTCTATTTCCTATGACCGAGCCAGTTCCATATCCGTCTTGCCAGCTCACCTTTGATCCCATGTGACTTCACCTTCTGCACCAGCCTGCCATGAAGGGGTGGGCCATGGCTGAACCACAACACATTCTTCAATCACGAGTCTTGTGAAGCAATTTATTTCCTTTTTATTGGTGCATTGCTGGAACATTATACAACACCGTCTTCACTTCAAAAGGAGGAAATCATGCAGATTAAACTCTGTGGTGCACTTTTTAGTACATTTGGAACAAAAATATAATTTAACATCAAATATGAAGTTTGGTGGACTTACAAAAATAATAAACCTGGAATAACAATATAACTTAAGGAGGCTGTATATAGACAATAATTTATCAACTTAGAAGTGACCATGTGAAGCGGTATCGTAAATGGATTTGTAATACTTTCCTCAGGAATTCCAATGGAATTATAAATGCTTTCTTTCTGCAGAAAGACTGAACAAATGGAATCTTGACCAATGCACTTACGATGATGCTACACATAATAAACCAGAGGAAGTTAGGCCTTTTCCCCCCGTTACCCAGCACCTGTAGTGTGGAGACGAGGCAGATTAATGTCAAAATACTTGTGGATTATTTTTTCAAATAATGCACCGGGCCAAAAAGATATTCTGGTTTGTAAACAATCTGTTGTAAAACTTCATTTACTGAGTGTCCAGAGCGAGTAAGGAGGCATTTCTCCCTCCAGAATGTTCTAATCTGAAACCTCATACACCTTTAGTTCTTAAAAACGTGAGCATTCAATATTCAAAATACATTTAAACCACAATAAAGCAATGTCCAACTTATGCAGCATATTGAGACAATTCTATTTTGACTGCCATCACTTAACCCATTATATTTAACATCCCTTGTACGGCTGACTTTTAACTGGAATGGGAGCATAGGAGGCCTGTGTACATGGAGGAACGATGCATACTTGGGAATGTGGTGAAGTGGGATAACTGATTTGAAATATTGTGAATGTTTTGGACCCCATTTCTAAGGAAAGATGTGCTGCCCTTGGAGGGGGTCCAGAGGGGATTCACAAGAATGATCTCAGGAATGAAGGATTTGTCATATGAGAAGCAATTGAGAAGTCTGGGTCTGTACTTGAGGAGGGTTGGAAGAATGAGGGGGGGGGGGATCGAATTAAAACTTACAAAATACTGAGAGGTCAAGTTAGAGTGTGGAGAGAGTACTTCCACTAGTGGGAGAGATTAGAACTCAAGGGCACAACACCAGAGTGAAGGGACATTCCTTTAAAACTGGAATGAGGAGGAATTTTTTTTTCATCCAGAGGATGGTGAATCTGTGGAACTCATTGCCACAGAGGGCTCTGGAGGCCAGATCATTGACCTTGATCAAAAAGGGGATCGAGAGAGAGGGCAAGAGAATGGGGATGAGAAATTGAACATAGAACAATACAGTGCAGAACAGGCCCTTCGGCCCTCGATGAAAGTGGTTGCCCGAATGATTGTAGCAGGAAGTTGGCATCACAGTTACAATATGGATGTGAGCCACTAGCTCCCTATAAAAGCAGACAGGTTTGGTGACCGTGCGGAGTGTAAGTAAGGAACGCGTGTGAAATTGGGAATTTAGTGAGGTGGGAATTCAATGCTGATGGGAACGAGTTGCTGCTTTTACCACCTTAGTTTTTGTGGCCTGCAGTAGCTGGTGAGTACTCAAATGCAGTAATTAGATATACAGGAAGCTGATTGATTGGTGAGTTTGAAGTTTTTAAGTTTATCATGGGTGAAGGGTACATTTCACTTTCGGGCAGTCACGGAGGTGAAACATTCATCACAGTGAATGAAATATCAGGCCTTAGCTATTCAGATGTTAACGTTAGCTAATGTACTTTTAATGATTCACATCCTTCAGCCTCTCTTGCATTTCTTAATTGTCTTTTTTATTTTTCAGGAAAAGTTACAGAAGGATTTCTGTGTTTGGTGATGTATCCGAGGTAGCATCCAGCACAGGTTATCTGCAGAACTTGTAAAATCTGATTAATACCCTGCTCCAGACTTGTGCTATTTTGATGAAAGAACGGCATTGATAAATACTATAAAAAGAATCACAGCAAACTCAACGTGAAAACTCGCTATAATGAAAACTCAGCCTCACTATACCTTCCAGACAAGTGAGAAGGACTGATTGACCTGAGCCTGTTTAAATTTATAAGGCCATAAATTGTTACCTTCCGTTGACACTCAGTTCCAGATTGGCACTTAGCCATTAACTGGAGCTGATCCTGAAATAAATCTGCTTGTGCTGTGCACCGATCAATTGCAGCCTTGATGGAGAAAGAGGAGAAAGAGGCAAAGCTCCATTAAGCTGTATAGTACTTATAGTGCTTCTGTCGCTGACGTGTGCTGTCATCTGATTTCAGATGGGGCAGTGGTCGGGAATGCTATACTTTGTGCTCCTGGAGTACAGAAGTGGGTAATGAAGAGCAGCAAGTATTCCCATGCCTGATAGTCACCAAAGTGTGCAAGCGTGACCTTTTGTAACTGTCATTGCTTGACAGAGGGTACGGAGGAGATTTATGAAGACATGGTCAGGACTGGAAAATTACAGCTGCAAGGAAAGATTGGATGGTCCGGACTTGTTCTCCTTGGAGCAGAGGAGGCTGAGGGGAGATTTGATTGAGATGTACAAAATTGTGAGGGGTCTGGATGGAGTGGATGGCATGTGTCTATATACCTTGGCAGAGAGGTCAATGACTAATGGTGTGGAGATATTGGTGTTGGACTAAGGTGGGCACAGTAGGAAGTTCACAACACCAGGTTTATTTGGTATCACAAGCTTGGGAGCACTGCCCCTTCATCAGGTGAGTGGATGAAGGACTCAACTGATGAAGCAGTGCTCTGAAAGCTCGAGATAACAAATAAATCTGTTGGAGCCTAACCTCATGTTGTGAAACTTCTTACAATGACTAACGGGGCATAGATTTCAAATGATTCAGAGAAGGATTATGGAGATTTGAGGGAAAATGGTTGTTTAACCAGTGGGTTGTACAGTCTGGAATTCACTGTCTGAAATGGGTAGTTGGGGTAGAAACCTTCATCTCATTTCAGAGTTGTCCAGGAAATGCACCTGAAATGCTCTAACCTACAGGACTCTAGAGCAAATACTGGATAGTGGGATTAGGCCGGCTGGCTCATTTTTCAGGTAAGTCCACAGACATGATGAGCCGAGAACCTCCTTCTGTGCAGTAAAACTTCCTATGATTCTATGAACATAGAAAGAGGCCATTCAACTTAACCACTCTGTGTCAACACTGATCCCCCATGTTAGCACGTAGTCCTGATCACATTTTGTCCCTGTATTCCTATACTACACTATCCTTCACTCATCTATTTAATTTAATTTTTATTACAAAACAACATTTAATACCCATCTCTACTTGCTCCTTCTTGAGAAGGTGACCAGCTACTTTCTAAAACCACTGCAAGTCCTTGCAGTGAAGGAATATAGGGACAGAGATATGTTCAACAACCTTGTCATGCCATCCGGAGGGAGTAGGGCTGATCTGTGACTCCACATAGCCCACATTTGTCCCACATCTGCTCATCCTTTTGATTCAGAAATATCTATCCATCTCAGAGTTAACATTAACAATCGTTCAAGTATCATCCTCTGTCTTTTGGAAGATGGAATTCCAATCTTGGGACGAGATTTTACAGCCCTGTCATGGCAGTGGCTGGGGCCACAAAATGCTTTCATTGCTCATAGAATCATACAGTGCAGAAGGGGCTCTTCGGCCCATCAGGTCTGCTCCATTGACTTCGGTTGGATCCCGAAGAGGGGAGAAGCCATAAAATTCCGTATCTTGGTGTAGAAGTGTTTTTCAATTTTACTCGTAAAGGGACTGGTCCTCATTTTGACCTCATCTCCCCTCATCCTTGAATAGTATTCTCCATCTCTTCTATATATTCTTCAGATATGATTCGCTCAAATAATCCTTCTAAATTCTAAGAAATACTATTCGAGTTTTTATAATCCCTCCTCATGTTTTAACTGATAAAGTCCTGTTACCATTGTGGAAAACCTACAGTGTACTCCTTCTAAAGCTAATATATCCTTCTATAATGACCAGAAGCATTTACAATAGCCCAGACAGGTTTTAACTCGAGTTTGTACAGTTGGATCATGTTTCCTGTCCTATTGTATTCTAGGCTTCTAGATATAAAGTTCAGCATTCAATTAGCTTTCCTGATTATTTCCTGTATTATGACAGTTTAACGATTTATATATCTGGCCTCTTCACTTACTCCATAAATTTCCTTTTCATTTTAAAAGTTGATTTAGTTATTAGTGTCACAAGTAGGCTTTCATTCACACTGCAATGAAATTACTGTGAAAATCCCCTAGTCGCCACACTCTAGTGCCTGTTCGGGTACACTGATGGAGAATTTAACTTGGCCAATGCACCTAATCATCTTTTGGATATTGGCAGAAACTAGAGCACCCGGAGGAAATCCACGCAGACACAGGGAGAGAGTGCAAACCCCACACAGACAGTGACCCAATCCAGGAATCAAACCCAGTTCCGCCATGCTGTGAGGCAGCAGTACTAACCACTGTGACACCGCGCCGTCCCATCTCCCATCTGGATTGCCCATAATGGATGGAATCTTCTCACCTTTAAATGTTCTCAGGCATTTGGATCCTTCCCACACCCTAATCCAATGGTGGCATGCCCTCTGGCGCCATCTGCCAGTTAGGAGGATGTCACTGCATTTGTCATCCAGCTGGTGGGTTGCCAATTCAACAGGTGAATCAGAGGGCACTGAGCATGGCAATGGCTGTCAGCCACATTGGGAGAGGTGGGCACTGCTGAGGTCGGCATCAGAGCATAGGGTGTCTCATAATGGCTCTTGGCAGCCTACCGGAAGTTTTGAAGCAAAGAAGGCCCTCAGCTATTAAGGCCGCCAGTGTTCTTTTCATCCATGTGATTAGGGTTAGATCTCTTCCTTTCCCCCCCCCCCCCACCTCCACTTGGCTTTCTGGTATCCCCCTCCCCACCCAAAACCTTCAGCCTTCTGTTGGGACGGTGCCTTCAAGTGACAACTGACCTTCTCGCAGAGGGTGGAGAGTTTGTGCAACTTGCTGCTCCATTCGTGGTGGAGTCTGAATCATTGAATGGCTTCCAGAAGGAGATAGGCATATTTCTAATAACAAAAAGGATGAGGAGGTATGGAGAACAGGTAAAGACGTGGATTTGAGGCAGGGAGAGATCAGCCATGATCTAATTGAATGGCGGAGTAGACTCGAAGGACTGAATTTGCCTACTTCTGCACGTATTCCGATGTTCCTAAGTTTCAAACTAGCCGGGGGCTCACCTAAAATAGGAAAAATATTCTGAAAATGACTCACAAGTAGGGCCTTAATTGGCCTAATTAACCCATCACGTTCAGTAAAGCCTTGTAGTGAAGGAAATCTGTTATCTTTACCCAGACTGACCGACATTGACTCCAGCCCGACAGCAATGTGATTCACTGTAACCGGGCACCCATTCGTGGGCAATTAGAGATGGACAACAATGGCACCTTGTCAATGACACCCAAATCCCATGAATGAATAAAAGAAAATTGGCTACCTGCCTCCATGGAACAGGTTGCCAATTCCCATGGCAGTCCTCTCCCTGGGATCTCAGCTGGAGATGAGACAGCCTTGAGAAGCTTACCTGATGTGCAACGTTTGGAATTTCTTCGCTCCGTTGCCTCCAAAGCCCTCCCCATGGAAGTGATAATATTCAGTCCAATGCAAATTTGGATTTGTGGCTTCTCATATTGTTATGGGAGTCAGTAATAAAAATGGTGAATAGTCGAGATAGTCGATGCTTCAACACAGATCCTCGGGGGGGGGGGGGGGGGGGGGGGCAACACTTGCTACATCCTGCCAACCTGAGTAACTGCCCAATTATCCACATTCTCTTAATGTGCTCAACGAACTACCTAACTAGGTCAATAACTTGACTCTTATTCAATGGTCTTTAAACTATTTTAACAGTCTCTTATGAGGGACTTTTCCTTTGGGAAATCCACATATACAATACCCCATGACAGTCATAGAATTTGGCATGGGGTTTGATCAGAGAATCCGTACAATGCAGAAGGGAGCCATTTGCCCCATTGAGGCTGCACTGATCAACAATCCCACCCAACCCTATCCCCATAACCCCACACATTTACCCTGCTAACCCCCCTGACATTAAGGGGCAATTTAGCATGGCCAATCCACCTAACTTGCACATATTTGGCAATGAATTGTGGGAGGAAACCAGACTATACAGAGGAAACTCACGTAGACATGGGGAGAATGTGTAAACTCCAGATGTTAGTTATCCAAGGCTGGAATTGAACCCAGATGCCCAGCGCTGTGAGGGCAGCAGTGTTAACCATTATGCCATCTTGCTTATGTTCAATCAACTCTTTAAAAAATTTAACCGGTTGTATCAGGCATGCCATACTTTTTACACATTCATGGAGGCGTAAAGGGTGATGGCACAGTGGTATTATCACTGGACCAGTAATCCGGAGACCCAGGATAATGTACTGGGGATCCCGGTTCAAGCCCCGGCAGATGGCAGATTTTGAATTCCATAAAAATCTGGAATTCAGCTGATGATGACCATTGTTGATTGTCGGAAAAACCCATCTGATTTACTAATGCCCTTTAGGGAAGGAAATCTGCCGCCCTTACCTGGTCTGGCTTACATGTGACTCCAGAGTCACGGCAATGTGATTGATTTTCAACTGTCCTATGAATGGCCTAGCAAACTACTCAGTCCAAGGGCAATTAGGGATGGGCAACAAATACTGGTCCATCTAGCAACACACACATCCATGAAAGAACTAACAAAAAACTGAAAAAAAAAATTCAACTCAATTGTCAATTTTAGTAATTTCCTGACACCTCAATATTAGATTAACTGACCTCTAACTTACTTTTAGCAATACTGTATTGAACAAAAAACAAAGAAAAGTACAACACAGGAACAGACCGTTCGGCCCTCCAAGCCTCTGCTGGTCATGATACCCTAGTTTCCCACTTCCATCTACACTGCTGACAATATTGCCAGCATCAATAAGTTTGGATATATGGCTTTCTGTCCTCTCATTTAATTTGTCAATAAATGAAGTGGTTAGTTGTATTTGCAGAGCTAAGTGGAGGGTTTCGGGATTTTGCTACAGTGAAGGAATAGCAATCTATATCCAACTCAGGGTGGGATGTGATTTGAGAGACATTTTCAGGTGATGGGGTTACTGTTTGCTTGTTGCCCTTGTCTTTCTAGATGTTGGACCTGATTGAAGTGTATACATTGATGAGGATTATAGACAGAGTGGATAGAAAGCCCTATTCCTTTCAGTTGATGGGGTTATAAAGAGGAGCCATAGATTAAGGGTAAAAGATAAGATTTAGGTAAGGGGGGATTTCACCAAAAGGGTAATCAGAATCTGGATCTCACTGCAACTGGGAGATGGTCCAGCACATTTCTGACTTAAAATATTAAAGAATTTAAAAATCCACTTCATGAGGCTTGAGATTAAGATGACCTTTGACTTCTCATCAGACCTTTAATAAATTCTTCAATACAGTAAGGTAGGGTTGTGTCAACTTACTGGAAAATACCACCATGAGCAACTTCAAATATGGGATCAGCTTCTGTCTGGCAGAACAATTGAGTTTATCGAGGAGTTGGGATGAAAACTGGCTGGTGTGAAGCCTTGACTGACATGTCTTGTTGGCACTCAAAGACCTGTAATTTTCAATTACTCTGTAAAGGTGGCACGGTGGCACATTGGTTAGCACTGCTGCTTCACACTGCCAGGGTCCCAGGCTCGATTCCCAGCTTGGGTCACTGCCTGTGTGGAATTTGCATGGTCCTCCCCTCCCACCCCTCCCCGGATTGTCTGCATGGGCTTCCGCCGGGTGCTCTGGTTTCCTCCCACAATCTGAAAGACAAGCTGGTTAGGTGCATTGACCCGAACAGGGGCTGGAATGAGGCGACTTGGGGAATTTCACAGTAACTTCATTGCAGTGTTAATGTAAGCTTGTGACTAATCCATAAACTTTAATTTTAGTGCACCAATTTGTGTGGAGCTCATATTTTCAGTCTGATGGAATGCTCAAGGCTACTGGGAGTTTGGCAGAATATCAATAGAATGTATGGGAATCAGAACACGGCAGTTGAGTAGGAATGACTCAGGCAGTTCTTTTCCAGACATCTTGCAGGATGCCACACTCAAAATTCCAAAAAAATTTAAAAAGTGTTTTAGTTATTTTTAAAGCAAAACCTGGCTATCCTGTTAAACATGGAAGCGTTAGTGTCCTATAAGGTAACCATCCTTTGGTATTCTTTGGGAATAGATGATGTGGAGATGCTGGAGTTGGACTGGGGTGGTAACAATAGGAAGTCTCACAACACCAGGTTAAAGTTTACTTTTGGAATTACCAGCGTTCAGAGCGCTGCTCCTTCATTAGTTGAGTGAATGTCTCTGAAAGTGCTCTGTAAGCTCATGATTCCAAATAAACCTGTTGGACTTTAACCTGGTGTTGTGAGACTTCTTGTTGGGGATAGATTCCTTCTCTTCTGTCTATCTTCTGCTGAACAAGCTGAGGGATGTCAGCACACTGTGAATCAAGATGCTTTTCCATTTCAAATGCTTCGTGTACTTCCAGCACAGTGAGTTGCAGGATGAATCTCTCTGCTCCATCCAATGTCACCTGAATTCCCACTCGAGAAGGCTATGCCCAAGCGTGTGTCATTTCCATTTTCTCCTCTCAACTCCATCCCATCTCCCTCCTGAATTCTCAGAGAGATAGTGCTGGCAATGTACCCTTGTGCTTACATCATTTGGTTCAATTTCAAATCATCCATGACTCTCCCACCTTCCCAAGGGCAATTAGGGATGAATTCTTCAAATCCCTATGCAATCCCAAGAATGAAGTAAAAAAAATTCATGTAAGCCATCAGTGGGAAGGTATCACTCACATATGCTGAGCTAGATTTGACTGCCACTTCCAGAGTAAAAGAGAGAGGTCATCGATCAAAAATAAAATGAGCTGGGATAAGCTGGAAAGCAGGAGTAGGCCATTCGGCTCTGCAAGCCCGCCCTGCCATTCTTTATGATCATAGCTGATTATCAAATTCAATATCCAGAACCCCTCTCCCCCTCATTTCTCTTGCTCCCTTTAGCCTCAAGAGCAATAGCTAATTCCTTTTTGAAATCACACAATGACTTGGCCTCGATTATGTTTTGTAATAGTGATCTTCACATATTCTTCTCCTCTGGGTGAAGAAATTTCTCCTCACCTCATTCCTGAAAGGTTTGCCTCTTATCCTCAAACTATGACCCTGAGTTCTGGGTTTCCCCCACCATTGGGAGCATTCTTTCTGAATCTACCCTGTTTGATCCTGTTAGAATCTTATAACTATCTATGAGATCCCCTCTCAATCCTCTGAGCTCCGATGAATGAATGTCCCTCTGCCCCA
This sequence comes from Sphyrna mokarran, assembly GCA_024679065.1. Taxonomy (NCBI): domain Eukaryota; kingdom Metazoa; phylum Chordata; class Chondrichthyes; order Carcharhiniformes; family Carcharhinidae; genus Sphyrna; species Sphyrna mokarran. The sequence goes on along the minus strand of JAGIQG010000001.1, from coordinate 21,878,978 downwards.
CGCTCATAGGTTGGACATTGTTGCCAGGAATTTCCTGAGGGAATGGTTATTGTAACATTAGCCACAGCTTGCAGGGCACCCTGCTCACACAACTTCATCGGGTGGGGTCCACTGCTCTCCTGGTGAAAGTTACTGCAGCCGAGTGGAACGTGAGTGGGCAGGATGGGGCAGGGTTGGGGACCGAGGAACACAGCGGGGGAGGGTAGTGATCTGGTAACGTCTTGAGGAACATGGGGAAGGCAACAGCACAAGGAAATTCCCAGCCCGTGTTTTGAAAACTAGTCTCTTCACTCTTGCCAAAGTTGGCAATGCAGACACAACACCCATCCATATCAAAGCACATTTACAGAACATACACTTCGTTCATTCCGGTCCCCACCTTAAATATCCGTCTCTTTCAGGCCAAAACAGTCAGTAACTTCATATATTTGATAAGCGGTGTGCTCATTGAACTCCTGGCATACTCCGATGGAGATGGACTCCACAGCGACATTGTCTATCTTGCTGACAGTAGATGCACAGGGCCTGTGCTGCCCCATCCTAATTTTGTTGGAGAGGTTGTTCATTTTCTCACGCAGCTGGAAGGGCGACTTGGACAGAGACGGGAAGAGTCTCCAGCCGTGAAGGCTGAGCGCCCGGCTGGCGCCGCCCCCTCCGCCGACGCCCTCGCCCTCGCCCGAGCTGGCGGTACTCCCTCGGTGGCTGAGGCCGAAGGAGCTGTTCACCGACAATGTCCTGCGACTCACGACGGACTTGCTCAGCACGTCACCCTCGGAGCCACGTTCCGAGCTGTGGGTGGAGGTCCTCCACTCGCGGTGATCGTAAACCCGCCAGGCTGCGCGCCGCCGCCTCCGGCACTGGCACTTGAGCAGCCTGATGAAGGCCCGCTTGAACTCTTTGCTGGAGCAGGGGTAGATTATGGGATTAATGCAGCTGTTGAAGTAACCCAGCCAGAAGATCACCTTGAAAACCACATCGGAGGGCTTGATGGACGGAAAGAAAGCACCTAAAATACATTTAAAAATATTGGTGAAATAGTCTGTCATCATGATTTAGAACTTGTGTAGAAACAGCCCATTTGACCCATCTGGTCAAGACAGGCATTTATGTTCCACAAGAGTATCCTCCCATTCTTTACTATTGGCAAATCCTTCTGCTACCCTCTCCCTCTCATGCTGTCTAACTTCCAACTACCATCTATGGTATTCAAAGGGGTGGCACAATGGTTAGCACTGCTGTCTCACAGGGCCAGGGACCCAGGTTTGGTTCCCAGCCTGGGTCACTGCACAGAGTCTGCATGTTCTCCCTGTGTCTGCATGGCTTTCCTCCGGGTGCTCCAGTCTTCTCCCGAAAGACGTGCTGGTCAGGTGAATTGGCCATGCTAAATTCTCCATCAGTGTACCTGGACAAGCGCAGGAATGTGGCAGCTAGGGAATTTTCGCAGTAACTTCATCAAAGTGATAATGTAAACCTACCTGTGATTAATAAATAAGTTTAAAGGGATTCCTCTCAATTGTTCCTCTGGCAGAGAGCTCCACATTCTCATTATGGAATCACTACAGTGCAGAATGAAACCATTCAGTCCATTGAGTCTGCACCGACCACAATCCCATCCAGACCCTATTTCCATAACCCCTATTAATCCCCTGACACTAGAGTCAATTTAGCATGGCCAATCAGGGGTCTGTTTTGGGGCCCCTGCTGTTTGTAATTTTTATAAATGATCTGGATGAGGGTATTGAGGGATGGATTAGTAAATTTGCAGATGTCACTAAAGTCGGTGGAGTGGTAGATAGTGAAGAGGGGTGTTATAGTTTGCAGAGAGACTTGGACAAGTTGCAGAGCTGGGCCGAGAGGTGGCAAATGGCGTTTAATGTGGAAAAGTGTGAGGTAATGCACTTTGGCAGGAATAATAAATGTGTAGAGTATAGGGCTAATGGTAGGATTCTTAATAGTGTTGATGAACAGAGGGATCTTGGTGTATATGTGCATAGATCCCTGAAAGTAGGCAGTCAAGTCGATAAGGTTGTTAAGAAGGCATATGGAGTCTTAGCTTTTATTGGTAGGGGGATTGAATTTCGGAGCCGCAACGTCATGTTGCAACTGTACAAAACTCTAGTGCGGCCGCACTTGGAGTATTGTGTGCAGTTCTGGTCCCCACATTATAAGAAAGATGTGGAGGCATTGGAGAGGGTACAGAGGAGGTTTACCAGGATGTTGCCTGGTATGGAGGGCAGGTCTTATGAAGAGAGGCTGAGGGATTTGAGGTTGTTTTCGTTAGAAAGGAGGCGGCTAAGAGGGGACCTTATCGAAACATATAAGATGATTAGAGGTTTAGATAGGGTGGACAGTGATAGCCTTTTTCCTAGGATGGAGAAAGCTAGCACGAGGGGACACAGCTTTAAATTAAGGGGTGATAGTTATAGGACGGATATCAGAGGTAGGTTCTTTACCCAAAGGGTGGTTCGGGAGTGGAATGCCCTGCCTGCAGCAGTTGTAGATGCGCCAAGTTTGGTGGCGTTTAAGAGGTTAGTTGATAAGTATATGGAAGAGAAGGGAATGGTTTAGTTTGGAGGGGCATTGCTTTTATATTGGTCGGCGCAACATCGAAGGCCAAAGGGCCTGTTCTGTGCTGTAATGTTCTATGTTCTATTAATCCATTTTTGGACTGTGGGAGGTAACTGGGGAATCCAGAGGAATCCCACACAGACATGGGAGAACATACAAACTCCACACAGACAGTGACCCAGTGCCAGGAATCAAACCTGGGTTTCAGGTAGTGTGAGGCAGCAGTGCTTAACCACTATTGCCACCGTCCGTGCCCCAATGCTTTGGATAAAGAAATCCCTTTGGTATTCCCTATTCAACTTGCTGCTGACGAGTTTATATTTATAGCATCTTGTTTTGATCTTGACAACAAGTGGAAATGGTCTTCTCAATGTTTGATCTGGTAGATCCACATCTGTTGCCAGAAGCCGATTGCAAAGAATGATGAATTAATCACTTCAGAATGATTGACTAAATGCATTTGAATCCAATTTCCAGACTCTTGTTTGTTCAGTTGTGAGGTAGACATTTGTCATGTCACATTCCACTTGAATAAAATTAGAAAAGAACCCTGAGTTTCTGGGCACTCTCAGAGACACTATAAAACACTTCTCTCCTCTTCCAAGTATATGACTGTAATTAAAGTGGATATTCCCGAGAAGGGAACTGGGGACACCAGAAAGTTAAACAAATGGAGGGAGCTATAAATGTGCAGAAGGCCAGTCGGGCTGGGGATTTTAACTGTCGGGGGAAGCCAGGGATAAGAGAATGGGGAGTTGAGCGGATGCTAGGGTAAGGGGACTTTGAAATTCTTGCCAGGCAGCTGTCACATGAGTTCTGATTGATTTTAGCCACTGGGCCATGTTAACATCCAGCTGAGAACTGTCCCCAGAATGGCCAGATACAGGTCGCTGACTAGTAGGCAGAGATGTGACAGCACAGAAAGCTGCCTGTGCCACTCCACAGGAGTGAGAGACATAGTAGCAATGAGGAGATATTGCCTCCAAGGCAAAGAAGACCCAGACTTTCCTGGTGGGGTGCAGATAAACACCCCTGCAATTCCAGACTGACGATCATTGAATCATAGAACCCTACAGTGCAGAAAGAGGCCCATCGAGTCTGCACTGACCACAATCTCATCCAGGCCCTATCCCATATTCTTGCACATTTACCCACCAGTCCCTCTAACCTACGCATCCCAGGGCACTAAGGGGCAATTTTAGCCAATCTTTGGACTGTATGAGGAAACTGGAGCACCCGAAGGAATCTCACACAGACACGAGGAGAATGTGCAAACTCCACACAGACAGTGACCCAAGCTAGGAATCGAACCCAGGTCACTGGAGCTGTGAAGCAGCAGTGCTAACCACTATGCTACCATGCTGCCCGTCATGTTCTGTTGTTTTGTGTCTGATTGTGTGAGTCTGGTAATTGATCTATGCTCACTGCTCTTGATTAGCTAAGCCTGGGTGTTGACTCAGAGCAAGGTAAACATATTGCTTAGAACCACCAGAAGCATTAAGCTTGAGTGTAGTAGACATTTTGTGATTACAAGGATATTTTAAAAATCTTGCAAATGAACCTGTTGCACAACTAGAAGCTATTCTCATTCTTGCATTGCTTTGAGACATATAAAATATATCACATTGACCCAGAAAGGTTCCTTTTGATTACTTCACTGAGTCATAGATTTTTACAGCTCTGAATGAGGCACTTCAGCCTATTCATGGCCTGCTCATCGTGGGCTGGCATGAATCACCGAAGTATTCTATTCCCGTTTTCCAGCACTTGCTCTATACGCTGTGATATTTCAAGTACTTGTCGAAATGCTTCTCTAATGTTGTGAGGGTTTCTGCCTCTGCCATCCTCTCAGGCAGTGAGTTCCACACTCCCATCATCTTCTAGGTGAAAAAGATTTTTCTCAATGGAAAGATCCTTGAGAATCATGTGCATAATAAATCATAAAACAGGTTACAGATTGACCCCTTTGCCAGGAAGAGGTAGTTAAAGGCCCCTTTAATTTCACCCAGAAATCCTGCTCACAGTAAACTTTCATTAGCAACTGCTATGATCATACCCTGAGTTCACAAGATAATTACGGATGACAAAGACCATCTAGCCCAGCTCAGACAGACGTACATATTAGGAGCAGGGGTAAACTATCTGATCCCTCGAGCCTGCTCCATTTAATAATATTACCTACATTATACCAGTGGCTGCAACTCAATGGTATTTAATTGATTGCAGAGCAATTTGGGACATTGTCAAATGTGCTGCAGAGATGTAGTTTTGTCTTTTTTCCACTGCACCTGCACGTAGTAGGCAGTGACTGTAACAATGATTCTCTCAGGATAATAAATCACAGAGCAATTAACTAATGTTAGAGAAGTGAAACATTGAATGTAGAACTGTACAGCACACGAACAGGCCCTTCAGCCCATGATGTTGTGCTGAACATGGCACCAAATTAAACTAATTCCTGCTACCTAACCTTGGTCCGTATTCCTTGCATATTCAGGTGCTTATCCCAAAGCCCATTAAACGTCTTTATCTGATCAGCCTGCCCCATCACTCCTGGAAGCGCATTCCAGACACTTACCACTCTCTGTGTAAAATACCTGTCCCTCACATGTTCTTTGAACTTAACCCTCTCACCTTAAGTGTGTGCCAGACACCTATCACTCTCTGTGTTAAACACCTGCCCCTCACATCTCCTTTGAACTTACCCCTCTCAACTTAAGTGTGTTCCCAACACTTATCATTTTGTGTGTAAAACACTTGCCCCTCACTTCTTTTGAACTTTCCCTCTCTCATCTTAAGTGCATTCCTTCTAGTATTCAACACTGGGAAAAAGACTCTGAACGTCAACCGCATTGAAACCTCTCTTAATTTTATAGACTTCTATTTGGTCCATTCTCAGTCTCCGCCACTCCCGAGGACGCAATCCTGGATTGTCCAACCTCTCCTTTTAGTTAATACCCTCTAATCCAGGCACATCTTTCCTTCGAAATGGGGCCCAAAACTGCTCACAATACTCCAAATGGGTTCTGACCAGAGCCTTATACAGCTTTAGGAATGCATCTCTGCTCTTGTATTTTACTGTCTCAATGTGAATGCTAACATTGCATTTGCCTTCCTAACTGTCAACTGAACCTGCATGTTAAAAGGATCTTGAATAAGCATCCAACTCCCTTTGTGCTTCTGTTTCCCTAAGCACTTCCCCATTTGAAAATAATCTATGCCTTCATCCCTTCTTCCAAAGTGCATAACCTCACATTTTTTCACATTGTATTCCATCTGCCATTTCTTTGTCCACTCTCCTAACCTGTACAAATACTTCTGCAGCTCCCCCTCCTTCCTCAATACTACCTGACCCTCTGCATATCTTTGTATCAACTGCAAAATTAACGAAGTGCCTTCAGTTCCTTCCTCCAAGTCGTTAATGTATATTGTGAAAAGTTATGGTCCCAGCATTGGTCGCTGAGGCATATCACTAGTCACTGGCTGTCATCCTGAAAAAGACTCCTTTATCCCCACTCTCTACCTTCTGTCAGTCAGCCAATTCTCTATCCATGCTAGGACCTTACTTTTAACACCATTTAACTAATTTAACAATCTCCTTAAAAAGGATTTTTGTTTGAACGCAGATCTTTCTGCTTAGTTGAAGATCAATGAGAAACCCTGTTTAAGACACTAAGCCCCGGGTCCTCCCTAGCCCCCAGCATTTGGCAACACCTGTAATCCCATCTCCCCAGCCCTGCCTAGACTATAATCAGTGCATTCATACAAGTTCTGCCCAAAGCAAGCTCCTTGGCTCATTGTCCGCTGATACTTCATCCTTGGCCATTTTTTTGGAAGTTGTGGTTAGTCATTTTTTACAGTCTGATCTTTAAGGTGAAAATGCATTTTCCAAGTAAACTTCAGCTGGAATAGGAATTAAACCCACAGAGTATATGTTGGCATTATTCTATACCACTAGCCAACTGAGCTAAATAACCTTAGCCAATGTACTCAGGTCTGGCAATAGGTTTTCCTATTGCCAGAATTGCACTGTATGGATCACTGGAGAAAATTCACCAGTTTACTTCCTTCAACAGGGGCAGGCGATGGCTGAGTGGTATTATCGACAGACTATCAATCCAGGAACTAAGCTAATGTTTTGAGGACATGGGTCCCAATCCCACCACATAGCTGGTGGAATTTGAATTCAATAAAAAACATCTGGAAGTAAGAATCGACTGATGACCATGAAACCATTGTCAATTATCAGAAAACCCTATTTGGTTGACTAATGTCCTTTAGGGAAGGAAATTTGCCATCCTTACCTGGTCTGGCCTACAGAGCCACAGCAATGTGGTTGACTCTCTGCAGTTCTGGGCAACTAGGGATGGGAAATAAATGCTAGCCAGCCAGCCACGATGCCCGTATCCCACGAATAACTGCTGCTTAAAAAGTTTCTACAATCCTTGTTACAACACATGACAGGTTTTACTAATGCATTCTCCCAGCTAGTGTTGCAACTTCTGGGAACACGTACCAAGCACCAAAGACACAGATTGGAAATCCGACAGGATCTGTGTGCTTTAAAGCTTCTTAACGTTCAATTTATTAGTGTCACATGTAGGCTTACATTAACACGGCAATGAAGTTACTGTGAAAATCCCCTAGTCGCTTCATTCTGGCACCACTCTGAGTATACTGAGGGAGAATTTAGCATAGCCAATGCACCAAACTAGCATATACAGTGCCCAAGCTGGGAATCGAACCTGGGTCCCTGGAACTATGAGGCAGCAGTGCTAACTACTGTGCCCACCATGTCATGTTCCAGGTAAGTGAAGCTCTGTACTAGGGGGAGTGAACTTGTTAACTGTCTTTTGTACATCCAAGTCCTCAGGTATTGGCACTTAAATAGAAACATTTGAACTCAAACAGGAGATCCTTTCAGAGCTACGGACCTCTGAACTTGAATTTATAATAAGTGTAAGATTATCTCCTATACATTTCCCCTTTTCCTGTTTCTCCAGATCAAAGCCTATTACACGCCAGAGGCTTATGTTCAGTGATTTGAGTGAATGTTTCCACTTCATTAGCTTTAAGTGGTGAATGAAACCAGGGACTTTATACCACTCAGTTTCTGCTATTTCCTTGTGATATATTATGGAGTGTCACTGACAGTGAGAGTCTATTATTGAACCCTACTAAATCTATTTGACTTCATCCACATTGAGCACACTGAATCTTCTACAGTGTGGAAAGGTGGTTTTCCTATTGCCAGAATTGCACTGTATGGATCACTGGAGAAAATTCACCAGTTTACTTCCTTCAACAGGGGCAGGCGATGGCTGAGTGGTATTATCGACAGACTATCAATCCAGGAACTAAGCTAATGTTTTGAGGACATGGGTCCCAATCCCACCACATAGCTGGTGGAATTTGAATTCAATAAAAAACACCTGGAAGTAAGAATCGACTAATGACCATGAAACCATTGTCAATTATCAGAAAACCCTATTTGGTTGACTAATGTCCTTTAGGGAAGGAAATTTGCCGTCCTTACCTGGTCTGGCCTACAGAGCCACAGCAATGTGGTTGACTCTCTGCAGTTTTGGGCAACTAGGGATGGGAAATAAATGCTAGCCAGCCAGCCACGATGCCTGTATCCCACGAATGAATAAAGAAAATGTAAACAATTGGACTTATTACTCCGCAGATGGACCATCAGTGAGGTTTATGATTGTGAAACTTTGGTACATGGCCAAAGCCTCAATAAGGCTGGAAAGAATAGGAGAAACAGATGAGAAAATGAAAAGATTATGTTTCATTGATGCCAAGCTCAAGGTTGAGAAGTCAATAGAAAATCTCAGTATCAGCAGGAGATCAAACTGTAGTTAGCTGGATCAAAACAGGGGGATCCAGGGAGAAGGCAGGGAGAATAGCACCAAGTCATGATGCTCGTTTCGAGAGCCAGGGCTGATACAATGGGCGAAATGAGCCGTCCTGCACCATAATTATTCTGTGACAACCCAACTGATTCAACAGTCTGAAAATAGTTTACAGTGTAAGGTGCTTTAAGTTATTTCAGTGTGACAAGGTGCCCTCTAAATATATCTATTAGGAATGCTGTGTAATTGGAGGCAATAATTAACCAATCTTACCATCTGAATAACCAGTGGTAGCTTTTATAAACAGGGAGTATCCATTGATCCCCTTGAAAATTACTTTCCAAAGGGATAATTTTTAACCCCCTCATTCAACAGACACTGAACCAAGCACAGGCTAGAATTGAGCAGATCTTTTCTCTGTTATGGTACTGCTTCACTGTTATTATAGCATAAAGCAGTTGGGCCATCCACTTGTTTTCTATATGCTAATGGTGTATCCTTGGAACCAGATGAGATGGGTGCAGGAGATGCCAAACAATGGGACCTGGGGCAAGGGAGGTTCCTTGTTTTAAACATAATTTCTTCTTGTCTTTGGGTGAGTTTCAAAGCAGAAGGACGGGCTTAGAAAAAACCCGGAGCTGTTTGATTTTTTTTAAAGCCGTTCTTTTAGCTCAGTAGCAATGTGCTGCTACTTCCAACCTTCGGGGAGACTTGTGATTCCAATTTCTTTTTGAAAATCCTGCCAAAAAAGCACAAGGCTTCACGAAGGCTGGAAGCAGTCGGGGGTCAACTGAGAGTTTTCTTGGTTGTAAAATGGTCAGAGAGCAAAGAAACATAGAAACATCAACAAGTACATGATGTAAAAATATAGGCGTTGGATGTTGAATATAGTGGGCATTGTAAGAAGTCTCACAACATCAGGTTAAAGTCCAACAGATTTGTTTGGAATCATGAGCTTTTGGAGTGCTGCTCCTTCATCAGGTGAGCATCTATCTGGTAAATGAGCGGTGCTCCAAAAGCTCATGTTTCCAAATAAACCTGTTGTGCTTTATGCTGGTGTTGTGAAAGAGATTTCTTAAAGAAAAGTACAACACAGGATCAAGCTCTTTGGCCCTGTGCTGATCATGATGTCCTAAAGAAAGAAAAAATCTTTCTACCCATATGATCCTTATCCCTCTATTCCCTCCCTATTCATGTAACTATCCAAATGCCTCTTAAATATTGATTGCTTCTACCATATCCTCTGGCAGCACATTCCAGGTACCCACCACTTTCTGTGTGAGAAACTTGCCCCCCCCTCCCCACCCCAGCACATTTCCCTTAAACATTCTCCCTCTCTCCTTGTACCTATGCCCCCTTGTAATTGAGACTTCCACCTTTGGAAAAAGGTTCACTTAGAAGGTTCACTAGGCTGATACGGAGATGAGGGGTTAGTTTATGAAGAGAGATTGAATAGACTGAGTCTGTAATTGTTGGAGTTTAGAAGTCTGAGGAAGGATCTTATAGAGATGTATAAGATAATGAATGGGATAGATAGGTTAGAGGCAGAGAGATTCTTCTGCTGCAGGACTAGAGGGCACAGCCTCAAAATAAGTGGGGGAGAGGGGCAGTTTAGATCGGAGTTGAGGAGGAACTTCTTCACTTAAAGGGTGGTGAATCTCTGGAATTCTCTGCCCGTTGAAGTGGTAGAGGCTACCTCGCTGAATATATTTAAGTCACGGGTAGATAGGTTTCTGATAGGCAAGGGAATTAAGGGTTATAGGGAGAAAGTGGGAAAGTGGAACAGATCCACTTCAGATCAGCCACGATCTTATTGAATGGCGGGGCAGGCTCGAAGAGCTAGATGGCCCACTCCTGCTCCTATTTCTTATGTTCTTATGTTATTAACAATTGCCCTGTCTATGAGTCTCATAATCTTGTAGTCCTCTATTAATTTTATAGATGTCTCTCTCTTATTTTAGAGCTGTGTGAGATTGTGTGGAGGTGGCTGTTAGGTGTGGGGTAGGTGGGGTTGGGAGATTGGCCAGCTGGTGGGAGGTTTCAAGAGGTTGGGACATGTGGAGGGTGAGATGTTTGGAGATGGTTGCAGTGTTTGAATTGGGTGGAGGCTGGGTGGTGAGACAGGTGGAGTTTAGGGAACTGGGTGGATTAGTTGGGGGCATTCGGGGGTAGGTGAGGGGTGGCGGAAGAGGGTTGGGGAAGGTTGGGGGAGTGGGGGGTGAGAAGGCAGGTTGTGCACGAGGGTATTTGGAGAGCTTGGGGGCAATTACGAAGTGGGATGTCATTTATCAAGTTTAGTACCATACAATTAAATACTCTATTTTTATGTCAAGGAATAATTAATTAATGACTAGTTAATGATTTGCTGTTTGTGGGATCTTGCTGTGTGTAATTTAGCAGCCGTGTTGCCAAAAGACCAACAATGACTCTGTGTCAAAAGTAATCAGTGGCTTGTCATGTATTTTAAAGAATCTTGATGTGAAAGGAGACATACAAATGGAGAGTTATTTCTTGTTTTGCGCAGTGCTATAGTGCAGCCTTTTGCTGAGACTTAGAATTTTGCTTTGAACAATTTATCATGTTTCAGATCAGCAATAACTGTCTGTTGAAGGTCCATAGATTGTGTACTGGCCCTTGCTCACAACAGTGAGTTATACTGAATGGGAACATGAAGTGATGCTTGTGTCCCCTTCCAATGTATTTGTATCATGTTCGATTTTTTAATGGAGTTATTAATTCTCTTAAAGAAGATGGATTAATGCTGTTATTAAAATAACAAGGGAAATACCAAAATAATGGATTTTCACTAATACTGGCAAATGTTGACTCCTTGGTTCAAATAGATTGAAGGATCTGCTTCACTGAAAGTGACATCTTTCAATAACGACTTGAATACCCATTAAAATTAAATGCCATGAACAATAAGTGAATCCAGCAAATAACCATCACCAATAAGAGATACTCCAACAATTGCCCCTTGATATTTAGTGGTGTCACCATCACTGAATGCCCCATTGTTAACATCCTTGGGGGTTACCATTGACTGGAAACTCAAGTGGATTTACCACATAAACATAGTGGTTCAAAGAGCAGATCAGAGGCCAGAAATATTGCAGAGATTGACTCACTTCCTGACTCCCCAGAGCCAGTCCACCATTTAAAAAGCACAAATCAAGAGTGTTATGGAATATTTCCCACTTCTTTTGATAGGCGCAGCTCTAATAACTCAACAAGCTTGATACCATAAAGGACCAAGTAGCCCACTTGATAGGCACCACATCCAAAAACATCCACTCTCTCCACCACCGATATTCAGTAACAGCAGCAGTGTGTATTATCTACAAGATATACTACAGCAATTCAATAAAGATCTTTAGACAGCACCTGCCAAACACACGACCACTTCCAAGAAGGGCCAGAGCAGCAGATACATGGGAACATCACCATCCCCTGACTTGGAAATAGAGTCACAGATGTTTATATCCTGTAAGCAGACCGCTTTGGCCCAACTTGTCTATGCCGCCCAGTTTTTACCACTAAACAAGTCCCAATTGTCTGCATTTGCTCATATCCCTTTACATCCATTTTACTCTTGTAACTATCCAAATACTTCTTAAATGACAAAACAGTACCCACCTCTACTATTGCCTCTGGCAGCTTGTTCCAGACATTCACCCTGTGTGTGAAAAAACTGCCTCTCTGGGCCCTTTTGTATCTCTCCCTCACCTTAAACCGATGCCCTCTCGTTTTGCCTTTGGGAAAAGACATTGACTATCTACCTCATCAATGCTTCTCATTATTTTGTAGACCTCTGTAAGTTCACCCCTAAGCCTCTTATGTTCCAGAGAATGAAGTCCTAGTCTATCCAGCCTCTCCTTGTAACTCGAACATCAAATCCCAGTAGCATTCTAGTAAATCTTTTCTGCACTCTTTCTAGTTTAATAATATCCTTTCTATAGTAGGGTGACCAGAACTGTACACAGTATTCCAAGTGTGGCCTAACCACTGTTTTGTACAACTTCAACAAGACATTCCAACTCCTATATTCGTTGTTCTATGTTCTGACCAATGAAACTAAGCATGCCAAACACCTTCTTCACCATCCTGTCCACCAGTGACTCTACTTTCAAGGAGATATGAACTTGTAGTCCTAGGTCTCTTTGTTCTGTAACTCTCCCCAATGCTCCACCATTAAGTGAGTAAGTCCTGCCCTGGTTCAATCTACCAAAATACATCAATTCACATTTTTCTAAATTAAACTCCATCTACCATTCAATAATCCATTGGCCCATTTGATCAATATTCCATTTCCAAACCCATATTAGCTTCTTCATTATCCACTGTGCCACCAATCTTGGTGTCATCTGCAAACTTACTAACCATGCCTCCTAAATTCTCATCCCGTCATTAATAAAAATTATAAATAATAGTGGACCCAGCACTGATCCCTGAGGCACACCACTGGTCACAAGCCTCCAATTTGAAAAACAACCCTTTATAAACACCCTCTGACTTTTGTGATCAAACCAATTTTGTATCCAGTTGGCTACCTCACCCTGGATCCTGTGAGATTTAATCTTATGCTACAACCTATCATTGGTGCAGCTCTAACAACTCAAGAAGCTTGATACCACCCAGGACAAAATAGCCCATGCGGTACCTTGTTAAAGGCCTTGCTAAAGTCCATAAGACAACATCAACTGCACTGCCCTCATCTACATTCTTTGTTATCCCTTCAAAAATCTCAAATTTGTGAGACATGATTCTGAACTGACAAAGCCATGCTGACTATCCCTAATCAGTTCTTGCCTCTCTAAATGCCTATAAATCCTATCTCTTAGTGTAGCTTCTATATTGCCATTCCTTCGCGGTCGCTGTGTCAAAATCCTGGAATTCTCTCCCTAACGGCATTGTACAGCACATGGACTGCAGCGATTCAAGAGGGCAGCTCCTCATCAACTTCTCAGGGGCAACTAGGAATGGAGAATAAATGCTGGCCAGCCAGCCAGATCCCACAAATGAATTAAAAAAATTATAGTGTGGAAATAAAGTTGTTGTGAAGGGTTGGAATTTCTCTGTGCGCTATCTGAATCAGAAGAAGAGTTTGGGTTTAACGTGCTTGACTTAGCGCATCAGAACATCCCAAAGGGCTTCACAGGCAGTAGAATAATTCTGAAGTGTTGTCACGGTTGCAAAGTAGACAAAGGGCAGACAGGCTTTGGCAGAGACTCTTGCGCCTGGTACCCTTCAGCACATCTGTTTGCTGTTTTAGTGAATTAAAGTTACATCTTCAGTGAAAGGCTTCAAATAATGACTGCCAAGGAAACGTCAGCAGATAAAGAATAGCTGTACGTAAATACTGAGAGTACATTTATATAGGGCAGGATTTAATATCCCACCTGCCATGGATGAGTTCAAAGGTAGGGGAGCAGGATCTGCTGTCAGGTGGGAGGGTACAGGCCGGAGATCCACAGGCAGTGAGTACCTGATTGAGAGAACTAGCATTGCTGTGGGAGGGAGAAACTAAAATCCATTTCCCTTCCCTTGCTTCTGACCCATATTCCCCACCCCTTCTCGCAACCCCTACCCTGTCCACACTACTCTCCATTTGGGTGACCTTTGTGGTAGGCCCCACTGTAATACAGGTAGTGGTTACTGCTCCTGGTAGCACTTCTTGTACTGCATAGCTGGCAGCATCTGGTTGACTAGTAGTTCTGGGGGAAGGGTTTTCTACCCCACTGGGGGCCTCATCCAACAGAAGGCCCAGGGCTACCAGGTTGAGTGACTGAAAAATGGAAAATGCTGGAAAATCTCAGCAGATCTGACAGCATCTGTATAGAGAGAGTAGACCCAATATTTTGAGTCTGGATGATCCTTTGCCCTTTGGAAATATTGCTCTTTGTTCTGACATCCTGAAGAGGTATCAGAATATTGTCTCCTGGAGAAAAGCTCACAGACATGTCCAGCACTCACATTGTGTCTGCGTGGGTTTCCTCCGGGTGCTCCAGTTTCTTCCCACTCTCCAAAAATGTGCAGATTAGGCTAACTGGCCATGCTCAATTGCTCCATCATGTCAGGAGGACAAGCAGGGGAAATACATGGGGTTTTGGGTATAGGACCTTGATGGGATTGTTGTCAGTGCGGGCTCGATGGGCCGAATGTACTCCTTCTACATTGTAGGGATTCTATGATTAAATGACTGGCAACTTTAGAAGCTCTAAGTCAGTTGCCATTTCTTATCTCCTTCAGAGTGTTTGCTGGTATTGGTGAATAAGGATTCTCAGGATGGTTTTGATCAGTGGTACAGTTGACAGTAAAAAGGAAAACCACTTAGTATTCAAAGTAGTTCACTCTAGGTTAACAACATTTGCACCCTTCATTTGTATCAGTAATTTGACCATGGAGGTCAGATTGAATGTAAAATACTTCTTGCATATTAACACTGAAAGAAATGGTTTCAACCATTTGGAAATAATGAACAATAATTGGCCATTTTCCATCAATTAGAAGAAGAATATTGACATTGCGGATCTAATTTTCCAACTCACTTCCACCTCAGAGCTTAACCTCCTGCACTGCTGGAGTGAGCTCAATGGAAGCTGAGGGAACAGCATGCAGTTATTTGAATAGGCATTTTAGATCAGTATGACTCAACATGGAGTTAAACAATTTCAGATAAAAAGCTCTGCTGTTAATTGTTCCATCGTTATATAATCGCAATATGATTTAGAAACATATGTTCAAGTGTATGTGTACTTAAGCATCCAGGTACTCCATCATGCACAACAGTCTGCGTATCAAAGTAACAATGTATCAGTTTGCACATGGTGCCACAGTGGTTAGTACTGTTGCCTCACATTTCCAAAGACCAGTGTTAAATTCTGACCTCAGATGACTGTGTAGAGTTTGCATATTCTCCCTGCGTCTGTGTGAGTTTCCTCTGGGGTGCTCCAGCTTCCTCCCACAGTCCAAAGATGTGCTGATTAGATTGATTGGCCATGCTAAATTGACCTTGATGTCCAGGAGATTGTCAGGGTAAATAGATGGGGTTATGGTGCAATAGGGCCTGAAGAAATCCCGACAATGCACAAGGAGGCCATTTGGCACCAACAGCAATGCCATCCAGGCCTTATCCCTGTACCCCATACACCACCCAGGTCCTATCCCTGTATCTCTCTAACTTTCACAAGAAGGGGCAATTTAGCACGGCCAATCAACCTAACCCACACATCTTTGGAGTGTGAGAGAAATTGGAGCATCTGGAGGAAACTCAAGGCAGACATGGGGACAAAGTGCAAACCCCACACAGCCAGTAAGCCAAACTGGGAATCAAATCCAGGTCCATGAAGCTGTAAGGCAGCAATACTAATCAGTACGCTACCATGCTGCCCTCCCACGACGGTGCAGGCTCAGTGGGCCGAACGACCCCCTCTAGGGATTCTAAATCCATGATTCAAAGCACTTGGTGTGGTCTGAGAAACACATTTACGGAAACAGAAACATTTCAGTCTAAGAGTGCGATTATTTTGGACTTGGGTGAACCACGAGACATAGCATGGTGTCAGCAGGCCTGCGTGTGAGAAAACCCAGATATTAGAAACAAAGTAAGTGCAGAATTAGAATGAGAACCAATGCCAGGGAGAAAGAAAAACACCGAGTTAGCCACACAGAGATAAAATGGATGCTGCCGCAGGAGCAGAAATGAAGGCACAGCACAAGCCCAGGATGGAGTGGGAGGCCAATGATATGGAAGCATTTGAGAAATTCAACCAAAAGTTTGACCTTTCTCAAAGGCACTGACAAAGAGGAAATCGCCAGCTACTGCCTTTTGTGCGCAGGAGAGATCAATTTATATTCATTTATTACCAAAAAAGAAAATGCCTGGAAAGTCTCAGCAGGTCTGGCAGCATCTGTAAGGAGAAAAAAGAGCTGACGTTTCAAGTCCAGGTGACCCTTTGTCAAAGCTTTGCTGTCAGACCTGCAGAGATTCCCCAGCATTTTCTCTTTTGGTTTCAGATTCCAGCATCAGCAGTAATTTGCTTATATCGTCAATTTATTTATTAGCCGAGAGATCAATGAGGACAACATAAATTAAGCCAGACAAAATTTTACAGACATTCAGCACACATCTCCAGTCAAAGTCAAATCAATGGACGAATCGTTATGAATTTCAAAGCCTGAGTCAGGAACCAGGTGAGCCTGTTGACAATTTCTTAGCCGGATTGGAAACTGAAGTGTAAATTTAAAGGAGGAAATGAAAGGCTGGTAGATCAGCTTTATGTTTTGCTTAGTGAAGTTGTGTTATGCTTTCTGTCATTGGGTAGCTCTGCAATGAAGCCCATATCTTTTAAATGGATAAAATTTCTTTAAAGCTTTGCTTAAACCTGGGTTCGAATCCCACAACGGTGGATAATGGAATTTAAAAATCCAATGATGGCCGTGAAATGATTGTCGTAAATGATTAAAGGAAAAGCAGAATCATTGCCCTGCCAAAATTGCAGGGCTGTGGTATGGAGCTTCTCATCTCATTTGCATGGCCTCCCACCAAAGAGCGGCAGGGTTGTACAGTCGTTAGCACTGCTGCCTCACAGTACAAGGGGCCTGAGTTCGATTCCCAGCTTGGGTGACTGTCGGTGTGGAGTTTGCACGTTCTCCCCATGTCTGCGTAAGTTTCCTCCTGGTGCTCCAGTTTCCTCCCACAGTCTGAAAGACGTGCCTGTTAGGTGCATTGTCCATGTTAATTGTCCATGTTAAATTCAGTGTACCCAAAAAAGTGCCAAAGTGTGGTAACTGACAGATTTTCACAGTAAGTTCATCGCAGTATAAGCGTAAGCCTATTTGTTTCACTTATAGGTAAACTTTAAACCCAGAATCTTAGGCTCCCCTGGTAGTGGAAGTTCAGGTACACAGATCACTAAAACTTCATGAAACTGTAGGTAAAATAATCCAAAGGTGTGTTATGTAATGCTGACCATTATATCTCAAGGAGATTGGACTTTTCTTTTAATATTCACAGAGAGTTGATTGGCCAGTTAACCGTGTTTTTAACATGTTAACATGAGCATCACTCCATGAACAGGACCTGGCATTCAGAACTCTCAACAAGACCGTTCTCTGAATTAAAATACCTCCCTAACACACTATGGGTGTTCCTACAACACGTGCACTACAATGGTTCACAAAGTCAACTCACCACTATCTTTTCAAGGGTAAATTGGGATGGATAATAAACATTGAACTGGTCAGCGATGCCCTTATTCCATGAAGGAATAAAAAAGAAACAATGTGGAGCTGGCGGTATAACTCAAATTCACCAGTCCACTTAGCAGACACCTGCAAAAAATACCTTTGGTACAAAGAGGTCCTTAAATCATGACAGACAGATTTCACTGTCGAAAGCTGTGAGGGCAACCATCCCTTCAGACCCCCAAAAAAGCATATTACACTTTTGAAATTGTGAATAGTTGGAAAAATAGAAGTCCAAAGAGATTTAGGAGTCCACACAGATTGTTAAAACATCATGTATAGGAACAGAAAATAATCAAAAAAATGCCAATATCTTGCTGCTTATACTGGTGGAATCTTACTGTCCTGCCGATGGTACACTCCTGTTCCCTGACAGTGAGGGTGTATTCAGTCGGAAATCTCATTGACAATGGTGAGACCTTAATGTTCTCTAGCCAGCGAGTGGCACGGCCCCTCCCAATGCCATGAAGCAAGCCACAATGGGGGAGGAAAATCCCACCCATCGGCCAATGGAATGCTGACTGTTATATCTAGAGAACTGGAATGCTAGGGGGTTAGGAGTCACACTTGAGCGATACAAAGTCCTGGTTAGACCGCACCTTCTTTGTACTATGAGCAGTTCTGGACACCTCCTCATTGGAAGGATAAATTGGACTTGGAGGGAATTTTACCATCCCGTCCACCACGGGAATTGTAGCAGGCAGTTCACGGACTATGCAAAGGTCCGTTGACCTCGAGTGGAATTTTCCAGTCTTTGGGCAAGTGTGGCTGAAAAATCTCACTCCTGGGCTCTCAGGTTTAAAATATGAGGAGGCTACACAAACTAGGGTCCTATTCTGTGGAATTTAGTCGGTTAACGGATTATTCAATCAAAGTTTCTAAGATATGAAGGGCGAGTCTAACCAGGTCTTTGCATTGCTGAGGCATAACTTCTATCTCCTGTAGTCCTATCCTTGAGATATAATGGTCAGCATTACATAACACACTTTTGGATTATTTTACCTACAGTTCCATGAAGTTTTAGTGATCTGTGTACCTGAACTTCCACTACCAGGGGAGCCTAAAATTCTGGGCTTAAAGTTTACCTATAAGTGTAACAAGTAGGCTTCCGCTTATTCTGCAATGAACTTACTGTGATAATCTGTCAGTTGCCACACTTTGGGTACACTGAATTTAACATGGACAATTAACATGGACAATGCACCTAACAGGCTGTGGGAGGAAACTGGAGCACCCGGAGGAAACCTACGCAGACATAGGGAGAAAGTGTAAACTCCACACCAACAGTCATCCAAGCTGGGAATCAAACTCAGGCCCCTTGCACTGTGAGGCAGCAGTGCTAACTACCGTGCAATCCTGCCATTCTTTGGTAGGAGGCCATGCAAATGAGATGAGAAGTTCCATACCATAGCCCTGCAATTTTGGCAGGGCAATGATTCTGCTTTTCTTTTAACCATTTACAAAAATCATTTCACAGCCATTATTGGATTTTTAAATTCCACTATCTACCGTTGTGGGATTCAAACCCAGGTCCTCAGATCATTACCCAGGATCCCTGGATTATCAGTCAACCAGCTTAACAATGTGATTGTCACAGCATGCTGCAATATTGACAGCCCGCAACCATTTAATGGCCAATTAGTAGGTTGGTGGTGGGACTTTTCGATCAAGGAGTCTTGCATCAGAGAGCTGCCAGGCAATCAGAGATACACATTTCTGTGACACATTTGGGACGGAAATGTGGGCTATTGCATTGGGATTTGAGGATATGTTTGGGTGTCCGAGGATTGGAGAGGCTACAGGTATGGGACCACTCTTCCTGCCTGCCATTAGTCTGAGCAGGCAAACTCTTTCAGTTGGGCATTTGGCACTCAGCCTTTCTCACAGTTGGTTAAATCCCAGTGGAGCAGAATGAGGCCACTTAGTGGGAATTAATTGCCTATTTAAAGAGCTCAATTGGCCGACCTATCTGATATAATTGAAGAGGCAACCTTCCAACATGATGATAGTAAGATGTTTTACTCACATTCAGTCAATGATTGAGCCAGTAAACGTTTCATAGAATCATACAATGCATTCGGTCCATCAAGTCTGCACCAACTCTCTGGCAGAGCATCAGACCCAGGTTCTATCCTTGTAATCCCATGTTTACCCCAGTACTCTCCCTATCCATATTGGACATCATGGCCGGAGGCTGGTAAGATCATGCCCGGGAACAACGAAGAATGCTGTTCTTCGAGTCACTCTCGCCCTGATTTTGGGCAGGCGTGCCAGTAAAATCAAGGCCTAAGAGACAAATTAACATAACTAATCAACCTAACTTGCATATCTTTGCATTGAAATGTTGATTTATTCTGAAATTGTATTCGAAAATCAACTTCCCCAATCCACAGATTATCAGAAAAAGAAATGATGACATTCCAACTTGTCCTTCCTTTTTTAATTTTGTTCTTTCTGGCCGCACTCAGCAAGCAGATTAAAATTTCAGATGGGTTTGCTCCCTGCACAGGAAGTTCCTTTATTCCCACTGCAGGCCCACTTGGCACAGTTAAAACCCCATGTCCCCAATTACCAGTGACCTTTGGGAAGACCAGGGCTTGGGATTGGTTGGATGAGAAGAATCTCAGACTTATGGCATTGCTAGCTGTAGAATCATGATTTGCTGATTGGAGGCCCCACAGTGCAACAGGAACATACTCTAAAAGTATTTAATTGGCTGACAAGCATATTGGAACAGTCTGTGTCGTGAATGGTGCCACATGAAAGACCTGGATAGAGTGGACATGGAGAAAATGTCCCCATTTGTAGGAGAGATTTGGATCTGAGAACACAGACTTAGAGTAAAAGGATGACCCTTTAGAACCAAGATCAGGAGAAATGTTTTCAGCATTTCACACTTTAGGAAGTACCCTATTCTACAGTGTTTTTTAGGTACAATGTGGACAACTCACGTTTGTGCTCCAATTTCGTCCCACAGTCCAAAGTTGTGCGGGTTAGATGGACTGGCATGCTAAATTGTCCATTAAATTGTTGCAAGGTGTGCAGGTTAGGTGGATTAGTCATGGTAAATGTGCAGAGTAATGGGGATTGGATGGGAGGGAGGGCCTGGGTAAGGTGCTCTTTCGATGAGTTAGTGCGACCCCATGGGCTGAATGGCCTTCTTCTGCACTATTGTATAAGTATTATTGCCTTTCACTAAGGCCCTAGTTTTAAGGAAGGAAATCTGCCATTTTTAACTGGTCTGGCCTATGTATGAGACCCACAGCGATACCTTTAAAATGGTCTAGCAAGCTATTTAGTTCAATGGCAATTTGGAAGGGCAACAAAAACTGACCTTGTCAACGACACCCACATCCCTTCAAGAATAAATAAACAAAAAGGATTATTAAACTTTGAAACTCGAGGCCATAGACTTTACAGTTTACAATGCCTCCTGGATCCCTGTCCATGTCCCTGCCTTGTCATCACTTCTCTGAATATAGAGTATATTTAAATCATGTTTCCATTTAATTAAATAGGTTGTTACATTTTGCTCTTCCAAGCCTTTATTGTAGAGACTGAAGTAAAGTTTTTGCCCGATTCATGGAACTTATTTAAAATTCACACATGGGACATTTAAAAGGAGTAGTTCGGTGATCTATATTTCAATGCACAGGTTGTACTGAATAAGACAATGTGAAGGGAAGAGTCAGGACAAGAGTTGATGGAAATTTCAATATCGTAGTTATTACTGAAACAGCTTAAAACAAGGCAGGAATGGCAGCCTAGTATTGCTAATAACAAGCAAACCACTCCTGTTAAAGGACTTTCATAATGCATAAAGTGTAGGATGACAGTGGGGAAGATTGGGCTGGTGTGTTGTGGGTGGGGGGGGCGGGGGGGGGGAGGGCGGTTGGAATCAAAACAGGAGTGACATTGTAGAATTGATTGAAAAATAATCACAGCTACCAGGAAGAAGGATTTTCTAAAAGGATCATCAAATAAGAGCCATAAAAGTTAAAATGTGGGACAAAAATGGGGCAATCAGACTGCAGGGAATAAATTATAGACCTCCAAAGAGAAAGACTGAAGTGCTAATGTTTCAGCAAAGTGCTGAGATGTAAAGTAACAATAAAGCTGGGACAGCAGGAGATTTCAATTACCCTGATATTATAAAAACAATGCAATCAAAGTGCTGAATTTAAAAAAAAATAGTTTCAGAAAGCTTTATGTTAACATGCACAGCAAGAAAAGCCATGATGTAGAGAAGCCAATATTGGATTGGGGTGCATGCAGGAAGAAGTCTTACAACACCAGGTTAAAGTTTAGGATAGGTGAATCCTTCATCACCTGTGCAACAAGAGAAGGGACGGTTTTGGACTTGGGTTTAGGAAGTGAAGTTAGCAGAAGGAAGGGATATCACTGGGGCAGCATTTTGATGATACAGATCATAATTCAGTTAGATGCATTGTTGAAAAAAACAATATCGGACATGAGTAAAATTTTTAAATTTCAGAAAAGGGAAACTTTACTAAGTGGAATACAATTTGATAAAAATACACTGGAAAATAGCTACTCCAAAGTAAATCAGTGTCAGGCAGTGAGAGGCATTCAAGGAAGAGATAGAGAGGGTTCAGAACAAATATGTTCTCATAAAAGAAAATGGTATTGACGCCCAAATCTAGACCATCCCCACCCCAGTCCATCCCACCCAAGATGTCAAAAAATGTACATAGAAATATAGAAACATAGAAACTAGAAGCAGAAATAAGCCATTCAGCCCTTCAAGCCTGCTAAGCTATTCATTTTGATCATGGCTGATCATCAAATTCAATCTCCTGACCCTGCCATCCACCCAATATCCCTTGATCTCTTCAGCCACAAGAGACGTATCTAATTTCTTCTTGATGTGAAGATGTCGGTGTTGGACTGGGGTGGGCACAGTAAGAAGCCTCACAACATCAGGTTGAAGTCCAACAGGTTTATTTGGTAACATGAGCTTTCAGAGAGGTGGTCCTTCATTGGGCTGTTCAATTGATTCACCCAATGAAGGATCGGTGCTCCAAAACCTCGTGCTACCAAATACACCTGTTGGACTTTAATATGATGTTGTGAGAATTCTGACTGTGACTTCCTCTTGAAATCACACAACGTTTTGGCCTCATCTACTTTCTGTGATAGTGAATTCCACAGGTTCACCATGTTCTGGGTGAAGAAATTTCTTCTCACCTCAGTCCTGAAAGATTTACCCCCATATCCTCAAACTATGAACCCCAGTTCTAGGCATCCCCCCATTGGAAACGTTCTTTCTGAATCTATCCTATCTAACCCTAATGATGAGATCTCCTCTCACTTTTCTAAACTCCAGTGAAATTAATCCTAAATGACTTAGTCTTTCATCATATGACAGACCTGCAATCCCAGGAATCAGCCTGGTAAACCATTGCTGTACTCCCGCTATAAGAAAGATATTCTTTGTCAGATAAAGTCAAATAAAACTGCACACAATACTCCAGGTGTGGCCTCGCCAACATCCTATACAACTGCAGCAAGATTCCTATACTCAATTCCTCTAGCTATGAAGACCAACATACAATTTTACCTCCTTTACAAGCTGCTGTTCCTGCATACAGAGTAGGATAAGGCAAAAAAAGTTTTTTAAAAAGTCAAGCTTTAATCTTCTATACTTGAAGAATTACAACATAAATCTATAAACCACACTGCATGAAATTTACATCAAAGTGCAGTATCTTATTCTGTTTTTCAGATAATGCTTTTTTTTGTTCCAATGTCAATGTCTGAAGCCAATGTAAACAACCTTGTAAACCGCAGTTTAATAACTGTCAGCACAACGGAAGCACTGATGTGCTGAATTGAAATCTTTGCCAATTTTTGGCAAGTTGCCATTTCACTGCACATTTGTTTATATTATCTTATTACATGGTTGCACAAAATAACAATAATTGAACAAGACAAACTCACATCGTGGGGCAAGTCAAGAATTTTGACCTTGCAATCATCGTGCAGCATCTGAAGAATTAATACCCAGATTCACACACTTATTCTCATGGGAAGGGGCCACCTTTAATGAACTTGAAAAGTAATGCACGAGGCAATTTGAGATGGTTCACATGATAAGATCTTTTATATATGCACCACTGTTATTTATAAGTGCTCTTTTCTGACTTTTATTCAATGTCTCCTCTGCAGATAGAGGCATTATTGATAAAGCCAACATATTAAACTCATCCTTTATTATCCATGGGAAGGTGGTTTTGGGTCTCAGAAACTAGAAGCAGGAGTAGACCATTCAGCCCTTTGAGCTCTGCCATTCATTTTGATCATCAAATTCAATACCCTGATCCCCCTTTCCTCCTAGATCCCTTGATCTCTTCAGTTCCTAAACTATATCTTCTTTCTTCTTGAAATCTCAGTGTTTTGGCCTCAACTACTTTCTGCCATAGTGAATTCCATACATTCACCCGGCCCCACCCCCCCACCTCTGAGTGAAGAAATTTATCATCACCTGAGTTCTAAAAGGTTTACCCCTTATCCTCAAACTATGACCCTTAATTCTGGACACCATTGGAAATATTCTTTCTGAATCTACCCTCTCTAATCCTGTTAAAATTCTATAATTTCTATGAGATACCCTCTTACTCTTCTAAACTCCAGTGAATATCATCCTAACTGACTTAGTCTCTCCTCATATGACAGACCTGCCATCCCAGAGATAAGTCTGATAAACCCTCACTGTGCTCTCTCTATAGTAACGACATCCTTCTTCAAATAAGTGTCTTAATCCGGAACGATTTTAGAACGTGTGGTTATGGTTTTTCCATTGTGCTATTGAGGCAGAAGTTCAAGGATTTGGATTAAGCAGCAATAGAAGAACAATGGTAAATTTCCAGGGAAGTGGTATTATAGCGTACTTTAAAAAAAAATTATTCAAGGGATATGGGTGTCACTGGCAAGGCCAACATTTACTATCCATCCCTAATTGCCCTTGAGAAGATGGTGGTGAGCTGCCTTCTGGAACCACTGTAGTCTATGTGGTGTAAGTATACCCACAGTGCTGTTGGGAGAGAATTCCAGGATTTTGACCCAGTGAAGGAATGGCAATATATTTCCAAGTCAGAATGGTGAGTGGCTTGGAGGGGAATATTCAGGTAGAATTGTGCCCATATCTCTACTGCTCTTGTCAGTCTATATAGTAGTTGTCCTGAATTAAGAAGATGCTGCCTAAGAAGTGTTAGTGAATTTCTGCAGTGCATCTTGTAGATGGTATTCACTACTGCCACCGTGTGTGGTGGTGGAGGGAGTGAATGTGTATAGCAGGGGTGCCAATCAAGCAGGCTGTTTTATCCTGGATAGTGTCAAGCTTCTTGAGAGTTGTGGGAGCTGCTTGTTACTAGACTAGCAATCCAAAGCACCCGACTAATGTTTCAGAGTCAGGAATTCAAATTCCATCATAGCAGCTCGGGTAATTATAAATGCACTGAATCAATAAATCTGTGAGAAGATGCTAATCTTGTTAATAACAATTATAATACTAGATAAGGAGGATGTGCTAGATATTCTTGAGGGTTTGAAGTTAGATAAGTCCCCTGGGCCGGACGGGATTTACCCTAGGATTCTCTGGGAGGCGAGAGAGGCTATTGCAGAGCCTTTGGCTCTGATCTTCAGGTCGTCGTTGATTACGAGTTTAGTGCCGGAAGACTGGAGGATAGCGAATGTGGTCCCATTGTTCAAGAAGGGGAATAGAGACTTTCCGGGGAATTATAGGCCTGTGAGTCTTACTTCTGTTGTGGGAAAGTATTGGAGAGAATTATTAGGGATAGGATTTATAGTTATTTAGAGAGAAATGAATTGATTGGGGATAGTCAGCATGGTTTTGTGAAGGGTAGGTCGTGCCTTACTAACCTTATTGAGTTTTTTGAAAAAGTGACCAAAGAGGTGGATGGGGGTAAGGCAGTTGATGTGGTATATATGGACTTTAGTAAGGCGTTCGATAAGGTGGCCCATGGAAGGCTTCTGCAGAAAATGCAGATGTATGGGATTGAGGGTGATTTAGCTAATTGGATTAGGAATTGGCTAGCAGATAGAAGACAGAGGGTGGTGGTTGATGGGAGATATTCATCGTGGAGTTCGGTGACAAGTGGTGTACCTCAGGGGTCTGTTTTGGGGCCCCTGCTGTTTGTAATTTTTATAAATGATCTGGATGAGGGTATTGAAGAATGGATTAGTAAATTTGTGGATGACACCAAAGTCGGAGGAGTGGTAGATAGTGAACAGGGGTATTATAGTTTGCAAAGAGACTTGGACAAGTTGCAGAGCTGGGCCGAGAGGTGGCAAATGGAGTTTAACGTGGAAAAGTGTGAGGTAATTCACTTTGGCAGGAATAACAAATGTGTAGAGTATAGGGCTAATGGTAGGACTCTTAATAGTGTTGATGAACAGAGGGATCTTGGTGTATATGTGCATAGATCCCTGAAAGTTGGCAATCAAGTCGATAAGGTTGTTAAGAAGGCATATGGAGTCTTAGCTTTTATTGGTAGGGGGATTGAATTTCGGAGCCGCAACGTCATGTTGCAACTGTACAAAACTCTAGTGCGGCCGCACTTGGAGTATTATGTGCAGTTCTGGTCCCCACATTATAAGAAAGATGTGGAGGCATTGGAGAGGGTACAGAGGAGGTTTACCAGGATGTTGCCTGGTATGGAGGGCAGGTCTTATGAAGAGAGGCTGAGGGATTTGAGGTTGTTTTCGTTAGAAAGAAGGCGGCTAAGAGGAGACCTTATTGAAACATATAAGATGATTAGAGGTTTAGATAGGTGGACAGTGATAGCCTTTTTCCTAGGATGGAGAAAGCTAGCACGAGGGGACATAACTTTAAATTAAGGGGTGGTAGTTATAGGACGGATATCAGAGGTAGGTTCTTTACCCAGAGGGTAATTAGGGTATGGAATGCCCTGCCTGCGGCAGTTGTAGATGCACCAAGTTTAGTGGCATTTAAGAGGTTAGTAGATAAGTTTATGGACGAAAAGAGAATGCTTTAGGTTGGAGGGTCATCGCTTTTTCCTAATTGGTCAGCGCAACATCGAGGGCCGAAGGGCCTGTTCTGTTCTGCAATGTTCTATGTTCTATGTACTACCAAATTCATGCAAAATCTGTGCAGTTCACTAGCATCTTCCAGGAAGTAAAATCTGACATCATTACCTGGTCTAGTCTACATGTCACTCCAGAGCCACAGCAATATAGTTGCCCTCTGCAAAAGGTCCTTGCAACCACTCGGATTCAATAGGATCTTTTAAGAGACTTTTGGATAAGTACATGGGACTTAGTAAGGTAGAGGGTTATAGGTAAACCTAATAGATAGGGACATGTTCGGTGCAACTTGTGGGTCGAAAGGCCTGTTTGTGCTGTAGTTCTGTGTTTTATGTTCTATGTTCTATCTGCTCATGGACAATAAATGTTGACTTGCCAACAATGCTCATGTTCCAAGAATAACTTAAATGTTTATATATGTGGATATATAAATGTGTGTATGTATTTATATTGGGCTTCGATCATGACACTTTGTGTACATATATGTATATAAAGGGTCATGAATGAAGCCCAGTCTATCGCTCAAGTGAACCTCCAAACCATTGACACTACACTTCCTACTGCCTTGGAAAATCAGCCAGCATAATTAAGAACCCCATGCACCCTGGACATTCTCTCTTCCGCCTTCTGCCTGGCAGGAAAAAAATGCACAAATCTGAGGACACGTACCAACTGAGTCAAGAACATCTTCTTCTCTGCTTCTATCAGACTTTTGAATGGACCTGCCCTGCATTAAGTTGACCCTAGCTATGACTGTAACACTACATTCTGCACACTCTCCTTTCCTTCTCTATGAATGGTATGTTCTGTCTGTATAGAAATAATACTTTTTACATGTGACAATAATAAATCAAATTAAAGCAACAGTTTTAGAGGTGGTATCAAAGTTTTCATATTCAATTACTTCTTTCTTCCCCCTGGTCAACACATGAACAATTAAGGGATCAACAATATATACCCCGATAATATTTGACACACACTATTAAAATGCTAGCTTGCACTGTGTCCTCCTAAAGGCTTCTTTCTCTTATCACTATCAGACATTGGTGTAGCAAGTTTCCATGCAAAGCTGCAATGAGATTCTGAAATCGCTTTATCAGTAATGCTTAGATCACAATATAAAGTATAATAAACGAAATGTGCTGGAAATCCAAAATCAACAAAAAGTTTTGGAATATACACATTTCAGACAATTAAAGTGCATGCAGAGAACCTTAGTACAGGCACTTAAATCATGTGTAATGTTTGTCAAGGACAATCATTTCATCCATTAATTTGTATCGTGCCAACCCCACTTCATTTGCTCACATTATTATAGGTTGCAGTGCTTTGCTGAAGGGATTAATTGAGGCTGAGAGCCCTGTACCTTTTAATGCAAGTCTTAGTTTTTTAAAGCAGTGGAAGAGCAAAGTTATAAGAGGAGTAGGCATTAGTTGTGATTGTTCCAACAAATCTAATGGACGAAAGGGCCCACAACCGTATTACAAAATGGTATGATTCACTGAGAAAAAAATCTCCTTCCATACCTTTAATATCCAACAATGTTCAACAAGGTGGATGACAATGTTCTGTATTTCACTTCACATGTGCTTTGCTTTATATGTGAGATGTGGGTTGGTTAGTTGAAGCTTGGTCAAATTATACTTTATGAAGACTGGCAGTTCAAAACCCACTCCAGAAAGTGAACATAAAAATTAAGGTTGACACTCCAATGTCAGTACTGAGGCAGTGCTGCACCATCAGAGGTGCTGTCTTGTGAGCGAGATTTTAAACCAAGGCCCTTTTTGCCCCCTTAAGTGAATGCAAAAGATCCTACGGTACTCTTTCAAAGGAGAGTTATGGTTACAGTCCGGGATAATATTAATTCCACAACCAGAATCACAAAAACAGAATGTCTGGACATTGTCGTAATATTGTTTTCGGGATCTTGCTGTGCACAAATTGGCAGCTGCATTGCAGCAGTGACTACATTTCAAAACTATTTAGTTGGCTATGCTTTGGGATGTCCTTATGTTCAGAAAAGTGTTATACAAATGCAAGTCTTTCACTATAAACTGCTGTTTACATTTGGAACTATATTGAACTTAAAGCAAAATGCAAGTTTCTTCTTTGTAACGTACATATTACAGTTTATTTATTTGACTTGGAAAAGTCTGGTGGTTTAGCATTTGACTTCTCAACAAATACCATCAAGTCTAAACCTACATACTGATCACTATTGTCAAGGAGTGCCCTGCAAGTCTTCATCTAGTGCACACTGAGAGATCAATAGAGATCTTGTCTCCTGAATATCATAGAATCATCGAACCACAGAATCCTACAGTGCACAAGGAGGCCTTTCAGCCCATTGAGTTTGCACCCAATTCTACCCGGGCCTTATTCCCATAACCCACATATTTACTCTAGCTAGTCCCCCTGAGACTGAGAGGCAATTTAGCATGATCAATACACTTAATCTGTACATCTTTGGAATGAGGAACCTGGGCACCCAGGGGAAACCCACGCAGACATGGGAAGAATGTGCAAGCTCCACACAGACAGTCACCCAATCAGGGAATCGAGCCCGGTTGCTGGCACTGTGAGGCAGCAGTGCTAATCTCTGTGTTACTGTGTCACTCCAGTAGAAGTGGAAGATCCCATGAAACTATTTGAAGATGAGTAGAAGGAGCCCCATAATGTTCTTACCAATCTTATTGAAAGATGTGAAGTTTAGGTGGATTGGCCATGCTAAATTGCCCATTAAAGTCTCACTGCCTCAGAAAAGCAGCCTACAAATTTAAGGACCCCGGATATACTCTCTTCCACTTTCTTCCGTCGGAAGAAAGATACAAAAGTCTGAGTTCATGTACCAAACAACTCAAGAAAAGCTTCTTCCCTACTGCCATCAGACTTTTGAATGGACCTACCTTGCACTAAGTTGAACTTTCTCTACACCAAAGCTATGACTGTAACACTACATTCTGCACTCTCTCCTTTTCTTTTCTATGAAATTGTACAAACATTAGTAAGGCCACACTTGGAATACTGTGTGCAATTTTGGTCACTCTATTATCGAAAGGATATCATTAAACTAGAAAGAGTGCAGAAAAGATTTACTAGGATGCTATTGGGACTTGATGGATTGAGTTATACGGAGAGACTGAATAGACTGGGACTTTTCTCTCTGGAGTGTAGAAAGCTGAGGGGTGATCTTGTAAAGGTCTATAAAATAATGAGGGGCATAGACAAGGTAGATAGTCAATATCTTTTCCCAAATTAGGGGAGTCTAAAACTAGAGGGCATAAGTTTAAGGTGAGAGGGGAGAGATACAAAAGTGTCCAGAGAGGCAATTTTTTTTACACAGAGGGTGATGAGTGTCTGGAACAAGCTGCCAGAAGTAGTAGTAGAAGCGGGTACAATTTTATCTTTTAAAAAACATTTAGATAGTCACATGGGTATGATGGGTATAGAGGGATAGGGGCCAAATGTGGGTAATTGGAATTAGCTTAGGGGTTTCAAAAACAAAGGGCTGCATGAACAAGTTGGGCCGAAGAGCCTGTTTCCATGCTGTAAACTTCCAGGACTCTATGACTCAAAATTGCAATTGATGCCCAATCAATGCAGATCCTGAGGGCACTTGACAGGGTGGATCCTGAAAAGATGCTTTCCCTGTGGAAGAAAGCTGAGCTACTGGACACAATTTAATGGGTCTCCCATTCGGTTACAAGTGGTGTACCTCAGGGATCTGTTTTGGGGCCCCTGCTGTTTGTAATTTTTATAAATGATCTGGATGAGGATATTGAAGGATGGATTAGTAAATTTGCGGATGACACCAAAGTCGGAGGAGTGGGAGATAGTGAAGAGGGGTGTTATAGTTTGCAGAGAGACTTGGACAAGTTGCAGAGCTGGGTCGAGAGGTGGCAAATGGAGTTTAATGCGGAAAAGTGTGAGGTAATTCACTTTGGCAGGAATAACAAATGTGTAGAGTATAGGGCTAATGGTAGGACTCTTAATAGTGTTGAAGAACAGAGGGATCTTGGTGTATATGTGCATAGATCCCTGAAAGTTGGCAATCAAGTCGATAAGGTTGTTAAGAAGGCATACGGAGTCTTAGCTTTTATTGGTAGGGGGATTGAATTTCGGAGCCGCAACGTCATGTTGCAACTGTACAAAACTCTAGTGCGGCCGCACTTGGAGTATTGTGTACAGTTCTGGTCCCCGCATTATAAGAAAGATGTGGAGGCATTGGAGAGGGTACAGAGGAGGTTTACCAGGATGTTGCCTGGTATGGAGGGCAGGTCTTATGAAGAGAGGCTGAGGATTTGAGGTTGTTTTCGTTAGAAAGGAGGCGGCTAAGAGGAGACCTTATTGAAACATATAAGATGATTAGAGGTTTAGATAGGGTAGACAGTGATAGCCTTTTTCCTAGGATGGAGAAAGCTAGCACGAGGGGACATAGCTTTAAATTAAGGGGTGGTAGTTATAGGACGGATGTCAGAGGTAGGTTCTTTACCCAGAGGGTGGTAAGGGTATGGAATGCCCTGCCTGCTGCAGTTGTAGATGCGCCAAGTTTGGCAGCATTTAAGAGGTTAGTAGATAAGTTTATGGATGAAAAGGGAATGGTTTAGGTTAGAGGGTCATTGCTTTTTCTTAATTTGTCGGCGCAACATCGAAGGCCGAAGGGCCTGTTCTGCGCTGTAATGTTCTATGTTCTATGTTCTATTTTAGACAGAGATGGGGATAATTTAGTTTTCTTGCAGAGGGGTGTGAATCTGTGGAACTCTTTCACAGAGGGCGGAGGAGGCAGGGTCATTGAATATTTTTAAGGCAAAGGTAGATAGATCCCGAGCAAATAAGTGAGTCCAAGGGTATCTGGAATAGGTGGAATGTGGATTTGAGATCAAAATCAGATTAGCCACAATCATATTAAATGGTGGAGCAGGCACAAACAGGCTGAATGGTCCACACTTGTACCATTTTGTATGTTCATATGTTTGTAATTCTCAATTTGAAATCTGAAACTGATAATGTTTTGTTAACCAAAAGTAATAAGAGATATAGGGTGAAGGTGGGTATCCAGTGTTTGATCATAAGTCAGCTAGATCTCATTAAGTGTTGGAATGGGCTTCAAGGATGAAGTGGCTTTCTCCTGCTCCTGGGGTTCTGCCCTCAAACCTGCATGTATCATAATTGGCTGATCATCTGTATTAGCTGCTGCATTTACCTATGTCATAACAGAGGCAATACTTCAAACATAATTCCTTGATTGAGAGCTGGTTTAGGATGTCCTGAGAATGGAACACACATTATATTGAAGGAGGTTTTTGCATCTTTCAATCGTTTGAAGAGGTGAAACTTTTCTCTGGGCATCTATCACAATAAGGCCTTAAATGTATTTTTAAAGTGTAGCTTTGTGGGCTTTGTCAACCAAAACACATCACGGGCAGCTCCTGCCATAAGATGGTGATGCTGGTTGCTGATGCTGGGGAGGCATGGACAGGGTGGATAGGGAGCAGCTGTTCCCTTTAGTTGAAAGGTTAGTTATGAATGGACACAAGTTAAAAGTGAGGGATGGGAGATTTAGGAGGGATTTGAGGAAAAATGTTTTTACCTAGAGGGTGGTGATGGTCTGGAATGCGCTGCCCAGGAGGGTGGTAGAGGCAGGACGCCTCACATCCTTAAAAAAGTACCTAAATGAGTACTTGGCACACTGTAACATTCAAGGCTTTGGGCCAAGTACTGATAAGTGAGATTAGGTGGGCAGGTCATGGCCTTTCATACATTGGTAAGACTCGATGGGCTGAAGGGCCATCTCCTGTAGTATTCTTTGTGACTCTGATTCTAACAGTTGCCATAGGTTTGAATGACAGAGTTTTCTCAAATTCATCTTATTCTTATCTGTTGCCATTAACAGCAATGATTGCTGGAACCCAATTTCAACAAATTAATTAGATACTAAAGATGGCAGCTACTTTTCATTCTGCTAGCTACAGTTTCAATTTATGTGGCTTACTAGCGTTCATAAAAAGAAAGAATAAACCATAGTTCAAATTGTATATTTTTAATATATCATTGCTGATTGCTGAATTTTTGTTGTCAATATGTTTTTTTATATATTTTTCGTACAATTAAACTTCCAAGGCAGCTAATGACAGCCACCATGGCAGCTTACGCTGTTGTAACAAGGTTCCAAGGTGTTTCTCAGAAGCATTATCATCGTAGGATAGAATCATAGCATCTCTGCAATGCAGAAGAGGCCATTCAGCCCATTAAGCCTGCACTGACTCTCTGATAGAATATCTTACCCAGGCCCTCTTCTTATTACCTCATACATCTAACATAGGCAATCCACCTAACCTGCACATCTTTGAACTTTGTATCAAACAGCACACCTCAAACATATTCTCTTCCATCTTTTTCCATCAAGAAAAAAATAGAAAAATCTGAGGTCATGTACCAATTGACTCAAAAACAGCTTCTTCCCTGTTGTTTGCAGACTTTTGAATGGACCTACCTCACATTAAGTTGATCTTTCTCTGCACCCTAGTTATGACCGTAACACTACATTCTGCACCCTGTCCTTTCCTTCTCTATGTACAGTATGCTTTGTGTAGTGTGCAAGAAACACCTTTCACTGTATGCTAATATATGTGACAATAGTAAATCAAATCAAATTAAAACAGCAAGATGGAACAATAATCAGGTGAGGAGATATTAGAGTAGATGGTGTAGAGTTAAGAAGTGTCCAAACTAAATCTTTTTTTTCACAATGTTAAGCTGCCAAAAAAAAGACAATGGCATTTTCAATTTATCTTACTTGCCAATGTTAGTGCCATTTGCAGGGCATAAGAAAGTTTAAATTTCCTCGAATTTGTTTTGCTAAGAAGGGGAGATTAAGAGAATTGGCTTCTATACATTGGGATGTTATGATCTGGAACGCACTGCCTGAAAGGGTTGGTGGAAATAAACTCAATAGTAATTTTCAGGAGAAAATTGGATGAATGTGTGAAAAGGAACAAAAAAATACACAGGATAGTAGGAAACAAGCTGGAGGAGTTGGACTGATTGGACATGTCTTCGGATTAATGCAAATATCTTAATTAATGGGGTCCTTTTTAATGTGCATTTTGTCCCCTGCTGGTCTCATGTTAGAGTAATTGAAGTACAATAAGAGACAAGAGGTGCATTAGACATCCAGGCGAGAAATAGCATTCGTATGTTGGCATTGACACCATGGGCCGAATGGCCTCCGAATCCACTCTGTGATCCTACGAAATTCTGAAGAACTGCATCATTGCATCGAATTAACTACATCACTTTTCTCACTCGTTATTCTTTTGAATTATCTACCTAAGATTGAGAACTTTGCACTGTCACAGCGACTTCCATAGTATGTGAATACATAGTCTAAACTTGTCCAAACTTGCTTTAGACATAATCCTTACTTGCAGTATGGGTTGAGCATTATAATCCTATTTATGTTGAATTGGAATCCAAGCGATGAAGGGTTAACTAATTCCAAAATGTACTGACTGTTTCACTCCCGTGGTGAATTAGCTCCAATCCAGGTTCGTCGGATAACAAGTCACTTTAGTTAGTTCTAAATTATCTATATATTTTTGAATGTCTGTAATTCAATATTTACTCCTTGGTGCCACAATTGTAACAAAGTGAAACCTAATAATGAAGTTCGGAGTTCCGATCGCTAAAATACGAATGCTATTTCCCGCCTGGATATCTAGTGCACCTCTAGTCTCCTACTGTACTTCAGTTAGACTAACACGAAACCAGCAATGGACAAAATACACATTAAAAAGGACCCCATAATGGATAATTAAAGAAAATACTTGCACGTTTACAGCACATTTTGAGATTACAGGGTCTGTTACAGTCTATGAAATACGTTTGCTAGACTGTATCAAACTTACATAGTGAATATTGAAACGTATATAAAGTACCATCTCTTTCTAATGTCAGGAATAAAAATCTGTTAACAAAGGGTATCTAAATACCTTAACTCTGCTAAAAACACATTTCATGTCAAGCCCTGCCTGGATTTGTTCAGAAAGAAATTAAGATCTTTACTAAAAAGTGTAATGGGTAAAAGAATCTCGAAAGCAAAAAATGTAATATCGTGGGGGAAATGGACTTCAAAAGTGGTCCTCTTAATCAACTTTACTAGATTCTTCAAAGCTTAATAGAAAGTGTAAGCAAAGGTCATAACACCTTGTGTAATATACTTGGATTTTCAAGATATGTGCGATAAGGTCCAACATTGTAGGCTTAGGTCAGAGCGCGTGGAGTCAAAATGAATACCAGGGTGGTACCAAAATAAGTAACAATAAGCGCGATTAACTCAACAAGGCGAGAGATGGGATGTGGTGTTCCACGGGGATCGGTGCTGGGATCTCTGTTAGTTAACGTGTCAGACATTGAAAGAACAGTTTCTAAATTTGGAATGCCACCAAGTTAGGAGTTTTAACTATAGAGATTACCAAATATTTGAACCAAAGAAGACATTAATAAATTCACAGAATAGGCACAAACTGAGAAAGTAGTTTCAGTGTAATTAAGTGTGAGGTGGTATAGTTTGGAAGGAAGAATAAGGAGGATTATATTCACAGGAGTTTAGGAGAGGGAGAGGGGATCTCAGAAATATATACAATTGTAAAATTCTAACAGGATTGGACACTGTAGATTTAGAAAGAATGTCCCAAATGGTGGGGTAATCCAAACCTAGAGGTCATAGTTTGAGGATAAGGGGTAAACCTTTTAGAACTGAGGGGAAGAGAAATTTCTTCACCTAGAGAGAGGCGAATGAGTGGAATTCACTATCTCTGAAAGTAGCTGAGGAAAAAAAAGGTTGTGTAATTTTAAGAAGAAATTAGATATAGCTCTTGGGGCTAAAGGGATCAAGGGATATGGGAGAAAAGGGGTCAGGTATTGATTTTGATGATCAGCCATAATCAAAATGAATGTTGGAGCAGGCTCGAAGGGCCGAATGTCTACCCCTGCTTCTAGTTTATGTGTTTCTATGTAACTCGCAAAGGATAATAAGGTTCGGAATGGGGTGGGGGAGCTGAGGAAATCCGGGTCCCAGATGCGTAAGTCACTAAAAGATTTAAAAAAAACTACTAAAATTAGTGATTCTAGTTAGTAAGGCAAACCAAGCGCTGGGATTAATTTGTAGCGAAACAGAATCTGGGAATTATGTTCAACCCGTTTCAAAGTTTAATGAAAAAAACATAATTCGACAGTTCTGTCCTCCGTATTATATATGGACAGAGACATTGGAGATGGGTACAGACGAAATTCTCTACAATGGCAACAGAACTGAACGGATATTTAATCCGGAAAATGAAACGCTGAGAGAGTAACTTTCTAGAAGTCTTTATATTAATAAAATGGTTTGATGTAGAGAAAATGTTTCTACTTCTGGGGGTGGGGGCGGGGAGTACCAAAGTAAAGGTTAGAAATAAAAAAAAACAAACAAGGCTGGAAGATTTTACTTTCACCTAAAGGTAAGATAGTCATTAATAAATCGAGTGGAGAATGTTATTTATTCAGTAAGAATGTGGAAGACATAGCTCAATAGTTGAAGCGGACAGCATTGCTACATTTCAGGGAAAGCTAGATAGGAGTAATTTTAGAATGGGATGAGGTTGTTGCGGAGAGTAAATACCAGCGCTGCCCAGTTTCCTGATTGGTATCTGTGCGGGCCGTCAGCCGTCAAACACAGTACAAATATAAATTATAGAATGACATTACATAAACATACCCGATTAGGAAAACAGAAATGTTTGCTATTGTGACCTGCAAACAAACAGGCAGGTTTCTCTGTTAAAATAGCAGAGGAGTTTGATTGGAATGTGTTCAGCGAGGCAAAAAATTACTGAGCGGAGGTGGGAAGATGGATTTAAGACACAGAGACAGGCGGGACAAGTTTAAGGCACCCTCCTGATTCTATGATCGTTATCTTCCCGTGCGCCGAGCCTTCACTTAATAGTAACTCTAATTCTCAACACGAGAAGCAATTGCAGTTCCCTCGATATATTCATCGTAATTAATTTCGGCGTGGACGTGTGTCTCCATCTAAGCCATCCCGAATCTATCCTCCGCCCTCATATTCATTGCAAGGAGTGGGCTGGGGTCTGGAACTAACGAAGGGGTGGCGTATGTGTGTGTGTGTGTGTGTGTGTGCAGTCAATATCAATCGCGCCAGTGAGCATGTTTTAATAACATGTTGTTGGGGGGGAGGGGGTGGTAGGGGTGCTGGGGGGAGGGGAGGGTGTAGAGGCTGACTGTTTCCTCTCGGCTGCTTCGCTCGAAGTTGAGCGGAGTTTCATAACTGTTGCAGTGAAATGTGTATCATCCCTCGCCGGGTGCCCAGCCATAGTTGCAATCTAACTGGACACGAGGCAAACATTTGTGTGGGGAGAAGAAGTCCACAGCAGACCTTAAAAGAAGTGAACAGCAGCCCCTGACACTTCCGCGGGAACTATGGCAAGGAGCTGGATACCATGAATTAGTCAAAGTGACAGGACCTGATGGGAAATAGTGAGGTTTCCAAATGAGTTTAGGCATTGGAGTAAGGGGTGGAAGGTTGGAATGGTGACATGCACATTGGGCAGTGTTTGGGTCCTGAGTTTTGGCTCGTGGCCCGGATATCTCTCACTCAGGTTAGGAGGTGCAGTAGAGGCGGAGTAGTTGACAAACCCCTTGCTCTGTCTGCTGGTGACACTTGAATAATGGGCTGCAACACAAAAGAGTAATGAGAGTTTGAAAGTCGAGAATCAGAGGATGTTGCAATAACAGATTCACACCCAGCTGCTCTACACTGCGGTCGCCTGAAGATTAGTTGGATTTGAAGCTATCTTCATCTCTCTGATAAACCCAATTTAATATTGGGTCGAATGGCCTCCTTATGCACTGTTGGGATTGTAAGATATTCTATAAAATTCTATGATATATATTGATATTATATGATAAGCCATGATATTCCACGATATGCCATATGCTACGATATTCTATGATATCTATGATATGCTATCATATCTATGATATTCTATATGTTATGATATTCTATGATATACTATCATATTCTATGATGTTCTGGCATGTTAAGATAGCCTATGATATGCTATAATATGCTGATATTCTATGATTTGCTACCATATTCTACGATATTCTATGATGTCTATGATACGCTACCATATTCTATAATATGCTATGATATGCTATTATATCTACGCTATTCTATAATACGCTATGATAATATGAAGGAGAAAGACAAATCTGTCAGATGAAAGCATGTTACAGCATCTTAACATCGCCAGGGGTGAGCTATTGGAGCGCTTGGCTCTACCTACCCAGCGGTAAGATGGTGAAAAAGGGAAGCCAGCAGAGAATGAAGACGCCCACCACGATGCCCAGAGTTTTGGCTGCTTTCTTCTCCCGGGAGAACTTGAGGAGTCTCATGGAGAGGGAGCTGCGGAACTGCTGCCCCTTGTTCTTGAAGGTGGAGCTGGCCTCGTCCATCACACTCTTACAGTGGATCCTGAGGACCACCTCCATGGTCTTGCTCCTCTCCCTTTTCACCCCGGCCTCCAGGCTCTTGGTGGTCCTCCTGGCCACGATGTAGATGCGGCAGTACATGGCCAGGATCACCATGAGGGGGAGATAGAAGGAGAAGAGCGAGGAGAACAAGGCGTATCCCGGCTCCTCGGTGATGCTGCAAACTGTCTCATCGTCAGGAGCTGGCTCCTTCCAGCCCAGCAGGGGACCCACCGAGATGACAACGGAGGAGACCCAGAGGAGGATGAGAATCCACACCGCCTTCTTCTCGGTCATGATGGTGGGGTAGCGCAGAGAGTAGCGTACGCCGATGTATCGGTCGATGGAAATGATGCAGAGGCTCATGATGGAAGCGGTGCAACATAGCACGTCCACGGCAGCCCACACATCGCAGAAGATCCTGCCGAAAGCCCAGTAGCCGAACACCTCCAGGCTAGCAGAGAAGGGCAGAATGGTCGTGCTGAGCAGCAGGTCGGCGATGGCCAGGTTAATGATGAAATAGTTGGTCACCGTTTGCAGGTGCCGGTTACACGCCACCGACAAGATGACCATGATGTTGCCCAGGATGGCGAAGAGGATGAAGGCGCCCAGGACCACCCCCAGCGCCACCGCTTGGTTGGCATCTCGCTCCCCTGGCTCGCCCCCCGACCGGTTCTGGGCATAGCCGGGGGGCAGGGCGGAGATCAGCACCGTGGCGTTGCCCGCGTCCCTCGAATAGTTTCCACTGGCGCTCTGATTCGCGAAGGGAGAAGAAGTCATCTTAGACAAGCTGCCTTCTCCATGTGAACGGGAGTTGAGCAAGTTCAGGGCGATATCCCCACACTCACTGCATGGCACCCTGTGCAAAGCACCTCCAAGCAGTATCCACAATACCCCCCAGTGCGGGCAGATTCAAAAAACACCACCATGATCTGGTGGGACACTTATCCAAGTTGCCCTCTGTCCCAGTTTGCTCGGTGTGGACATCAGCTCCCGTTACATTTTCTTCCTCCATTCCATCTTCCATGGAATTTCGCCTGAAACTTTTTTGTTTCTTTCGTCCGCTACCCAGTCTGACGTGTCAGCATCTTCCAAACCATCCCAGGTTAATAAAAAAGCTCCCTCCCCACACACTCTCTCTCTCTCACACACACACGCACACACACTCACACAGACTCACAGAGACGCACACCCGGAAGAAATACCGCGCAGACTGACCACTAATGAAAATCTGTCCCAACAGTTGGATGCTGGAACCCTCAATATCACTTTTCAATCACTTTAAACCTCGCCTCCTCGGGATGGTCCAGACGTCACGGATTCTGAGCGACTGGGGAGAGACAGAGAGAGAAAAGAGACAAGGGAGAGAGAGAGAGAGAGAGAACACTGATAGAGGGCAGCAGAGATCTGACTGTGGAGCCGGACAAGCAACAAATCAACAGGTTTTCAAATAGCCATCTGTGAAACCTGAAAGGTGTTTTTCATTTATCTTCTCCACTCTTCTGAAGTATTTGAAGTGGCCACTATGTCAATCTTGAACCTGATCCTTTCTGTTAGCTTTTCCAACTTAATCCTACATCGCTTCAGGTTTTGTTTGGTTTAACTGAGATTTCAGACGGTACTTTAAATATTGATAATGGTTTCTATCTTTCAATAATCCTTGTCTAACCCTAATTCACGACTCTAAGTTGTTCCTCGCATAGAGCGCTTCAGTCCCTGGGTGATAATTTGACTGCTAAATGCTCCTTGGTCCCCGGGCTGTTTCTATTTTAATAAGACTTCAATACTTTAATAACACGACGGATGTCCACTACTGCGAAGTCCACTCGCTGTGTTCTCAAGGCATGAAGACAACACGAGGAGAGTTTCAGTTCGGAAGGAAATTATTAACTTCCAGTTTTAATCGTCCGAATTGAACTGAGAATTGGAGTTTTTTTCATATACATGTAGTTTATAAAAGTGTCGCCAAATTCATGCAAATGTCGCGGGTGCCAATGCCCCTCATTATTAATAAATTAAACCATTAGAGCAAGTTTTGGGGTCCGACTGGTTTCTATAGTAACGCACATTGACCTGAAATACTCCAGTCATGACACGGCCCTGTGAAACATTACATTAAGCAGAGACTGAATCCCAATTTGGACTATTAGCAGTGTGATTTAGCAGTACCACTCTGAATCCTGTAGGTACCGTGTACCCTAGGCAACAGCGTGTATCTTCCACAGATAGAAACAACGCCATGTCTGTTTTAACCTGGTGTTGTGAGACTTCTTACTGTTTTAAAAAGTAGTTTTTTAGGGAGTTCCATTTATATATTTTAATTTACTATTGACTACAAGTGACAAATTCTTGAACAGAAAGAAAACAATTTGCAACAATGTTCCAGTCTCTGGTTTAATTTGATATTCCCTCGGTCTTTACCCCTTCTTGATTTTTATCCCCCTCTCTCCCCATTTCTGTCATCTCTCTGTTT
Source organism: Sphyrna mokarran (assembly GCA_024679065.1). Lineage (NCBI taxonomy): Eukaryota > Metazoa > Chordata > Chondrichthyes > Carcharhiniformes > Carcharhinidae > Sphyrna > Sphyrna mokarran. The sequence goes on along the minus strand of JAGIQG010000001.1, from coordinate 21,838,211 downwards.
ATCCCCGTTACTGGACTATTTTGTGCCCACGCCTTTCTAATCAATCCTATTTTTTCCGACAGCCTTGCTTTTTTTTTCCATCACACTATTCTGTTTCAATTCTCTGTTTTTAGATCACTGAGTTACTGTATCTAACAATAGGGTGGGCGGAAGGAGCGATGGGACGGTGAGGGAGGGTGGGAGTGGACGTGTGATATTGGAGATCCAAACTGGGGCAGCATGGTGCCCCAGTGGTTAACACTGCTGCCTCATAGCGCCAGGATCCTGAGTTCGATTCCTGGCTTGGATTGCCGTCTGTGCGTTCTCCCCGTGTCTGCACGGGTTTCCTCTGGATGCTCCCGTTTCCTCTCACAGTCCAAAGATATGCGGGTTTGGTGAATTGACCATGCTAATTTGCTCCTTGTCAGGGAGACTAGCTAGGGTGACTGCAGGAGGTTATGAGGATCGAGCCTAGGTGGGATTGCGGTCAGTGCAATGGGCCGAATGGCCTCCTTCTGCACTGTTTGATTCTATCTTAGTCTCCATCCCTCATTCTGATTCTATTCCTTTCTGTGTACTGAACCCATCCCAGTTTCCCAATCCACACACTTTTCATATTTCCTCTCTCTGTTTCACTCTCCCTCTCTCTGTTCCCTCTGCTCCTTACTTGCCGGCTGTTTTTTTTTAACCCCCTTGAACTTGTATTCGGTTCTTCGCTGTCAGTTTGTGCTGCTATCGTTCTGTGTGTGTGCGTGTGTGTGTGTTCCGACACTCCCAAGCCCGTCTCTTTCGGTTGCTTATTTTACAGCTGGGTCATAAACCGCCAGAAGTCTGTACCATCTTGTTGCCTCTGTATCCATCCCATTTCTTTCTACCCCTCCCCACACACACCTTCTGTTTAAATGAGCCCCGGGAACCGTGTGCCACACTCCAATCCAATCTGTCCAATTCACAAGGATCATTGCAAGAGCAGCGGGACTGAGGCTAATAAATAAGGCAGTGGAGGAATGAAACCGCGCTCTTCCTGGCAGGTCAGGGTTATATTTTGCATTGTGAGTGATTAACACCATACATGACATTAGTCACCAACCACAGCACTGAATACTGTCACAGCCTGGTTATAAGTGACTGCAGTAAGGTCTTATAACGTACGTTGCATTTTGACAAACTTCGGGAAAGGCGAAGGGGAGACACTACATTAGGGAATCGATTACCCGGGAATTCAGTGAAACATTCTCTGCACAGAAGCTGCCGGAGGAGCTGAGTTTTCCCAGTATTTGTTAAAGACTGGACTGCCCCCACCCCTACTTGTGCTGTCCGTTTTACTCATGCAGAGTTGACTGTTCAAGGGAATTGATTTTACCATCAGAATTGTCTGACCGTTTGATAACAAATGGTTTCATTTATTGAAGGGGTGAGGGGGGAGAGGATCCCACAGTGGTTTCATTCGCTCAGAAGGACGCGGGAGGGAGAGCCAAGTCCAGAGGTCACCCAGCGATTAATGTGTGCAGATTCATTCATTAATTCACCAATTCATTGTCAAATCGTTAATCCTGGAGGCTGCTGCTCGGAAATAAAATTAAAGTTTATTTATTAGTCACAAGTAAGGCTTACATTTTAACGCTGTAATGAAGTTACTTTGAATCCCGAAGAGAGAAAACGCTGGAAAATCTCAGCGGGTCTGGCAGCGTCTGTTAAGGAGAGAAAAGAGCTAACGTTTCCACTCCAGATGACCCTTTGTCAAAGCTTAAAGGCATAGAAAGTGAGAGATATTTATACTGCAGGGGGAGGGAATGAAAGATGAGTCATAGTCACAGAAATCAGGGGAAAAGACTGCTAATAGCTGTCCTCAGAGAGAATAAAGGGTGTGAATGGCCAAACAGCAGAGAAGCTAAAATGAGAGGGTAAACTGTGACAAATGAAAATATTACTGTGAAATTCCCCTAGTTACAGTCAATCATTTAACCAACACGTCTTTCAGACTGGGAGAAAACCGGAATACGCAGAGGAAACCCACGCAGACACGGGGAGAACATGCAAACTTGACACAGTGATCCAAGCTTGGAATCAAATCCAGAATCCTGGCACTGTGAGACAGCAATACTAATCATTGTGCCATCGTGCCACCTAGTTTGTATTTGTTGTGTTCCAGTTATTAAAAAAAATTCTTCCCTTTGTTCTCTGTGTTGAGAACTGTCAGGGTTGAACACAATCTATAGTTAATATAGAAAAAGTTGATCTTCCTCTACATCCTAATCTCGACTGTAACATTACATTATTCATCATCTCCTTTCCTCTTCTATGAAAACCAAATTAAAGTCCAAAGGGTTTATTTGGAATCATGAGCTTTTTGGTCCTTCATCAGGTGAATCAGGTGACAAACTTGATGAAGGAGCAGTGCTCAAAAATCTAGTGATTGCAAATAAACCTATTGAACTTTAACCTGGTGCGGGGAGAGTTTTTACTGTGTCCACCCCAATCCAATGCTGGCATCTCCATATCATCTTATTTGTGTACAGTGTGCTTCATCTGCATACAAAGCCAGAAGCAATACTTTTTGCTATATATTAATACATGTGACAATAATAAATCAATCAAATCCTGGAAATTGGCCATTTAAGTGTTAGAGGGAAATTAATGCTGTCGTAAATTACAATATTTCTGAAAGCCCCCACCCCTCCCTGGGCTTAAGATCATACATTCACAGAACTACCCAAAAAAAAACAAAGTGTTCTGTTTACTGCCCCTCAGGGTTGTAATTATCAAAATACAGTGGGCTTAGAAACTGAAATAAGTCTTAAAACACTAGACTAAAGTCCAACAGGTCTATGTGGAATCATGAGTTTTCGGATCACTGGCCCTCCCTCGGGTGAGTGAGCCACTCACCTGAGAGAGAAGCGCCGGCTCTGAAAGCTTGTGATTCCAAATGAACCTATTGGATTTTAATCTGGTGTTTTGAGATTTCTTACCGTGCCCACCCCAGTCAACGCCAGCATCTTCACATCTTACAAACTGAAGGTTGGAATTGACCAGAAACTGTGCAGAGGAGTTTATTTCCCCTGAGATTGATGTGTTTCAATGCTGTGGTGACTCCACCCAAGGCAAAAGGAGTTTAAATTCTCCCACCGTTCAAAATAAAAAAAGAGTGTTTAATAATACTTCCAGCTGTGCTTTTCATTGGGGAAGGCATTTAGACTGGATGGAAATAAAATTAAACCATTTGCCCTCAAGTTCCATGTGTAAACTTTGGGTTGAGATTGTTATTTTCTTTATAGAATGAATCCAAATTCAATTGCATTAAAACAACATATAATCTGGACAATTCAATCCAGCCAGGCTGTTATCACCAGTCTCAATTTTATAGCATATTTCTCTATTCCCTTCCCTCTCTCTCTCATTCGCATCTAGTTTCATTTTCAAGTATCTGAGCAATTTTGCTCAACCACTAATGAATTCCACGTGTGAACCACTCTCCGGGTAAATAAATATCTCAATATTTTCCAATTCCTGTGATTATGGCTTTAGTTTTACTTTCTCATGAAATTGAAACAATTGCTGCTTAAATTGCTTGGTCCATATTTGTACAAACCCTGAATAAGTCAACTCAAAAAGTTTCATATTTTCTACAGAAGACATTCCCCAACATGTTAAAACTTTCCTGATAGCTGTAATCTCTCATTTCACATACTATACTCAAATCCTTTTTATACATTCTCATCTCCTATACTTTTATACACTTTAATGGGTGGCATGGTGGCACTGTGGTTAGCATTGCTGCCTCACAGTGTCAGGGCGCTGGGTTTGATTCCCGGCTTGGTCACTGTTGGTGTGAAATTTGCACAATCTCTCCATGTTTGTGTGGATTTCCCCCGGGCGCTCCGGTTTCTTCCCACAGTTTAAATGACATGTTGGTTAGGTGCATTGGCCATGATAAGTTCTCCCTCAGTTTACCTGAACAGACACCAGAGTGTGGCGACTTAATTGCTGTGTTAATGTAAGCTGGCTTGTGACTTGTGACACAAATGAATAAACTTTAAACTTTTATAATGTAAGTCCAGGATTCTGGAGACACTGAGTAGATTGGGGCTATACTCATTGGAATTCAGAAGAATGAGGGGAATCTTGTAGAAGCATATAAGATTATGAAGGGAATAAATAAGATAAATAAGTAAAACAACAGGGAAGTTGTTTCCACTGGCAGGTGAAAATAGAACTAGGGGACATAGCTTCAAAATAAGAGGAACAGATTTAAGACTGAGTTGAAAGGAACTTCTTCACACAAAAGGTTGTGAATCTGTGGAATTCCCTGCAAAGTGAATTCCCTACCTCACTGAATGTTTTTAATGCAAGGGTAGATACATTTCTGAATAGTAAATCAATTAAGGGCTATAGTGAGCAGGTAGATAAATGGAACTGTGTCCACAAAATGATCACCATGGTCTTATTGAATAGCAGAACAATCTTGAATGTCCAGATGGCCTATTCCTGCTCTTAATTCTTAAATTCTTACTATGTTCTTATGTTCTAATGTTCTATGTACATCAGCCTTGAACCCTACATGAATTTAATGCTACTTCATAGATTTTGGATTCCACTACCCTAGAAACAAACCTTAGTGGCTGTTAGCATTTTTAATTACTTTGTTGACCTGCAGGGTTGATTTGTCCACCTGTATCTCAGGACCCTTTGCTCTTTTACAGCAACTATTTTCGAAGATTGAGATGATATTTCTGCTTTTCCATCACTTTATATTTATCTACTTTAAAGTTCCTTCACCACTTAACTTCATAATTATGTCCCAGTTTGGTACCATCTGCACATTGGTTACTCGCTCCTAAATCCAAATTATGAACAATAGTGATCCCAGCACTGATTCCTGTTGAACACTGCTTTCTATCCTTCTGCAATCTGAATAACAAAGTTTTTCTTTGCTCTAAACCTAACATGTCGTACCTCATCAAAAACCTCTTGAAAATCCAAGCATGTGGTATCAATTGCATTACCCATTGAATTCCCTCTACAAAGAATTTGCTCAGGTTAGTTAAGCATGAATTACCTTTACAAAATCCACACTGAATATTACTGATAACATTTTCTGTCTGTAAATGCTCTTTTGTCACTATTTTAACATGGATTCCAACAATATTTCTATCTGATGTTAAAATGACTGATTTATAAATTCCAGGTTTTGATTCCTCTTCCTTTTTGTATACAGGAATAAATATTTGTTGTTTACTTGTCATAGAATTCCAACAGTAGAAAAGGAGACCATTCGATCCATTGGATCTACACTGACTTTCTAACAGATTTTATGCAGGCTCTATCCTTGTATCCTTGCTAATCTCCCTAACATATACATCCAAAAGACATGCTGGTTAGATTCATTACCCATGCAAAATTCTCTCTGTGTACTCGAACAGGTGCCAGAATGTGGTGACTAGGGGATTTTCACAGTAACTTCATTGCAGTGTTAATATAAACCTACTTGTGACTAATAAATAAACTTTACTTTACTTTATCTTTGAACACTAAGGGGCAATTTAGAATGGCCAATCCACCTAATTGACACTTGTTTGGACAGGGGGAGGAAACTGAAGCATCTGGAGGAAACCCATGCAGACACAGGGAGAATGTGCAAACTCCACACAGATAGTCACCTGAGACTGAAATTGAACCCAGGTCCCTGGCACTGTGAGGCAGCATTGCTAACCACTGTGCCACTGTGGTGCTCTCTGGCACTATCCCTACTATTAAAGAGCTCTTATTTAAATAAACTCTGTTATCTCCTTCGTAATTCGCTTGAGCGTGTACAGGAGCATACCATTCTGAGGTTATATCCTCTTTTAGTTTGTTTGTCAATTTTTTTCTCCCTTTCTGTAACAATTGTGTTAATATTCTTTTCAAGCTCATTTATTAGCGAAGTTTCATAGCTCCTTTAGTAAAAAGTGATACAAAGTGGTTATTCAATATTCCAGCCATTTTGCTTTCATTATCTGTGAGTTTATTTTTTTCAGCCTTTAGCAGCACTAATCCTACTGTTTATTTTCTTTGTTATTTATGGATTTGTGAAACTGGTCCCAGAGATGAGGAACTTCAGTTATGTAAATAATTTGGAGAAGTTGGGATTGTTTTCCTTGGCAAACAGGGTGGCACGATGGCACAAGAGTTAGTCCTTTTGCCTCACAGTGGTTAGCACTGTTGCTTCACAGTTGCTTCAAACTGTCAGGGATCCATGTTCAATTCCAGCCTCAGGTCAGAATTTATTGCTCATCCTTAATAGCCCTTGAGCCATCTTGTTGAACCGCTGCAGTACGTGTGCTGTGGGTACACCCACGTTGCTGTTAGGGAGAGAGTTCCAGGATTTTGACCCAGCTGCAGTGAAAGAACAGCGATATAGTTCCAAGTTAGGATGATGTGTAACTTGGAGGGGAACTTGCAGGGATAGTGTTCCCATACATCTGCAACTCTTTTCTTTTAAATGACAGAGGTCGTGGGTTTGGAAGGTACTGTTTTTGTTTTGAGAAAAGGAAGAATTTAGAACATATAACAAAGAACAAAGAACAAAACAGCATGGGAAACAGGCCCTTCTGTCCAACGAACCCGCGCCGCCACCCCGATGTTCCCACCTCTACCCGCGATCCCTGTCCATGTTTGTAGATCTATGGATTAAAAACCAAATTTGAGACAATTTAGGGAGAATTTGTTTTGCCAATTAGCCTAAGAGCACATCTTTGGGATGTGGGAGGAAACCGGAGCACCTGGACAAAACCCACACAAGCACGGGGAGAATGCGCAAACTCCCACAGACACAGGCCCAAATCCATGTATCTGCACAGCACACCAATAGTCACTGAACTGTCGTGTTGCCCATCAAATGGTCCAGGTCAAGCGTACACTAACGACGTGAAGCACTAGGATACTCTCAAAAAATCCAAGAGCAGCCCTGTCACGATGCATCACGTGTATGCCCCTTGCTAGACAACAAGGTGGACCAAAGCACCTGTAGGATAAAAACAAGTACATCAATATCATCATATATTTACACACTTCCTGGGGACTCCCAAGGCTCATGAACATAGAACACTACAGCACAAACAGGCCCTTCGGCCCACGAGTTGCACCGATCACATCTATACCTACCAATCCACAGACCTATCTATAACCCCCTATCCCATTAGTTCCCATATACTCATCCAGAAGTCTTTTAAAAGACCCCAGCGAGTTTGCCTCTACCACCTCTGACGGCAGCCGATTCAATTCACTCACCACCCTCTGAGTGAAAAACTTACTCCTAACATCCCCTCTGTATTTGCTTCCCTGCACCTTAAATCTGTGTCCTCTCGTAGTGACCATTTCAGCTCGGGGAAATAGCCTCTGAGAATCCACCCTATCTATTCCTCTCAACATTTTATAAACCTCTATCAGGTCACCTCTCAACTTTCATCTCTCCAGGGAGAAGAGTCCCAGCTCCCTCAACCTATCTTCATTAGGCCTGCTTCCCAATCCAGGTAACATCCTTGTAAATCTCCTCTGCACTCTCTCAATAGCTTCCACATCCTTCCTATAGTGAGGCGACCAGAACTACACACAGTATTCCAATTTGTAGGGCTATGGAGAGGAGGGAGGGTGGGGGTGGGGGTAAGCTTAAAAGCATAGAAAATAGAAGCAGGAATAGGCCACTTGATACTTCAAGCCTGCTCCACCATTCATTTTGATCGTGGCTGATCATCAAATTCAATATCCTGATCCTCCCCTTTTGCTCCATGTCCCCTGATCTCTTTAGTCCCAAGAGCAATATCTGATTTCTTGTTGAAGTCAGACAACGTTCTGGCTTCAACTATATTTGATGATGGTGAATTCGACACAGGCAATAGGAAGTGAAACTTGGTGAATTGTTCTTGTGGAGAGCTGGTGCAGACATTACAGGCTGAATGGTCTCCTTCAGAGCTGTAATAATTGTGTGAAGATCTATAGAACACCATGATTTCTTTTGATTTTTTTTGATAATTTCAATGCACGATTTTGCTTTGACTTATTGATAGATTTTTTAAAACAATGTCTCTAAAGTTCTTCATTTTCCTCTTTGCACTCTTCCATCAATGTCTAAGTACTTTTTAAATGTTTTTTGTTTAGATTCAATCTTGCCTTCAGTTCTTTATTAATCACCAGTGCCCTATAATTGACTTGCTTGGTTTTGGCTTTTAGTGGAATTTATTTCTCTTGAACTCTATTGATTATGTTTCTAAGGATTTCCTTTTTCGCTTTTTCAAGTTTTTTCCCCTGGTTTACCTTCTTTGATTCTGCTCTCATTTCTTCACAATGTTTTCCTTTCTAATCCAATTAATATCTGTCCTGTTATTGTCACTCTTGAGACTTTAAACCTTACTGTGTTGTAATCGCTGTTATTAAGATGGTCTGCACTATTGATTTATCTGCTCAAGTTCATTGTCCATTACAATATCGGACTGTGAAAGGCTACTTGTTGGATTTCTCACATCCTGAGGGAGAAATCAGTTCTGGTTACAGGGAAAATCTTAACTCCCTTTTCTATATGCACTACTTCTTCCTGCCAGTTTATTTGAGGGTACTTGAATTTTCCCATGAGCATCATGCTGTGCCTGCAACTCACTTCATAAATTTTCCACACTATTACTGCCTCCAATTTGTTTCCAATATTTGGTACTCCATAGCATTCAAGGGGTAAAGTGGAAGCAACTGCTCTTGGCAGCAAAGCATCTTTTGACTGACTGTGGTAAGACCACAAGATATAGGAGAAGAATTAGGCCATTCGGCCCATCGAATCTGCTCTGCTATTTGATCATAGATGATATGTTTCTCAACTTCCTTCTCCCATCTTTTCCCGTAACCTTTAATCCCCTTACCAGTCAAGAACCTATTTTTTTCTGAAATACACTCAATGACTTGGCCTCCACAGCCTTATGAGGCAATGAATTTCTTTGGCCACCTTCTGGCCGAAGAAACTTCTGCTCATCTCAGTTCTAAAGGGTCGCCCTTTACTCCGAGGCTGTGCTCTTAGATCTTAATCTGTTCTACTAATGGAAACATCTTTTCTACATCCACTCTATCCAGGCCTTTCAGTATTCTATAAGTTTCAATGAGATCCTCCCCCCTCAGCCTTCTAAACTCTGTCATGTGCAGACCTAGAATCTTCAAATTCTCTTCATAAATCATTCCTGGGATCATTCTTGTGAAGCGCCTCTGGACTCTCTCCAAAGCCAGCATGTCCTTCCTTAGATTTCAAATGTGGTCTGATCAGAGGCTTATGTAGCTTCAGATGTACATCCCTCCTCTTGTATTCTAGTCCTCTCAAAATCAGGAGGCCAAGCAAAACTGGACTCAATGGGAATCAGGAGGAAAACTGATTTTGGTTGGTTTGGCTGATTGGAGCCATTCTTGGCACAAAGGAAGATGGTTGTGGTTGTGGAGGGTCAATCATCTCAGTTCCATGACATCTCTGCAGCAGTCCTTCAGGATAGTATCCTAGGTTCAACCATCATCAGCTGCCTCATCAATGACCTTCCTTTCATTATAAGGGTGGAAGTGAGGATGTTTGCTGATGATTACAGCATCATTCATGACTCCTCCGATACTGAAGCAGTCTATGTCCAAACATCCATTGACAAGTAAAGCACAATATCCAGTGACAAGTAAAGTCCGCATCACACAAATGCCAGGCAAAGACCATCTCCAACAAGAAAGAGTCTACATGAAGTTCAACAGAATTGGATCCTTTATCACAAATATCCTGGGAGTTGCCATTGATCAGAAACATAACTGGACCAACCATATAAATATTATCAGAGTAGATCAGAGGTTGGAAATTCCATAGGAAGTAACTGATTCCCCAAAGCCTATCCATCATCTAAAGCTACAAGTCAAGCATGTGATGGAAAACTCTTCATTTGTCTAAATGAATGCAGGAAATTTGACAACGTCCAGGACACAGCAGCCACATGATTGTCATCCCATCCACAAACATTCGCTCCCTTCATCACCAATGAATAGTGGTAGCAATGTGTACTATTTATAAGATGCATTGCAGGGATTCAATAAAGCTCCTTAAAAGCATCTTCCAAAATATGATAGAGGAGGGGGGACAGAAACATGGAGGCACCATCACCTGGAAGTTCCACTGCAACTCATACCTCATCCTGAGTTGAAACTATTGCCACTTATTCACTGGGTTAAAAAGATGGAACTAATCCCTTTCCCCCAACAGTGTAGTGGGTGTGTATCTGACACCACAGGGATTGAAGCAACTCAAGAAATCTGAAGGGCAGGATGCCACGGTGGCATAGTTGTTAGCACTGCTGCCTCACGGTTCCAGGGACCTAGGTTCGATTCCCGGCTTGGGTTACTCTCAGTGTGGAGTTTGCACATTCTCTATCTGTCTGTGTGAGTTTCCCCTGGGTGCTCTGATTTCCTCCCGCTGACCAAAGATTAGCAAGGTTGGTTGGCCAGGGTAAATTGCTCCTTAGTGTTAGGGAGACTAGCAGGGTAAATACACTGGACTATAGGGATAGGGGCTGGGTGGAATTGTGGTCAGTGCAGACTTGTTGAGCCGAATGGCCTCCTTCTGGAAAAAAAGTTTCAACATTATAGCAGAGCATATCCCTTTATTCCCATCATATTCATATACTTGTCAAGACACCGCTAAAAAGTCACTATCGTGTCCACTTCCACTATCTCCGCTGGAAACAAATTCCAGGCACCCACTATTCTGTGTGTAAAAAATCTGCCTTGTACATCTCCTTTAAATCTTGCCCCTCGCACCTTAAACCTATGCCCCTTACTAACTGATTCTTCAGCACTGGGTAAGAGATTTTGACTATCCACTCTGTCCATGCCTATCATAATCTTGTAGATTTCTATTAGGTCTCCCCTCAATCTCCATCGCTCCAGTGAGAACAAACCAAATGTCTCCAACCTCCCCTCGTAGCTAATGGCCTCCATATCAGGCAACATCCTGTTAACTTTTCTGTACCCTCTCCAAAGTCTCCACATCCTTCTGATAGTGTGGCAATCAGAACTGAAAACTTTATTCCAAGTGTGGCCTAATTAATGTTCTATAAAGCTGCAATATGATTTGCCAATTTTTAAACTCAATACACCGGCCGATGAAGGCAAGCATGCTGTACGCCTTCTTGACTGCCCATTCCACCTGCGTTGCACTTTCAGTGACCTTTGTATCCATATGCCTAGATCCCTTTGCCTCTCAATGCTCTTGAGGGTCTGCCATTTACTGTAAATTGTCCAGATTAAATGCCATCAGCCATCTCTCCGCCCAAGTCTCCAACTGGTCTCTCTCCTGCTGTGTCCTCTGATGGTTCTCATCACTATCTGCAAATCTACCAATCTTTGTATCATCTGCAAACTTATAATCAATCCAGTACATTTTCCTCCAAAGTATTTACATATATTACAAACAGCAAAGGTCCCCGCACTGATCCCTGAGGAACACCACTTGTCACACCCTCTATTTAGAAACGCCCCCTTCCATTTCTATCCTCTGTCTTCTTTGACCGTGTGTTCTCTTCCTGTTGGCAAACACTTCAGTAGTCACAGACATTTGGCCTTTGATTTTCGGGTAAGTGTTCTCCAAGGCAGCCTTCATAACACACGACAGTGCAGACTCGCTGAGCAGAGACTGATAGCCAAGTTCTGCACACATGAGGATGGCCTCAATCGGAATTTTGGGTTCATGTCACACTATCTGTAACCCTCATGACTTGCCTGGGCTTGCAAAATCTCACTAACTGTCCTGTCTGGAGACAATACACATCTCTTTAACTTATGCTTAATGCTCTCTCCACTCACATTATCTGTACCTTTAAGACTTGATTATCTGTAAAGACTTGCATTCCAATCATTAGTTTGTAAATTGCGTTTGTATCTTCATATGCCCTATTTGTGAATGGAGCTCCCACTCATCTGACGAAGGTACAGCACTCTGAAAGCTAGTGGCTTTTTCTACTAAATAAACCTGTTGGACTTTAACTTGGTGTTGTGAGACTTCTTAGTTGTTCTTTGAGCCAGTTTTGTATCCACCTTGCCAGCTCACCTCCGATCCCATGCGACTTCACCTCCTGCACCAGTCTGCCATGAGGGATTTTGTCAAAGGCCTTCTGAAGTCCATGTAGACATCATCCATTGCCCTACCCTCATCGATCATCTTCGTCACTTCCTTGAAAAACTCAATCAAGTTTCCCTCTCTTTCACAAAACCCTTGTTGCCTCTCACTAATATGTCCACTTATTTCCAAGTGGGTATAAATCCTGTCTCGAAGAATCCTCTCCAATAATTTCCCTACCACTGATGTAAGGCTGTAATTACGTGGATTATTCTTGCTACCTTTCTTAAACAAAGGAACAATGCTGGAGTGTGTCGACTAGGGAATTTGTACTGTAACTTCATTGCAGCATCAAATTAAGCCTACTTGTAACACCAATAAATAAACTTCAACTTTAATTATTGTCATCGTACCAATTCATCAGATTATTGAGTATAGCAGTAACGATGTCTTGCTGGAATTATACAGGGCCTTATTGAGGCCACGCTTTGAGAATTGTGTGCAGTTTGATTTCCTAATCTGAGGAAGGACATTCTTGCTATTGAGGGAGTCCATCAAAGGTTCACCAGACTAATTCCCGGAACGACAGGAATGCCCTATGAAGAGAGACTGGGTCAACTGGGCTTGTACTCACTGGAATTTGAGAGGGGATCTCATAGAAACATATAAAATCCTGATGGGACTGGACAGGCTAGATGCAGGAAGAATGTTCCCGATGTTGCAGAAGTGAGGAACTAGGCGTCACAGTCTAAGAATAAGGGGTAAGCCATTCAGGACTGAGGTGAGGAAGAACTTCTTCACCTGGGGAGTTATAAACTTGAGGAATTCTTGACCACGGAAAGCTGTTGGGTTCAGTTCATTAGGTATGTTCAAGAAGGAGCTGGATGTGGTCCTTGTGGCTAAAGGGATCAAAGGGTATGGAAAGAAAGCGGGAGTGGGATACTGAAGCGTATAATCAGCCATCACCATATTGAATGGTGAAGCAGGCTTGAAGGGCTGAATGGCCTGCTCCTGCTCCTATTTACTCTTTTTCTAAATGCGAAGTCCCACCTTGGAAAGTTGTTGGATAATCTGATTGACTGGCAGTTCTCCAGTCCCACCAGTAATAGCACTACAGTGGTTGTAAGAGGAACTGCATGGATCTGCTGAGACTAAGGGCCTGATTCTACCATCGAGTTGCACCCATTTTTGAATGCAAAGACTTGGTAAAGACAGACCTGAGGTGAGTAGCGCAACCTGCGCCGTTCCCCCTTTACGAAGGCCTAAAAATGACTGCGATCAGGACCAAGCCCGAAGAAGGTACAATGATAATTTAAATGCTTTTACATGCATTTCAATAGACTTAATAGATTGCACACCCAACCTTACTGGCACTCCCTCCTTTAGCACCATGTTCGCCAATCTGGAATCAATGTAAAACAGACATAGTCCATAAAAGTCTGATTCAGGCGCTCCATCTATAAGGGTTAAATATCTTATAGATGAGGAGGTTAATTACCTAGTGTCCGACGACTCTTTGCTGCTTACGGACACTCTTTCATTGTGGCCATTTTATTTCTTGGGTCGGGTATGGAGGTGGGGGGGAGAGTAGTCCCTGTATGTGTGGGAGTGTGGAGCTGTTGCTCTGCAGGGTCTCTGATGTCTGATACGCAACATGGGCTCGGGTCTCAGCACTGACCTCAGATCTTGCGGCTGCTGCTGGGTCCTAGTGCACTCAGCTCTCTTCCAGCTGAAGGACGTGCACAATACATAACTGTTGAGCTGTACATTCAGGGCTGGCAGCTGGAATGAGGCATGTGAGAGTGGCTAGGGAGGCCTTAATCCCCAGGTGGTTCAGTTGCTAGGCTTTTTTTTAAGGGTTCCATTCTGCCCCTCCCCTTCCCCACCCCACAGTCCTTTTATCTCCTGCAACATTGTCACGCCAGAGTGATGAGCCTGGGTACTCAGTTTTGGCAGGCAAGAGGGTGATGATGACTCACTGAGCATAATTATGATGATGCCCTGGATCAAACTAATCTGAGTTCCACCTGAGATCCGCATGCACACTGGCACATCTGTGTGGTGGGCAAGGGATTTGAAACCCCATACAGGGCCCTGGGGCAGGTGGGCTGGGGGACGGGAGGGTTCCGGGAAACCACGGGCTTCCTTTCCTCAGTGGCACAGCATTGAGGGGCCTTCCCAACTGACATCAACATGAAGCATCCCTCCAATCATCAATGGAAGAGGATTCCTATTCGAAAAAATCTGAGACAGATTAGTCATAGGTGGGTGGTGAAGCAACACTTAATGATTACAATAAAAGTGTTTAAATAATAAGTTCTAACATAAAAACTTGTGAATGGAAGTGTTTCAAGATCTATCAAACTAGTGCAGCCCTTCACCCATGCCATCTCAGTGCAACTTCCTAACTTTACATGGCTTATCACTGAAGCTCAGTGACTCCTCAGACTGTACATCGGAGGTGGAGGAGGGCCAGCTCCCAACCTTACCACGTGGCCTGTGATGCGCGTGGCAGGCTTCCTCTGGAGGCCCTGGACCTTGAGGGCCCTGGCCTGTTTCCAGCGTCTGGGACATTTTTATGACACCCTCTTCATCCTGAGATGCCCCAGTGTTAGGAAGGAGGGATTCAGTAGGTTCCCCTGGTTGGAAGACTCTGGCATGGACTCAAGCCCTTCCTCCTCCCTTCTTTTGGGTCACTCCATGGGATGGAGGTACTTCTGCAATGAGGTCCAGAAGCTCACCTGGCACTACCAGTCCTGGAGGACCTCTTGCGTCCTATCCATGGTGTTCGAGCCCTCTGCAATGGCCAGCTGAATTGGGGTCCATCTGTCAATGGGCACAGCAAGTACTCTCTGAGACTGGGCCATGCCCTGCAGTCCCTCAGCTCTGACCCTCTGCCACTAGCCTATGTTCTCATAGGTTCCAGCCAGAGCCCACTATGTCTCAGCACTATAGGGTCTCCTGCAAGCCCTTGAGCCTCTCAACCACGGGCCACAGAACCTTGAGAATCCTGTTCAGTCTCTCAGCTGTGGCCTGCTGTGACTCGGCCATCGCTTGGAGCCTGCCACTCTTGGTGAGGAGTCTTTGCCCCAAGCTTTCCACTGCAGAGACCACCCTTGTAACCTGCCTGGGAAGCACACAAGACAGGCAATAGCTGGTCTGTCTGAAAGCTTTGGGACCCCTCCCAGCAGCATGTCAGTGGTCCACTGTGGCCATCAGCCCTTTCTGGCTCTGTTGCTGCATCTCTAAAGCTGAGGGATAAGTGATCTCAGAGGCCCAACATGTAGCCTGGGCCTCTGGCAGGCCCCCACGTGCCAGAGGCCTCGGATGTTCCCTCCGCCACCCAATGTACCTTATCAAATGTATTATGTTCACCAGAGAGCGGCCTCAACGCTAACTGGATCCTCGGATATGTCGGTATCTGGGATGGTGAATCATGAAGTGGAAGCTGACGCCAAAACGGTGCCACTCTTGGAGATCCTTTCCCCCTAGGACTCCATCCGAGCTGTCTAGAGCAGGATGGGGCCTGCAATGGGGGCCATGATGCCAGATGGCCCTGGGTATCCAGATCTGTTCCTGCAACATAGGACACAAGGGTAAATACAAGGAAGGGAGAGGAATCGAAGATACAAAACAAGCGATTCACATTTCTCCATTGAACATGAAACAAAGCACCAAGAAAATTATATCACAGGAAGAGGCCCTTCAGCCCTCCAAGCCTGCAGTGAGCAGACTGTCCATCTGATTTGTAACTCCCTCTCATTCTAGGGACCATATGCCTCTATTCACATCCTATTCATGTAGCTGTAAAAACACCCCTGTTTAGGTTACTTTCCTATGTGTTTCTGCAATCTCCCCCGGCAGCGAGTTCCAGGCACCCACCACCCTCTCTGTGCAAATAAATATGCCTTGTGCATCTCTTTTAAACCTTGCCCCTCGCACCCTGAACCCGTACCCCTAAAAGTTGCCTCAAACTGAGTGGAGGATTGACAGGTGCTCACTTCTTGACTGCAGACTCTCCATGCTGTCGCTGACAGCCCACATCTCCCTGTCCCAGGACAGCTCCAGCTCCCGCTCCTCAAAACTGGCTCACTATTCCCCCCCTCCCCGTCTTCACCATCTCTCTGGTGTCACGGTCGGACTTCTCCTATGGGGACAGAATGAGTCATGAAAGAAATAATGGCGTGACTCCTGCAGAGTATCAGATGATGGCCCTTAGAGGGTAAGCTCTCTGGGACTCTTGAGGGCGGGTGGGAAGGAGGTACTTGGGGGTCGGGGGCTAGAAGTACGCAGGGTGCTGGGGATAGGAGGATCTGGGAGTGATTTGGGGGAAGAAGCTAGATGGGGTTAAGCATTCACCCTTGCTGCCTGGATAAGGTCATTGATCTTCTTGCTTCTGTTTCTTTATTCTGGGGGGCCGGTGCCCTAGCACTAACCAAGACAGCCTCTCACGTTTCATTGCCGTCAGCCACCATGCCCACCCCTCCTTCCCCCTGCCCTCTCCCCAGGTTTGCTTCCTGCTGGGGGTGGGGAGAGGGTATTCTGCCTTGCCTCTGCTGCATCTAGCAGCCTTCCAAAATTGCCTTCAGTAAATCTGGAGGCTGGTTGTGTCCTCATTTTGTCCATCCTTGAGGTTTCTGAGGAGTTGCCCCTCATTAGGGCAGATCAGCTATAGGCAGTTTGGGCAGAGCGTTCCAGCAAATTACATGCAGTTTGCTTGAATGAATAAAAAAAATAATATTTTCAAGAAGGAGTTAGATATAACTCTTGGGGCTAAAGGAATTAAAGGATATTGGTGGAAAGTGGGCACAGATTACTGAGTTGTATGATTAGCCATGATCTGAATGAATGGCAGAACAGACCTGAAGGGCTGAATGGCCTACTCCTATTCTATTTTCTTTGTATGTTTCAATCTATGAATGGAGTCACTTCCGTTCATTGGTCTTTAGGATTCTTTCTACCACTTATAACTAAGTGAAAGAAAATTAGATCTAGGATTCCAGTATGAGAAGGTAGAAGCTACAGCCCAGAAAAAAGTCCTTCAAGCTGTCATGTCTGCACTGGTCAGCAGTTATTTTATTATATTCCTTCAAGTCCATTTATCGGTTGACACATGACAGACGCAATTTAATGCACATTTCCATTCAATCGACTGGGCCTCTTAAAAATCACTCCCCAAGATCACTTGGGGAAGATCTTATCCGTGTAAAAGACCTCTTGTGAATTCAATTTGACACTGATTTTCCAAGTGTTGGAACAATGAGAAAATGTACACAAAGCAGAAGAGATGTAAGCACCATGCAGAGAAGGAAAGAAGGGTGCAAATAAATGTAATTTTCTAATACACTTATTACTTTTTTTTCTGCTGGCATGGCAGCACAGTGGTTAACACTGCTGCCTCACAGCGCCTGGGACCAGGGTTCGAGTCCCTGCTGAGCTTACTTTCCATGCAGCATCTGCACATTCTTCCTGTGTCGGTGTGCCTTTCCTCTGGGTAGTCTGGTATCCTCCCACAGATTAGTGCACTCGAGCAGGCACCAGAGTATGGTGACCTGGGAGATTTCCACAATAACTTCATTGCAGTGTTAATGTAAGGTTATTAGTGACACTAATAAATAAACTTTATAGATGGGATCATTTGTGTTGTGGCAAAGGCTATGATTTGTGCATGGATTAAAATTGGTTTTGGTAGAACTTGAAGCAGAACTCCATTTAAGTTATTGCCTCAGTGTAACTTGAGTGACAAGTGAAATTTTAGAAGACAATATGGTTTCTATGTATTGCGTAAAATGTGAAATATCTTTGTATTTGTCAAGAAATATTAGCTCTCACATTTTGTTTGACAACATGATCTGGAGTGACTATTTCTTAATCATTGAGGTGTATTCAGCATTGATCCAGTCTTTCCCAGCCCCTAAGATAGCCAAGGTGAATATTAGGTGCATTAGTGCTACATTCAGTCATAGCTAATTATTGCTAGAAAAATGTTCTAATGTCACTTTAACTTTTCAAACTACATAAATGATGAAGACTTTAGGCCTTGAGAATACAAGTACAAAATGCTGAAGTGGGTCATAGGGTCATGGAGTCATTATGACACAGGAGGTCATCATTGACTCCATGCCAGTTCCATGCAGAGTAATTCGCTCAGTCCCATCCCCCAGCTCAATTCCTACAGCCCTGCAAATTCATTTCCCTGAAGTGTCCATCCAATCTGAAATTGATCGTCCCTGCTTCCATGACCCTCGTAGGCTCACAATTTCAGGTCATTACCACTCGCTGCATTAAAGAGTTCTTCCTTGCATTCCAACCTGTATTTGTCACTCAATCACTGAAACATGACCTCCAGAGCTTCTACTCTCAGCTAATGGGAACAGCCCTTCTCTGTCAGTATTAAATAAACCTGGCAGAGTCTTGTACTTCTCTAAAGAATAGAAGAGGCATCTTTTCCCCATTTGGAACAGATCCCGGCAAAGACAACTAAGACTTCTGCAGTTAGTTCTTTAAATCAAGAGTTAGGAAGGAATGAAGGCAATATGGATGAATGCAAAATAAAAACATAAATTAGGAGTAATGAGACTACATCTCTAGGTTGATCATATATCTAAGATGATATTTGAGGGACTAGTGCATTGTCAAGAGTCCTTCGTCTTTTCAATCATATGGTAAATGTTATGCCAGTTTGAGTGGCTGTTAAAGATTATTTAATCTTTAAGCGACAGCGCAGAGTCGCTGAACAGAGACTGATAGCCAAGCTCCGCACACATGAGGACGGTCTTAACAGGGATCTTGGCTTCATGACACACTATCTGTAACCCCCGTAACTTGCCTGGGTTAGCAAAAAACCTCACTTACTGTGCTGTCTGGAGAAAATACACAATTCTCTAACAATGCTCAGGATCCCCTTCACACACATTGTTAGCCACTTTAACACTTGAATAGCACGTTAGATGTAAGGATTCGCATTCTAATCAGCAATCTCTGACTGTCTGTGCTGATGTGTGCTATTGCAGACCAGAACACTGCACTTGCCTGATGAAGACACGGGAGTGTTGAAAGCTCGCTATTTTACTATCAAATAAATCGGTTGGATTAATAATTGGTGTTGCTAAATTCTTACTGAGTTCTTACCACTCCAATCCAACGCCGGCATCTTTACATAAAGATTATTAAATACAGGGCTGGGGGCTCTCCTGGCTTAAACAAAGAACAGTAGCGCAGGAGCAGGCCCTTCAACCCTTCAAGCCTGTGGGAGGCATGATACCTTTCTAAACTAAAGACTTTTTGACTCTAATCAGTCCACATCCTTCTACTCCCTGCCTATCCATGTATCTGCCAGGATGCCTCTTTATATTATATCTGCTTCTACCATCTCCTCTGGCAGCGCATTCCAGACACTTACAACCTTCTGTGTCAAAAAATATGCCTCTCACATTTCCTTTAAACTTTCCCCCTTTTGCCTTAAATCTATGTCCCGAGTAATTGACGTTTCTACCCTGGGAAAAAGTCTCTGCCTATCCATTCTATCCATGCCTCTATCAGGTTGCCCTGATCTCTACCTCAACGAACACAACCAAAATGGATTCACTGGTTATTCATTCCATTGCAGCTTGCGGGATCTTGCAGTGCTCAAATTCGTGACAAGGCTTTGCCAACATCACAATGGCGACTTGATAAATCATTTTTATGTTTGGCTTTGAGACACATCCAAGATGCTCTGTGAATACAAATCTTCCCTCTTTCAGACATAATGAAATATTTTGAGGTAAGTAATTGTTCCTGTCTCTGCAGGTCTGTGGAAAAATTATCTGGTCAAGTCAGGAAAATGGATGAGTTAACTTTAGGTGCACATTTCAGAGTTTTCTTTTCATATCGTGACTACTCTGAATATTTATGCAGAACGTATCCCTCATATGATTAAATAGCTGGAGCAGAATTTACATATTAATTGCCTCACAAATTATACATGGTATCTGGGAAAAACAAACTTGATGGGTTCAATGGCCTTTTCTTGAATTACGGTGGAGGAAGTTCAGATACGTTGATGAACCACCCACCCCCACATAAACTTCCCATTCCCCCAATCAGGATCCATTAAAGTCAACTTCATTGGATGTTTCCAGTGCTGATGGGGGAACAAGGAGGCTGGACTCATTGGCTTATAGTAGGTAGAGCTGTCTATTGGATGAGGTTCTTCACTCCTGAGCCGGAATCCTCAGACACAAACACCAAGGGCGGGATTTTATGGCCTCAGTCGTCCTGAAGCTGTAAAATTCCACCCGAGGTCAACAGACATTGTCCACCCCTCACCACAATACCATGGTGGGACGGTAACATTCGCGGCCCATGTATCCATATGTTAATGTACTATTAAACCATTTATTCAGAAATATGAATGAACAGTACATCATGACAGAAGTTAGAACATGGAGAAAAAAACAAGAGATGTTTTCTCTGGAAAGCATTCAGAAAGGAGGCCTAATGGAAGCGTTAAAAATTATGAAAAGTATTGTTAGGACAGATGTGGAGAAACTGATTTGATTTATTATTGTCACAAGTAGTGGTATACAGTGAAATGTATTGTTTCTTGCGTGCTATATAGACAAAGCATATTGTTCATAGAGAAGGAATGATGTGGAGATGCCAATGTTGGACGAGGGTAGACACAAGTAAGTAGTCTCACAACATCAGGTTAAAGTCCACCAGGTTTATTTAGCAGAACAAGCTTTTGGAGCGCTGTCCCTTCATAAGGTGAATGTGATGAAGGAGCAGCATTCTGAAAGCTTGTGCTATCACATAAACCTGTTGGATTTTAACCTGACATTGTGTGACTTCTTACTATAGAAAAGGGGAGGGTAAAGAATGTAGCGTTACAACTGTTTCCACTTCCTGAGTCCAGGAAGCCTATAAAGATTAACAGATAAAATTAACAGACAAACACATCAAATAAAGAATTTAAGATTAAGTTTCTTACATATGCAGGGTGGTGAAATATCAATTGCAATGTTACATGGAGTGTTTGATGCACAAAGCATTTATGTAAATGAGGAAAAGAGATAATTATAGTGGAGGAAGCTTAGATTGACTGAATGAATGAACCAACTTGTGGTTCAAATGAATCGATGCTTGATGGCACTGTTGCCTTGCAGTGCCCGGGACCTGGGTTCAACTCCCGGCTTGGGTGACTGTCTGTATGGAGTTTGCACATTCTCCCCATGTCTGCGAGGGTTCATAGAACATAGAACATTACAGCACAGAACAGGCCCTTCGGCCTTCGATGTTGCGCCGACCAATATAAAAAGCAATGCCCCTCCAAACTAAACCATTCCCTTCTCTTCCATATACTTATCAACTAACCTCTTAAACGCCACCAAACTTGGCGCATCTACAACTGCTGCAGGCAGGGCATTCCACTCCCGAACCACCCTTTGGGTAAAGAACCTACCTCTGATATCCGTCCTATAACTATCACCCCTTAATTTAAAGCTGTGTCCCCTCGTTCCTCCAGGTTCTCCGGTTTAGAACATAATAACTAAGAGCAGGAGTCGGCCATCTGGCCCCTCAAACCTGCCCCGCAACTCAATAAGACCACGGCTGATCTTTTTGTGGACTCAGTTCCACTTACCCACCTGCTCACTATAACCCTTAATTTCTTTATTGTTCAAAAATTTATCTATCCTTGTCTTAAAAATATTCAATGAGATGGCCTCAACTGCTTCACTGAGCAGAGAATTCCACAGATTCACAATCCTTTGTGTGAAGAAGTTCCTCCTCAATTCAGTCCTAAATCTGCTCCCCCTCATTTTGAGGCTATGCCCCTAGTTTTAGTTTCACCCACTAGTGGAAATAACTTCCTTGCTTCCATCTTATTTATTCCCTTCATAATCTTAAGTATTTCTATAAGATTTCCCCTCATTCTTCTGAATTCCAATAAGTATAGCCCCAATCTACTCAGTCTGTCCTCATAAGCCAACCCTCTCACCTTCGGAATCAACCCAGTGAATCTCCTCTGCATCCCCTCCAGTGCCAGTATATCCTCTCTCAAGTAAGGAGCTCAAAACTGTACACAGGATTCCCAGTGTGACCTTACCAGCACCTTATACAGCTGCAACATAATCTCGCTGTTTTTAAACTCTATCCCTCTAGCGACGAAGGACAAAATTCTATTTGCCTTCTTAGTTACCTGCTGCACCTGCAAACCAACTCCTTGAGATTCCTGCACAAAGATATCCAGGTCCCTCTGCATAGCAGTATGCTGCAATTTTTTACCATTTAAATAATAGTTTCTTCCCACACTCCAATTATGTGCAGGTTAGGTAAATTGACCATGATAAATTGCCCCTTAGTGTCAAGGGGAACTAGTTAGGACAAATATGTGGGTTTACAGAATTAAGGAATGGGTGGAATTGTTGTTGGTACAGGCTTAATGGGCCAAATGGCCTCCTTCTACTCTGTAGTGTTTCTATGATTCTATGATACCTGGTTCCGATGTTCATAATACAAGGACCAAGGACAGAGGAAGGATCACCTTCTGTAAAAGTCAGACCAATGATTTGTTTTCTATGTTCCAACAGGTCGTTGGGATAATGTCAGACACTTTTCAGTGGCGTTTGTAGATCTTTATGATTAATAATAATCATAAATTATCATACGAATAATCATAAATCATAGCTCAGTGATTTAGAAGGTTCTCTAGGCTGATACCAGAGATGAGGGGGTTAGACTATGAGGAGAGATTGAGTAGACTAGGTTTGTACTTGTCAGAGTTTAGAAGGTTAAGGGAGGATCTTATAAAGACGTATAAGATAATGAAGGGATGGATAGGGTAGAGGTAGGGAGATTCTTCCTGCTTAGAAAAGATAGCAGGACTAGAGGGCACAGCCTCAAAATAAAAGGGGGGGGGGGTAATTTAGATCGGAGTTGAGGAGGAACTTCTTCACTCAACGGGTGGTGAATCTTTGGAATTCTTTGCCTGTTAAAATGGTGGAGGCTATTTCGCTGAATATATCAAAGGTATATGTCAAGGATAGATAGGTTTCTCTTACACAAGGGAATTAAGGGTTATGGGGAGAAAGTGGGGAAATGGAACAGATCCACTTCTGATCAGCCATGATCTTATTGAATGGCAGGGCAGGCTAGAAGGGCTAGATGGTCTACTCTTGCTCCTATTTCTTATGTTCTTATGATTTCTTTTAATTAAGTGTGAGACTTCAGTAAGCCGTGTCTGTGGAAGATTTGCTTGGGGTTCCCCCCAGCTGCCAAATTGATGGGCAGTGCCCAGTTCAAATAATTGACTACTTGCAATCAAACCTATCTGTTCTGTTCAATGGAAAATATCTGTGCTAAATGGCTTTTCCTTGCTGTTTAAATGCGTACCACATTACACTCGGTACTGGAGTTGCCAGCTAAATCACTATTGGGTGAAATTGATTGAGGAAATGAATGAAGGAAATCAGGGTTTCCAAATGTTCACACTTCACCTGACAGCATAGAGGGTCTACAGAGCTCTGGGCTGATTCATTTCTCTGAAAGGAAATGGCTGTAATATTATTGGGTTACCACAACATAAATCAGGCTTTAAGTCTGGCAGAGACGAACACCATTCTGCGAAAGAAACAGGAATGCAAGTTGCTCATACAAATTTCAGCTTGGAGCTCACTAACAGTTATATTTGTCCTCACAGAATCCATACAATGCAGAAGGAGGCCATTCAGCCCATTGAGCCTGCACCAACTCCAATCCTGCCCAGGCCCTATCCCATGCATTTACTCTAGCTGGTCCCCCTGACACTAAGGGAGAATTTAGCACGGCCATTCCACCTAACCCGTTCATCTTTAAACTGTAGGAGGAAACTGGGGTACCCGGAGGAAACCCACACAGACACGGGGAGAACAGCAGACTCTGCAGAGACAGTGACCCAAGCCAGAAATCAAACCTGGTTCCTGGCACTGTGAGGCAGCAGTACTAACCATTGTGCCACCCCTGATCCATCTTGAACTCCTGTTGTTTACTGAATTCTGCTAGCTGATTTTACCTTCCTTTTTTGCGGCCTCATATTGTTGCCGCTTTTAGTTGTATCTGCATTGTCAATCCTGTGGCTTCACCCTGTCTTATTGCTGATGCTTCCTCTACCCTGTACCTTCCTCTAACCCTAAACCCTTCTGACATTGTACGGTCATTTGCACACCCCCAATTTTAATTGCTCCACCGTCTACAACATGGCTTCAGCTCACCATTCTCAAATTCACCCTCTAAGTTTCTCCGATCTCTACCTTTCACTTCTCCTTTCAGATCCTCCTCAAAACCAGGCTTTTGGCCATTTGTTCCAATATCATATCCAAAATTGGGGCCGATTTTACAGGGTGCTGTGGATCCTGTAAAAGAAACTGAGGCAACATGATGAAACATATTTTCATCAGCAGGTGGTTAGGATCTGGTAGGTGTAATATAAGGGGCTGGTATACACAGGGTTAATGTGGGACTAGGTACAGTACCACTCACACTGTGATGTACAAAGTCACATGATCCCAATCCTAGGGTTAGTGTGATAATCGTCACAGACACTGCTCTAGACACTGAGAAAATTTGCTAGAAAAAGCTTCAGAAAGATGAACCTGAATCTTAAGGCAGAAATTTGCAGAGAATTCCACATAATGTCCTTTGAAAGTCCAGAGCCTACAAGGTGAGCTAAATCTTTGTAACTTCCAGGCTATGGTCAATGTTGAGAAGCTGCTTTTAAAAATTCTGCCAAAGCGCTGTTAGAATGAAATACATTTGTATTCCTGATTCATAACTCCAGCTTCAAAATATGTCCTGAGTTCAAAAGAGAAAAAAAAACTTATTCAATCCTCAGAATCCTTATGGCTATCCAAATCCTTAAACAAAAAGTATGCTGCTAAGTTAAACACCTCACCACTCACAACATTACATCATTGATTATATCGGGTCCACAGACAGCCAATCAATGCAGACATTGTTAAAAAATCTTCCAGAAGTGCATCTTCCCTTTCAGTCTTTTGCTCTTGACATTGAGTCCCCTCCTCCTTGCATAAGTTCCCATTTTAGTTTAGACCCTCCCCAACCACACTAGCAAATACTCCCCCAAGGACGTCAGTCCAGATCCTGCCCAAGTGTAACCCATCCAGTTTGTACAGGTACTACCTCCCCAGGACTGGTGTCAATATCCTAGGAATCTGAAACCCTTCCCCTTGCACCATCTCTTCAGCCGTGCATTCATCCAACATATCCTGCTATTTCTGCTCTGACCAGCATGTGGCACTGGTAATAATCCTGAGTACACTACCTTTGAGCTCCAACTTTTCAGCTTGCTTCCTAACTCCCTATATTCTACTTCGACATTTTAAAAATTGCGTCGTTTGTACCAATGCATACAATGACCACTGGCTGTTCACTCTTCCCCTTCAGAATGCTGCCACTCCAAAACGTCCTTGGCCCTAGAGTACAGAGGCATCATACCATCCTGGAGTCTTTTTTGTGGCTATAGAAACACCTATCTATTTCCCTTACAATTGAATTCCCTAAAATAATTGCATTCCCACACTTTGTACTCCTCCCCTCTGCAGCAAAACCAACTGGGATGTAACCAATTTGGCTGCTGTTGCTTTCAGTGAGAGGCCATTGCTCCTAGCAGTATTTAGAATGGTATATAAGCTTGCAGAGGAATGGCTGCAGGAGATTTCTGTACTGCATTTCTAGTCCTCTTGCTGGAGCTGGTGGTCACCAATTCTCTGGTCTGCTCTAGTTTCTTCACATAATCTGAAAGATGTGCTGGTTAGGTGCATTGTCCAAGTTAAATTCTCCCTCAGTGTACCAAACAGGTGCCAGAATATGGCGCCTCGGGGATTTTCACAGTAACTTCATTGCAGTGAGTCTACTTGTGACACAAATAAACCTTAAAACTTTAAACTTTATATTTATTATCTACATTTTTGTCATCTGCCTCATTCCTTGTCCAACTTTGTTTCCTCCCTTCCTTTGGCTTATTATTTTTAAGCAATATTTATTGGTGTCCCCAATTTCCTCTCTCAACTGCCCATTCCCTGATATTAACTCTGGTATAGCTACCTGGAGGAACCAGGGGTGAAGAGGATGCACGAGTATTGTGTTCCGATTCTAATGGCTTGGCAAGCTGTTGACAGATGTTTTCCCTCAAATTAAATCCGAGATTTAAGATCCTGGCAGTGAGACAGATGAATATAATGTTGTCAAAGTGTGCTGGGAGAATTTGAATGCTGATTAGGAACGCCATTTCACATCATTGACAGGATGATGGCTCAGATTGAAATAATGTCGAAAATTATTTTCTCTCTTACTGTCCATGTTATTTTCCCAGATATAGGACTCTTTGAAAACAGAGTGCGAACAGACTGGGCTAATTCTGTACATTCTCAGCATGCCAGGAACTTAAGTGTTGAAGCCTGAATACACATGTTTTGAACTTTACGAAGCCGTGGCCAAAAAATGCAATTTTCTTTTTGCAGAAAAATATCTTCTTTGATAGATTTACATCTGGCGTGCCTGCCAAAATCTGTTTCCCTTATTTGCAAATGCATTCAAAAGGACTTTTTCAATACAGTCTGTTTCACTGCAGCTCTCCCCGCTCTGCTGCCGAATAAAGATGGGATTATTGTCATGTTCACAGCTGCGCCCTATCACTTTATGATCCTCCGAGGGCTAACCCGAGAGGAAATTAAAATTTGCTTGACCTGGAGTAATGTGACAACCGTTCTCAGTAGTACAACACACTCCAGGTATGGTTCATCAAGTTACATTGGGGTCACTGTTTTTGGACGGGTGGGGAGGATGGGGGCCGGGAAGGGGGAATGGGGGAGTGCAAAAACATGCTTGGTCAGACAGAGGTAGGCTCCTGCCAAAAAGAATCTTTTATAATTGTAAGGCAAACAAAAAAATATAATCACCTTAGTTTCGGGAATTAAGAAAGCAGCAAAATGATGCAATGAGATTTGTGGTACCCTAGCGCAGAATGCTCAAGTAAGAGCTTGTTCAAAGAATGAAGAATAAAGAAAATTACAGCTCAGGAACAGGCTCTTCAGCCCTCCAAGCCTGCACCGACCATGCTGCCCGACTGAACCAAAACCCTCTACTGTTCCAGGAACTATATCTGTCTATTCCCATCCTATTCATGTATTTGCCCCTTAAAAGTCACTATCGTATCTGCTTCCACTACTTCCCCTGGCAATGAGTTCCAGGCCCCCATTACTCTCTATATAAAAAAACCTGCCTCATACATCTCCTTTAAACCTTACTTCTTGCACCTTAAACTATGCCACCTAGTAATTGACTCTTCCACCCTGGGGAAAAGCTTCTGACTATCCACTCTGCCCATGCCTCTCATAATCTTGAAGATTTCTATCGCGTTGCCCCTCAACCACCTTCATTCCAGTGAAAACAAACAAAGTTTCTCCAATCTTTCGTCGTAGCTAATGCCCTCCATGCAGGCAACATCCCGGTAAATCTTTTCTGTACCCTCTTCAAAGGCTCTGTTTCCTTCTGGTAGTGTGGCGACCAGAATTGAACACTATATTCCAAGAGCGGCCGAACTAAGGTTCTATAAAACTGCAACATGACTTGTCAACTTTTAAACTCAATACCCTGGCCGATGAAGGCTGCATGTCATATGCCTTCTTGAATATCTTCTTGAACTGCGTTGCCACTTTCAATGACCTGTGTACACCCAGATCCCTCTACCTATCAATGCTCTTAAGGGTTCTGCCATTTACTGTATATTTCCTATCTGTCTTAGACCTTCCAAAAGGTGCTACCTCACATTTGTCCAGATTAAATTTCATCTGCCATCTCTCTGCCCAAGTCTCCAGCTGATCTATATCTTGCTGTATCCTCTGATGGTCCTCATCGTTATCTGCAAATCTACCAACCTTTGTGTCTCTGCAAACTTACAAATCAAACCAGTTACATTTTTCTCCAAATTATTTATATATATTACAAACAGCAAAGATCCCAGCAACGATTCCTGAGGATCTCCACTTGTGACTTGTGCTACCAATCTACTTTAACCTGGTGTTGCAAGACTTCTTATAGTGAATACCACTTGTCACAGCCCTTCATTCAGAAGCACACTGTTCCACTGTCTTTTTTGACCGAGCCAGTTTTGTATCCACCTTGCCAGCTCACCTCTAATCCCATGCAACTTCACCTTCTGCACCAGTCTGGCACGAGGGACCTTGTCAAAGTCCTTACTGAAGTCCATGTAGACAACATCCATTGCCCTACCCTCATCAATCATCTTCATCACTTATTTGAAAAACTCGATCAAGTTCATTAGATACGACCTCTCCTTCACAAAAGCACATTGTTCTCACTAATACATCCATTTACTTCCTCGTAGGAATAAATAAAGGATTTGAAGAATCCTTTTCAATAATATTGCTAATACTGATCTAAGGCTCATCGGTCTGTAATTATCTGGATTATTCTTGCTACCCTTCTTAAAGAAAGGAACAACATTAGCTTTTCTCCAATCTTCTGGGACTTCCTCTGTATGTAGAGATGCCGGCGTTGGACTAGGGTAGTAAGAACTCAGTAAGAATTTAGCAACTCCAATTTTAAATCCAACCAATTTATTTGATAGTAAATTTGCGAGCTTTCGACACTCTGTACATACAAAACAGACCAGAACACTGCATTTCCCTGACAAAGACACAGAGTGTCGAAAGCTTGCAAATTTACTATCAAATAAATAGGTTGGATTTAAAATTGGTGTTTCTAAATTCTTACTGAGTCCTTACTTCCTCTGTAGCCAGTGAAGGTGCAAAGATTTCTCTCAAGGCCCCAGCAATTTCCTCCCTTGTGTCTCCCAGTATTCTGGGATATATCTTATCTGACCCTGGGGAATTGTCTATCTTATTGTTTCTCAAGAATCCCAATTTCTCTGTTTTGTTCTCAACATGACTCAAACTATCTACACATCCTTTGCCAGATTCATCATCTACAAAGTCTTTCTCTTTAGTGAATACTGACGCGAAGTACTCTTTTAAAAGCTCGCCCATTTAGAACATAGAACATAGAACATAGAACAATACAGCACAGAACAGGCCCTTCGGCCTTCGATGTTGTGCCGACCAAAATAAAAAGCAATGCCCCTCCTAACTAAACCATTCCCTTCTCATCCATATACTTATCAACTAACCTCTTAAACGCCACCAAACTTGGCGCATCTACACAGCTGCAGGCAGGGCATTCCACTCCCTAATCACTCTTTGAGTAAAGACCCTACCTCTGATATCCGTCCTATAACTCATACCCCTTAATTTAAAGTTGTGTCCCCTCGTGCTAGCTTTTTCCATCCTAGGAAAAAGGCTATCACTGTCCACCCTATCCAAACCTCTAATTATCTTATATGTTTCAATAAGATCCCCCTTTAGCCGCCTCCTTTCTAACGAAAACAACCTCAAATCCTTCAACCTCTCTTCATAGGACCTGCCCTCCATACCAGGCAACATCCTAGTAAACCTCCTCTGTACCCTCTCCAATGCCTCCACATCTTTCTTATAATGTGGCGACCAGAACTGCACACAATACTCCAAGTGCGGCCGCACTAGAGTTTTGTACAGTTGCAACATGATGCTGCGGCTCCTAAATTCAATCCCCCTACCAATAAATGCTAAGACTCCATATGCCTTCTTAACAACTTTATCCACTTGACTGCTTACTTTCAGGGATCTATTGACACATACACCAAGATCCTTCTGTTCCTCAACACTATTAAGAGCCCTACCATTAGCCCTATACTCTACACATTTATTGTTCCTGCCAAAGTGCATTACCTCACACTTTTCCACATTAAACTCCATTTGCCACCTCTCGGCCCAGCTCTGCAACTTGTCCAAGTCACTCTGTAAACTAAAACACCCCTCTTCACTATCTACCACACCACCAACTTTAGTATCATCTGCAAATTTACTGATCCATCCCTCAATACCCTCATCCAGATCATTTATAAAAATTACAAACAGCAGGGGCCCCAAAACAGACCCCTGAGGCACACCACTCGTCACCGAACTCCACGATGAAAATCTCCCATCAACCACCACCCTCTGTCTTCTATCTGCCAGCCAATTTCTAATCCAATTTGCTAAATCACCCTCTATTCCACACATCTGCATTTTCTGTAGAAGTCTTCCATGGGCCACCTTATCAAAAGCCTTACTAAAGTCCATAAATTTCCTTTTGTTCCATGCATAGATTCCCTCCCTTGTCCTTGAGTGGGCCAACCCTCTCCCTGGCTACCCTCTTGCTCTTTATATATATATAAAAAGCATTTGGATTTTCCTTAATCCTGCTGGTCAATGCTTTTTCATGACCCTTTTTAACCCTTCTTACTCCTTGCTTAAACTTCTTTCTACTTTCCTTGTATTCCACACTTGTTCCGTGCGTTCCCAGCCTCCTAGCTTTGACAAATACTTCCTTTTTCTCTTTAACTAGGCTCACAATATCTCTCGTTATCCAAGGTACCCAAAACTTGCCATACTTATCCTTCATCCTTACAGGAATGAGCCGGTCCTGAATCCCTATTAACTTAGACTTGAAAGCTTTCCAAATGCCAGATGTTGATTTGCCCTCAAACATCTGTGCCCCAATCTACATTCTTCAGCTCCTGCCTAATATTGTTGTAATTAGCCTCCCTCCAATTACTTTTCTATCAATCTACTCTAGATGATCAGGAAAGTGATGGAAGGGGTCATCAACAGTGCTATCAAGTAGCACCCATTCAGCAATAACCTGATCAGTGATGCCCAGTTTGGGTTTTGCCAGGGTTATTTGGTTCTGACCTTATTACAAACTAGGTTCAAACATGGACAAACGAGTTGAATTCCAAAGGTGAGGTGAGCATAACAGCCTTGGCATCAAGACCACATTCGACCGAGTGTGACATCAAGGAGCCAGGGCAAAACTGGAATCAATGAATATCAGGGAGCAAATTCTCCACTCGTCGGAGTGATACACTGGAATATGGGAAGATGGCTGTGATTGTGGAGGGTCAGTCATCTCAGATCCAGGACATCACAGCACGAGTCTCTCAGGGTAGTCTCCGAGGCCCATTAATCTTCAGCTGCTTCGTCAAATGCCTTCCAAGGGTAATGAAAGATGGGCAATAAAGGTTGGCCCAGCCAGTGATGCCCATGCCCCACTAATGAATTAACTTAAAAAAAATCAATCTAACCTGCACATCTTTGGACTGTGGGAGTTGGTTGAACATCCAACTTTACTTATCTGAGCAAGGCATCTGGAGGAAATCTTCACAGACATGGGGAGAATGTGCAGACTCCACACAGACTGCGACCTGAGGCCAGAATTTAACGGGATGTGTGCGTCTCTGGACTAGGCCAATATTTATTACCCATCCTTAATCCCCCCTTTTGCAATTGTAATTATAATTGATATTGATAATTGATGTTGCAATTGTAAAGGGTGTTGGTGAGGCCACTCCTGGAGTATTGTGTGCAGTTTTGGTGTCCTTATCTGAGGAAAAATGTCCTTGCTGTAGAGGGAATACAGTGAAGGTTTACCAGGCTGATTTCTGAGATGGCAGTCTGTCATATGACGAGAGACAAACCTAGGTTAAAGTTATATTCACTGGAGTTCAGAAGAGTGAGAGGGGATCTCAAAGAAACTTATAAAATTCTATCAAGGTTAGACAGAGTGGATTCAGAAAGAATGTTCCCAATGGTGGTGGTGGATCCAGGGATTATAGTTTGAGGATCTCAGTTAGAACTGATGTGAAGAGAAATTTCTTCACCCAGAGACTGGTGAAAGTATGGAATTCACTATGTAGTTGTGACCAAAACATTGCATGATTTAAAAAATTAATTAGGTATAACTCCCGGGACTAAAGGAATCAAGGGATATGGGTGGATGGGGGGGAAGGGGGATTGAATTCGATGATTAGCCATGATCATAATGAATGGTGGAGCAGGCTTGAAGGACTGAGTGGCCTTCTTCTGCTTTGAGTTTCTAAGTTTCTATAATTTGGGGGCACTCAAGGCCACGGTTTTCTTCTCATCCAAAAAACATTACAGTCGGTGTGCCAGCTCAGATTCTGTGCTCATGTCACTCCCAGCATGAGATGAAAAAAGAAATTCACACCTTTCCTCTCGAGGAATTGCAAACCTCCCATTATTGGAGAACTCCCACACAATTAAGACCCAGAGTAATTCAGATCACAACAAGTTAATAATACACTATTATATTAGTGATATTGTCTGGGCCCAACTATTGTATAAAATCAAATTAACACAGCGTTCTGGGTCCAGAACAAATTTCAACAACACTATAATTAGGAAAATTGGCAAATTCTGAGACTCTTGGCCATTTAGGGTCAGTTTCTCAAACAAGATATGGATTACAGCTTATGTAAAGTTATAATTAACATTAACATAGTCAAACTATAGAAAGTGTTGAGTGTTAAGCATCAGGCACGAGGAACTGTGGAAATAAAATAGTTTTGATATTTTGGAAGGGATGTGATAGAATTACCATATCGTTATTAACAATGGGATTTAGTCACCATTTCACAGAGTATTAGTAGCAACCCTAGGATATCCAGCTGGCCTGCATTGAAGAATTTTTCCTCATGTGTCATCACTGAGATTGATTCATCTTTAAGTTTGCATTGCGTTGCATGGTTTTGACATTCAGCATTTGCTACAGCTTTTCATCCATGTGCAGTTTGGAAGAATTCCTGTTATTCAAACTCTTGGGCTGAGAAGAATTTTGATGATTCGCGCTGTATAAAACCAATAGTTAACATGAGTAATGCATGAGAATAAATGATGAGACTAGCAATAGCCCACTGCGCCTGTTCCATAGAAACATAGAAACTAGGAGCAGGAGTAGGGCATTCGACTCTTCGATCTGCTCTGCCATTCATGGCTGATCATCAAATTCAATATCATGATCCCCCCTTCCCCCATTTTCCTTGATCACTTTAGCCTGAGAACTTATCTAATTTCTTCTTGAAATCAGACAGTGATTTGGCCTCAAACACTTTCTGTGGTGGTGAACTGTACACATTCATCACTCTCTGGCTGAAGAAATTTTTCCTCATTTAGTCGGAATAGAGAAGGAGGTAGAAGGGGGGGGGGAGTGGCATTATTAGTCAAAGACTGTATCACAGTGACAGAAAAGAAGTTTGATGAGGACTTGTCTGTTGAGGTAGTATGGGCTGAGATTAGAAACAGGAGAGGAGAGGTCACCCTGTTGGGAGTCTTTTATAGACCTCCTAAAAGTTCTAGAGAGGTAGAGGAAAGGATTGCAAAGTCAATTCTGGTCAGGAGTGAAAGTAATAGGGTAATTGTTATGGGGGACTTTAACTTTACTAATATTGATTGGAATAGCTATAGCTCTAGCTCGTTAGAGGGGTCAGTTTTTGTACAAAGTGTGCAGGAAGGTTTTTTGACTCAGTATGTAGATAGGCCAACTAGAGGTGAGGCTACATTGGATTTGGTGCTGGGCAATGAGCCAGACCAGGTGTTAGGCTTGGAAGTTAGTGAACATTTTGGTGATAGTGACCACAATTCGGTTACGTTCACCTTAGTGATGGATAGGGATAGGCATGAAGCTGGGGGCAGTAGTTATAGCTGGGGGAAGGGTAATTATGAGGCCATCAGGAGAGAATTAGGGTGCATAGATTGGACTAGGAAACTACAGGGACTGGGAACATCTGGAATGTGGAGCTTATTCAAGGAGCAGCTGCTGCGAGTCCTTGATAAGTATGTCCCTGTCAGGCAAGGAGGAAATGGTCGAGTAAGAGAGCCTTGGTGTACGAAAAAAGTTGATTTGCTGGTTAAAAGGAAAAAGGAGGCTTTTTCAGTGGACAGTGATAGCCTTTTTCCTAGGATGGAGAAAGCTAGCACGAGGGGACACAGCTTTAAATTAAGGGGTGATAGTTATAGGACGGATATCAGAGGTAGGTTCTTTACCCAAAGGGTGGTTCGGGAGTGGAATGCCCTGCCTGCAGCAGTTGTAGATGCGCCAAGTTTGGTGACGTTTAAGAGGTTAGTTGATAAGTATATGGAAGAGAAGGGAATGGTTTAGGTTGGAGGGGCATTGCTTTTTATATTGGTCGGCACAACATCGAAGGCTGAAGGGCCTGTTCTGTGCTGTAATGTTCTATGTTCTATGTTCTATGTTCTATGTCAGGATGAGGCTTGAAGGCTTGGTTAGTGCAATGGATAGCTATAGATTATGATGTACAGATGCCGGCGTTGGATTGGGGTGGTAAGAACTCAGTAAGAATTTAGCAACACCAATTTATAATCTAACCGATTTATTTGATAGTAAAAAATCGAGCTTTCGACTCTTGTGTCTTCCTCAGGCAAATGCAGTGTTCTGGTCTGCAATAGCACACATCAGCACAGACAGTCAGAGATTGCTGATTAGAATGCGAATCCTTACATCTAACCTGCTATTCAAGTGTTAAAGTGGCTAACAATGTGTGTGAAGGGAATCCTGAGCATTGTTGGAGAATTGTGTATTTTCTCCAGACAGCACAGTAAGTGAGGTTTTTTGCTAACCCAGGCAAGTTACGGGGGTTACAGATAGTGTGTCATGAAGCCAAGATCCCTGTTAAGACTGTCCTCATGTGTGAGGAGCTTGGCTATCAGTCTCTGCTCAGCGACTCTGCGCTGTCGTGTATCACAAAAGCCCCCTGAAGAACATTTACCCGCAGGTCGGAGGCCGAATGCCCATGACTACTGAAGTGTTCGCCCACAGGGAGGGAACTGTTTTGCCTGGTGATTGCTGAGCGATGCTCATTCACCCGCTGTCGTAGTGTCTGCATGGTCTCCCCAATGTACCATGCTTCGGGACATCCTTTCTTGCAATGTATTAGGTAGACAACGTTGGCCGAGTTGCAAGAGTATGTACCGTGTACCTGGTGAATGGTATCCTCACGTTTGATGATGTCGTCCATGTCTATGATCCGGCATGTCTTGCAGAGGTTGCTGTGGCAGGGTTGTGTGGTATTGTGGTCACTGTTCTCCTGAAGGTTGGGTAGTTTGCTGCGAACAATGATCTGTTTGAGGTTGTGCGGTTGTCTGAAAGCAAGAAGTGGGGGGGTGGGGATGGCCCTAGCGAGATGTTCATCGTCATCAATGATATGTTGAAGACTCCGGAGAAGATGTCGTAGCTTCTCCGCTCCGGGGAAGTACTGGACAACAAAGGGTACTCTGTCCACCGTGTCCCGTGTTCGTCTTCTGAGGAGGTCAGTGCGGTTGAGGACGGTCTTAACAGGGATCTTGGCTTCATGACACACTATCTGTAACCCCCGTAACTTGCCTGGGTTAGCAAAAAACCTCACTTACTGTGCTGTCTGGAGAAAATACACAATTCTCCAACAATGCTCAGGATTCCCTTCACACACATTGTTCGCCACCTTAACACTTGAATAGCAGGTTAGATGTAAGGATTCGCATTCTAATCAGCAATCTCTGACTGTCTGTGCTGGTGTGTGCTATTGCAGACCAGATCACTGCATTTGCCTGAGGAAGACACAAGAGTCAAAAGCTTGCTTTTTTACTATCAAATAAATTGGTTGGATTATAAATTGGTGTGGCTAAATTCTAGCCATAGATTAGCCAGGAGGGAGCTAAAGAGTGAATTGAGGAGAGCTAAGCGGGGACACGAGAAGACTTTGGCTGATAGGATTAAGGAGAATCCTAAAGCTTTCTTTAGATATGTTAAGAATAGAAGATTGGTTAGGACAAGATTAGGGCCAGTCATAGACAGCAGTGGGAAGTTGTGCGTGGAGCCTGAAGAGATTGGAGAGGCACTGAATAAATATTTCTCTTCGGTATTCACGCAGGGTGATGTAAATGTAGTTATGGAGAACACTGAGGTACAGGGTAGCAAACTGGAAAGTATTGAAGTAGATAGGGAGGATGTGCTAGATATTCTCAAGGGTTTGAAGTTGGATAAGTCCCCTGGGCCGGACGGGATTTACCCTAGGATTCTCTGGGAGGCAAGAGAGGAGATTGCAGAGCCTCTGGCTCTGATCTTCAGGTCGTTGTTGGTTACGGGTGTGGTTCCGGAGGACTGGAGGATAGCGAATGTGGTCCCGTTGTTCAAGAAGGGGAAGAGAGACCTTCCAGGGAATTATAGGCCAGTGAGTCTTACTTCTGTTGTGGGCAAAGTATTGGAGAGAATTATTAGGGATAGGATTTATAGTTATTTAGAGAGAAATGAATTGATTGGGGATAGTCAGCATGGTTTTGTGAAGGGTAGGTCGTGCCTTACTAACCTCATTGAGTTTTTTGAAAAAGTGACCAAAGAGGTGGATGGGGGTAAGGCGGTTGATGTGGTATATATGGACTTTAGTAAGGCGTTTGATAAGGTGGCCCATGGAAGACTTCTGCAGAAAATGCAGATGTATGGGATAGAGGGTGATTTAGCTAATTGGATTAGGAATTGGCTAGCAGATAGAAGACAGAGGGTGGTGGTTGATGGGAGATATTCATCGTGGAGTTCGGTGACAAGTGGTGTACCTCAGGGGTCTGCTTTGGGGCCCCTGCTGTTTGTAATTTTTATAAATGATCTGGATGAGGGTATTGAAGGATGGATTAGTAAATTTGCAGATGACACTAAAGTCAGTGGAGTGGTAGATAGTGAAGAGGGGTGTTATAGTTTGCAGAGAGACTTGGACAAGTTGCAGAGCTGGGCCGAGAGGTGGCAAATGGAGTTTAATGTGGAAAAGTGTGAGGTAATGCACTTTGGCAGGAATAATAAATGTGTAGAGTATAGGGCTAATGGTAGGATTCTTAATAGTGTTGATGAACAGAGGGATCTTGGTGTATATGTGCATAGATCCCTGAAAGTAGGCAGTCAAGTCGATAAGGTTGTTAAGAAGGCATATGGAGTCTTAGCTTTTATTGGTAGGGGGATTGAATTTAGGAGCCGCAACGTCATGTTGCAACTGTACAAAACTCTAGTGCGGCCGCACTTGGAGTATTGTGTACAGTTCTGGTCCCCGCATTATAAGAAAGATGTGGAGGCATTGGAGAGGGTACAGAGGAGGTTTACCAGGATGTTGCCTGGTATGGAGGGCAGGTCTTATGAAGAGAGGCTGACGGATTTGAGGTTGTTTTCGTTAGAAAGGAGGCGGCTAAGAGGGGACCTTATTGAAGCATATAAGATGATTAGAGGTTTAGATAGGGTGGACAGTGATAGCCTTTTTCCTAGGATGGAGAAAGCTAGCACGAGGGGACACAGCTTTAAATTAAGAGGTGATAGTTATAGGACGGATGTCAGAGGTAGGTTCTTTACCCAAAGGGTGGTTCGGGAGTGGAATGCCCTGCCTGCAGCAGTTGTAGTTGTGCCAAGTTTGGTGGCGTTTAAGAGCTTAGTTGATAAGTATATGGAAGAGAAGGGAATGGTTTAGTTTGGAGGGGCATTGCTTTTTCTATTGGTCGGCGCAACATCGAAGGCCGAAGGGCCTGTTCTGTGCTATAATGTTCTATGTTCTATGTTGTATGTTCATCTCAGTTCTAAAAGGCTGACTCCTTATCTTCAAACTATGACTCCTAGTTCTGGAGTCTCCCACCATTGAGGACATCCCTTCTGATTCTACACTCTCTAGTCCTGTTAGAATTTTATACGTTTCTATGAGATCCCCTCTCACTTTTCTAAACTCCAGTGAATATAATCCTAACTAATTTAGTCTTTCCTCATATGACAGACCTTCTATCCCAAGAATCAGCCTGGTAAACCTTCAGTGTACTCCCACTACAGCAAGGAAATCCTTTCTCAGATAAGGACAACAGAACTGCACCAAATACTCCAGATATGGCCTCACCAACACCCTATACAACTACAGCAAAACATCCCTATCCCTATACTCAAATCCTCTCACTGTGAAGACCAACACATCAGTTGTCTTCTTTTCTGCCTGCTGTACCTGCGCGCTTACTGTCAGTAACTGTTGGAGTGGCCTCATGTATCATTCTCTGTTAAGCATCACAAATGCTAAACTCTGAGGCTGTGAGTGGGTGTTGAATGGGATGCAAAAATAAGAGACAAAATATCAGTGGATAATTTCAGGAGTAACTCTGAGAGATCTTACCCTAATGTCCTAAGGTGATAAAGGAATCTTCAGAAAGCCATTATCACCGTGACGTACTAACAGATACATTTAGCTCCTCCAACTCCTGACAAATGCTAAGGTTCCTCCAGAGCACAGTATTGTACAGGTTTGGAGAAGACCTTCTTTCCATTGGGAAGAATTGGGGTGGCATGGTACTACAGTGGTAAGCACTGTTGCTTCACAGTGCCAGGGACATGGGTTCAATTCCCAGCTTGGGTCACTGTCTGCGTGGGTTTCCTCTGAGTACTCTGGTTTCCTCCTGCAGGCTGAAAGATATGCTGGTCAGCTGCATTGACCTGAACAGGCACTGGACTGTGGTAATCAAGGGAGTTTCACAATAACTTCATTCTAGTATCAATGTAAGCCTTATTTGAGACTAAAAATAACTTTTTACTGAAGCGGCAAAGATTTTATGCCCCGTCTTCTCTCATATTTCAATAGACTGACTATCAAGTGTTTATTCTTCACCAACTTTCTGTTTAAAATATCCACTACATGTGCTCTTCCTTCTAAAGGTAACTTCACTGTTACGACCAAGTCTGGATGATTGAATACATTTTTATTTTTTCCATTCCTAAGGTTAGTTATAATAAAGTTTGAATTTATTAGAGGGTGATTTTTCCATTCAGCATGTACTTGACCATATATGACACTAAACAAAGAAATAGTCCAGCCAGATCTCTTAAGGAAACAAGTTTAAGGAGTTTTTTTTATTGTTAAAACTCATGCAGAATAAAATAAAAGTTTTTTAAAAAGGTAAAAACATTCACAAATTGTACAATGTACATGTACTCGCAGTCACCCCCTCCCTGTGGGTATGAAGGTGATGGTAGCTCTCAATTTCTATGCTTCCGGATCATCCAGGTTCCCAGTGGTGACCTAGTTGGGGTCTCCCAGGCCTCTGTGCACAGATGCCTGTGGCAGGTCACAGAAGCAGGGCAGTTATTAATTCTGATGTGGGCCGTGTGCAGCAGGAGGCCCAGGCTCTCGGCTTTGCATTTATCACTGGAATTCTGAATGTGCAGGGCACAATGGATGTCACACACATCGCCTTGTGACCCCCTCCCCCCCACCAAGAGAGCCTCAATGATTTTTGAACTGGAAAGAGTTCAACATTTGAACATCCAAATTGTCTGCGACTAATGGCTGAAGGTCATGTAGGTTGATACACGCCAGGGAGTGTCCGTGACAGCTTTGTGATCTTGGAGTCGGACATCCCTAGGCTCTTTGAAGACCAGCCCAGGCTCCTGGAATGATTACTGGATGAAAAGGGGTTACCTGCTCTGGTCATTCTGTGCAGAGGTCCGAGACCAAGACGAAGACCCAATATAGCGAGGCCTATGCAGACAGCCGCTCCATCGTTGAGAGGTGCATCAGCCTGCTGAAGATGTGGTTCCACTTTGGACTGCTCTGCAGGGTGGGGGTGGGGGGGGGGGGGGGGGGGGGGGGGGGCGGCCTTCCAATATGACCCCGTGGGTGCTTCACACATCATCATCGCTTGCCGCAATCTTCACAAGATCATCCAGCAGTGGGAAGACCCGCTGGAGCAAGAGGAGGAGGAGGAGGAGCGGCGAAGGGGGTGGGATGGACATCCCACCGTATGAAGAGCTAGAGAATGGCGGGCGGTGATGGCAGGTGTCCAGCAGGGAAGGGCAGTGACGGACTGAATCCGCTTCACTTGGCTGATGCTGTGCAGTGACGGGGGTGCAACCATCACACATGAACACACCCAGAAGCAAATGTAACTGCTATTGCCCTGTTAAACTGACTTGGGCCCTCAAATCACCATATTGCCCTTCCCCTGCTCCTGTCATCCCACCACCCTATCCCCCAGAAACCTCGGACCATATTAATGTACCGTCCCTGGGCTGGCAATGGTTGCGAGGCTTGGTTGAAGACAGGTTTAAGGTGCTGGGGGGCAAATACAGAGGAGATGTTAGGGGTAAGTTTTTCACTCAGAAGGTGGTGAGTGAATGGAATCGGCTGTCATCACGGATGGTAGAGGGGAACTCGCTGGGATCTTTTAAGAGACTTCTGGACGAGTACATGGGATTAAATGGGATTGGGAGTTACAGATAGTTCAATGGCCTAGTAGGTATTGATGTGATCGGCACAACTTATGGGCCAAAGAGCCTGTTTGTGCTATAGTGTTCTATGTTCTATGTTCTAAGACTGGAAGATGATGATGACTCTCGCTGTTGTGCAAACTGAGGTCCTTCATCTGAAGCAGTTGAAGTCTGATTCCTACTTGTACTCCAATGCACGCTGTCACCCTGGTCCATGTAGCTGTAAGGGTTGCCGGGGGGGTGCATATCTTTTGGTCAAGAAAGTGGGGGGAGAGTGGGGACAGTTGCACCAACGGCCTGGTGGATGTTGGGGAAGGAAGGGCAGGCACCCAGAAACATGTAAGGTAAGGCTCAACAGTTGGCACCTTTATGTTTGGGAGTTGGGAACACTGAGCTGTGAGGGGGTGGGGGAAGAGAATCA
The DNA here is from genome assembly GCA_024679065.1 of Sphyrna mokarran. Taxonomy (NCBI): domain Eukaryota; kingdom Metazoa; phylum Chordata; class Chondrichthyes; order Carcharhiniformes; family Carcharhinidae; genus Sphyrna; species Sphyrna mokarran. The sequence goes on along the minus strand of JAGIQG010000001.1, from coordinate 21,797,517 downwards.
GAGACACATTAGTCACAATGTGATGTGCAATTAACAGTTTATTGTACTCTCAACATAAATGATTACCAAATCCTGACTAATGCTGACCTTCTAGTGAACTAAACCTTTCTCACTTTGTGTCTTCTTGGTGTTACCCCAGGAGGTGTGATGCACGTCCCGTTGCCTGTGATGTCCTTAATGGACGTTCCCTGGGTGACTGGGACCTGGAGGGTCCCTGCTGACTTGCGGATGACACTGTTTCGGTGCCACCCTGTTCATCTCGCTGGTCCTGAGATGTGTGCGGCAGCTCAGAGATGCAGGGCAGTTCATTAATTTTGATGTGGGCTGTGCACAGCAGGAGGCCCAGGCTCTCGGACTTGCATCCATCGCCAGAATTCTTGAGATGCCCCGGTGTGAGGAATCACAAGGTCTCTGGACATCTGGGATCTCTTGGTTGGAAGACGCTGGCATGGGTTCAAGCTGATCCTCCTCCCTTGGGGTGCCCAGAAGCCCAAGGCACTCGACGGGACACCAGTCACCAGTGTAGCTGGGCTGAGTCCAGGAGTCCTGCCATCACCTGGCTTTGCCAGTCCTGGAGGCCTAGATACGCCTGCCCCATGATGTGTGATCCCTCAGCACTGGCCCTCTGAGACTCAGCCAACTCTGGAGCCTTTCTGCTACAATATCCTGTCAGCAAGCCAGCCTCTGGACACTCTCAGCAGTAACCCTCTGAGCCTGGACTAAGTTCTCAAGGGTCACAGTCACAGCCTGCTGTGTCTCCAGAATGCTAGCGAGAGTTCCAGCCATGGCTAGCAGTGTCTCCCGCATGCCCCCGACACCCATGGCCATCGAACACTGTGCCGCCTGGTGGGGTTTGGATGGCAGTGGTCTGGATTCTGGGAGGTCTTTTCCACAATCTCCCAGTGACGTGCGCATGCTCAGGTTCCTGCTCTACCCACCGATTTCAGGCTCTTTGGCACAAATAGGGCCCCCCGAGCATTTGTTGATATTCACCTCTCCAATGCACAAGTGCAGAGATTCAGATGAGAAGCTGAACTGAGAAAACAGTTGGGATTTAGAACAGCTTTCCCACCAATTCTGTGCTTTTGGGAGAATCAAGGCCAACATTTATTTTCTCTATGGTTTCTGTACTTGGATCCTTTGTTTTTTCTGTATCCTTTACAATCTGAAAGTGAGGGGGACATTGCAAGTCTTATTTTCACATTTTGAGTGTGTGCAAATAGACTAATCCTTTGAGTTAATCCTATCTTGAATTTCCATTGAATTATTAAATGAAAATTGGATTGCATTGACCTAAGTTGGAAAATATGTCACCACTTACATAGCGGGAAACAAATCAACCACCTTTCTATTTATGGCTGTTGGTGAGAGGCAAAATGAATGCTATTGAAATTATAATTGTCCTCTTATTGGTAATACCAGCCTGGACTTATAATAAAGACAGAGACATCAAAACTTGTTATACTTGTAGAGGTGATAATAACCGCTATCGATCTCTTAAGCTGAACAGAAGATTTTGACCAGGGACATGGAACCTGATTGTTACTGGTCCATCAGTGGGCAGAGTGATTTAACCACATAACTTAAGCAACTTTGGTTTTTGTAATGTTTTAATGCTACACTCATTGACTGTCAGAGTAGTTTGCTGTTAAACATTTGGCCTGTTAATATCAAAGCAGGACTTCAGGCTCTCAGCAAACCCTGTCTTAGGCCTAAACTTCCTCAAAGCTTGATTCTCTGGAAAGATTTCTGCCAGTCGAGTGGACCAAATTGCTGGACACCAGTCTCAACTTGCTGTGTCGTCACCAACTGCAAAGGGATTTGGCAACTCCTGCTTTCAGCTACCTGCACCTACCTGAAAGTTAATTCCAATGTGAAAGAGCACTCGCTGGACTCTGAAATTCATATGAATTAATTTCCATCCAGATTGGATGATTTACAGGCCACCAGTCTGTTACTGCTCATGCTACCCCTGCTCCATCCAATATTGACTGCTTTGTTTCCCCGTCAAAGTTGAATTTGCGGTGTGAATGTAATGTTGATCAGTGTCCAACTATGTAGCTTTGAAGTGAGTAAAAAGGAAAGAAATAATGTAAATATCTGAAACACTTATCATAGTTTTAACTACGTCAAAATAAAGAAATCAGATTTTCTTTTCGCACATTACATTTTATAAACAATTTTTTTGTTTTATTTGCTGGTCTCAGCTGTCACAGTAATTCAATGTGATAGATATCTTAAAGACAGCAACAAAATGAACATTTGATGCTTGGTATTGGAGTGTGTGTGTGTATGTGTGTGTGTGTGTGTGTGTGTGCGCGTGGAAACATGAAGAAATATTGTCTCACTTGCCCTTCAATTGAAATAGGCCCAGGCAAGTTGATTTGATTTGATTTGTTATTGTCACATGCATTACCACACAGTGAAAAATGTTTCTTGCATGCTATACAGACAAAGATACCGTTCACAGAGAAGGAAATGAGACAGTGCAGAATGTAGTGTTACAGTCATAGCTAGGACGTAGAGAAAGGTCAACTTAGTGTGAGATAAATCCATTCAAAAGTCTGACAGCATCAGGGGAGAAGCTGTTTTTGAGTCAGTTGGTATGTGACATTGGACTTTTGTATCTTTTTCCCAAAAGGAGAGGTGGAAGAGCAAATGTCCAGAGTGTGTGGATCCTTAATTATGCTGGCTGCTTTACTGAGGCAGCAGGATGTACAGATAGAGTCAATGGATGGGAGGTTAGTTTGCGTGGTAGATTGGGCTACATTCATGATCTTTTGGAGTTCCTTGCAGTCTTGGGCAGAGCAGGAGCCACACCAAACTGAGATACAACTACAAATAATGCTTCCTATGGTGCATCTGTAAAAATTGGTGAGAGTTGTAACTGACATGCCAAATTTCCTTAGTCTTCTGAGAAAGGGTTGGTGGGCTTTTTTAACAGAAGTATCAGCATGGGGTGTCCAGGACAAGTTGTTGGTGATCTGGACACCTAAAACTTGAAGGTCTTGACTCTTTCTACTTCGTTCCCATTGACATAGACAGAGGCATGTTCTCTTTTACGCTTTCTGAAGTCAATGACTATCTCCGTCATTTTGTTGACATTGAGGGAGAGATTATTGTTCACCACTAGTTCACCAGATTCTCTATCTCATTCCTGTATTCTGTCTCATCATTATTTGCGATCTGACCCACCAAGGTGGTGTTGTCAGCAAACTTGAAAATCGAATTGGGGGGAATTTGGTCACACAGCCATTGATGTATAAGGAGTATCGGGGAGCTGAGAACACAACCTTGTGGGACACCGGTTTTGAGGGTGATTGTGGAGGAGGTGTTGTTGCCTATCCTTACTGGCTGTGGTCTGAAAGATAGGAAGTTCAGAATCCAATTGCAGAGGGAGGTGTCGATGCCAGGCCACGGAGTTTGGAGATGAGGTTTGTGGGAATAATAGTGCTGAAAGTGAGCTGTAGTCAATAAATAGGAGTCTAACATAGGTATCTTTCGTATCTAAGTGTTACAGAGTTGAGTGCAGGGTGAGGGAAATGGTGTCTCTGAACCATCCTGGCATGGACCTCGGAGGAGGATGGATAAAATGACATATTTTCTAATTTTTTTAGAGGGAAACATTTGGGATGGGTTTTTCCCACCTGTCCAATGTGCTCCCTGCCTCTGTGACTGGATCATGGACTTTCTCACCCACAGATCATTATCAGCAAGGATAGGCAACAATACCTTGTCCACAATCATCGTCACAAAGCTGCATCCTCAAATGGGGTCAAAAGATCCCGCCTCAATAGAGAAGGTATCATGAAAATCGATGTGATTGATGCAATTGAGCATCTCCTGAGTCTTCTCATGGTGCTTCACAGCCTTCATTAAACAGGTTAAGAATTAGACAGTTCAGTGAGATTATTAATAAACCTTCAACCCTCAACACAATCTCTTTTCACAGCTTGAACAGAATCCCAAACTCCAACTTTGGAGAGCAACTAAAACCAATTGTCCTTGCCCTCTCCTGTGGCCAGATTTGTTCTTCCAGATTTGTGTGGTTCAGCCCTCAACACAATCCCTTTTCACAGCTTTATCAAATTGGCAGCAAAATCACAGTCTACCATTTAACATCATGGAGAGGCGATGGCCTAGTGGTATAATCGCTAGACTATTAATCCAGTAATGTGGCTCCGGGGATCCATTTTCGAATCCTGCCACGGCAGTGATGGATTTGAATTTCACAAAAAAAACTGGAATTAAGAATCTGTTGATGACCAAGAAACTATTGTTAATTGATGGGAAAATCCATCTAGTTCACCAATGTCCTTGAGGGAAGGAAATCTGCTGTCCTTACCTAGTCTGGCCTACAAGTGACTCCAGAGCCACAGCAATGTGGTTGACTCTCAACTGTCCTCGGGCAACCAGGGATGGATAATAAATGTTGGCCAGTCAGTAATGCCCATGTCCCACAAATGAATAAAGCACATGAAAGGTAGCAAGACAGACATGGCAATTTTGCAGGTTCCCAATGTGCTGGTGGGAATTATCAGCCTTCAGGTCTCAGAGGTCACTAGGCGGAGAAAAGACGGATTTTTGGATGCTCTGGAGGATACTCAAGTTTCCAGCCTCATTCTGCAGAAACTCTTCTGGAAACTTCCAGCTGACTGACTCAAACTTTCCTTTGCGTTTTGCTTGGCTGAAATACTGAGGCAGCAAGCCACTGTGTTCTGAATGAAACTGCATGCAGGATTGAACGTACAGGCTTACTGTCAGGGTGTTAAACCAACACTCAATCACTATGTGAGCATTTCATAAGCAAAGTCAACTGCTTTTGTAATGAGACGAGCCAGGATCAGACAATCAGACCCACTGAGAGGTGGGGCCGCAGTCTATCAGTAAAAATTAGATTAGTTGGAGAGGGGACTTACTACCTGTGGAATTAATCAAACAAACATTTTTGATTTCTAATGCTGATTAATGTTGAAACTCAAAACAGGGATGTTTTCAGATGAGCTGATTGTGTTGGAGCCACAATTACTGTTTCTTTTCTGTCCTATAAATACTACAAAAAGCCCAGAAGCATAGTACAATAGAAACTGGAGTAGGTCATTCAGCCCTCTGAGTCCGCTGCACCCTTCAACACGATCATGGCTGATCTTCTAACTGAATGCCATACTCACGCACTCTCTTCTCCAGACCACTTGACACCTTTAGAAATCATGGTACGATGGCACAGTGGTTAGCACTGCTGCTTCACTGCAACATCCGGGTTCGATTCCCTGCCTGGGTCACTGTCTGTGTGGGGTTTGCATGTTCTCCTTGTGTCTGTGTGGGTTTCCTCCGAGTGCTCTGGTTTCCTCCCACAGTTCAAATATGTGTGGATTAGGTGGATTGGTTATGCTAAATTGCCCCTTAGTATCAGGGGACTAGATAGCGTAAATGCTTGGGGTTATGAGGATAGGGCCTGGGTGAGATTGTGGCCAGTGCAGACTCAATGGGCTGAATGGCCTCCTTCTGTACGATTCTATTTCCATTGCAAATATATTCAATGATTTGGCCTCCACAAACTTCTGTGGTAGTGAATCCCACAGGTTCACCATCCTCTGAGTGGAAGGTCCTCTTGATCTCAATGCCAAATTGTCCATCCCGTATCCTGAGACCGCTTGAGGCCCATCAGCTGGAGAAAACAGCATCCCTACATCCAGTCTGTCCAACCCTCTCATTTTCGAGAACCCCTCTCATTCTTCCAAACTCAGCTGAACACAGGTCTAGTTGATCCAATCTCTCTTCGTGACAATCCTGCCACCCCAGGAATCAACCTGATGGACTTTCACTGCATTCCTTCCATGACAAGAATAGACAAAGGACAAAAACACTGAAAATACTCTCCAAGGTCTGGTCACATCTGTGGAGGGACAAAAACAGAAATCAGGGATTCAATTTTCCAGTCTTCCTGCTAGTGGGATCTTCCAGGCCTGCTGATGTCAATGGCATCACTTCTTCTGTTGTAAGATCCCGGTTAAAATGTCAGGTCAACTATCTTCTCTAAGAGTCATATCATTGACCTGAAATGTTAATTCTGTTCCTTCTTTCAGGGAGTGCAAAGATGTACAGGTTAGGTGGATTGACCATGCTCAATTTCCGCTTAGCATCAGGTGGACTAGCTGGGAAAAATGCATGGGAATAGGGCTTGGGTAGAATTGTAATGGGCGCAGTCTTGATGGGTTGAATAGCCACCTTCTGCACTCTAAGGATTCCCTGTCAATGTCTGGATCGGTCAGAGTTGCTGAGTGCTTCCAGAATCTTCTGTCGAGACTTTGGATTTCCAGCCTCCACGACATTTCACTTCTAAAATGCAGTCTTTGAGAAAACTATAATTTTCCTCTTGGGAACTTATTGGAGCCAAAAGCAATTGCTGTCTTATGCAAAAATAATAACTTTATTTCTCAGGAAGTTACATCTGTTTACAAAGATAAGGTGAATGTCACTTGTTGTGAATGCATTAATTGCTTTTATTTAAACATTTGGATTGCACTTTGGCAGAGGGACGGAAATGAAATAATGAGCGGGTGTGGAATGGCAATCAGTATGATTAAATTTAAAGTGTAGAGTTTGAGGCGGACCTCTGGTCTGTTTCTAAGAGTGGTTCTGCCTGTTTCTCAACTTTGAGGACTGATTTTAATTTGGATCTATGATTGCGCTGTTTCATTACTGTGTATTAATCCAGTCGAGAAAGCAAACATCATCCATATTACAGCAGTCAACAGCCCCTGGGAGAAAGCAAAGAGTGTCATGAATACTCATTAAGGGTATAATAGATTGCAAACTCTAGATGGAGGCAGTTAGTCAGATCCACCCCGGGCTGAAACTGCAGATCCCTCTATGTGTCTCTGCAAACCATGTTTTCATGATCCGCATATTTTAACGATTGTGTTCTCAATCAGTATTATCCACAGCACAAGTAAATAAACATGTTGAAGAGTATCGACAATTATTTACCAGTGACTGTAATGGCAAATGGATGCTTTTTTTGGCACTTGGCTGCTTTCAATAGAGGCACTAGCCTATTTATCTTAAAGCGTAAATTTGTACTTGGATCAATGCGATAGCAATTTATGTTTTTATATTTGAAATGCGTGCAAGTTTTCAACTGAAGAAATGTTTGGGATTAAAAGACAGAATTGAGGCGCTACAGGCTGGGATGTTACTGCCTTGCTAGCCCAGGAATTGAGGCTGATGTAATGAAAATCTCTGATGGCCTCGGGCGGGATCTTACGATCTTGCCTGAGCAAGGTCGCAAGATCCCGAGCATAGTGTCAGAAAACAGACCAAGTAGAACTTTCCTTGTCTCAAAACTTACTTTTATTCCTTCAGCAATGCATCACTCCTAAACGCAAATCTTGATTTATTTCAGGGTTGCCTGCTCCATGGGGTATTGGAGATACCAGCAGTTTGAAGCCATGGACTAACTGCTGTCTAGATGTTGGGTCACATGCAGAAACAGATGTACTGGTGAAAAGGGACACAGGCACTGCAGCACTAGCCCAATATGGTCAGCAGGAAACCTGTAAAATTTATGCCCGGATCACATGAATAGTTTTTCTGCTCTGAATACAGGGGTTCAGTTTAGAATAATAAATTTGGCATAAAAAATACCCCTGCTAAACTCACATTTCTTCCTCTCCTTAATATGCTTCAAAGTGGCCAACGTTTTGTCAATCATAAAACCCCTACAGTTCAGAAGGGCCATTGAGTCTGCACTGAACACTGCCCCGCCCAGGCCCTATTCCTTTAACCCCACATAGTTACCCCACGAATCTCCCAACACTAGAATCAATTTAGCAAGGCCAATCAACCTAACCAACACATCTTTGAACTGTGGGAGGAAATCAGAGCACCCGGAGGAAACACATGCAGACACGGAGAGAGGGTGCAGACAGTGACCCGAGGCCGGAATCGAACCCAGGTCCCTGATGTTGTGAGGCAGCTTTGCTAGCTCTTGTGCCACCCCGGTTTCAATCTGTCCTAATGTATCTCTCTGTGATATTACACCCTAGTGAAGTGCCGGGGACAATTTACTGCTGCTGTGTTTGTTAACCTTTGCCTTAATGAAGTAGACCTGATCATTGATGAAAGTATCGATTCGAATTGAGTTCCAAAGCTGAAAATATGTCTGACAGGCAAAAATATATGATCTGTCACACATGCATTGAATTTATCTGTGAGCCTCAGGACCTCAACATCATGACCATATCTGGATCCTGAGCCCATGCATGGCCTCACTGTACCCACGAGGAACACGTCACATGAGGCCTTTGTCTAATTAGCCACTACGGCATTTGCCATCCAAACAAGGATGATGGACAGACCTGCAATGAGGGAGGCCCAATTAGAGAGTCTATGGCACTGTACAGCAGGCAACTCCCTAGGGGAGGTATAGGGGCATTTCTGAGGGAGGTCAGCCATCTTAAGTCCCTCAACATAGAGGTGCTGGATGCTCTTATAATCTACTTAGGGAAAAGGTCCACCAGTGAAGGGTAAAGCTGGTGATGAAGGTTGCAGCTATTTGAATCTTGTGACTTGTGAATCTGTAGTGGGTAAGTTGGAAGATATTTTCAGAGACGAGATCTACAGGCATTTAGAGATGCAAGGACTGATTAGGGACAGTCAGCATGGCTTTATGAGTGGAAAATCATGTCTCACAAATTTGATTGAGATTTTAAAGGGGTAACCAAGAAGGTTGATTAAGGCAGTGCAGCTGATGTGTCTACACGGACTTTAGCAAGACTTTTAACAAGGTGCTGCATGATAGGTTGTTACATAAAATTAAATTTCATGGCATCCAGGATGAGTTAGCTAAATAGATACAAAATTTAGACAGAAACGAGAGGATGGTTGCAGAGGGTTATTTTTCAAACTGGAGGCCTCAGGGATGAGTGCTGGGTCCACTGTTAATTGTCATTCATATTAATGATTTAGATGAGAATACGAGAGGCACGATTAGCAAGTTTTAGATGACACCAAGACTGGTGGTATTGTGGACAGTGAAGAAGGTTATTTTGGATTACAAAGAGATCGTGATCAACTGGGCCAATGGGCTGATGAATGGCAGATGGAGTTTAAATAAATGCGAGCTAATTGATAGATTGAATTGGGGCAGGACTTACTCAGTTAATGGTAGGGTGTTGGGGAAAGTTACAGAACAAGAGATCCGAGGATACAGGTACATAACTTGTTGAAAGTGGAATCACAGGTGGACAGAGTGGTGAAGAAGGCATTTGACATGCTTGGTTTCATTGGTCAGAACATTAAATACAGGAGTTGAAATCATTTGAAGTTGTACAAGACATTGGTAAGACCACACTTAGTATACTGTATACAATTCTGTCACCGATTATAAAAAGCGTATTATTAAACTTGAAAGAGTGCAGAAAAGATTTACTAGGATGCTGCTGGGACTTGATGGTTTGAGTTATAAGAAGAAGCTAAATAGACTGAGACTTTTTTCTCTGGCGCATGGAAGACTGAAGGATGATCTTATGGAGGTCCATAAAATAATGAGACGATAGATCAGCTAGATAGTAAATATTTTTTCCCAAAGAAAGGGAGTCTAAAACAAAAAGGCATAAGTTTAAGGTGAAAAGAGACAAATTCAAAAGGGTCCAGAGGGCCAATTTTTTCACAGAGGTTGATGAATGTCTGGAACAAGCTACCAGAGGTAATAGTAGAGACGTGTACAATTTTGTATTTTAAGAAGCGCTTAGACAGTTACATAGGTAAGATGGTATAGAGGGATATGAGCTAAATGCGGGCAATTGGGGCTAGCTTAGAGGTTAAAGAAAAAAGGTTTAACATGGACAAGTTGAACGGAAGGGCCTGTTTCTATGCTGCAAACCTCTTGACTCTATAACTCTGTGATCTTTTTTATTCATTAGTGGAGTATGGGCATCACTGGCTGGCCAGCAGTTATCGCCCATCCCTAGTCACCTTGGAGGACATTGAGTGTCAACCACATTGCTGTGGCTCTGGAGTCACATGTAGGTTAGATCCTTCCCAAAGGACATTAGTGAATCAGATGGGTTTTTCCAACAATCGACAATGATTTCAAGGTCATCAATAGATTCTTAATTCTAGATATTTTTTATTGAATTCAAATTCCACCACCTGCTGTGATGGGATTCGAACCCGGGACCCCAAAACATTAGTTGAGTTTCTGCATTAATAGTCCAGTGATAATGCCACTGGTACCTATTTTCTGCTGTTCATACATTCTGATTGCTTAATGGACACCTTAGCATCTTCTGGGCATATTCTCATTTACATTCCCTTTGTCTAATTCTACAATGCCCTACACCCTAAGAGTATAAATCTCTGCTAATTCTCTTTGCTCTTAGCTCTAATGAAGAGTCATCCAAATTGACTCTATTGTCTCTCCACAGATGCTGTCAGATGCATTGAGATTTTCCAGCGATTTCTGTTTTTGTTTCACTAGGCCATTGCCTCTCCCTATTCATCATTGGGTATTTGACGTGGTGGACCGGGGTTGGGAGGGGGGTGAACTTCAAGGACTCTCCAACCTGTCATCTCCATGCATTTGTTAGCTTCTGTACTCATTGGTTTGGGTTTCATTGATAAACTTCCATTGGCGTTGGACACTGGTTTTTGATGTGGTCTTTAATTGAAGCTATTGGATGCTGCCTGATTATCCCCGGGAGAGTTGGCTGAGAGTGGGGGAACTGCTCCAACAGTGTTAATTGCCATATTTCTAAATAGCTAGCTTTCAAACCTGGCTCCAGGGTCAGGCATGTTCAGCTCAGTAACATTCCTCCATGGGGAAGCCTGACACAAATAATAACTTTATAGAACTTTCTCCGCTTTCTGTAAAAAAATACTTCAGAAAGATTTGAACCAAACACCTTCTGTCAAAATACGTATAGAGAATCCTGAAGCTTGAACAGTACTTGCTCAATAGGAATTGTTAAGAGGAATTATCAAGAAGCATCTGCTGTACTTGCATACTGGGAGTCTTTGTGCAGCCCTCAACTCCTCATTAATATACCTTTCACCAATGAAGAATTGCTACTGTTTACCACCCTGGGATATCCCAGGTTGAACTTTCTCTACACCCTAGCTATGACTGTAACATTACATTCTGCACTGTCTCCTTTCCTTCTCCATGAATGGTTTGCTTTGTCTGTACAGCGCGCAAGAAACAATACTTATCACTGTTTGCTTATACATGTGACAATAATATATCAAATCAAAGTACATCTTGCAGTCAGGTAAGCGCTGCTGAAACATCAGGACTATAGCAGTATGATGGCGCAGTGGTTAGCACTGCTGCCTCACAGTGTCAAGGTTCAATTCGCCGCTCAAACATTGATGAGATAGAGTACAGGAATGAGATAGAGAATCCAGTGAACTGGTGTAGCAGCAGTAGTCAGCCCCTCAGTGTTAACAAAAGGAAGGGAATTACCATCGACTTCAGGAAGCATAAAGGAGAACATGCCCCTGTCTACATCAATGGGGACAAAATGGAAACAGTTGAGAGCTTCAAGTTTTTAGCTGTCCAGGTCACCAACTGCCCTGGTCCCTTCAGCCAATACTATAGCTAAGACAACCCACCAAAGCCTCTACTTTCTCAGAAGACTAAGGAAATTCGGTATGTCAGCTACACATCTCACCAGCTTTTACAGATGCACTATAGAAAGCATTCTTTCTGGTTGTATCACAGCTTGGTGTGGCTCCTGCTCTGCCCAAGACTGCAAGGAACTACAAAAGATTGTGAATGCAGCCCAATCCATTAAACAAACCAGCCTCCCATTCACTGACTCTGTCTACACTTCCAGCTACTTGGGAAAAACAGCCAGCATAGTTAAGGATCCCAAGCATCCCAGACTCTTCTGCCTTCTTCCATTTGGAAAAAGATACAAAAGTCTGACATCACGTACCAACTGATAGCTTCTTCCCTGCTATCATCAGATTTTTGAATGGACCTACCTTGGATTAAGTTGATGTTTCTCTACACTCTAGCTATGACTGTAACATTACATTCTGCACTCTCATTTCCTTCTTTATGAATGGCATGCTTTGCCTGTACAGTGCACAAGAAACAATACTTTTCATTGTATGTTAATACATGTGACAATAATAAATCAAATCAAATCAAATCATAGAATCATAGAAGTTTATAGCATGGAAACAGGTCCTTCAGCCCAACTTGTCCATGCTTCCCCTTTTTTAAATCCTAAGCTAGATCCAATTGCCTGCGTTTGTCCCATGTCCCTCTAGATCCATCTTACCCATGCAACAGTCTAAAAGCTTTTTAAAAGACAAAATTGTACCTGCCTCTACTGCTACCTCTGGCAATTTGTTTCAGACACTCACCATCTCTGTATGAAAAAGAAATGCCCCTCTGGATCCTTTTGCATCTCTGCCCCCACACCTTAAATCTGTGCCTTCTAGTTTTAGACTCCTCTACCTTTGGGAATCAAATCAAATCATCTTTGCCTTAAAAACACTCAATGAGGTGGCCTCAACTGCTTCACTTGGCAGAGAATTCCACAGACTCACAACCCTTTGTGCGAAGAAGTTCCTCCCAACTCCATCCTAAATCTGCTCCCCTTATTGAGGCTATGCCCGCTAGTTCTAGTTTCACCAACCAGTGGAAACAGCTTCCCTGCTTCTATTTTATTTATTTCTTTCATAATCTTATATGTTTCAATAAGATCTCCCCTCATTCTTCTGATTTCCAATGAGTATAGTCAATCTAGTGAATCTCCTCTGCACCTCCTGCGGTGCCAGTACATCCTTTCTTAAGTAAGGAGGCCAAAACTGTATTCCAGCTGTGGCCTCTCCAGCACCCTATACAGCTGTTTTTAAACTCCATTCCTCTAGCAATGAAGAACAAAATTCCATTTTCCTTCTTAATTATCTGCAAACCAACTTTTTTTGCGATTCATGCAAAGAAGAGATAGGAAGTTAACCTAATGTCCCAAGGCCAAAAATTATCACTTAACCAACAACCCCAAAACAGGCGATCTATTCATGATCATATTGCTGAGGGGGCTTCCTGTGTGCTAATTGATGGTGGCATTTCCTACATCATCAGAATGCGATAATCCACACAAATACGACAGTTAGAAAATATCAATGGGATTAGACAACATCAACATGGATTTAGGAAATGGAAATATGTTTGATGAGCCTGCTGGTGTTTTTTGAGGATGTAACTGGTAGAATAGTTAAAATGAAAATCCACTAGATAAGGGTGAACCAGTAGATGCAGTGTATTCGGATTTTCAGAAAGCTTTCAACAAAGTCTCTCATAAGTGCAAAAATAAAATATGGGATTGTGGGGGTAATATATTGGCATCAGCTGAGAATTGGTTAGTGGACAGAAAACAGAGAATAGGAACAAATGGGTCTGTTTCAGAGTGGGAGACAGTGACAAGTAGGTTACCTAAGGGATCAGCGCCTGGGCCACAGCTATTGAAAGAACAGAGAACAAAACAACACAGGAAACAGGCCCTTCGGCCCAACAAGCCTGCGCCACCACCTCAATGTTCCCACTTCTACCCATGATCCCTGTCTATGTTTATAGATCTATGCTTTGGAGCCACAATATAAAGAAACTCACCTGAAGAAGGAGTGACACTCTAAAAAATTGTGCTACAAAATAAACCTATTGGACTTTAATTTGATGTTGTGAGACTTACTGTGCTTACCCCAGTCCAACACCTGCATCTCCACATTCTCGGTCAAAGAAGACAGAAGGTAGCAGTGAAAGGGTGTGTTTCTGAATGGAGGGCTGTGACAAGTGGCGTTCCTCAAGAATCAGGGCAGGAGCCTTTATAATATACATCAGTGATTTGAAAGAAAATGTAATTGGTCTGATTAGTAAATTTGTGGATGACACAAAGGTTGATAGATTTGCGGATAGCGATGAGGACCATCAGAGGATACAATAGGATATAGATTGGTTGGAGACTTAGGCAAAGAGATGGCAGATGGAATTTAATCCAGATAATATCCAAAATATACTATCCAAAATATGAGATAATGCATTTTTAAAGGTTTAATAAAGATAGGAAATATACAGTAAATGGTACAACCCTTATGAGTATTGATAAGGCAGGGGGACCTGTGTGTACAGGTACACAGGTCACTGAAAGTGGCAGCATGGATGGAGAAGGTAGTTAAAAAGGCATTGAGTTTAAAAATTGATAAGTCATGTTGCAGCTTTATAGAAATTTAGTTAGGCTAAGTTAATGTAATGTCCAATTCAGGTTGCCAAACTACCAGAAGGATGTGGAGGCTTTGGAAAGGGTACAGAAAAGATTTACCAGGATGTTGCCTGGTATGGAAGACATTAGCTAAGAACAGAGGTTGGAGAAAATTGCTTTGTACTCACTGGAGTGACAGAGATTGAGGGGCAACCTGATAGAAATGTAAAAGATTATGAGATGCATGGACAGAATGGATAGTAAGAAGCTTTTTCCCAGGGTGGAAAAATCAATTACTAGAGGGCACAGGTTTAAGGAGTGAGGGACACGGTTTAAAGGAGATGTGTGAGGGAAGTATTTTTATATATAGAGGATGATAGTGCTTGGAGATTGCTGCTGGGGAAGATATGGAAGCATATACAGTAGTGACTTTTAAGGGGCATCTTTATAAATATATAAATAGGATGGGAGTACAGTGATATGATCCCAAGAAGGGTAAGGCATTTAGTTCAGTCAGGCAGTATGGTTGGTGCAGGCTTGGAGGTACAAAGGGCCTGTTTCTGTGCTGTAATTTTCTTTGTTCTTTGTTCATATTGAATGGCAGACAAGCTCGATTTGCCAAATTGCCTACTCCTCTTCCTGTGTTCTATATTTCATTGCAATGACAACAGGTCAAAAGTACTTGATTGGTTGTAAATCTCTTTGTGATATCCTGAGGATTTGGAAGTCGCTGTATGAATGCAAGTCCAAACTTTCTTTAATCCCAGAAATGTGAGTGTTACGTCTAATGCATTCAAGAGGCAGCTAGGTATAGCACTTGGGGTGAGTGAGTTCAAAGGTTCTGGGGAGAAGGCAAGATTAGGTTAATGAGTGGACGACTAGCTATGATCGCAATGAATGGCAGAGGAGGCTCAAAGGGTATATGGCCTCATCCTGCTCTGATCTTCTATATCTCTATGTTTCTATTTTTCTAAACACCAGTGATGTCCTTTAATGTATCAGATCAGAAAATACTGGGAATACTTGGCAACATTTGAAACAAAAAAGCAGATTAATACTTTGGCTGAGGGTCTATTGCCAAGTTGCAATACTTTCTGTCTTCTTCTGTCAAGTTTTTGCCTTAGCTGTTATTTGTTTGCTTTCCTGAATAACTATGGGGATGTCAGCTCTCCAATTCCACCATCCCCTATTATTCAAACACTCATAGTGGAAGAATTTCTCTGAGTGTCAGGATGGGGATCGGATTTGTAAAGTTCACTCCTGTTCAGTATTTCTCGAATACCTGTAAATGGGGTCTTTTAAAGCTGTTGGAATCCCTGCCTGCAAATTCTTGTTCCATGTCCAGTGTAAATATATTGGAACAAGGTGTGAATGAATCCTTCAGTCAGTCTGTACAAATAATGAGTCTGGTCGAGCTACATTCCCAATCGTTTGGGATTCACGTTAATTCTGAATCTGCAACATCTTTGATGTCAGGAAGATACGTTGGAAGGCAAAGTATCAAAGCATGTGACTTTGCCTTCCTGGAGTTTCCTGACCCTGTCATTGTCTCTGGGGCTACAGTAGGAGAGTACATTCTCTTCTGGATAAAGAAGACCCAGGCCTTGTTATGCTTTCCTATAATTCCCCTGAAGTGGATAACTTCCCTACATTTTACTCCCAATTTCCACTTCCTTGCTTTTTAATGGGTCTATTTGTCAAGTAGCTCCTTGATAATTGTACTTGCATCCAGAGCAAGTCAACTTCTTCTCAACCAAATGATCAGCCTTAAAAGAAAATGCTGAAAAATCTCAGCAGGTCTGGCAGCATCTGTTAAGGAGAGAAAAGCTTTCAAGTCCAAATAACCCTTTGAAAAAGCTAAAAGGCATAGAAAGTGGGAGATATTTATACTGTAGGGTGAGAGAATGAAAGATAAATCATAGCTACAGAAACCAAGGGAAAATGCTGCTAGTGGCAGTCAATAGTGAGAATAGAAGGTGTGAATGACAAAACAGCAGAGAAGCTGAAATCAGAGAATAAACTGTGACAAATGAAGGTGAGATGGGGCGAGGGGGGGATATAGGGAGAAGAGGGAATGAATGGGAAGAAATAAAATTTAGAAAAAGTGAGAAAGGGGAAGCAAAGGGGGAGAAAAGACAAGGAATGGGGGAATCTCAAATGATCAGTCCTATTGCCGTATCCTCTGTTTTTGTCTCTTTCAAACGAGGGAGGGAACCAACTAATTTTCAAACTAGCTGCTTAAAAATTACTTTGGAATAGAGCTAAAACATTCTTTTCATGTCACAGAAGCTTTACTAACCAAGGGAGGGCTGAATGGCACTTTTGATGGTCAGGAACTTCCCTCGGTGTTTGCTACT